>JAKSZU010000001.1:239404929-240018646 GCA_026018925.1 Tupaia tana
TGGTCAACTGTGGTTTGAGGCCTGGACCTGGTGGCTTGCTTTCTCACTTTCCCACTCTCTCTCACTCTGGTCAAATAAAATAAATAAAGTTAAATAAAATAATTATTTAAAAAACATCCTTAAAAAAAAAAAAAAAAGAATTATTCTGGGGCCAACAGGGAGCATGGTGATAAAGGGGCTGGATTCCCACATGGCTGACCACAGTTCAAGTCCTGGACCTGGTGGCTTGCTTTCTCACTTTCCTTTTCTCTGTCTCCCTCTGATCAAATAACAATAATAAATAAAATAAAACAAATCATTTCTTTTAAAAGAATTTTTCTAACTTTATTTATCTGTTTTTTAAATTTGACCAGAGAGGTACAGAGCAAGAGATGGAGAGAGAGAGAGAGAGAGAGAAGGAAAGTGAGAAATCTTAAGACTTAAATCTATAGGTTCCTTATCCACCACTTTACACCAGCCACAGTTTTTCTTTCATGTCCTCCAGATGGTTCCCTACTAGAATTTTCTGCTCTAATCCAGTTCCACCCTCTCTGTTATTCCCTGTCATAGTACCCGACCCCTCCTTATTGCAGCTTGTTATTACATTTTCATTTTTTGTGTTAATTCATCGGTGTCTCTCTCCCCTCTATGATGCAGGGACTAGGTCTGTTGTGTCCTCAGTGCTGTCTCCCCAGTGCCTGGAAGTACTTAGTAAAGCTGCAACAAGTATTTGTTGAACAGAGATAAGCAAGGTAATCCCTAACGGCAAAGGCACCCAAGTCTTAGTCTCTGCTTACGTTGTTTTCTACTGGGACTGGCCTTCCCCTTTTCCAGCTACTAGACTCCCATACTATGTCCTCACCCCAGTACATAGATAAATTGGCTGGCCCCATGGCCTAGTGCTTAAAGGAGTCGGATCCCATATGGCTGACCACACAGTTTGAATCCCAGCCCCAGTGGCTTGAAAACTACACTGGTAGGGTACATATGTGTGCATGCCCCAGATCCCAACAGGATGGGCAGATAAAGGACAAGGAACGGTGGCAGGGCCCACTGAGGAGTGCTTTCTCTCTCCCTCTCCTTGGCTAGTACACATACCTTTTGGCAAATAAAAAGAAAAAGAAATTTCATAATAATTGTTAAATTTAGGTGATGCGGGGCCAGCAGGTGGCATGGTGGTTAAGGCGCTAGACACTCTCACATGGCTGACCATGGTTTGAGTATGGGACCTGGTGGCTTGCTTTCTCACTTTCCTTCTCTTTTTCTCTCTGTGCCTCTCTCTGGTCAAATTAAATTAAATGAATGAATAAATGAAATTAAGTAAATAATTCTTTAAGAAAATTTAGATGACACAGCAGTTTTACTTCTACTACTTCTCTTACAGATAGACTTGCCCGAGAGCATAAAGGGTTAATCATAAGGACGGTTTCTGCAGCTTGGCAGGTAATAGCAAAGCCTTAGAAACAATCAGAATGCCTATCAAAGAGTGATTAAACAAAATATGACACTCACTTTGTAGAATACACTTTGCATTAACAAGAGTGATAGAGGCATCACCATAGTGGTTAAGAGCATGAACGTCAGAGCCAGCTTGCATGGGTTCAATTCCTCACTCTACCATTTGATATCTGTGTGACCTTGGGCAAGTTGCCTCAATTTCTCTATCTGTGAAACAGGAGTTGTGAGAAACACACTCACCTGCCCAATGCCCAAGAATGGACTTGGAGACGTGAGGTTCAAGGTTTAGAGAAGCAAGACTTTAATGGTGTTCTTGCCTGTCGACTGCCTGATGGGCAGGCACACCCCAAACAGTTACAAGTCATTTATTCTCTAGAGCACAAGTCCCTCCCCCAGCTCCTCACTGGCTGAGTACTATGGGGTGTACAATCTCCGATGTCACCTCAGTTTCATTATTCCCTTAGAGGCATTTATCGTCTCCTTTTCTCTCCTGTTCAGGTCAAGCCCTTGATAGAGGCCAGCCAAATGCCCTGAGATGGGAGAAGAACCAGGAAGTAAAAAGGAGCAAAGGTGGGCCAGCAGGTGGCATAATCGTTATGTTGCTGGACTGCCATGTAGTCGACTGTGGTTTGAGTCCCCCCACCTGGCGGTTTAAAACTCAGGCCAGGCATGTTCATGCACGCCCAAAATCCCAAGAGGAGAATGGAGTAGAAAGGATTGCAGCGTGACCATTCCCCCTGGGGTTGGGGTGATTTCTCACTTTCTATCTGTCTGTCTCTCCAGTGACCAAAAATCTCACTCTCTAAAAAAAACAAAGAGGAGCAAAGAGCTATTAACTAGTCACCATCTTAAGAAAAAATTTCTCAAGAGTGACCTGTCACTTTGGGGTTTTGTTTGTTCATGAGCTTTCCAAAAATATATATTTTCTGGGGTTATCACATCTGCAGGCTGGTTAAGCAACTTTTGTTAAGCTAATCTTGAAAAATGAATCACTTGGGTTGTTTTCTTACAGAAGTGATCATCATTCCTTAGCCAGCCAACGTGGTGGTGTGGTTAGGGAGGCTGATCCCACATGGCCAAATGGATGATTTGAGTCCCAGACCCGGTGGCTTCAAAAGTATACTAGGTGGCCAGCAGGTGCCATGGTAGTTAAGGTGCTAGCTTCCCACATGGATGACCTTGGTTCGAGTCTTGGACCTGGCGGCTTCTCTCTCTCATGGGCATGTGCCCTATAGTATAGCAGATTTAAAAATAATAATGATTAAAGAAAAAAAAAAAGAGCCAGCAGATGACGTGGTGGTTAAAGGCACTGGACTCCCACGTGGCTGACTGCAGTTCGAGTCCCGGACCTGGTGCCTGCTTTCTTGCTTTCCTGCTTTCCCTTTCTCAATCTCTCTGTCTCTCTCTGGTCAAGTGGAGAAATAATAATAACAAATGAAATGAAATAAATAATAATTATTTTAAAAAATAATGAAATAATGGAACCAGCAGGTGGCATGGTGGTTAAGGCACTGGACACTCCCACATGGCCGACTGCAGTTCAAATACTGGACCCAGTGGCTTGCTTTCTCACTTTCCCTCTCTCTCTCTGTGTGTATCTCTCTCTGGTCAAATTAAAATAAATGAATGAATAAATAAAATTAAATAAATAATTATTTTAAAAAATAATAAAATAATGAAATAATGATAATAATGGGGGCCAGCAGGTAGCATGGTGGTTGACACACCGGACTCCCACATGGCTGACCACAGTTACAGTCCTGGACCTGGCAGCTTGCTTTCTCACTTTCCCTTTCTCTCTCTGTGTGTCTCTCTCTGGTCAAAATGAAAAATAAAGCTTGCGCGGTCTGTGCAGCGGACACCAGGACTCCAAGATGGCGTCAGTCGTACCAGTAAAGGAAAAGAAACTCATGGATGTCAAACTCGGGGAGCTGCCAAGCTGGATACTGATGCGGGATTTTACCCCTAAAGGCATTGCTGGAGCATTTCAGAGAGGTCACTACCGGTATTACAACAAGTATGTCAACGTGAAGAAAGGGGGTGTTGCTGGGGTTTCTATGGTGCTGGCCGCTTATGTGCTCTTCAGCTACTGCCTTTCCTATAAGGAACTCAAACACGAGTGGCGACGCAAATACCACTGAAGAGGGCCAGCATGGAGGTCATACACTGAACCAGACCTTCATCTCCTTGGCTTGGCACCCCTCCAAAGGATCTCGTTGAGTACTTTCATATCCCAGTCGAGAATTCACATCCAATAAAAGATGACTGGTATGTGTAAAAAAAAAAAAAAAAAAAAAGAAAAATAAATAATATCAAATAAAAAATAACTAATTCTTAAAAAAATAATTATAAATACAATTTGGAAAAAAAAAAAGCAAAGCAAAGCACACTGCTGGATAGTAGTTAAGGCAGCTGGATCCCAGATCACTGATTCCACATTTCAAGTCCCAGACCCAACAGCTTGAAAATCATGCTAGGCATCTGTGTGTGTCCCCAAAATCTCAAGACGAAAAGGGAAGAGAAGGGATTCCAGTGTGACCATCTCCACCAGGGGCGAATTCTTACTTTCTCTCTCTCTCTGTTACTCTCTTTCTCTCTCCAGCAAGCGTATGCACTATATATCAAAAATCTAAAAAAGAAATTAAAAAATAAAATAAAAAAATACTGGGCGTATGTGCATGCATGCCCAGAATCCCAAGAGGAAAATGGAGGAGAAGGGGTTGCAGCATGGTCATCCCCCAGGGGGTTTGTTCTCTCTGTCTTTCTCCAGTGAGCACATATACCCTGTAGCAAAAAAATTTTAAAAATCATTCCTACTTCAGAGGATTTTTGTGAGGAAGAAATACATAAATAAACATGAAGTACTTAAACATTAACTGGTCATGGGACCAGCAGGTGGCATAATGGCTATGTCACTGGACTCCCATGTCAACCACAGTTTGAGTCCTGGACCCCCGTGGCTAAAACTCATGCCAAGTGCGTGTGCGTGTGTGCCCAAGATCCCGAGAGGAGAATGAAGGAGAAGGGATTGCTGTGTGGACATCCCCCCTGGGGGGTGATTTCTCACTTTCTGTCTCTGTCTCTCTCTGTCTTTCTGGCAAACGCATGCACCCTATAGCGAAAACCTCTCAAAAAACAAACAAACAAACAAACAAACAAAACAAAAACAAATTACCTGGTCATAATAAGAGCTAACTGAGGGGAGCAGTGGGTGGTGTGGTGGTTAAGGGCGCTGGGCTCTAACAGCTGAGTAGGCCCTGAGAGCTGTCCTCATGCATGGGTGAATACTGTTACTGCAGGCATTTGGCCTCCCCTTTGCTCCATCTCATTCACTTGCTTCTGCCTTCTGTTTTCCGCAGTGGATGGCTCGCCACAGATTCAGGCGCCATGTCCTTGGACTTCCCAGCTTCCAGAACCATGAGCCAGATAAACCTCTTTTTATTGTTGTCGTTTCGTTTTCTTTTAAACTTGTCAGGGGTGCATGTGCCCACGGTAGAGAAACAAAGAGAGGGAGAGGGAGAAAGTGCCCCTTAAAAGGCATGGCCGTGTTACGTCTCTTCTGCATTTCTTTTCAGGTTTGGGGGCATGCATTCGCACGTGCCCAGTGTGTTTCTCAAGTCACAAGGTCCAGAGCTCAAACCACGCAGTCAGCCATGTGGGATCCAGCCGCCTCAACCACCACCATACCAGCTGACCCAACAGTTAGCTTTTTTGTTGTTTTAATAATTTCCTTTTTTTAAGAATTATTTTATTTAGGGGACCAGCAGGTGGTGTGGTGGTTAAGGCTCTGGACACTCCCATGTGGCCAACCAGAGTTTGAGTCCCGGACCTGGTGACTTGTTTTCTCACTTTCTCTCTCTCTTTCTGTCCTCTCTGGTCAACTTAAAATATGTGAATGAATAAATAAGATTAAATAAATAATTCTTTTAAAAAAAGGATTTTTTATTTAACTTTTTATTTATCTTATTTGTTTTAATTTGACCAGAGAGTGACAGAGCAAAAGAAAGAGAAATGGAAAGTGAGAAAGCAAACTACCTGGTCAGGACTTGAACCACGGTCAGCCATGTGGGAGTCCAGCACTTTTAACCACCACACCATCTGCTAGCCCTGTGAGACCCACTTCTTACTACTGTTGCAGTGGCAATTACTTTTTCAACAATGAACTTTTGGTGGAACACATTCAAAACATTCCTATACAATGGGACCCCCAGGTGGCATGGTGGTTAGGAGCAGTGGATTCCCACATGGCTGACTACAGTTCAAGTCCAGGACCTGGTGGCTTACCTTCTCAGTTTTCCTCTCTCTCTCTTTTGCTTTCTCATTCTGTCCCTCTCTGGTCAAATTTAAATAAATAAATAAAGAGAGCAAATTAAATAAAATAATTCTTTTTAATAATTTATTTCATTTTATTTACTCATTCATTTATTTTAACTTGACCAGAGAGAGACACACAGAGAGAGAGAGGGAAAGCAAGAAAGCAATCTACCAGGTTTGGGACTCAAACCATGGTCACCCATGTGGGAGTGTCTAGTGCCACAACCACCATGCCACCTGCTGGTTCCCAATAACATAATTCTTTTTTAAAAAAAAGAAAACTGTTTTACTTAACTTTATTCATATATTTTAATCTGAGAGAGAAAGTGAGAAAGCAAACTGCCAGGCCCAGGACTCAAACCGCAGTCAGCCATGTGGGAGTTCAGTGTATTTTAATCACCATGCCACTTGCCGCCACCCTCCCCCCAATAACATAATTCTTAAAAAAAAAAAAAAAACAAACAAACAAACAAACAACTAAGGCCAGCAGGTGGCATGGTGGTTAAAGGTGCTGGATTCCCACATGGCTGACTGTGGTTCAAGTCCTGGACCTGGTGGCTTGCTTTCTCCCTTTCTCTCTCTCTCTCTGTCTCTCTCTCTGGTCAAATTTTAAAATAACAATAACAAATGGAATTAAATAAATAAATAATTCTTTAAAAGAAAAAAAATTCCTACGCAATAAAACCTTGCTGGACTCCCACATGGCTGACCACAGTTTGAGTCGTGGACGAAGTAGCTTGCTTTTTCACTTTCCCTCTCTCTTTCTGGTGAACTCATGTGCTTTATAGCAAATAATAAATAAATACATAATTCTTTTTTCTTTGGAGAGGTTTTTGCTATAGGGCGTGTGCACTCACCAGAAAGACAGAGAGAGACAGAGACAGAAAGCAAAAAATCACCCCCCGGGGGGGAAGGCCATACCCCACCCCTTCTCCATTCTCCTCTCAGGATCTTGGGCATGCACACACGTGCCCGGTGTGAGTTCAAGCTACCAGATCCGGGACTTGAACTGCAGTCGACTACATGGGAGTCCAGCGACATAGCCATTATGCTAACTGCTGGTACCTAAATAATTCTTTTTTTCAAAAAACATTCTTCCCACAGGTTATCCTGTAACACAGAGGCTATCAGTCGGCTTTCGACCATCGCAGCCTGTGGCCCGCACCTCCCTCACAGACTGCTGGAGAGTCGCACCTGCCGGCCTCTCCTGCTAGCCCCGGAGCTTGCCTGGTTATGCTCATACCCTCCGCTACCCAGCCCAGCGCCTGACCCCTAGAAGGTGTTCAGTAGCATGTTTGGCACGAATGCAGCTACTCCTCTCACTGGTTTCTCTGTATAGAAAATAGGATGATAAAATGGCCCACAGCCTATGGCCATCATGAGCAATTACTGAGCAATGTGAGTGCTCTTGAAAAAGAGGAACACTGTGTAAAAATACTCAGGAGGAGCCGGCAGGTGGCGTGTTGGGTAAGGGCACTGGACTCCCACATAGCCAGCCGTGGTTCAAGTACCGAACCTGGCAGCTTGCTTCCTCACTCTCTCGCTCTCTCTTTTTCTGTCCCTCTCTGGTCAAATTAAAATAAGTAAATAAATAAATAAATGAAGTCAAATAAAATAATTATTAAAAAATACTCAGGAATAGCTGCTTAATCTGAAATTTACAATGCTGGCTGCAGGTCACAATTTCTGCAGTGTGGCTGGTTCAAAGACCAGCGGCAACTTCTCCTTCCCCAGGTGAGACCAGCTGTTAAAGTTGTTTCCAGGCAAAGGGAGGGCAGAGTGGGAGGGTTGAAGTTGTCAGCGGAGCCGAAACCCACTGTCAAGTCTAGATCTGAAACCGTTGGGTCTGTTCCTAGTCCCCGAAGTAAATCATTCTGGAAACACTGTATCTCCTGAGCTGCAAGTCTGTTCAAAAGTTGGCTTTGGGATCAGCAGATGGTGTAATGGTTACGTGGCTGGACCACGGTTTGAGTCCCAGACCTCGTGCATTGAGAATGTGTGCACGTGTGCCCAAGATCCTGAGAGAAGAATGGAGAAGGGATCGCAGTGACATGGTTTAGCATGCTCCCGTCTATAAAGATCCCTCGTGGACTCACCCCTGTGCAAGGGAGGGGTAGGAAGCAGGATTGGGCAAAGGGAGAAGTCAAGCTGAGAGGAAGGCTCTAACTGCCCATGTGAGTTGCCCCCCTGTTGGGCCAGAACATCCGTCCTTTCCAGCCAACCCCAATCAATCACTGGATTGGGATACTCGAGAAGGTCGTGATCCTGGGCAAGCCCACTGTGTGGCTGAGGCAGTCCTTGAAGAGGCTGGCAGCTGACTGCGGGCCCGCAGCAGGGGCAATGAGTCTTCCTTGGGTGGGGGCATCAGGGCTGGGCTTCTCCACAGCGATCACACAGGGTATGGGGAGAGAGGGAGGGCAGAGGTGCCTCTTGGGACGTGGCAGGCAGGAAAGGACAAGGAAGGCTGCTCTGAGGTTTAAATAACAACCTGAATGAAGTGAGGGAAAGAACCATGCAAATGCTGAAGGGAAAAGCATTCTCAGCAAAAGGGACAGCAAACGTAAATAGCTTGAGAAGGGAATGTTCTTGAGGTGTTCATGGAACAGCAGACAAGGCAGGGCTAGGGTGCGGTGGGCGAGGGGATGGTGGCAGGAAGCAAGCAAGGGACAGGTCATGTAAGGTCTCGCACACCATCATAAATCATTTAGATTTGGGGGCCGGTGGGTGGTGTGGTGGTTAAGGGTGCTGGACTCCCACGTGGCTGACCGCTTCAAGTCCCGGACCTGACGGCTTGCTTTCTCGTTTTCCCTCTCTCTAGTCAAATTAAAAACTAATAATGATAACAAATGGAATTAAATAAATAAATAATTATATTTTAAAAAATTCTGGATGGGGGGGGCAGCAAGTGGCGTGGTGGTTAAGGTGCTGGACTCCCATATGGCAGATTACAGTTTGAGTCCCAGCAGCTTTCTTTCTTGCTTTCTCTGTTCAAAAAATAAATAATACTAAAAACAAACAACTATATATATATATTTTTTTTTTTGAGAGGTTTTTGCTATAGGGCGCGTGCGCTCGCCAGACAGACAGAGAGAGACAGAGAGATAGAAAGCAGGAAATCACCCCCCAGGGGGGATGGCCACGCCGCAATCCCTTCTCCTCCATTCTCCTCTCGGGATCTTGGGCATGCACGCACAAGCGCCCGGCGTGAGTTTAAGCCGCCGGGTCCAGGACTCGAACCGCGGTCGACTACGTGGGAGTCCAGTGACATAGCCATTACGCTAACTGCTGGTCCCAAACAACTATATATTTTTAAAAGAGGAATTTGGATTTGGGGACCAGCAGATGGTGTAATGGCACATCCATGGACTCTCACATGGCCGACTGTGGTTCAAGTCCCAGACCTGGTGGCTTAAAACTCACATCAGACGCATATGCATGCATGCCCAAAATCCCAAGAGGAGAATCGAAGAGAAGAGATTGTGGTGTGGATATGCCCTCTAGGGGGTGATTTCTCACTTCCTGTCTCTCCGTTGCGCTCTCTCTGTTAAGTCCACGTGCCCTATAGCAAAAATCTCTCTCTTGAAAAAAAATTTTTTTGGATTTGGGGCCAGTCCCTGGCATGGTGGTTAAGGTAGCTAGATCCCATGGCTGACAAGGCAATGTAAGTCCCAGACCCAGTGGCTTGAAAAATAGGCCAGGTGGGGGCCAGTAGGTGGTGTGGTGGTTGCGGTTCTGGATTCCCACATGTATGACCAAAGTTCGAGTCCCAGACCCGGTGGTTTGAAAATCACAACAAATAAATGTTTTAAAATAAATAAAATAAAATAAAATAAAAGGCTAGGTGTGTGTGCGTACATGCTCAAAATCCCAAGAAGAGAATGGAGGAGAAGGAACTGTGGCATGTCCATTCCCCCATGGAGGATAATTTCTCACTTTCTCTCCCTTACTTTCTGTCAAGCACATGCACCCTATAACAAAACTAATAAAAAAAGAAAGAAAAGAATTTTGGGATCAGGAGGTAGCTTGGTGGTTAAGGTGGTGCTAGATCCCACAGGGCTGACTCTGAGGTTGGAGTCCTGGTCCTGGCAGCCTGAAAAACACACTTGGCATGTGCGTATGCATGCCTAAAATTCCAATAGGAGAATGGAGGAGAAGGGAATGAAGCATGGCCATCCTCCCAGGGGGTGATTTCTCACTTTCCTTCTCTCTGTCTCTGGTGAGTACACGTGCCCTATGGGAAAAAAAGTTGTTTTTTTTCTTTTTTTTTTTCACTTGGGCGTCTTGTATGTTTATTTGCTCAATCTGTTTATTTGTCCAAGCTTCCTGCTGGTTGATCTTGGCCAGGCCTTATAAACCCTTTGAGCCTCAGCCACCTTATCCATAAAATAGAGAAATCTGAGCTTCCCCTACTATAGTGAGAGTTATGGAAGGCCTTCACGTAAAGTGCTCAACATGGTCAATGACATATGGCCAGAGCCCAGTAAGTGAGCTATTACAATTTATAACATTTATTTAAATTTTTATTTCTCCTAAAGCATTAAAATATAACCCATCATACTAGATTTACATACTGTTTCTCAGAAATGCCTCTCTGATCAGTCAATGCGAGTCTAGACTGCCTGGCAACAGGCTGGGATGGTGAGGTCTGAAGAGCTCTGGTCAGTTCTGAGCCCCAAGGAGAGGGTTATGGGGTTACATATGGATTCTCAAGACACTAATTTCTCAATCTGATGGTCTTTCTCCAAATCAGCAAACCAGTAAAAAACAGGGTGCGATCCTTCAAGAAACCAGTAGGGGGAGTGTGTGCATTTTGGGAAAGAACTGGGGAAGTACAGGATCCAGTCAAAGGACGATGGCTGCCACTTTTTTAGAACAATGGAGTGCCCTGAGAAAGCTGTGGGGAGTGCACGGGTCTAGAGGAGTTAGTATGGGTCTCCAAAACGTCAAGAAAATCAGTCTGGACTGGTTTTTCCCAGTGGGCCATCGTTGGTTGTTGTGGAAAATAGGAAATTAATGCAGATTTGGACTCATACCACATAAAGAATAAATTGTGTGTTCAAAGAGCAAAAAGCCAAAAGCAAGTAGCAGACCAAGACAGAAAAACCACAGGGGTCAGCAGGTGGCATGGTGGTTAAGGTGCTGGATCCCACAAGGCTGACTGCAGTTCGAGTCCCACACCCGCCCAGCAGCCTGAAAATCACACCACATGCACGTGTGTGTACGTGGGTGCCCAAAATCCTGAGAGCTGAATGGAAGGAAAGGGTTTGAGGTGTGGTCATCCCCTCCCCAAAGGTGTTTCTTCACTTTCTCCCCTACCCCCCTCGCAAGTGCATGTACCCAATAAGAAATAGCTAAAAAAAATGATAAACTGTGTAATAAATAATTCCAGAACAAAGACATCCTATTAAATCATTAAACCAAAAAAGCTAAAAGAAAAATGGATGACATATATGAACAGATAATTCACATAAGAAATACAAATGCTGGGGCCGGCAGGTGGCATGGTGGTTAAGGGAGCTGGACTCCCACATGGCCAACTGTGGTTCAAGTCCCTTACCTGGCAGCTTGCTTTCTCGCTCTCTCTCTCTCTTGCCCTCTCACTATACCCCCTCTCCAGTCAATTTTTCAATTAAAAAAAAAACCTCTTGGGGATCAGCAGGTGGCGTGATGGTTAAGGCGCTGGACACTCCCACATGGGTGACCACAGTTCGAGTCTGGACCTGGTGGCTTGCTTTCTCACTTTCCTCTCTCTCTCTCTCTCTCTCTCTCTCTCTCTCTGTGTGTGTCTCTCTATGGTCAAATTAAAATGAATGAATAAATAAATAAATAAATCTTTAAAAATTTTAAAAAACCTCTTTTTTCAAGAATTCTTTTTTATTTACCTATTTATTTTAATTTTGATCAGAGAGGTACAAAGCGAGAGAGAGAGAGAGAGAGAGCAAGCAAGCCACCAGGTCCGAGGAGACTCCAACCATGGTTGGCCATGTGGGAGTTCTGCGCCCTTAACCACCACGGCACTTGCCAGCCCCCTCAAGTTAAATTTTTAAATAAATAAATAAAGCTATAAAAAATACAAATGCTAATAAACATTTTAAGATATTTTTTGTCTATCAGGAAGGAAACGTAAATTAAAACCACACCATAGAAGCTTCTGCTTTGTTTTCCTATGACTATGAAGTGGAACAACCTAACATTCATTGAGCACCTAATAGTCATTGCGCTGTGCGTCATGCTAAGAGCTAAGAGCCTTCTAAACATTTACTCGGCATTTAAACCGTGCAAAAGCCGAGAAGTAGGAACAAACAGTACCTGCATTTTACCTATAGAAAACTGTGCTCCCAAAGATGAGTAACTTGCCTGGACTTCACCCAGCTGGGAACAGCAAGCAGGGTTCGGACCCAGGTTGTGTGGTGCCCAGTCCTCTGCCCACACTGGCTTTTCTGGGACCTCGATTGATTATGTGTGAGCAGCATCTCGTGCCTTGGAGAAGGCTCTGGAATCTGTGAGCCCTGAGCAGCCGAAGAGCAGCGAAAAAGTTAAAAAAAAAAAAAAAAACCCTCAGAAAATCAAACAGCCTTGGCAGTAGACCTGGGAAGCCGAGGGTTTTGGCAGAACTGGAAAATGGGTCTTTGGGGCCTGGTCTGAAGGGGGCTGGGGACGCCCGGTGGGGGTGGAGGAACCAGTTCCTGGCATTCTAAGCAGTGGGGAGTGTGGCTGGCCTGAAGATTCACAGCCCCGAAGCTGGAAGCAAGGAATCTGTTTGTCAGTCCACGGCATGCTGAGTTCCATTCTCATTTCTAAACCTTCCAGGCTCGAGTCCCCAACTCCCTCCCCCACTCTCGCACCTGCTGGCAGCGGGGGTCCAATGAATGGACAAGTTTCCGGAATTCTTGTCCCTTCCCCCATCTTTTGCATAGTCAAGCCCCGGGACAAAAGGCACCCGTGGTCCTGGGCTCCTTCCCCAGGCTGCGCCAGCTCTTCGAGTGCGAGACTGCTGGAGCCAGCTCCGCGCCTCAACATTTACATTTTTTACAGCCTCCCCAGCCTGCGCTCCCCTCCCCACCCTTGGCCACGGTCACATGCCCCCTAGACCCTCAGGACTCTCCTCAGTTCCCTGCAGCTTGAGGGTCATTGCCTGTGAGACAGGCAGGGCAGGAAGGATACGGGTGGGGTGCCCACACCCTAGAATCCAGAGCTGAAAAAGCAGACTGACCGTGCAGGAAACACACCCCACCCACCAAGCGGCAGCCGCAGGAGGCTGCTTGCCTGTGGCTTTGTGCTGATTCTAGGCTGGGGTGACTGCCTGGGAGGTTAAGGTCCCTACCTTTCTAGGATGGCTCCCTAAGCCACTGACAAATCTAGCTACTATTTACCCAATGCCTGCTGCCTATGGAGGACAGTGAGAAGTGCTTCACATATGGCCCCTTGTTGAATCCTCACAACAGCCCAAGGGGAAATAAGCATGGACCCATTTTCCAGATGAGGAAAGAGGCCTGCCCCAGGTCTCCTCAGGTTGGGCGGCTCAGAAGCAGTGCCCGGTGTGAATCCAGATCCCCTGCCTCCCACCCCACCTGCAAGCCCGAGGACCCGCTGGGCCTCCTCTTCCTTACACTCTTGCATACTTCCTGGGTCTATGCGATTTAATTTCCCATTTACTGTCTCCCGGTCCGACAGGACATCATCCTGCCCTTTCCCGATCCTCAGGGCTGGTCTCACCTGGCTCCCCTTGTCCTCTGAGGTGGCCTGGGGAAGTCCATGTGGGGTTCCAAATTTCCAAATGCCAGTTCAGTTAGGCAGGGCAGGCCAGGGAAGGGGGCAATTATTCCTCACTTCTGTGAGCAGCCTGGTCAGGATCCAGGCCTGGCTTGGGTTTTCTGCTCCCGGATTCCTCTCCCTCTCCTAGGACCTGTCCCTGTGGGTCGAGTCTAGCTTTAGAGAAAACGAGAGCACTGCCGATTCTACCTGGCATGGCCCACCTCTTCTGATCAGCTAGCACTGGAGAGAGGCAGAGGGGAGAAGTGAGAAATCCCTCCCTGAGGGGATGGCCATGCTGAGATTCCTTCTTCATTCTCCTGGGATTTGGGGCACCCACTCACATGCTCCTGGCGTGATTTTCAAGCCTCCAGGTCTGGGACCCAAACTGTGGTTAGCCGTGTGTGACTCCAGCACCTTAACCATCATGCCACCTGCTGGCCCATAATTATTAATGTTATTTTTAAATCTACTATAGGATGCATGCACTTGGTGGGAAGAAAATGGAAGAGAGAGAGAGAACCAAAGCATCCCTTAGGGAGTATGATCATGCCACAGTCCCTTCATTCTTCTCTTGTGATTTTAGGCACACATACACAGGTGCTGGTGTGTTTTTCAAGCCACTGGGTCTGGGACTCAAACCACTCAGTCAGCCATGTAGGAGTTAGCCTCCTTAACCATCATACCACCTACTGGCCCAATGAATTACTATTATTTTTTTAAAGAATGATTTTATTTAACTTTATTTATCATTATAATTTTTTTTTTTTTTTGGAGAGGTTTTTGCTATAGGGCGCGTGCGCTCGCCAGACAGACAGAGAGAGACAGAGAGATAGAAAGCAGGAAATCACCCCCCAGGGGGGATGGCCACGCCGCAATCCCTTCTCCTCCATTCTCCTCTCGGGATTTTGGGCACGCACGCACACGCGCCCGGCGTGAGGTTAAGCCGCCGGGTCCGGGACTCGAACCGCGGTCGACTACGTGGGAGTCCAGCGACATAGCCATTACGCTAACTGCTGGTCCCTCATTATAATTTTTTAATTTGACCAGAGAGAGACTGAGAGAGACAGAGGAAAAGTGAGAAAGCAAGCCTCCAGGTCTGGGACTCGAACCATGGTCAACCATGTGGGAGTCCAACACCCTTAATCACCACGCCACCTGCTGGCCCCAAATTATTATTTTTTTAACCCAAAGACTTTGGACAATAGTTTTCACCTTTACTGCTCACTAGAATACTGGAAATTAAAAAAAATTCAGAGGTCCAGGTCATACTCTACATTATTTATATCAAAACTCTTGGGTTGGGAGGAAGGTGTTTTCCAAACTCCCTAAGGTGATTCCCATGTGCAGCCAAACTGAGAAACACTACTTTAAAAAACATAAGGAGGGACCAGCAGGCGACTTGGTGGTTATGGTGCTGGACACTCTCACATGGCCGCCATGATTCGAGTACTGGACCTGGTGGCTTGCTTTCTTACTTCCTCTTTCTCTCTCTCTGGTCAAATTAAAATTGGGGACCAGCAGGTGGCGTGGTGGTTAAGGTGCTGGCCACTCCCACATGGTCGACCGCGGTTTGAGTCCCGGACCTGGCGGCTTCCTTTCTCCCTTTCTCTCTCTCTCTCTCTCTCTGTCTCTCTCTGGTCAAATTAAAATTAAATGAATGAATAAATAAAGTTAAATAAATAGTAATTTAAAAAAAATTAAAATAAATGAACGAATAAGTAAAATTAAATAAATAATTCTTAAAAAAACATAAGGAAGGAAAGATAGATTCAGAAAAATAATGAGGTGATAATATGTTCATTCTGCATGAAATGTAAACAGTAAGGGGGCTGGCAGGTGCATGGTAGTTAGAATGATGGACTCTCATATGGCTAACCATGATTCAAGTCCCCAACCTGGTGGCTTGTTTTCTCACTTGCCCTCTCTCTATCACTCACTTGCTCTGTCCTTCTCTGCTCAAATTAAAATAAGTAAATAAATAAATAAAGTTAAATATAAAAAGAGAATAATTATTTAAAAAAATATGTATATAGGGGCTGGCAGGTGGCATGGTGGTTAAAGGCCTGGATTCCCACATGGCTGACCGTGGTTCGAGTCCTGGACCTGGCGGCTTGCTTTCTCACTTTCTCTCTCTCTCTCTCTCTCTCTCTCTCTCTCTCTCTCTCTGTCCCTCTCTGGTCAAATTTAAATAAACAAATGAATAAATAATAAATAAAGTTAAATAAAATAATTTTAAAAAATATGTATATAGGGACAAGCAGTTAGCGTAATGGCTATGTCACTGGACTCCCATGTAATCGACCGCGGTTTGAGTCCCGGACCCGGTGGCTTAAAACTCACTTCGGGCATGTGTGCACGCGTGCCCAGGATCCCTAGAGGAGAATGGAGGAGAAGGGATTGCGGCGTGGCCATCCCCCCTGGGGGGTGATTTCTCCCTTTCTGTCTCTCTCTGTCTGTCTGTCTGGCGAGCACACGCGCCCTATAGCTAAAAAACCTCTCCAAAAAAAAAAAAAGTATATAAAGAAATGTAAACAGGGAACCAGCAGTTAGCATAATGGCTGTGTCGCTGGACCCCCACGTAGTCAACCGCGGTTCACGTCCTGGACCCGGTGGCTTAAAACTCACGCCGGGCACGTGTGCGTGCGTGCCTCAGATCCTGAGGGGAGAATGGAGGAGAAGGGATTGCGACGTGACCATCCCCCCTGGGGGGGTGATTTCTAACTTTCTGTCTCTATGTCTCTCTCTGTCTGTCTGGTGAGTGCATGCGCCCTATAGCGAAAAAAAAAAAAAAAAGCCTCTCAAAAAAAAAAAAAAAAAAAAGAAAAAGAAATGTAAACAGATAATACCTGTCTTGCTCTGAGAAAATAAAGAAAAGGTCTGGACTGGGCTTGGATTTTTACTACATTTAGGTAATCTCTGAGTTAACTAACTATTCTAACTATATTGGCACCAGCAGATGGTTACATTGCTTGATTCCCATGTAGCAGTTCGAGTCCCGGACTTAGTGATTTAAAACTCATGCCAGGAGCATGTTTGCCCAAGATCCTGAGAGGAGAGTGGAGGAGAAGCGATTGAGGTATGGCCATCTCCCCTGGGGAGTGATTTATCTTCTCACTTTATATCTCTCTATCATCTGTCTTTCTGGTGAGACATGTGCCTTATAGCAAAAACCTCTCAAAAAAAAAAAAAAAAAAAAAAAAAGAACTACCTTTAGCCATATCAAACTTTCTCACTATACTTGAGGTATTGACTTCAGGAGGTCAAGTCTTCAAAACAGAGGAAAGAGCCCATGTTGTTGCCTCATTTTGGACACCTGCCACCTCCTGGTTAGTAAGAGAGGGTCACAATGCAGTCAACCCAGAGCCTGACTCAGCGGAGTGCTTGCTAAGTTGGAGCTCACTCATTCTCAGGGACAGAGGGAGGTGAGAGGCGAAGATCTTCCATTGTGTAGACAGATTTATTATTCTTTTTTATTTATTTATTAATTTTATTTTATTTGTTGTTACTATTATTTCTTAATTTGGCCAGAGAGAGACGGAGAGAGAGAGAGAGAGAGAAAGGGAAAGTGAGAAAGCAAGCCACCAAGTCTGGGACTTAAACTACAATTGGCCATATGGGGCCGGCAGGTGGTGTGGTGGTTAAGGTGCTGGACTCCCACATGGCCAACCGAGGTTCAAGTCCCGGACTTGGTGGCTTGCTTTCTCACTTTCCCTCTCTCCCTCTCTATGTCTCTCTAGGGTCAATTTAAAATAATAATAATAATAATGAGTAAAATTAAATAAAATAATTAAAAAAAAAAACTGCAATTGACCATGTGGGAATCCAATGCCCCAACCACCACACCAGCCACCAGCCTGATGTTATGATTACCTTTTAGTCACCAGAGGGCACATGCATTTGCCAGAGAGAGACAGAGAGACAGTGAGAGGGAGAGGGAGAAATCGCTCCCCAATGGGCATGGTCACACCACTATCCTTTCTCTTTCATTTCTTCATCCTAGAGCCTGGGTCTGGCAATAGGTAACAGCAGTCTTCACATCACCACTTGTCAGTACAACCTTCACTGGAGGTCAAAGCATGACACAGAAGGAGCAACTCAGGGACCCCAGTTTTATAGGGACCAAACCAATGTGGTCCAAGTGTATACCTCTTGGATTGGCTGGTTTGGCATAATAGCAGCTATTGTAAAAGCTGACCAATATTCGGCCACAAGGTGGCATGGTGGTTAAGGCACTGGACTCCCACACGGCCAGCCACAGTTTGAGTCCCAGATCTAGCGACTTACGTTTTCACTTTCTCTCTCTGATGAGCTCATGGTAATGTGGATTCTATTCCGAACAACAATGTCTTAAATGCTTTATTTGCATTGCCTTGTTTAATTCTTTTTTTAAAGAATTATTTAATTTTATTCATTTATTTATTTTTATTTGACCAGAGAGAGATAGAGTGAGAGAGATGGAAAGAGAAAATGAGAAAACAAACCACCAGGTCCACGACTTGAACCGTATTTGGCCATGCAGGAGTCCAGTGCCCTTAACCACCATGCCATCTGCCAGCCCCCTAAAAGAATTATTTTATTTAACTTTCATTGTTTATTTAAATTTGACCAGAGAGGGATAGAGTAAGAGAGAGAGGGAGAGAGAGAGAGAGAGAGGAGAAAAGTGAGAAAGCAAGCCGCCAGGTCTGGGACTTAAACCATGGTTAACCAGGTGGGAGTCCAGTGCCTTTAACCACCACACCACCTGCTGGTCCCATGTTTCTCTCTATATATATTTTTAAAATTTCCCCCACCTCCCTTTTCTTTTTTAAATAATTATTTATTTAATTTTGTTATTATTATTTAGTTTTTAGTTTGACCAAGGAGAGAGAGAAAGAGAAAGGGAAAATGAGAAAGCAAGCCACCAGGTCTAGGACTCAAACCATAGTCAGCCATGTGGGAGTCCAGCTCCTCAACTACCAAGCTACCTGCCAGCCCTGTAAATGGTCTTTTTTTTTTTTTTTTTGTAAATTTTTAAAAGAATTATTTATTTTGGGACCAGCAGTTAGCATAATGGCTATGTCACTGGACTCCCACATAGTCGACTGTGGTTCGAGTCCCGGACCCGGCGGCTTAAACTCACACTGGGTGCATGTGCATGTGTGCCCAAGATTCCGAGAGGAGAATGGAGGAGAAGGAATTGCAGCGTGGCCATCCCCCCAGGGGGTGATTTCTTGCTTTCTGTCTCTCTGTCTCTCTCTGTCTGTCTGATGAGTGCACGCACCCTATAGCAAAAACCTCTCCAAAGAAAAAAGAAAAAAAAAGAATTATTTATTTTATTTTATTTATCCACTCATTTATTTTTAATTTGACTAGAGGGACACAAAGAGAGAGAGACAGGGAAAGCGAGAAAGCAAGCCACCAGGTCTGGCACTCAAACTGTGGGCAGCCATGTGGGAGCGTCCAGCACCTTAACCACCATGCCACCTGCTGGCCTCCCCAGCCCTGTAGCTGGTCTTAAACAGTAGTTTCTCCCCTTTTGCAAATGTTCTTTATTTATTTACAAAAAGAACACATTCTTGTGGTAAAAAAATCCAAACAAAACTGAAGTGTGCAAGGTAAAAAAAGCCGTGGACCTGCCTCCCTCAGACAGAAAGCAAGAAATCACACACACACACACACACACACACACACACACACACTCTGGAGGGAATGGCCATTCCACAATCCCCTCTCCTTCATTCTCCTCTCCGGATCTTGGGCACCCATGCACACGCACCCAGTGTGAGTTTAAGCCGCCAGGCTCGGCACTCAAACCGTGGTCGACTATGTGGGAGTCCAGGGACATAACCATTATGCTATCTGCTGGACCAAAATTTACTTATTTTGAGTCTATTTTAAATGCACTTGGAGAGTATTTGTGTTTGCTTGTGCTTGTAAGAAGAAACTCTGGAAAGAACTAGCAAAGGAGGTTGGTTACCTGTGTGTGTGTGGTGGTGGGGAATGGGAGGGATTAGGAATAAACTAACCACGAACAGGGTGGAGCCTAGATGATGGTCCAGTGGTAAGACACAAAGCTCCTGGAGCTGACCCATATGGGACCCTTCCCTTCCCAGTTCAAGTCCTGAGACCTCCCTGAGAACAGTAGGCACAAAGGGCTAGCCGAAACCTGGGGGTGGACGGTGGCATCGGGCCCTGCTGGGGCTGCTCTTGCTCTCTCTGGCTTGTGGTAGAAATAAATCAGGAAATAAATAAAATAAAAAAGACACTGGGCTGGCAGGTGGCTTGGTGTTTAAGGGCCTGGACTCCCACATGACTGACCATGGTTCAGGTCCTGGACCTGGTGGCTTGCTCTCTCATTTTCCCTCTTTCTCTGTCACTCTCTGGTCAAATTAAAATGAAATAAATGAATGAATAAATAAAGTTAAGTAAAATGATTCCTTAAAAATAAAAGAGAGAGAGAGATACTAAGGCAGACATTTCTAAAAATAAATAAAGGGGCCAGCAGGTGGCATGGTGGTTGAGCCACTGGACTCCCACATGGTCAACCATGGTTCAAGTCCTGGACCTGGCAGCTTGCTTTCTCACTTTCCCTCTATCTCTTTCTGATGAGTATGTGTGCCTGTGTTAATTTAGAAAATAAATAATAAATAAAATTAAATAAATAATTCTTTAAAATAAATAAATAGAAAGAAAGAACAAACAAAGGAACAGGGTGATTGGGAGACCATGGGATTGGCCTTGTGATTTTTGCCCTTTTTTTTTCTTCCTTTTTTTTAGAGAGAGATTTTTGCTATAGGGCATGTGTGGGCTTGCTGAAGAGATAGAAAAGGAGAAATCACCCACGGGGGGAGGCTACTCCACAATCCTTTCTTCTCCATTCTCCTCTTGGGATTTCAGACACACGTGTGCCTGGCGTGTTTTATGTCTCTGGGTCCAAGACTCGGACTGCGGTCAACTCTGTGGGAATCCAGAGGCCTTACTATTACACCATCTGCTGGTCCCAATCTCATCTCCTTTATACAGATGAAACAGAGGCCAAGAGGAAATACAATGAACTTGGGGGAAGATGGCCACAGCCCCTGAAACTTTGTTGGAAGTCTAGCTGTTCCCCTGGTGGGCCTCTATGCCTGTTTTCTTATTTTTTAACATCTAAATAAGATCTGAAGTCAAAGGATTAGAAGAGATCATCAAGGAAGAAGGAAAAAAAGTGGAGAGAAGTGAAAGAAACCACTTTGGAGAGTCAGCTGTAAGGAAAAAACAAAGAAGCCAGAAAGAAAATTCAGAGGGAATAGTTTAGGTAGGAAGTAGTCAGGGACAAGCCTTCTGTCTCCAGGTAAATTAGCTGTAGACAGCTCCTGTGAAGCCCAGAGCCCAGGAGCACCTTGCAAACCAGGCAGGCTCCACCCCTGAGGCTGAGGTCATTGTCCACCCCAGTCTCCTCCTGGCAGAGGCAGGGGCAGCAGCTCTTAGAAGCAGAAGTAGAGGGACCAGCAGTTAGCGTAATGGCTATGTGGCTGAACTCCCCCGTAGTTGACCACGGTTCCGGTCCCAGACCCAGTGGTTTAAACTCATGATGGGCGTGTGTGCGTGCGTGCCCAAGATCCCGAGAGGGGAATGGAGGAGAAGGGATTGTGGTGTGGCCATCCCCCCAGGGGGTGATTTCTTGCTCTCTATCGCTCTGTCTTTCTGGTGAGAGCACATGCGCCTTATAACAAAAACCTCTCCAAAAAAAAAGAAGCAGAAGTAGAAGTTCAAGCAAGCTTCCTTCTTCCTGGCTTCTCTAAAGTGATGCTCCTGCTCTTCAAAAGCAAATATTTAATCTTTTTATTATAAAAGTTATTCAACACTCCCAAATGAGAAAATGGTATAAAAAATCCACTTAGAATGCATGGTTTAACTGGCATAATGAACTTCTGATTTGACAATAATCAATTTTTTCCTATATAAACTTTACATATCAGTTTTCCTTTTTTTTCTCCCTTTTGAGACAGTCTTGCTCCGTTGCCTCAGCCTTCTGAATAGCAGGGATTATTTTCAAAGAGTGAATCCCTGACATTTTATCATTTTATCCCTCAATTCTTACATATATATATCTGAAAAATTAGGACATTTTTAAACCATCATATTATCATCAGTTCTAACAAATTTAATAGTAATTCCTTAATATATTCAAATAATACATAGATAAATTTATCCCAAAGTCAAATGACTTTAAAGCCATTTAAAAAATGCCAGAGTGGGGCCACCCTATGGTGTCATGGTTAAAGTGCCTGGACCTCGTAAGGCTGACTGCAGTTTAAGTCCCAGACCCAGAAGCTTGAAAAACATGCCAGGTGTACATTACGCGTGTGTGCACCCAAATTCCTGAAAGGAGAGAGAAATGGAGGAGAAGGGATTGTGGTGTCACCACTCCCCGTGGAAGTGCTTTCTCACTTTCCTTCTCTGTGTCTCTCCAGAGTGCATGCACCCTCTGGCAAAATTAAAACCACAAAAAAAGTGTGCCAAAGTGAAGTTGCAAATGGAACCCGAGAAGCCAGCATAGACCTAACAGCCCACCTAGCACAGGTCTCTGAGAAAAACCAGTGTCCAAGAGTGATGGCGCTCAAGAAATAATTGTTTTTCTCCTTGGTGGCAGCAAGTTATGATAGCTTTCTTCTTTTTTCTTTTTTTAGAGATTTTTACCATATGGCATGTATGCTTTCTAGAGAGAGAGACAAAGAGAAAGAAAGCAAAAAATACCCCCAGGCAAGCCAACCTGCAACCCCTTCTCCTCCATTCTCCTCTTGGGACTTTGGGCACTCAATGCACAAGCGCCTAGGATGGGTTTCTAGCTTCCTGGTCTGGGACTCAAGCCATAGTTGGCCATGTGGGAACCCAGCACCTTAACCACTACACCACCAGCTAACCCTAGTGATAATTTTTTTTTTTTTTTTCTTTTTTTGGAGAGGTTTTTGCTATAGGGCGCGTGCGCTCGCCAGACAGACAGAGAGAGACAGAGAGATAGAAAGCAGGAAATCACCCCCCAGGGGGGATGGCCACGCCGCAATCCCTTCTCCTCCATTCTCCTCTCAGGATCTTGGGCACGCATGCACTCGCGCCCGGCGTGAGTTTAAGCCGCCGGGTCCGGGACTCGAACCGCGGTCGACTACGTGGGAGTCCAGCGACATAGCCATTACACTAACTGCTGGTCCCCCCTAGTGATAATTTTTATCGAACACTTCCTAAGTTCCCTCTGTGCGGGCTGGAAGACCACCTTGGTTCTTTGTGTTTTCCACAGCACAGAGTATAATACCTACTTGGAGTAGACACCAACTCATTGTGATTTGAACTGATAACCATACTCTACAATTATTTTCTCACGGCTAAGCAGAACCATCACTGTTTCATTCCATCATTTCATTGGCCCTGTAAAGTACTGAAGATTATCCCCATTTTACAGATGGGGAAGCTGTGGGTCAGACTTATCTAAGATGCCTTAACTCAGGTTGGTCTGACTCCAGAATCTGAGTGGTCATCTGTCTTGGAAATCAGTAAGGGACTCTGGTAGGGGTAGTAAAGATAGAGACAAAGAGATAGTAAAAAAGAAGGGGAGAGGGGTGTGAAACCAGAAGGAAGGAGAAAAAAACAAAGACAAAGAAACCAGAAGAGTATGCCGTTATGGAAGACTAGTAGCCATTGGATTTAGGGACTTTGTGTACAGTGACTACAATAGGTATTTATTGTGTTGTGAAATAAATGAGAAAAATGAGAAGTCTTTTAAGCCTCAGCCCTACAACTCTGGTCAGTCTGTAGACATCAGTGTGTCCCCAGTGCTAACCTGGGACATGATAAATATCAGGAACTCAAATACCTATTGAATGAATGACTAAATATAAGAATGAATGCTTCAGTGAAAGAATAACTGAATAAATGAATGGCTGAATGAATGATAGATTATATTAAATAATCTGTATTATTTAATAAGTCATTGAGTAGGTAAGTTAACTGAAGGGACAAATTGATGGATTCTTTTTTTTTTTTTTAAGAATTGTTTTTATTTTATTTTATTTATTCGTTCATTTATTTTAATTTGACCAGAGAGAGACAGAGACAGAGACAGAGAGAGAAAAAAAGTGGGAAAGCAAGCCACCAGGTCCAGGACTTGAACCATGGTCGGCCATGTGGGAGTGTCCAGCACCTTAACCATCACGCCACCATCTGATCCCAGATTCTTTTTTTTTTTTTTTTTTTTTTTTTTTGGAGAGGTTTTCACTATAGGGCGCATGCGTTTGCCAGAAAGACAGAGAGAGACATAGAGACAGAAAGTGAGAAATCACCCCCCAGGGGGGATGGCCACGCCGCAATCCCTTCTCCTACATTCTCCTCTCAGGATCTTGGGCACGCACGCACACGCGCCTGGCGTGAGTTTTAAGCCACCGGGTCTGAGACGCGAACCGCGGTCGACTAAGTGGGAGTCCAGCGACATAGCTATTATGCTAACTGCTGGTTTCCCCAGATTCTTTTGTTTTTAAAAAGAATTATTTTACTGAGGTTGGCAGATGGCGTGGTGGACTCCCATGTGGCCTACTGCAGTTTGAGTCCTGGATCTGGTGGCTTGCTTTCTCACTTCCCCCACTACCTGCTGTGTCCCTCTCTGGTCAAATTTCAAAATAAAAAATAAAAATAATAAATTAAATAATTCTTTAAAAAAATTTATTTTGGGACCAGCAGTTAACATAATGGCTATGTTGCTGGACTCCCACGTAGTCGACTGCGGTTTGCGTCCCGGACCCGGTGGCTTAAACTCACGCCGGGCGTGTGTGTGTGCTTGCCCAAGATCACGAGAGGAGAATGGAGGAGAGGGGATTGCGGTGTGGCCATCCCCCCCTGGGGGGGATTTCTCGTTTTCTGTTTCTCTGTCTCTGTCTGGCTGGCGAGCGCATGCACCCTATAGCAAAAAAAAAAAAGAATTATTTTATTTAACTTTATTTGTTTATTTCCTTTTAACTTTATTTATTTATTCATTTATTTTAATTTGACCAGAGAGGGACAGAGTGAGAGAGAGCAGGAAAGTGAGAAAGCAAGCCACCAGGTCCAGGACTCAAACTGTGGTTGATCGTGTTGGCCCTCAACCGCCATACCACCTGCTGGGCCCAGATTCTAATTTTTTTTTTTTTTTTTTTGAGAGACAGATTTTTGCTATAGGGTGCATGTGCTTATCGGAGACATAGAGACAGAAAGCAAGTCACCCCAGGGGAGATGGCCGGCCAAAATCTCTTCTCCATTCCCTTCCCAGGATCCTGGGCTTGCATGCACACATGCTCAACCTTATTTTAAAGCCACTGGGTCCGGGACTTGAACCATGGTCGCCCATGTGGGAGTCCAGCGACGTGACTACTATGCCATCTGCTTATCCCAAGGACTCTTTAATAATCTTTAGAAAGAGGGTGATCATGGCAGATAATTAATTTAATAATAGTGCTATTTACTGGGCATTTTATTGTTAGAACCGTGCTAAGAATTATACAAGTAATGTTTCCATTAATCTTCACACAATCTCTCTGGTATTATGATTATCGTTTTCTAAGAGGACAGAGGTCTGGGGAACTTAAACAACTTGATCAAAGTCACAGAGGGCAAAGTTGGAGTTTTGACCTTGTCATTATACTCCAAAGCTCAGATTCTCCACCACTCCAGTGAATGCCCAATAAATAACTTTATTCAGACAAGACTTGTTTTTGGAGCCGATGCAAGTGCAGATGAACCTCCACTTATACAAATCCCTGGAAAACTGCAAATTTAAACATAGTTAATTACTTATCTAACTCATTATTTAAAGGAAGCTTTTCTATTGTACGTCCCTTTATAAGTGAAGGATTATCCCCAACTCATCTGCCTTCTAAGTCTGAAATTTGTTCAAAATAAGTTATGCATTAACTAAAGATGTCTACTTGTAGAAGTTGGTTTAATCAGAGCTGGAAATCAGGGATTTTTGGAGTTTTGACACTTCATGACCAGACCCTTCATTTTGTGACCTCATCTTGACAGTTTAATCCCACATGGCTGACCATGGTTTGAGTCTTGGACCCGGCAGTTTGAATCCCAAACCTGGCAGCTTGAAAATGAAGCCGGGCACATGTGTGTGTGAGTACGTGTCCTAAATCTAAGAAGAGAATGGAGGAGAAGGGATTGTGATGTGGCCATTCCCTTGGGGGGTGATTTTTCACTTGCCCTCTCCTGTCTCTCTCAAGTGAGCGCATGCCCTATGGCAAAAACTTAAAAAAGCTGAAAATGTGAGCCAACTGTTTCCTAGTGGTTAAGGGCGACAGAACCAACATCACCTACTGTGTGATTTAAATCCTGGCCCTGGTAACTTGGAAAATATGCTGGCGTGTGCACGTGTGCCCCACATCTCTATAAAATGCAGAAATGGAGGAGAAAGGACTGCGGAATGAAGACGTCTTTGAAGGGTGCTTTCTCCCTCTCCTTCTCCCTTACCACAGGAACTCTCTGACCAAAAAAAAAAAAAAAAAAAAAGAAAAGAAAAGAAAAAGAAAAGAAAAAAGAAAGATGAAAATGTACAGAATGTGAATCAGCAGATAGAGGTACTGGGGGTGACCTGTTGGGGACAGGAAAGGGAGGACTTTCTCAACTATTTTACACTCTGTGTTGAGTCTTTTGTGAGAGAATGTTTAACTTGTGAAATTCTAAGGCAAAGAACTAGATTAGAACAAAATATACTGAGATGCTCACAATAGCTGTCTTTAGATAATGAGATTACAGGTAATTTTTTTCTTTCTTCTACTTTCAAAATTTTCCCAATTATTCTATAAATAACACTTTTACCTCTGTAATGGAAGAGCCAACAAATCTTTTTTTTTATACTATCGTTTCTTTTTAAAAGACACTTTAGAAGATTCCATTAGCCTGTTTAAAGAATTTTAAACAATCTTCATTTCTTTTTTAAATGATAGCAAGTAATTCGGACGCCTCATAAAATGTCAGAAGATATAATGCACAAAGAAAAAGTATCTCATAGTGTCCTCTTCTACGAGGTAACCACTATTTTCCAGAACTTTAAAAAGACTCTGTATTTATATTAAGAACTTAGAAAATAATTTCGAGTTAACTAGAGAGGTTAAGAACTGGAGTATACTTTCTTCGTGTCATGCAGAGGTCTAAATACTTCACGTTGATCATCTGATCACCTCGGGCTGGGTTGAATCTCCCTACAGCTCCCTGGGGTGGATATTGCACCTTAGTAACCACCAATCAGGGCACCAAGGGTTTACGTGTTTAAGCAATTTGCCCAAGGCCACACTCTAGTAAACAGGGTTGGCATTCAAGTCCAAGGCCAAGAGCTTGGCTAAGCCACTGCCTCAGGCCTGCCACCGTGGTGGGTGGGGCTGGCGTGATTATGATGCAGGGCCTGGATCTCAGTTCACATCTGGCGGCCCCGGCCCATTCCCCTCCTGGGAACTGGCGTTTGAGAAAGGATTTCTGACTTTGTGATAAATGCAGAGCTCACGACTGGGAGAGGAGAAAATGCTAACAGCAGAGCCGGGGCTTAGGGATGCAGGATAGTGAGGGCATTGTACCATGGTCGCAAAGGGCAAGGCAATACGGAGAAGTGGGTGGAATTGGAAGCCCAGGACGGAAGCAGCCAGTCACAGCACTCCAAAGGGTTAAAGCCAGGCAGGACTGTCCCTGGGGAGAAGCTACCACCAAAGGCTACAATCCGGAGGCCTTCACCTCCCCCACCAGCTGGGACTAGAAGGGGCGGAAAGGACTGGTTCCTCCTGGGAGTATTTGAGGCCCCTGGGCCCCAGGTGAGCAGTGGGGAGGGACCAAAACCTCGCCACCACCCCCACCTTCCTGTGGGACTCAGGAAGTTAGGTGCCTTGGGATAGGCCCCCTGGTCCCTGACCGATGCAGCTCTGGGGCTGGCAGGTTCAGGGAAGGAGAGGTTTTAAACCCCAAGGCTGGGGTATGCTCAGAGAATGATGGGATGTAGCTTTTAAAGAAAGTGGGGCCTTGGGAACCAGCAGTTAGCGTAATGGCTATGTCGCTGGATTCCCACGTAGTTGACCTCGGTTCGCATCCCGGACCCGGTGACTTAAAATTCACGCCGGGTGCGTGTGCGTGCGTGCCCAAGATCCGGAGAGGAGAATGGAGGAGAAGGGATTGCAGCATGACCATCCCCCCTGGGGGGTGATTTCTCGCTTTCTGTCTCTATGTCTCTCTCTGTCTGTCTGGTGAGCGCACGCACCCTATAGTGAAAACCTCTCCAAAAAAAGAAAAAAAAAAAAGAAAGTGGGGCCTTTCTGGAAGGGAAGGGAACACCAAAATGGAGGCAGCAAGTGGCCCTCCAGCCTGCCTGGTTTTTCTTATCTTACAGGACCAGAGGTGGGGAGGCTGCCTCCGTCCGAGATGCATTTTAGGGGTTTGGAGAGCCCGGAAATCTTTCTCTAACCCATCGTTGATGCCAGGAAGCAGGCTCCAGCTTCGCTCTCACTGCACACTCCCCACCCTGCTCCAAACCTGGCGACTTTCTCCCGGTAGGTCTTTCTGACGGAACCTTCTCCTCCCCATCCCACCCCTCCCCCAGACTCTGGAAATCTTTCAACTTTCTTTCAAGTTTTCCCTGGCAGGGAGTGTGGGGTCTGTTTCAGAGTTGGCCAGGGCGCTTTCACACCCTCAGCTGGGGAGGGTGGATGACAATAGCTGCTATCACTTTACCATTGGAAGTGACCCCCGAATTTGCACTTCTTTCATCTTGGGACCAGAGCACTTGAGGGTGGGCGATTTCCTGGGGGGAGTGGCTTAAGCCGCTTCCCCACCGGCCAGTTGGCTCTAGACGGTCCATGCTCAATGGTACACTTCAGATATGAAACCGGTTCTGGAGTGAGAGTGGAACTCAGCTGCAGACGCTGCTCGGGAAGGCCTTTCCCCACGGGGTGACTTTAGATGTCCCAGGCTGGAAGGTGGAGAGAGACGTGGACGCCCCTCGGGCTCTGGGCTACCCCTGAGGTCAGTAAACTAAGAAGTTTTGTCACAACTAGGAAAGGTGGGAGCTTCATACCGCTTGAAGATCCCTGGGGAATGAAGGGCGACCTCAGGACACTGCTGCGACCAGGCCAAGGAGTGACCCTGTGACGATGCTAGATGCTAGAAGAGCATATGTGTGTGTGTTTGTGTGTGGGGTGAGGGAGGGGAGGCATTGTTTCAAGTTCTCTTTCTCCCCACCCCCACCTCACCCCTGCCCCCTCCTTCCCCACCCTCCTGCCTATCTCCCCTCCCCACCCTACACAATGGTCTGGCCAGGCCCGACCCGGCCCCTCCCCAGACTCCCGGAGCTTCCCAGGTTGGGTCCCTGGTTTTAGCTGCCCTGTGCCGACCGCTCTTTCCCTGGCACCCAGGGGCGACTGCGGCCTATGCAGCTTCCCTCGTGCAGCCTTCTCCCTTCCAGGCTAGTGGGGCAACTGAACGTAGAACTCCTGGGGCCTGGTTGACTTAGTGGTCACAGGCCTGCTCTGGTGACCCCAGGTGGTGGATTTCCTCAGGAAGTCCCAGGGGGCGGATATGGCTACCCTCAGCCAGCCTGGTGGTTGCCCGGTCCCTGCAGCTACCCATGCTCGCTCAGCCTCCGGGGTTCTGGGGAGGGAGCCAAGATGGCTGGCACTCCCTCAGGCCCTGGCAGGGTGCAGCCCGGGCGGCCAGGCCACTGTGACGGGGTGTGGAGGGCAGGCCTGAGAGGTGAGGAGCTAGGCCTCCAGGTGAGAATCAAACCCTGCAACCTTGCTGAGGATTGAGTCTGGTGTGGTGCACATGTGGCCCAGGCTGACTGCAGAGACTGTGGGGCCACTTTGGTAGGGACAGGGAGAAAGGGAGGACCATAGAGAGCATGGGATCCCTAAGAGCCCAGGCCGTGGCTGGCCGGGCAGCAGTTTGTTCTAGAGGCCTGAGGCAAAGGAGCATCAAGGCAGGAGATCCCTCGTTCCTTCTTTTGTCCTGCTCAGAGCTCTGGCTCACTGACCCTAAAACACAGGCCAGAGGCCAGAGCTGGGCTCCAAAACCCCATCTGCTTGAAATAAAGGAGACTGGAGGGCCGGGAAACGGGCTTTGGAAAGGAGAAGCTTTGAATGCTGTAGCCGCGCCTCTGTCCGTTCATTCATTCCGCCCTGGGCTCCAGAATCCTTCCTAGGTGCAGAATGCCAGCTGGATACCCCGTCGTTACCCCTGCCCTTCTGACTTCAAGCCAGGGAGGTGGGGAGACTGGGATCCGAGGAATCCTTGCCTCCTGAAGTTGTGTGGGCCTAGGGAGCCCAGCTGGAGTCCACAGATGAGCTCTCACCGCCCCTAATGCACCTGGTGGCCAGCGTGCCTGTTTCACATTATACTTCTATGAAGAGTCATTGCCAGAAAGATGGTTGCACCTGAACCCCTCACCAATGATCTACTTAAAGACGCTGGGCTGCCCACGTGGCCCCTGTCCTGTCCGCACTGCTCTGCTCTTTGGGGCCCAGTCACATTTGGCTTACCTGGGGACAGGGTAGCTGTACAGCCTTTCTGGAAGCCGCTTTTTCTCAGCAAGTTCCAGAGGAAGCCAGAAGTGGAGCATTTCCTACTCACACCTCCTCTTACCTCTTTGGAGAAGAGAAAGGATTGAGACAGGGTGGAGTTGGGTGGGCCTAGGAAGAGTAGACAGGGTGGGGTTTGTGCAAGAGGAGTGTAGCACACCTGGACGTGTGTCGGAAGCTGTGCAGGCCCTGCTGCGTGGATTCAGGCAAGTCAGTTTTAACTCTCTGGACCTGTTTCCTTTTGCATAAAACTGGCCAGGTTTAACTCCAAGTTCCAAGAATCTCTGTATCTCTGGATCCTTTGGATGGTGAGAATTTAGGTTGAGGAGGGAGTTTCGAGCTCTGGAATCAGACTGCTTAGGTTTTATGACTTTTAGTAACTGCGGTCTTGGGAAGGTTTCCCTCTGAGCCTCTGTCCTCCAGGTGTGAACTAGGGGGTGTCGTGATCCTGGCGATGATGCAGGTGAGATGGAGTTGTATTGCTCACAGAGGGCAGGGGAGAGCCACATGTGAACAAAATGACCTCTGAAAAGCCTGAAACCCTAGTATTCGCTCCCATGAAAAACCCACAGAAACTTGGGGGAACGTCATGCTCTGTTCGAAAGGCTAGTGGAGTGGAAGAGCAGGAAAAATCATCTATGCAGTCCAAGTTAATCGTTCCCTCTAATTTTTTCTGAGATTTTTGTTGAGTTACTTAAGTGGAAGGCATGCACGTAGGAAGCAGTCTGTAATTGGTGGGTGTTTCCCTAATGCTGTTTGCAAAGCGCCTAGCAGAGCACTCACCTGGTGGTAGTCAGCAGGTGTCGTCATAGAGCAAAACAAAAAACCCAGCATCATTTTTGGGGGATGATGGTCTGCTAGGATGAAAAAGCTCTTCTATGAGTATATAGTTTGTTCTTCGGGGTTTAACTTTTTATTGCATATGTAAATGCTCTCTTTACTAAGGACTGATATGTTTATCTCCTGTGTCCAAATAAAAGTAAGTTTATTTTTAAAAATTTATTTATTTTTGGAGAGGGTGCCTGTGCTCACCAGGAAGACAGAGACAGAAAGCTAGAAATCACCTCCCAGGGTAGATGGCCACTCTGCAATCCCTTCTCCTCTATTCTCTTCTTGGGATCTTGGGTACACACATGCGCCCAGCAGGAGTTTAAGCCACTGGGTCTGGGACTTGAACTGCGGTTGATTACATGGGAGTCCAACAACATAGCCATTATGCCAACTGCTGGTCCCAAGTAAGTTTATTTTTAAAGTAACTATAAAGTATATGAAAGATTAATAGATTAAAACTCGAACTCTAGGGTTAAATAAAGGGTACAAATAGAAATTTAGTGAGAGGTTATACTGGATTTGTCATAGTATACACATTGTAAAGAAATCTATAGCCTAGAAATTGTATCCATAGGTGATTCTGGTTACAAATTTTTAAAAATATTTATTTAATTCTATTTATCATTATCATTATTTAATTTGAACAGAAAGAGAGAGAGGGAAAGGGAAAGTGAAAAAGCAAGCCTCCAGGTCCAGGACTCGAACCATGGTCAGCCATGTGGAATCCAGTGCCTTTAACCACCATGCCACCTGTTTAACCCTCTGGTTACCAATATTTAAAAAGCCTTTCCTCTTTGTGATAATCAAGTAAAATTCTGGTGGGTGCTCCTTTGCTTTTGAATTAAAAAAAATTATTTAACTTTATTATTATTTTCCAGTTCGATCAGAGAGAGAGAGAGAGCAAGGGAAAGTGAGAAAGCAAGCTACCAGGTCCAGGACTTGAACCATGGGGGTCCAGCGCCTTTAACAACCATGCCCCTTGCTGGCCCCACTTTTGAAGTTTTTCCCCAGTGCTTTTTCTAAATCACAGTTCACACTCAGACATATCTCTCTTTTATTTTCCTTTTTGAGAGGTTTTTGCTTTAGGGTATGTACGCTATCCAGAGAGTGAGAAAGTGAGGACCCCCCTTCCATGGCCATGCCACAATCCCTTCTCCTCTATTCTCCTCCCAGGGTCTTGGACATGCATGCACACATGTCTGGTGTGAGTTTCAAGCCACCAGGTCTGGGACTTGAACTGTGGTCAGCCATACGGGAGTCCAGTGACATAACTGATAGGCCATCTGCTGGCCCCCAGACACAACTCTTTGAAGTGTATACCTTGTCAAGTTGACCAGGAGATACACACAGTTTTCAAATTATGGCTAAGCTAAAGCAGTTTGTTCATCTTTGAGAATGAAGATCTGGGAAATCAGAAAGGGCCATGGTTTCTTTTCTTATTAAAAACAACAACAACAACAAAAGACCCGTATCTAGGGACTAGCAGATGGTGTCATGGTTATGTCGTTGTACTCCTATGTAGTCGACGTGGTTCAAATCCTGGACCTGGCAACTTGAAACTCAAGCTGGTCATGTGTACATGCGTGCCCAAGATCCTGAGAGGAAAATGGAGAAGGGATTGTGGCATGGCAATCCCCCCAGGGGTGATTTCTTGTTTTCTCTCTCTGTCTCTCTGACGAGTGCACATGCCCTATAGCAAAAATCTCTGTTTAAAAAAAGTGTCTAGGGGCCAGCAGGTGGCATGGTGTTTAAGGTGCTGGACTCCCACGTAGCCAGCCACGGTTCGAGTCCTGGACCTGGCAGCTTGCTTTCTCATTTTCCCCTTCTCTCACTCACTCTCTCCATCTCTTTGGTCAAATAAAAAAAAAAAAAATATATATATATATAATAACAAATAAAATTAAATAAATAAATAATTATAAGAAAAAGAATATACATTAAAAAAAAGTGTCTATATCACTCTGCAATTGAACGCTGAAAATATACTAGTAATGAGGATGATTAATTTGTGTTGAAAAGATGAGACAATTTAAGCAGGGGGAGGTAAACTATGGGCCCCAGAAACCACCTGTTTTCAAATACTGGCCTCATCACTGTGTGACCTTGGGCAACCTGGGCAAATTAAATGCCATTGCCTTGGTTTTCTCATCTGTAAATTGGAGGTAATAGTAGCACCACCTTCACTACTGCTGTCAGGGTTAGGCTAATGCATAACAACTGGTAAATGCTTCGTAAATCCTAGTCATTGCTGGACCAACTGATTGTGTGAGTCTTGGCTGGTGGGCCGTGTGGGATCCAGATGCCCTAACCACCCTGCCACAGGCTGGCCCATCTCTCTCTGTCTCTGGTGAGTGCATGTGCCCTATTGCAAAAAGACTGGGGAAAAAAAAAAACAAACTTCCTGTTTTGTCACTCCCAATATTGAAAAGACTTGTACAAAAGGGTCGTGACTTAGTAAAAGAAATAATCTACTGCTTCACCGAAGACATTAAGTGGAACTAGCCTTTTTTTTTTTTTTGGCAAGAATTATTTCATTGAACTTTATTTGCTTATTTATTTTAATTTGACCAGAGAAGGACAGAGTGGGGAGGGGGAGTGAGAAAGCAAACTGCCAGTTTTGGTACTCAAACCACAGTCTGGCCATATGGGAGTCCAGTGGCCTTAACCACCACGCCACCTGCCAGTCCTGAAACTAGCCTTTTTGTCTCGAACACTGAGAACATGGTGGTGAAGGACGACATAATGACTTCCAGTTCAGTTGGATGCATTGCCTTGATTCAGGCTAAGATAACAGTTTTACTCAATTGCTAATACAATAAAACAGGCAAATGGTCCCTTTTTTTTTTTTTTTGGCCACAGGGCAAGTGCACTCACCAGAGAGAAACAGGGAGAGGGAGAAAGCACCCCATTATGGGGCACGGTTGTGCTGCAGTTTCTTCTCCATCTTTTTGAGACTTTGGGCACACACACACACACACACACACACATGCCCTGTGTGCTTTTCTTTCTTTCCTTCTTTCCCAAGAGGGCACATCTGCTTGCCAGAGAGATGGAGAAAGAACGGGAAAGCAAGAAAGCAACCCCTGTAGGAAATCGTCCTCACATCACCCTTTCTCCCTCACCTGCCTCCTTTAGGGATGTTGAGCCTGCTTCAAGTACACATGCTTGTTGAGTTTCTCAAGCCACTGGATTTGGGACTTGGTCATGTGAGATGCGGGTGCTTTAATCACCAGGCCACAGGTGGTCTGCCCAGAGTGTTGTGTTTTCAAGCTGCCAGGGCTGGGACTTGAACCACACAGTCAGCCATGTGGAATATGCTTTCCGTAACCACCAGGCTGTGGGGCTAGGCCAAGGTAAATATCTTTTTTTTTTTTTAAATTATTTTAACTTTTAACTTTATTTCTCATTTATTTTAATTTGATGAGACAGAGAGAAAGCAAGAAAGCAAGCTGCCAGGTCTGGGACTCAAACCACTATCAGCCATATGGAATTCCAGCACTCTTTTAAATTTTATTTAACTTTATTTATTTTAACTTGACCAGAGGAGGGACAGAACATGAGAGAGGGAAAATGAGAAAGCAAGCTGCCAGGTCTAGGACTTGAACCACAGTTGGCCATGTGGGAGTCCAGTGCCCTTAACCACCATGCCACCTGCTGGCCCCTAGGATTCTAGCATTCTTAACCGCTGCCATGCCACCTGTTGCCCCCCTCCCCCCCCAGGTAAATACCTTAATACTGGGGCCAGCAACTGGCGTCCACACTGGACTCCCACATGGCATGGCTCACTGCGGTTTGAGTCCTGGACCTGGCAGCTTGCTTTCTCTTACTCTCACTCTTGCTCTGTCCATCTCTGGTCAAACTAAAAATAAACAAATGAAGTTAAATAAAATAAAATCTTAAAAAAAAATCTTAATGCCAAATTATCTTAGTATAGCTTAGTATTTTTATGAAACTAGTTTAACTTGCAACCTAGTGAAAAGTGTCTCAGAGAACTCCAAGGGTCCATGGGCCGAGAATCACCATTCTAGAGAAACGCAGAGCAATTTTGGACAAATGTTATTGTGAATCTTTAACAAGAGCCGTTTTCGCCACTGTTTTGTATGAGGTGGATAGCACTAGGTAATGCCACACTCTTACTATTCCACCATATGGGGGTGTTGTTCTAAGGGCCCGTGTGTATGTAGAACTATCTACATCTTGTATTTTCTTTTTAAAATTTTTCCAGAGGTTACTTGTGCTCACAAGAGAGAGGAGGGGAGGAAGCACCCATTATGGGGAGTGGTCAATGCTGTAATCCCTTCTTAATTTCTCTGTCTTGTTAGGACTTTTTTTTTTTTTTTTGAGAGGTTTTTGCTATAGGGCGCGTGCGCTCGCCAGACAGAGAGAGACAGAGAGATAGAAAGCGAGAAATCACCCCCCAGGGGTGATGGCCACGCCGCAATCCCTTCTCCTCCATTCTCCTCTCGGGATACTGGGCACGCACGCACACGCGCCCGGCGTGAGTTTAAGCCACCGGGTCCGGGACGCGAACTGCAGTCGACTACATGGGAGTCCAGCAACATAGCCATTACGCTAACTGCTGGTTCCCTTGTTAGGATTTTTTTTTAAGAGAGGTTATTTTTGCTATAGGGCACTTAAGCTTGCTAGAGAGAGTGAGAAATCACCCCCCCCCCCCCCGGGGGGGGATAGCCATGCTGCGTAATCCCTTCTTCCTTCTCCTCTCAGGATTTTGGGCATGTGCACCCTTGTGCCCAGCGTGAGTTTTAAGCCTCTGGGTTCAGGACTTGAACTGCAGTTGACTACGTGGGAGTCCAGTGATGTAATTGTTACACGGTTTGCTGGTCCTGGGATTTTTTTTTTTTTTTTTTCAAAAGAGGTTTTGCCATAGGGTACTTGTGCTCACCAGAGAAGGACAGACAGACAGAGACAGAGATAATGAGGGAAAGTGAGAAATCGGCCCCTGGGGGATGCCACGTAGCAATCCCTTTTCCAATCTCCTCTTGGAATTTTGTGTATGGGCACACACGCACACAGCGTGATTTTTTTTTTTTCTTTTTCTTTTTTTAAAGAATTATTTAACTTTATTTTAATTTGACCAGGGAGAGAGGTCATGTGTGCGAGAGAGAAAGTGAGAAAGCAAGCCCTCAGTTCTGGGACTAGGTCGGCCATGTGGGAATCTAGTGTCACCACGCCACCTGCTGGCCCCATCCCAGCATGATTTTCAAGCCACCAAGTCCAGGACTCAAATAACGGTAGGTCATGTGAAAGAACAGTGACGTAATTGCTATGACACCTGCTGGCCCCTCTTGGGATTTTGGCCACACGTGCACATGTGGCCAGCATGTTTCTCAAGTATCTGGGTCTGGGACTCGAACCATAAGATCAGCCATGTGGGATCTGGCTGCCTTAACCACCAGACCATGGAGCTGGTCTGCTTTTACTTTTTTTTTTTTTTAAGAATTATTTTATTTAACTTTATTTATTTATTTATTTATTTACTTACTTACTTCTTATTTGTAATTTGACCAGGGAGGGAGGGAGGGAGGGAAGAGAGAGAGAAAGCAAGCTGCCAGGTCCAGGACTTGAACCGTGGTCAACCACGTAGGAGTCCAGTGCCCTCAACCACCACGCCACCTGCTGGTCTCATTTTCTTCTTTTTAAAAAAATTCTATTAGTATTTTATTTTATTCTATTATTTTATTTGTTATTCTATTCTATTATTCTGTCCTATTTTCTCTTTTTTTGAGTTTTTTTGCTATAAGGTGCATGTGCTTGCTGTAGAGACAGAGAGAGACAGAGAGACAGAAAGTGAGAAATCCCCTCCCAAGGGGGATGGCCATGCCGCAGTTCCCTAGGGGATTTTGGGCACACAAGCATATGCACTCAGTGTGAGTTTAAGCTGCTGGATCTGGGACTTGAACTGCAGTCAACTATGTGGGTATCCAGCAATGTAACCATTACACCATCTGCTGGTCCCTTATTTATTTATTTTTAAGTTTGCTATAGGGCACGCATGTGAGAGAGTGCAAGAGTGAGCGAGCGAGCTGCCAGGTCTGGGACTTGAACCATGGTTGGCCCTATGGGAGTGCAGCATTTTAACTACCATGCCACCTGCTGCTCCCGCCCTTCAGCTTTTACTTTCATTGTCTTATTTATGCCCACCATAACTCTGTAAGGTAAATACATTTATTATTCCTGTCTTACAGAAAGGCTAAGTGTCTCACACAAGGTGACAAGTTAAGGTCAGAGGTAGGACTCAAACCAGCTTCCAGAGACCACGCTTTCCCTGGTTACCTCTGAGTGATTAAATGCACCCAAGCTGGCTATTTTCTGCTATGGGGGATGCAACAGAAGGATATTACCTCTAGGGAGAAAGTACAGGGGTGGGCAGGACACCCTGATGGCTGCATCTGAGTTTCTTGCCCTGACCTCTGCCCTTTGCCCTGGCAGGATGACTGCTCGGGACCAGCTGGTGCGGCAGGTGCTGCAGGAGCTGCAGGAGGCAGTGGAGTCTGAGGGCCTGGAGGGGCTCGTTAGCGCCGCCCTGGAGGCCAAGCAGGTCCTGTCTTCCTTCCCCCTCCCTACCTGTCGGCAGAGGAGTCCCGACCTTCAGGTGCTGGAGGTGGACTCGGTGGCCTTGAGCTTGTACCCCGAGGATGCTCCAAGGAACATGCTGCCGCTGGTGTGTGAAGGCCAGGGCAGCCTGCTGTTCGAGGCGGTCAGCGTGCTGCTGTGGGGCGACCCGGGCCTCAGCCTGGAGCTGCGGGCCCGCACCGTGGTGGAGATGCTGCTGCACAGACACTACTACCTCCAGGGCATGATCGACTCCAAGGTGATGCTGCAGGCTGTGCGCTACTCCCTGTGCTCGGAGGAGTCCCCTGAGATGACCAGCCTGCCATCCACCACGCTGGAGGCCATCTTTGACGCAGACGTCAAGGCCACCTGCTTCCCCAACAGCTTCTCCAACGTGTGGCACTTGTACGCCCTCGCCTCTGTGCTTCGGCGAAACATCTACTCCATCTACCCCATGCGCAACCTCAAGATCCGGCCCTATTTTAACCGCGTCATCCGACCCCGCCGCTGTGACCACATGCCGTCCACACTGCACATCATGTGGGCCGGCCAGCCCCTCGGCAGCCACCTCTTCCGCCACCAGTACTTTGCCCCCATCGTGGGGCTGGAGGAGGTGGAGGCCGAAGGTGCTCCTGGGCTGGCCCAGGCTCCTCCCTCCCTGGCCCCGCTACCCCCGCCAGCCAAGACCCTGGAGCTGCTCAACCGCGAGCCTGGCCTCAGCTACTCCCACCTCTGTGAGCGCTACAGCGTCACCAAGAGCACCTTCTACCGCTGGCGGCGGCAGTCCCAGGAGCACCGGCAGAAGGTGGCTGCCCGTTTCTCGGCTAAGCACTTCCTGCAAGACAGCTTCTATCGCGGGGGCGTGGTGCCTCTGCAGCAGTTCCTCCAGAGGTTCCCCGAGATCTCCCGCTCCACCTACTACGCCTGGAAGCATGAGCTGCTGGGCTCAGGTGCCTACCCGGCCCTGGCCCCTAAGCAGGTGGGGGCCACGGAGGAGCTGGGGAAGCTGCCGGAGGGGGAGGGGGCTGAAGGGCCGGGGGGCTCCCCTCTGGCAGCGCCAAGCCCCGGAATAGTCTTTATGCAGCGGGCCAAGCTGTACCTGGAGCATTGCATCTCTCTGAACACGCTGGTACCCTACCGCTGCTTCAAACGTAGATTCCCTGGCATCTCCAGGTCTACCTACTACAACTGGCGGCGGAAGGCCCTCCGCAGGAACCCCAGCTTCAAGCCGGTGCCAGCCCTGTCCCCCTCCAAGGCTCCCCAGCCAGCATCTGTGGAGGAAGGGGCCCTGATCCCTTGGAAGGGTGAGGCAGGAGGGGGGACAGGGAAAACCACAGGTGGGGGACCGCCTGTCCCCCGGGAGCTCCTGCCCCTGAAGATGCCCCTGTCCCGTTGGCAGAGGCGTCTGCGCAGGGCTGCTCGCAAGCAGGTGCTGGGTGGGCAGCTGCCCTTCTGTCGCTTCCGCCTCCGCTACCCAAGCCTGTCACCTTCAACCTTTTGGGTGTGGAAGAGTCTGGCTCGGGGCTGGCCCAGAGACCTGTCCAAATTCCGGAAGCAGGCCCTCACCTTGGGCAAGCAGGGACAGGAGGCTGAGGAGAAGCCAGGGAAGGAAGCTGGCAGGAATGTGACATCTGTGATGGCCCCACCTGCAGCGACTCCACCAGTGGGGTCCTCTTCAGGAGAGGATCCAGTGGAGGTTCAGGAAGGGACTTCCAGAGGGAGAACCCTGCAAGAGCAGGCCACTGCACAGGGCCAGCTCCACAGGGAGTCCTTGTCGAGCCACCCTGTGGCAGCAGCGGGCAGCAGAGATGGCCAGGTGCTAGTGATGGACATGATCACCACGACAAAGTTCAAGGCCCAGGCCAAGCTGTTCCTGCAGAAGCGCTTCCAGTCCAAGAGCTTCCCGTCCTATAAGGAGTTCAGTGCCCTGTTCCCTCTCACTGCCCGCTCCACCTACTACATGTGGAAGAGGGCATTGTACGAGGGCCTCACCCTGGTCGACGGCTGACGGAGGTGCCGAAAGACATGGGGGGGCCAGTTTGGGGACCCAAGCTACCCCCTGGCTTGGCCACGATGCGTCCAGTTTCTACTCTGAATCAAAGGGTTTATTTGTGTTGTTTCCCGGCTCTAGGGTAGAGTCAGAAATCAGCCATGCGATCTGCGGAAAGCTAGAAGTCCAGGGGTGTTCGCTTCGGTTGGTTGTTGACTGATACTTTTATTGCTGGGTTTTAGTTTTTTTTGTTTAGACTTCAGTGGGCTGGTGGCCCCTTGCTAGTGTGGGAAGCTGTATGTGTGTGTGCGGGATATGGAGTGGGTTAGCTTTTAGCTAACCTAGGACAAAAGGAGTGACAGAGCATGGCCATCTGTCCCAGCTGGTAGAGCATGTATCTATTCTCAGTTTCTTTTGGGGGTTAGCACCCTGTTTACTCAAAAGATGTTTCCCAAAGGGACACTAGAACTGAAGGTGGGCCAGGTTGGTGGCTTCTGCCTGGTGTCCCGCGGAGGAGGTAGCATGAACAGCAGGGACATACTGGGATGCAGGTGCACAGCCACAGGTGGGCCTCCAGGGGAAGGCCTGAGCACCTGAGATTACAGACTCGCTTGTCCCCAGCTGGGAGTGTGTTGGGGCGAGGGAGAAGGCTGGCAGGGAGAGGCACAGGCTGTCTGGGGGACCTAGTCCAGCAGCTCTGCTTGCTGGTCATCTGGTCACTCCACAGTTCTCTGCCAGCCTGGCTGGCTGTGGGGGACGCTGCCTTTCTGCTGAGCCCCATCTTCACGGAGGGACCACAAAGCGGTCAGGCAGGTGGGAGACTGAATTTGCACTGTCTGAGTGAAGCTGGAAAAACCAAAGAAATAAAGTGACGTGGTACCCACAGCCCTTGGTTTCGAGTTTGTTTTGTCAGGGTGTGACTGCCTCTTTCTTTGTTCCACTTCTGTTTAAGGGGACTGAGAGTAGGACACACTGAGGCTAGAGAGTTGGAGGGGGTTACTCTGAGGACCCTGCTCTGAATCCTCGCTAGAGATGACCTTAGGTTTTTCTCTAGTTGGGGGCAGGGCTCTGGGTGCCTGGGAAGACCCCTCTGGGAGGAAGCTAGGCCCAGTGTGTGCTCAGAGGCCAGGCCGGCACAGGATGTCGAGTTGGTGCCGTCCATTCTACTTAGTCTTTGGGATGTGCTCGCAGGAGAGCCCAGCCCCAGGTAAGGAAACAGCGCCTGGGCAGTGGGTTTGCCTGTTCCTCTCCTCTCTGCACGCCCTTCCTTTCTCCTGTCAGTTCCCTGCAGTGGCTGTCATCCTGTGGTCTCGGAAAGCCATTCTTTGTTCTTGTTCACCCCCATATCCAGTCTCCATCACCGAGTCCTCCTGACTCAGACTACAAGCTACATCTGGAGTCTGCCCCTTCCCTGTGTTCCTGACCCATCTCTACATCCCTGCTGCTTGCACTTTATTATTTTTAAGGTTTTGCCTTAAAAAAGGGTGCTTATACTCACTGGAGAGAGACTGGGAAAGTGAGAAATCCCCCCTCCCGGAAGGGGGATGGCCATGGCACAACCCCTTCTTCATCCTCCTGGGATTTTGGGCAAACACACACACACACACACACACACACACACACACACACAAACACACACATGGGTCCAGTGTGATTTTCAAGCCACTAGGTCAGGGACTGAGTTCGGTCAGCTACATGGGAGTCTATGGCTTTAACCTATGCCACCTACTGTCCCCATGCTTCTATTTTTTTTTTTTTAAGTAAGTTCATTTCTTCCATGAGAGAAAGCACCGCCAACAGGGCCCTGACACACTGCCATTCACCCCCAGATCAGCCAGCCCCCTGCTCGGGGGCATGGGACCCACTCAGGGAGGTCTGTGGACCCAGAACCTTCCCATGTCAGTCGACCTCGCAGGGCATCAGGTTTACTGAGCCTCTGTCAACCCTGATGTTTTCCTGGTTTGCTTTTGTCCACCTCTCCCCATTAGGACAGCAGTTCCTTGAAAAGCAGGGCTTTTTCCTGACTTATACAACTGTGACCCCAGTGGGTAGGTGAGTTCCCAGCATATGGTAGGGGCTAAAATTTGTTGAAAGACAAAATGAATAATAAAGTTATTGTTGCTATGCTTTGGGGTTTGGTTTTATCAAACGTAATCCTCCTACTTAGATGTTTTTCCTTTTTTAATTTGCCAGGCATGTGTGCTTGCCAGAGAGAGATGGAGAGGAAGAAAGCACCCCTCCCCACCATGGGGCATGGTCACCCTTCATCCCTTCTCTGTTTCTCTCTCGTTTGGGATTTGGGGCATGCACACATATCATGCTATGTGGTTTGCGAGCTCAAACTGGTTGGCCAAGTGGGATCCAGTTGCCTTAACCATAAGCCACTGGGCCTGCCCCCTACTATCTAAATATTTCTTCTCTTGGCCTATTTCCTCCTCCGTCCCCATAGTCGTCCCCTTAATCTACGATAGCAGCTGCTCTGCTTTTTGATAACTGAAATGGTTTTTACATAGATTCTTCTTCCACTCAGACTATCGCATCCCATCCTTCTGACAAAGGCCAGAATGGTTCTACTAAGGCCTACATCGTACTCACTGCTGGGTCTCCCATTAGCCTTAGCACGAAATCCAAACTACTGAGGCCCACCTGAGTCTAGCCACTACCTCCCGCTAGTTTATTTCTCCCAACCGGCTTCTCCTCTGTCCTCATTCAGACCTCTTTCCCTACCTGCTCTCCCCACCCCCATAGCACTGAACGTGTGGCATTGCTGATGTCTGAGCTTTGAACTGAGCCTTTGGTAAGGGTTTGGACCCAGGTGTGTTCTTATGTGGCCTGCTATAGCCACATACAGCCAGAAGATGGCGATCTGGTGCAGCAAGACAAAATCTAGAGCGAGAGACTGCGCCTACTAGACGCAGCCCTGTTTGGTTTCCAGCCCCAGCCCAGCCCCTTACTGCAATTGCTGGCAGGGAGGCACCAACCCTCCTCTGGAGAACTACCTTGGATGAAGCTCTGATCTCTGTGGTCTCGCCTGCTCTCTCCTGCACCTTCAGAATCAGAGCAGACCCTTTGATGCCTGGAACAGGATCTCACAGTAGGGTCTAAAAAGCCATCTGAACGCAGTCCCTTGCTGGGGGGAAGCTTGTTAGAAGTGTGGATGTTGGGGACCAGCAGTAAGCGTAATGGCTATGTCGCTAAACTCCCACGTAGTCGACCGCGGTTCGCATCCCGGACCCGGTGGCTTAAAACTCACACCGGATGCGTGTGCGTGCGTGCCCAAGATCCCGAGAGGAGAATGGAGGAGAAGGGATTGCGGCGTGGCCATCCCCCCTGGGGGGTGATTTCTCGCTTTCTGTCTCTATGTCTCTCTCTGGCAAGCGCACACTCCCTATAGCAAAAATCTCTCCAAAAAAAAAAATTTAAAAAATTTTAAAATTTTTATTTATTTAATTCCATTTGTTGTTGTTATCATTTTTAAATTTTGACCAGAGAGAGGCAAGGAGAGAGAAAGGGAAAGCGAGAAAGCAAGCCTCCAGGTCCGGGACGCGAACCATGGTCGGCCATGTGGGAATCCAGCACTCTTAACCACCACGCCACCTGCTGGCCCCCCCTCTGTGTTTTTCAAGCCTCTGGGACTCAAACCGCATAATCAACCATGTGGGAGTCAGCTGTCTTAACTACTCCCCTGGCGTCGCTTATTGACTTATAACTGGCTTATTTCACAGAACGTTATGGCTCCAGCCACACCACGTGACTGGCCCCGGGTGGATTATGAAGTGCTGTGCCTCACTTTCTCCGTCTGTAAAGTGGGGATTAGGGTAATGCCCACAGTATGGTGGTGCCCTGCGCATAGTAAGTGCTGGGGAGTACTTGCTGTTAGGAACAATGTCCACTTTGAGAACCCCGCGAGTCTGAACCTTAATGCCTTAGGAGACTTGAAGGTTACCCTCAAGATTGAGGACGCTCCTGTCCCAGGACTGAAAGGTCTTTTGGCAGAGGCCAGAGCTGAGCCTAAACCCAGGCAGAAATTTTAGCATCTGATGAAAAATAGTAAGATAAAAAGGACGAGTCAATATTTATTGATTTAGAAGAGGTTCTATAAGTACAGTTAAATTATTCTTGTGTAGAAAAGCTATTTCTTTCATAATCTGCTTAGAAAGGCAGGGATACCTAAGCCGTGACCATATTTGCTAAGAGTGTTTCATGCTGATGTTGAAGTCGACTTCGTTGAAGTTATTTGTATTTTTCACACCACTTTCTCTCTTGGATGCAGATGTAGAAAGAAATTCCAGCAAAACGCACAATGTGTGAATAAAAGAAGAAAACAATGTACGAGTTTAACTTTCCATCTTCCAACATTCTGTGCAGCTGTAACAACTGGTTCTAAAAATGTTAAATATAAAAGCTTCACCCTAAAAAGAAATCGGGAAAGCATGAATAATTAAATACTTTCTTTGTCTTTTTTCTTTTTCTTTTTCTTTTCTTTTTTTTTTTTTTTTTTGCCATAGACACTTGTGCTTGCTGGGGGGAGAGAGAGAGACAGAAACAGGGAAAGTGAGAAGTCACCCCCCCTTCCCGGGGGATGGCCACCTTACAATCCCGCCTCCGTTCTCCTCTCAGGATTTGGGGCACACATGTCCATGTGCCTGGCATGTTATTTCAAGCTGCCAGGTCTGGGGCTTGAAACATGGAGTTGGCCATATGAGATCCAGAGCCTTAACCCCCATGGCATCAGCTGGCCCTAAATGTTTTTTTTAATCTTTGTATTTATACTCTGGGGAGAGAATCCTGTATTTTGGGATGTGGGTCCTGCTCAAATATGTCTCTGGAGTCCAGCACTCACACAGGCCCTCGGACATTGTTGGGGGTTCTTGGACACTGAGCACTGACCTCATGTCTCACTAGCTCCTCCGTCTCATCAACGGCTGATCTGGGCTCCTTCTCCCTTTCCCCACCAACCCACTCTTTTTTTTTTTTTTAAATACTATAATTTTTTAAAATAATTATTTTTACTTTATTTATTTAAATTTGACCAGAGAGGGACAGAGAGAGAAAGTGAGAAAGCAAGTCGCCAGGTCTGGGACTTGAACCATAGTTGGCCACATGGGAGTCCAGCGCCCTTAACCACCATGCCACCTGCCAGCCCCAATACTATCATTATTTTAAAATTTGCTACAGGGCATGTGCACTTACCGAGAGAAAGTTAGATAACAAGCCACCAAATCTGGGACTCGAACCGTGGTTGGCCATGTGGGAGACCAGCGCCTTAACTACTATGCCACCTGCTGGTCCTACCCTGTGTGTTTTTCAAGCCAGTAGGCCCAGAACTCGAACTGCAGTTAGCTGTAGGAGTCCTGTCACCTCAACCACCGCACCACCAGCAGCCCAAGCTTCACTCTTGTCCGGGCAAAGGCCTCAGATTACAGGCAGCTGTGGTGCGACACCGCTCTGAGATGAGAGGCTTCCACATGGTGTGCACACGAGCGTGCTGCGGGATCTCAAGGAAGCACAGACTGGCTCTGCCGGGCATCTCACTGCTCCTCCTGACCAAATGCGGGTGCCTGAGTCTTCAGGAAACGCTCCAATTGCTCACCCGGTGGCCCCAGCTTGGTGGCTGTCACAGGAGGAAGAGAAGCTGGGACGTGGAGCCTGACACCAGACTGGGAAGCAAGGCTGAGAGTGTGGGGGAGGCCTAGCCTGGCCCCCGTGTGTCCCTCTCCTCTGGCCTGCCTTCTCATAGGATCCTCCTGGTACGATCTCTCCCGCTACCCAGGCCGGTGACACCCAGGTGACCTGTAGGGTGTTGCGAGTGGGTTCCCAAGTGTTCCCATTGCTGGTTTATCTCATGGAAGAGGAAGAGGGAAGGCTTTAGGAGATGAGAAGCAGCAGAAAACAAGTTTAATGGTTAAAAAAAATTTTCCATGGAAGGAAAATGACTTTGAAAATAGCATGAAATCCGCTTAACTCTAGCAGTACCTCCCTGCCAGGCAGAGAGGGCTGGAGGGACGGAGATAGGAGGGCGGCCAGGAGGATCTGGGCAGGCAGCTGCCCGGGAGGCCACTGGGATAGCTGAGGGCCGAGAGGCCACGCTCCAGTGCAGACTCCCCTGGGTTCTGGAGGAGGGAAGACATATGTCAGTCAGGGAGGTTCCTAGAGCCCTGGGGCTGAGAGGCCTGAGAGGGTCCCTTTTCTTCCCTGCCTCCCCCGCCCCAGCCTGGCCCAGAGGGGTTCTTGCAGTGCGGTGGCTTGTGGGTGTTGTCAATCAGTTTTCTAGGCTCCCTGATTTGGGCAGAGTTATTCCTTGTCACTCAAGTGAGAGTGTCACTCAAATCACAGGTGCCTGTGGAGGTCACTGATGCTCAGAGTGGCCCTTCATGGGGACAGGTAGGCATGCATGGAGGCTGGGGTCTTCGGGATAGCCGGTACTTCGTTCATGCCACCCACATTTGTGGAGGCCTGGGCAAAGGGAGAGGGAGGTTACAAAGCTTCCCAGGACCTGCTCCCCTGGCGCTGTTTACTGACTGTCTAACTGGCTTATTTCACAGAACGTCATGTCTTCAAGGTTCATCCATTTTGTAACTGGTCAGAATTCCCTTCCTTTTTAAGGCTGAATAATATTCCACTTTATATAAATACCACTTTTTTTTTTTTTTTTAATCCATTCACTTGTCATGGGCCATTAGGGTTACTGCTTCCGTAGCTTGGCTATGATGAGTAATGTTTCTTTTTTTTTTTTTTTGGCAGAGATTTTCACTACAGGGCGCGTGCGCTCGCCACACAGACAGAGAGAGACAGAGAGACAGAAAGCGAGAAATCACCCCCCAGGGGGGATGGTCACGCCGCAATCCCTTCTCCTCCATTCTCCTCTCGGGATTTTGGGCACGCACACACACGCGCCCGGCGTGAGTTTTAAGCCACCGGGTCCGGGACGCGAACCGTGGTCGACTACGTGGGAGTCCAGCGACATAGCCATTACGCTAACTGCTGGTTCCCGATGAGTAATGTTTCTATGAACCTCAGTGAACAAATATCTCGTTAAGATTCTGCTTTCAGTCCTTTTGGGTAGGTGCGTGGTCTTATTAACATTCTCTGATTCTATCTTCTAAATATCTTTCGGATCTATCTCCTCTCCACTTCCATCACCACATTTTAGACTACAAGATACTCCCAATCTTCCCTGTGTACGTTCTTTTTTTAAAAGAATTATTTTATTGCACTTTATTTATATTTTAAAATTTGACCAGAGAGGGACAGAGTGAGAGAGAGAAAGAGAGAGGGGAAGTGAGAAAGCAAGATGCCAGTTGTGGGACTCAAACTGCAGTTGGCCATGTGGGAGTCCAGCACCCTTAACTACCACACCACCCGCCGGCCCTTCTAATCTGTTCTTCATGCTGCAAGTAGGAGGGCATTTTGGAAACACAAATCTTAAGTCATTTCATTTGCTTAAAATCCTTTAAGGTCAAGCTAGCCAGTGGGATGGTGGGTGAGGCTGCTGGATCCCACATGACCAACTGCATGGTTTGAGTCTTGGACCCAGTGGTTCAAGACACGTGTCGGGCACGTGAGCGCGCCCAAAATCCCAAGAAAAGAATGGAAGAGAATGGACTGAGGCAGGGTCATCCCCTCTAGGGGTTGATCTTTCATTTTCTCTCTCTCCCCGGCAAGCACACTTGCCCTATAGCAAAACTAAAGAAAAAAATCCTTTTTTGTTTACTGACTATCTAACTGGCTTATATAGGCCAGTTTTATTTATTTGTTTTTAGAGGTTTTTGCCTTAAGGCATGTGCACTTGCCAGCAAGAGAGAGAGAGAGACAGAGACAGTAGAGGGAAAGAGAGAAATCATCCCCAAACAGGGACGGCCACACAGTAAGCCCTTCTCCTCCACTCTCCTCCTAGAATCTTAGGCATGCACGCACACACTCCTGGCTTACATTTGAAGCCACCAAGTCTGGGACTCGCACCGTGGTCAGCCATGTGGCAGTCTAGTAGGGTAACTGCTCCACCACCTGCTGGCCCCGATCCTCCTTTTCTTAGGAGAAAGACCAAATAATGACTTTACAGTGGGGAAACCTGGCAGACATCGGCAAAACCCCTCAACCGAGGTTAATGATACCAGCAATGAGACATGTAACATCTGGGAATTCTTGCCAGAAATTTATAACCTTGTTTTATTCCTGAGAAAATATCAGACGAGTTAAGATCGAGAGGCTACACCCTAACTGACCAGCACTCTTCTACAGTGTCCTGGTCCTGGAAGACACTGAGGACCGGCCCAGACCGGAGGGGACTGAGCCATGGCAACGACAGATCAGGTGGATCTTGGGCTGGATCCTGAAACAAAAAAAGATACATGAAAGGGGCCAGCAGGTGGCGTGGTGGTTAAAAGGTTCTGGACTCCCACATGGATGACTACAGTTCAAGTCCCAGACCTGATGGCTTGGTTTCTCACATTCTCTCTCACTTTCTATCTCTCACTCTGTCTCTCTCTGGTCAAATTTAAATAAAGTTAAATAAAATAGTTGTAAAAAAAGACATCAAAGGAGGCCAGCATGGTTGTGTGGAAGTGGCGTGATGCTCTGCAGCCCCGAGGCCGGGCGGGGAAGCCCTGGGTTTGCGTCTCGGGTCTCCCTGTGTGCTGCAGGTGTGTGCATTTCTGCCTGCGCTCCTGGCTGACATCCAGGTGGCTTGCAGTGAGGGGGGGTGCTCCCCCCCCCGCTTCTGTCTCTCAAAATAAATAAATAAATACACTCAAAAAAGAAGACCTTAGGAGAAAGCTGGTGAAATTGGAATAAGCACTGCAGTTTAGTTAATAGTGCTGTTATTTTCCTGGTTATGATCATTATACCCTACTTACGTGGGCTGTTAACATCAGGGGAAGTTGGAAAAAAGAGAAAAAAGTTGGACATATGGGAATTCTCTGTATTCTTTTTTGCAATTTTTCCAGGGGAATTAACATTATTTCAAAATAGGGGTGGGAAGAAGGGGCTCAGGAAAGAAAAAATAACATTTAACAGACACAAGAATGGAAAGTTCTCTGTTGAGGATGATGAGTATGGCAATATTTTTGATTGACATGCCATGTGTGTATGCTTTAAAAAACCATATTGTACGCTGTAAAGATGTATAGCAATTAAATATAAATTTTAAAAATTTAAAAATAGGGCCAGTAGGGGCCGGCAGGTGGTGTGGTGTTTAGAGGTGCTAGACTCCCACATGGCCTACCATGGTTCGAGTCCCAGACCTGGTGGCTTGCTTTTTCATTTTCCTCTCTCTCATGCATGTGCTCTCTCACTCTCTCGCTCTATCCCTTTCTGGTCAAATAAAATAAATATATAAAGCTAAATAAAATAATTAAAAAAATAATAATCTGTTAAAAAAAAAATAGGGCCAGTAGGTGGTGTGGTGGTTAAGGCACTGAATCCCACCTGGCTGACCCTGGTGGAAGTCCTGGACCTGGCAGCCTAAAAACCATGATGGGCATGTGCATGCACGCCCACAATCCTAAGAGGAGAGTGGGGGAGAAGGGATTGCAGCATGGCCATCCCCACTAGGGGGTGGTTTCTCACTTTCCCTTTTTCTGTCTCTTTTTGTCTCTTTCCAGCAAGCACACACACCCTATGGTGAAAAACCTGAAAAAGAAAAGGCCAATTGGGGGCCAGTGGGTTCTTGGTGGTTGAGGTGGATCCCACATGGCTGTGGTTTGAGTTGTCAGCCAGGCAGCTCGGACACACCGGACATGTGTGTGCACGCCCCAAATCCTGAGAGGACAATCTCTGACAAAGGCACACACCCCATAGAAAATTTTAAAAAGTTTAAAAACCCAGCACCAGCACCCACCAGGCCCCTCACTAGTTCTAGGCCTTGTCCTGCCCTGGTGCACAATCCGCGACCTTTATCCTGGGGCAATGCAGTGAGTCAATTCTTCCGACCTAAGCAGAAGCTAGCATTCCTATCGGGGGGAACATGCTGCAACATCCAACCACAGTCCCTAAAAACCCTTCTCTGGATCCTCATGGGCTACTGGGAACTAGGACCTTCTGGCATCTCTTTCCTAATTTGGTGCTATTTGAGTTTATTCATTTATTAGACACCTATCCTGAGTCAGATGAGGGCCTGGCTCTTAGACTGCACAAAGTCTGGGGGAGGGAGGGGATGAACCACTCAGATATGCAAACGAATGGTTGCCATGTGTGTTGGTACCTTGGAAGACTGTCAGCCTGGAGTGTGCCTGGAGGAGGTGGCAGCTTCTGAATGGTGAAAAGGAGGAAGAACTTTTGAGAGGGAAAAGATCCTGGAGGTGGGTACCAGCATGGTTGACTGTGGTTCAAGTCCCGGATCTAGTGGCTTGCTTCCTCACTTTCCCTCTCTCTCACTTTCTCTGTCTCTCTCTAGTCAAATTAAAATAAATGAATAAATAAATAAAATTAAATAATTAAAAAAAAGGAGATCCTAGGGTCAAAAACGAAGATCCTCGAAGGACAGGAGGGCAATAGTTGACTCAGAAATCAGGATGAGGCCAGAGCAGACGATGAGGCCCAGCTCTGAAGGGCAGTAAGGAGCTCGGGCCATGTCCTGCAGGTCACAGTCATCTGTGGCAGCAGGCTTCATCACCTACAGTGGCCCTCTGGGGCTCTGGACAAGCCCCCATTAAGTTCTCAAAGGGGTCCATGTCTCAGAGAGGATAGGAAGTGAATCGTTGGCCAAGTTGGCTCCCGTTGCTCTCTCCTAGCACCCCTGGGGTCCAGCCAGGCCTGACTCTTGTCCAGTCCTGAGCACAGAGTTGGTCCCAGGCCAGGCTAGCTCCTTGAGCACCTGTTCTCGGCCCGCCTCCCCACCTATGGCTTCCAGGAGCCTCCCCAGGGGCCCTTACCCCTGGGCCACTGGAGGCCGTCATGGCTGTTGGGCTCCCTTGCTGGGCCCGTGTCTTCTCCCCACAGAGGGCCATGCCTGTCATCTCCTGCTAACCCCACAGTCTTGCTCTGCCCCTCCCATCTCCTGATGCAGCACTCAAATGTCACCGATGAGTGATGAGCAATGTCCCAGGTGCCAAAACTGAAGGCACCTCAGGGTACCACCTCCTCCTCCCCCTCACCTCTGCAAAGCGCCTCTCTCTTGACCTCCCTGACATTGCACCCACGTTTCTGGAACTGACGACTTCCAACACCACTGTTTTTCTGTGTCTCTTTCTGGGTTTACTGTGTTTTTTCTTACATTTAAAATGGCGATTTAAAAATTTTTGCTATAGAGTGTGTGTGCTTGCTGGAGAGAGAGAGAGACAGAGAGAGGAGCGAGTGAGAAAACAACACGTCCTGGGGGGTTACCTCACTGCAATCCCTTCTCCTTCATTCTCCTCTTGGGATTCTCCTTTGGGTGTTTTCTAAGGCACCCAGTCCACTTGAACCACGTGGTTGGCCATGTGGGATCCAGTTACCTTAACTACCAGCTCACAGACTGGCCCGTGACATATTCTTTTTTCTTTGCTTTTCTTCTTTGCTGTAGGGTACTTGTACTCACCCAAAAGAAGTGAGAGACAGAGAGGGAAAGTGAGAAATCACCCCCCAGGGGGCATAATCACACTGCAATCTCTTCTCCTCTATTCTTAAGATTTTGGGCATGCACACACATGCATCTGGTGTATTTTCTGAGCCACTGGGTACGGGATTTGAATCGTGCAGTTGGCTGTGTGAGATCCAGCTGCCTTAACTACTACACCACCTAGCTGGGCCCATGACATATTCTTAATAGGCAAATCCACAGAGATGGAACCTAGATTCGTGGTTTCCAGGGACTGGGATGCAGTTTCCAAGAACAGAGAGCAGCTACTTAATGGGTACGGTTTTTCCTTTTGGAGTGATGACAATGTTTTGAAACTAGAATTGGTAATTGTGCAAAATTGTGAATATACTAAATAACACTGAATTGTTCACTTTATCTTTTTTTTGAGTTGTTCATTTCAAAATGGTTACTTTTATGTTATAAGAATATTATCTTGGAATCAGTGGGTGGTGTGGTGGTTAAGGCGCTGGACACTTGCACATGGTCGATCACGGTTCGAGTCCTGGACCTGGTGGCTTGCTTTCTCAATTTCCTTCTCTCTCTCTGTGTTTCTTTCTGGTCAAATTAAAATAAATGAATGAATAAATAAATAAATTGAAAAAAAAATTTCATCTCAATTTTTAAAAAGCGCATGAACCTCTCCATCTCCCGTTGATGAGTTTTAGGGACCCTGGTTAAGACCCCAGTCAGAGAGACCAGCAGATGGCATAATGGTTATGTTGCTGGTCTCCCATGTAGCAACTGCAGTTTGAATTCCTGACCTGCAGCTTAAAATTCACACCGGGCATGTCCAAGATCCCAAGAGGAGAATGGAAGAGAAAGGACTGTGGTGTGGCCATTCCCCTGGGGGTGATTTCTCATTTTCTGTCTCTCTGGAGAGTGCACACACCCTATAACAAAAATTTCTTAAACCCAGTTAGAAACCAATTGTTCACATTATGCAGGGGAAGCTGAGGCCCTGGGAAATGGCTGGAGAGAGGCTCTCCATGGGCCACAGAGCTGGCTCAGCTAGAATGAAGCCAAAATCCTGGACTCATTCACAAAACAAATCTTTACTGAGAACCCACCAAAGGCCAGTCCTGTCTTAAGCACCTAAGATTTGGCCATGAATCTTTTTCTCATGGAGTTTGTATACCACAGAGGGAAGGCTAGTCAACACACAGGAAATCAAATGTTAAGAAAGGACACGGGGCCAGCAGGTGGCATAGTGGTTAAGGTGCTGGACTCCCTCATGGCCAACCACAGTTCGAGTCCCAGACTTGGCTTGCTTTCTCACTTTCTCTCTCTCTTGCTCTGTCTCTCTCTGGTCAAAATGAAAATAAATAAATAAATGATTCTTTTTTAAAAAAAAGAAGAAGAATTATTTATTTAATTTTATTTATTCATTTATTTTATTTTATTTTATTTTGACCAGAGTGAGACAGAAAGAGAGAGAAGAAGAGAGAGAAAGTGAGAAAACAAGCCACCAGGTCTGGGACTCAAACCGTGATTGGCCATGTGGGAGTGCCTTAAACACCATGCTATCTGCTGGTCTCCAAATAAATAATTTTTTAATTAAAAAAAAGAAAGGACAGGGAACCAGCAGTTAGTGTAATGGCTATGTCGCTGGACTCCCACGTAGTCGACCACGGTTCGCGTCTCAGACCCGGTGGCTTACAACTCACGCCGGGCGCGTGTGCGTGCGTGCCCAAGATCCCAAGAGGAGAATGGAGGAGAAGGGATTGCGGCGTGACCATCCCCCCTGGGGGGTGATTTCTCGCTTTCTGTCTCTATGTCTCTCTCTGTCTGTCTGGCGAGCGCACGCGCCCTATAGTGAAAAACCTCTCCAAAAAAAAAAAAAAAAAAAGAAAAAAGAAAAAAGAAAAAAAAAAGAAAGGACAGAGCCATGGGGCCAGTAGGTGGCGTAGGGTTAAGGTGCTGGATCCCCACATGGCAGTTCTGGACCTGGCAGCTTGCTTTTTCACTTTCTCTCTGTTTGTCTTTCTATCTCTCTGGTGAGTGCATGTGCCCTGTAGAGAACTTAAAAATAATAACAATTATAAATAAAATAAAATCATTCTTTTTAAAAACATTTATTTATTTATTTATTTATTTATTTATCTATTTGTTATGATTTTCAAGTTGCAGGGTCCAGGACTTGAACTACAGTTGGCCATGTGGGAATCCAGTACCTTAACTACCACACCACCTGCTGGCCCCAAGACGTAATTCTTTTTTTATTTATTTTTTTTTCCTTTTTGAGAGCGATTTTTGCTATGGGGTGTGTGTACTCGCCAGAGAGACAGAAAGTGAGAAATCACTCCCCTGGGGGATGGCCACACCACAATCTTGTCTCCTCCATTCTTCTCTTAGGATTTTGGACATGCACATATGCCCAGTATGATTTTCAAGCCACTGGGTCCAGGACTCAAACTGCGGTCAGCTACGTGGGAGTCTATCACCTTAACTACCATGCCACCTGCTGGTCCCAAGGCTCAGTCTATATTTAATTGATAATGATAATAAAAAAAAAAGTTGGAAGTCTGGACAGAGTCTGGGCAGGGACTGGAGCCACATGGGCTTGCTGGCTGGTGGAGGAGGGCAGAGGTCCCCACCCTACTCTGCCTGGCCCCAGGGCGGGGAGTTACTGGCAGGTGGACTCCCGGGGGCAGGGGGTTGGGCATGGGCAGGGACATTCAGGCAGCATTGAGTCCCGCTCTGCCCGGATGGTGCTCCTTAACTGGCAGCTCCATGTGTGGACTCCTCCACATGCCACCCCAGGGAGACGGTGCAGCAGAGAAGGCTGCCCATCACTTGCCTCCACCTGCAGACTGGGCGGGGGGTGTTGAAAGAGGGGGCCGGAGCTAGTAGGGGGACTAGTAGAGGGAGCTTTGAGTTAAGAAGGGGCAGCTGTGCTGGACAGGGTGCTGCTCAAATAACCCATGCAGCTCCTGCCCAGATTTAGGAAAAGAAGAAAGTAAAGAATTATTTCAGGCAAGAGTGGAAGCCTTGCCTGAAAGGCTTCCCCACCACCACCATCCTCCCGCTTTCCAACTCGTCATCGCTGGTAGATGGGGTTTGAGGTACAAAGGATTCATTTGGAAATTGATAAACCCAGCAATGAATTTTTTTTAAAGAATTATTCAGGACCAGCAGTTAACATAATGGCTGTCGCTGGACTCCCACGTAGTCAACCGCGGTTCAAGTCCTGGACCCGGCGGCTTAGACTCATGCCGGGTATGTGTGCGTGCGTGCCCAAGATCTCGGGAGGAGAATGGAGAAGGGATTGCAGCGTGGCCATGCCCCCTGGGGGGTGATTTCTCGCTTCCTATCTCTCTGTCTCTATCTGTCTGGCAAGCGCACGCGCCCTATAGCAAAAACCTCTCAAAAAAAAAAAAAAAAAAAAAAAGAGAATTATTCTATTTAACTTTATTCATTTATTTAAATTTGACCAGAAAGGGACAGAGAGAAAGAGAGAGAGAAAGTGAGAAAGCAAACCACCAGGTCTGGGACTCAAACCATGGTCAGCCATGTGGGAGTCCAGCACCCTCAACCACCACACCACCTGCCGGCCCCCCAGCAATAAATTTTAAGGCTCCCCAATTTCCCAGCTAGCTGGGCAATTCAACTTACTTTTTTGAGCCTCAGCTTTATTGTGTGTAAAACTGGGTTAATGCAGGAAAGAATGAGCCAAGGGCCAGCATATGGTGGCCGTCAACAGTCCAAGCCTAAACCTCAAAGTCGGATCTCATTTTCTGCCTGTGGTTAATATTCTAGTCTGTTTTGTGGCTAATAACTGAAAATACCTGAAACTGGGTGATTTATAAAAATGGTAGTTGCTACAGCTTGTGGTTGGAGGGTGAAGTCGGGGGCCATATTTGGTGGGCACCTTGCAAAGTCCTGATACGTCACCAGGGCCAAAGCAGAGCGGCTGTCTGTGAGTCTGTTCTAGCCTCTCCTGTTCCTTATAAACCCACCGGGAGTCAACCTGGCGGCCCTGTTAGGGACCCTGCTCTAACAACCTTAATTTCTAATCTCTGCCCGAAGGCCCCACCTTTTGACATTGTAAATGGATCAAGTTTTCACTGTCTTAATTCTGTTACAATGCTCAACGCATGAGCTTTGGGGGGACTTATTTGAACGCTAGCAGTTGAGACCATCCTGCTTCCTCCCACCTGAGCAGGAGCTGATTCCAACACCCCGTCCCCAGCTCCCCTGAGCAGCACACAGTCAGTAACACTCTGCACGGTGTCTCCTGGCATGGGGCTGTCCATGCTGGCTACAGACTGACCTCAAATTCCTGAAGAACATCATGAACAAAACATCTTGTGATCCATTGTCGTCGTGAGAAGGGGTGGCAGCAGGGACCCGCCTTCAGGCTACTGAGGCATGCATCCTTCCTGGCTGGGTACCAACCGTCATCCTCGCTCTCTGAACAGTCCCCTTGTGGGTCTTCCTAGGACAACTACCCTCTCCAAGGTCTGTTCTAGGTCCCCCCAAGTGGGCTATGGGATCCTATGGCTCTGTCCTACCCTCTAAGTGGTCACGCAAGGGAAGACCAAAGGTTGCTTCTGCCTTTTATTTTATTTATTTTTTAAAGAATTATTTATTTAATTTTATTTATTAATTTATTTATTTTAATTTTACCAGAGAGAGACAGAGACAGACAGACAAAGTGAGAAAGCAAGCCACCAGGTCCAGGACTCAAACCGTGGACAGCCATCTGGGAGTGTCCAGCGTCTTAATCGCCACACCACCGGCTGGTCTCTCACCTTTTATTTTTATTTAGTTAGTTAGTTTTAGTTTTTGCTATAGAATTCTTGCACTTGCCAGAGAGAGACACAGAGGGAGAGAGAGAAAGTGAGAAACTGCTCCCCTCGGGGAGGGGGGATGGTCACACCACAATCCCATCTCCTCCATTCTCCCCTTGGTATTTTGGGCATGCATGCACACCTGGCTAGAGTGTTTTATAAGCCACTGGATCCGAGACTAGAACCAGGTAGTCTGCCATATGGGATCCAGCACATTAACCTCCATGCCACCTGCTGGGCCCTGTTCCTGTTTTTAATCATACACCTGGTGGCTTCATAGATGCTGGGCAGGTTTGGTGGGCTTTTTCAGGTTGTAAGAAGGAGATATTCCTTGAAATACATTTTTTTTTTTTTTTCTGGAGACGTTTTTCGCTATAGGGCGCGTGCGCTCGCCAGAAAGACAGAGAGAGACAGAGAGATAGAAAGTGAGAAATCACCCCCCAGGGGGGATGGTCACACCGCAATCCTTTCTCCTCCATTCTCCTCTCTTGGGATCTTGGGCACGCACGCAAACGTGCCCGGCTTGAGTTTAAGCCGCTGGGTCCAGGACTTGAACCGTGGTCGACTACATGGAAGTCCAGCGACATAGCCATTACGCTAACTGCTGGTCCCACTTTTTTTTTTTTTGAGAGAGATTTTTGCTATAGGGCGTGTGCACTCGCCAAAAAAGACAGAGCGAGACAGAGACAGAAAGCGAGAAATCACCCCCAGGAGGGTTGGCCATGCCGCAATCCCTTCTCCTCCGTTCTCCTCTCGGGATCTTGGGCACACACATACATGCACCTGGCATGAGTTTAAGCCACCAGATCCGGGACTCGAACTGCAGTTGACTACCTGGGAGTCCAGCGATATAGTCATTATGCCAACTGTTGGTCCCCAAAATATATTTATTTATTGCTCAGCAGTAATGCAACTTGATGCACATGTGAAAGGTCCTGGGTTCTTTTCCTGGGACCTCCCCGAGCACAGTGAATGAGTTCGTGGCTGGTTGGGACTGGAGTGGATTGCAGGGTGAAGATCCTGTTGGGGATGTCTGTCTCTGTACCTGTCTCTTTCTCTCGTGGAGGAAATAAACACAATTAAAAACCAAACCATGCGTTCCTCTCTCCATGACCCTCACTTCTATCTAGTCCAGGGTCATGTGGGGGAGGGAAGAGAAAAGAAGCGATGAGGAGAGTGAGATGGTTGGAGAGAGAGACGTATCCGTGACCCTGGTGGCATCAACTTGCAGGTCAGGTGCAGTAATGGGCAAGGTATGTGGACAGAGGGGTCGGAGGGCCGGGCTCCAGTTCCCATTAATAGCGGGGTTTAAATTCTAGCTTTCCATCTACCAGGTCTGTAAGCAAGGTCTAGTTACTTTACCGTTTGGTTCCTCAGTTTTCTTTTTTTTTTTTTTTTTTTAAAAAAGAATGATTTTATTTAACTTTATTATTATTATTACTTGTTTTAATTTGACCAGTGAAAGGCAGACAGAGAAAGTGAGAAAGCAAGCTGCCAGGTCATAAGCTTGAGCCTCAGTTAGCCATGTGGGAGTCCAGTATCTTTTTTTTTTTTTTTTAAGAGGTTTTTTTTTTTTTTTTTTTTTTTTTTTTTGGAGAGGTTTTTGCTATAAGGCGCGTGCGCTCGCCAGTCAGACAGAGAGAGACAGAGAGATAGAAAGCAGGAAATCACCCCCCAGGGGGGATGGCCACGCCGCAATCCCTTCTCCTCCATTCTCCTCTCGGGATCTTGGGCACGCACGCACACGCGCCCGGCGTGAGTTTAAGCCGCCGGGTCCGGGACTCGAACCGCGGTCGACTACGTGGGAGTCCAGCGACATAGCCATTACGCTAACTGCTGGTCCCAAAGAGGTTTTTGCTATAGGGTACGTGTGCTCGCCAGACAGAGAGAGACAGAGAGACAAAAAGTGAGAAATAACCCCCCAGGGGGGATGGCCATGCCACAATCCCTTCTCCTCCATTCTCCTCTTGGGATCTTAGGCATGCACGCACACGCGCCTGGCATGAATTTTAAGCCACTGGGTCCGGGACTCAAACCGCAGTCGACTACATGGGAGTCCAGCGACATAGCCATTATGCTAACTGCTGGTCCCTGGGAGTCAGGTATCTTTAACCACCATGCTACCTGCTGGCCCCCCTCAGTTTTCTTATCCCTAAAACAGGGATAAGAATAGAACCAGCCTTCTCAGGATGTTGCAGGCACTCATTGATTAATATCTATAAAGTGCTGGGTCCAGCAGTTGACAAGGTGGTTAAGGCACTGCACTCCTGCATAGTTGATTGTAGTTCAAGTCCTGGACCTGGAGTCTTAAAACTCAAGCCAGAAAAAAAAAAAATTAAAAAAACAAACAAACAAACAAAAAAACTCAAGCCAGGTACATGTGCGTGTGTGCCCCAAGTCCCAACAATAGAATGGAGGAACTCTCTCTAGTGAACGCACATGCCCTTTGGCAAAAATCTCTCTCTAAAAAAATTTTTCTTGGTAAAGTGCTTAGAAGAACACTTGGCACAAAGTAAGTACTCTTTAAGTTTTTGCTATAGGGTGTGTGCACTTGCTGGGGAGAAAGAGAGAGAGTGAGAGAAAGAGTGAGGGAAAAGGAGAAATCACGCCCTAGTGGGGATTTTGGGCATGCCCGCACAGTTCCCAGCACGTTTTTCAAGCTGCTGGATCTGGGGCTTGAGCTAGGGTTGGCCGTGTGGGATCCAGTAGCCTCAACCACCACGCCACTTGGCTGGCCCAGTACTCGATACCTTTTTATTACGATAACTTCAATTTATATAGTTGCTTTTATATACCTTTGACAGTGACTTTGTTTTTGTTTGCTTAAATCATCATCTCCCTCGGCTCAGGAGTTACAATGAGGAGAGAGACATTAATCTCAAACTCAGAGAATCAAATGTACAATTGCAGTTGGGATCTGTGCTTTGAGGAAGGAGAATACGGAGCTCAGAGAACACAAAATGATAATGGTACCTGAGGAGTTAACAAGGACTCTTTAGTGTGACAAAGTAATCTTTGAGATCATTAACCTGTTTCTGCTTGCTTAAATGACTAACCTCAGAAATAATAGCAGAAACTGAATGGATACACAGAGGAGGAGACCGAGGCTGGGAAACTTCCTGTTAGGACTAAGCTCCAGCAAACCTAAACTCAAGCTTTATTCCTGTAAACAGTGAATAAGACAATGACTAGATCCGTCCGCTGCCTTAGAGCTACACGTGGCCTAGTTAATACATCACTACCTCCTGTCCTGCTTCTGTAGAAAACATCCCTAGAACAATGGATCACAAGATGTTTTGTTCAAGATGTTTTTCAGGAATTGGAGGTCAGTCTCTAGCCACCACGGACTCTTCTGCCTGGCTGTGAAAGGGACCGTTGGGAGACCCCTTGACTCAGAAGTTCGTGTATTTCTTTGAACACACTGCATGTGACCCGATGGCAGCTGATTGCACACTAACAATGACTTCACCTTTTCCTTTCACCAATCACATCTGTCCACGTTCCCAGCTACCTCCTTTCCAGTCCTTAAAAATCTCTAACCCTGTCCCGGGGCCAGCGGGTGGTGTGGTGGTTAAGGGTGTTGGACTCCCACATGGCTGACCGCGGTTAGGGTTCTGGACCTGGCGGCTTGCTTTCTCGCTTTCCCTCTCTCTCTTGCTCTTTTTTTCTCTGGTCAAATTAAAAATAGATAAATAAAATAGATAAATAAAGTTAAATAAAATAATTATTAAGAAAAATCTCGAATCCTCTCCACTTTGGTACTTGAACCACACAGTGGGCCACGTGGGACCACCACACCATCCAGCATGTTTTTCAAGCAGCAGGGACTGAAATTCACTGGGTGACTGACCACGTGGAATCTTGCTCCCTTGAACCACTAGACTATGGGGCAGCACAGGAAGGAACTTTAGAACCGAGACATAAAGTGTGTGTAGGAGATAATTAGTTCAAAAAAGGAAAGGAAAGTATTTTTGGTTTTAGTTTTTTAAACTTTTATTTATGGGGCCAAGAGAAGGTGTAGCGGTTACATTATTGGACTTGCACATGGCTGTCCACGATTTGAGTCCCAGACCTGGTGACTTGAAGGTCACACTGGCCACGTACATGGGATTCTGGGAGGAGAATGGATTGTGGCATGGCCATCCCTCCCAGGGGGGTGATTTCTTACTTTCCCTCTCACTGTGTCTGTTTCTCTCTTTCTCTGATGAGCACACATGCCCTAAGGCAAAAACCTCTAACAAAATTTTATTTATTATTACTATGATTGTTTTTAATTTGCAGTAGGGCATGCATGCTCACCAGAGAGAGACAGAGAGAGGGAGAGGGAAAGTGAGAGAGCAAGTCTACAGGACTGGTACATGAACCATGGCCGGCCATGTGGGAGTCCAGCACCCCAATCACCACACCACCTGCTGACCCGGAAGGAAAAGTATTTTAGATAGCAGGAATAGCACACAAAGACTTCGCAAGTTTGACGTGTTGAAGGTACAGAGAGAGTTTGGGGAGTGTGAGTGGGATGGGGCTCGAGGTGAGCAGGGACTTGGAAGCAGGCTGAGGAGTTTGGATTTTATCTAAGAGAAATCAATGGGCATCCTTTGAAAGCCTCTGTCAGGGAAGGCTGAGCCGAGTAGATTCACTTTTAGGAAGTTCACTTTAGCTAAAGGGAGGCCAGGAGGCCATTTCAGTTTTGTTTGTTTTCTCTCTTTCATTAAAATGATATTTGGGAAGAGAGTGGGCATATTTATAACACTATTAAAAGTATATATATTATTGCCATGAAATAATGATCACTTGCCCCAGTCATTTAAACAATTGTAGTAAGGGGTCAGCAGATGGTGTGGTAGTTAAGGTGCTGCTTCCCACATGGCGAACTCTGGTTTGAATCCTGGACCTGGCGGTTTGAAAATCATGCCAGGCACACACGTGCATGTACGTGGGTGTGTGTGTGTACCCCAAATCCCAAGATGAGAGTGGAGGAGAAAGGATTGCAGGGTGGCCATCTGTCCAGAGGGTGATTTCTCACCACCCCCCCCCCCCCCCCCCCGTCTCTCTCTGGCAGGCACATGTGTCCCATGAGGGTTGGGGGGGAGAGGAAGAAAGAAAAAGAAAAACTGTGGTAAAAACATATCACATAAGAGTTACCAACTCATCTATTTTTAAGTGTGCTGTTGGGTATGTTCACTTTGTTGTATGACTGATCTCCAGAACTTTTTAATCTTACAAGATCGAAGCTCTTTTCCCATGAAGCAAGGACTCCTCTCTTTTCCCCAACCCAGCCCCTGGCAACCACCATGAATCTGACTACTCCGGGTGCCTTGCATGAGTGGAATCATCCGATGTTTGTCCTTTTGCGAGGGCTTTATTTATTTATTTATTTATTGGAGAGGTTTTTGCTATAGGGCATGTGTGCTTGCCAGAAAGAGAGAGAGAGAGACAGAGAGACAGAAAGCGAGAAATCACCCCCCAGGGGGATGGCCGCAATCCTTTCTCCTCCATTCTCTTCTCAGGATCTTGGGCACACACGCACACTCGCCTGGCATGAGTTTAAGCCACCGGGTCAGGGACTCGAACTGCGGTCGGCTACATGGGAGTCATGGGAGTTCAATGACATAGCTGTTATGCTAAATGCTGGTCTTTTTTTTTTTTTTTTTTTTTTTTTTTGGATGAGGGCTTATTTTCTTTAGCTTGATGTCCTGAGGTTCATTCACGATGTAGCATGTGACAGGACACTTCAAGAGCTGACGAGGCTTGGACTGAAGCTTGGCAACGGAGACGGTGAGAGATGGCAACAGCAGACTGGGGGGAAGAAGAGACACAGGACCTGGTGAGGAGGGAAAGCGGCAAGGCCGGGTGAGGCGGCTCCTGCCTCCGGACAGGGTGGATGGGGGTTGGAGGTGACCCAGGGGCTGAGTTGGGAATAGAGAAAACTGGGAAAGGATCTCGCTCTGTCCTCAGCGCAGAGTCTCACTGAGAGCCAGGAGGAGGAAGCAGTAAGCCCCTCTGGCTCCTGGTCCTTTGTTTGAGTCTTCCTACAGGATGAGAGCTTGCAGGGCCAGAGCATGCCAGAGCACCATCATGGCATTCCAGATGAAAGGCGGAAGGGGGCCGGGACAGTTCTGTGCTATGTCTCCTGCAGATACCACCAGGCTGGGCACCCCAGGGGTCCAGCCTGCTGGCTCTGCTCTCTTTCATTCTCTTTGAGATGATAAAGCCTTCCTACATAGAGCCCTGCCTCCTCCCCATGAAGGGGGAGATTCTCCTCTCTGAGAGAGCGTTTGCAGTGGAAAGATCCCTGACCCTCTGTCTGCAGCCCACGGCAGGTACCTCCTTCCCACTGATGTTCACAGTGAGTGGCGCGAGGCAGGCCGGCAGAGGAGCAGCGGTGTGGAGGTGTGGTTGCCATGCCCACCTGGCCAGGTGTGGTGTTGCTTAGTTCTACTTGGGGTGTGTGTGTGTGTGTGTGTGTGTGTGTGTGTGTGTGTGTGGAAGGGGGTTGGTTAGCTGTTAGAAGAGGCTGCAGAGAGATGAGATTTTTCTAGACTCCTGTCTTGGAAGAGTTTTATCAGTGGAGAGGGAAAGACGGGCAAGGTGTGGAGGTTGGGCTGATAAGGGAAGCCCAGGTGGGCAGGGGACGGGGCTGAGCAAAGGCAGGGTGATGGGGACCAGACCCCTGTGCCCTGGGCCCCTGCTGTGGCAGCGAGATCTGCTGAGATGAGCAGGGGCCCAGGACTTTAATCTCTGGTTGCGGAAAGGGTAGTGGTGGAGGAGGTGAGAAATTCCTGGCGAGGAAGCCGTGGAGGGTGGTAGTTAGCTAGAGATAATTGTCAAATTCCAGGCAGCACTTACTGGACCCTCCGTGCTGCTGCAAGAGTCCTACAGGTATTAACTTAGGTAACACTCGCAGTAACGCTATGCAATTGTCACCATCACAACGCTCATTTTCCAGAAGGAAACATCAGGAACTTGCCCACAGTCACAGGGAAGCGCAGGGTATAGGAGTCCAGCTCGGTGGTCCGGCTCCATGGAGTAATGCTGCGTCTCCCAGCCAGGTCTGAGCGGAAACGTTAGGGGACAGAGCTGGAGAGGGCTGAGGAAGGAAATGGCCAGGAGTTGGCCTTGCTGGGATGTGGGCGGTGGGTGGAGTGGGGCCATGGCTGGCTCCCAGAGGCCGTAGTACCAGGAAAGGGCCTTGCTGGCCTCAGTTTCCCTGTGTGTAACCAAGACGAGAATGCCTGCCCAGCGATAGAATCAGTGTGAGGGTCCTTGTGCATTTAAGTTGCTCTGTCCGTGTAGCCTCACCCCAGGCCCCTCCCACGGGTGCCAACATGCCCTCTGTCCCCTCTGTCCCTCCTGATTGCCTCCAAGGAGACCCTCCCCTTTGGAAGTTCTCTGCCTTTTCCTCCTGGAGCTAGAACTGGCTTTGAAACCCACCTGGCTGTTCAGAGGGAAAAATAGAAGCAGTTCCACGGGTGCAAGTTGCGGGTATTTGGGCGCACAGAAGGGCCGCATGAATACCTTTTATTCTCGCTCAGAACATCTGAGTCTCCCCATGGGGATCCCCGCCCAGAGTAGCATCTCTCCCTGATGCAGAGAGGATGTGAGAGCCCCTGGGGACCGCCGTGAGCTCAGGGCAGGCAAAGGCAAGACTCACCTTCTCGCCTCACCTCTGCCATGCCACTGAAAATAGATGGGCACAGAAGCGTGAGGCGCTGCCCTGGGAGGGGCTGGCGGGAGAAGCCTTTGAAGCAGGAAAGAGCCTGGGAGGCCAGGCTGAGGGAAGCAAGCCTGGTAAACTGTTCGTACCAGCGCGGGGGGCAGCAGTTCTCCCTGGGCTATCTGTGCGGCAGGCGGACCCCACCAGGCTAGCTCAGCAAGGCCAGGCCTGGCCTGTGCTGGTGGGCAGCTCGCCTGTCACTGGGCCTCCGCCCTCTCATCTGCAGACCACTTTCCAAGTCCCTTCCTGTGGCCAGATTCTAGAGTTCACACCCTTGATGACCTGGCCAGGCATCCTGACCCCGGCACCCCCGAATCCCACCCTCGCTAAGTGCGGAGACATTCTCTGGACAGCAGCAAGAATGCCAGGGTGCACTGAGGAGTGAGTGTGCCTAGAGCTCCCTCCCGGAGGGGCGTCCTTAGGGAGCAGAGGACTGTGAGCCCACAGACATGTCTGTGGGGAGGGCCATGGACAGATGCATCCAGTGGCCCGGTTGCAAGGCTGCGTCTGTGTATGCATGTGTGCAGCGCATGTAAATGCAAGGGCTGCACCGCCAGCCGTTAGGCCTTTAGCTCCTGACTGGGGTGGTGGGTTCTTGGGGTCCGAGGAAAGGCCAGTGAGGCAAGAAAGGGAACCGTGTGGGGTCTCTGGGGGTTCAGGGCAGGGCTTGTTAGTAACAGGTATGGGGCTTTTCATTGTTTGGACAACCTGGGAGGCTCTATCAGCGACCTCCTGTCTATCAGTCCTGCAAGGGGAGGGAGGGACAGAGAAGCCAGCTGGGGTCCTGGGAGCAGGTTTCTCATCATTCCCACCATCAGAAAAATTCCTTTCACTCAGAGTGCCATAGGTCACTGTTCCTAGTTGGCCCAGGCCCCCCAGGCCCCTGGCCTGCCCCTCTAGGGTATCCTCCTTCGTCAGAGCTGGGTACAGGGAAGGGAGGCTTCCTCCCCCCTCCTTTGCACACGGCACCCCTGGCTCAGGGCTGGCCAGGGCTGGAGCCTGCCCTGCAGCTACCCTTGACCACAGGCCAGGTGGCCTTGTCTCCTCGTTCCTCTGTGGCTGCCTCACTCCACCATCTCCCCTCCCCTGCACAGGACCCTGCTTGTCCCCCACCCCACCCCCCATGTCCCACATTCATCTGCCTGGCACATGGAGCGGAAAGTTGAGGTGGGGCTGCAGGGTGGGGGCAGCAGGCTCAGGTGCAATTTAAGGGCAGCCAGTCGGGGCGGGGGGACCTTGGATTTTTGGTGCAGGGCCCCTGCTCTGCTGGCTGCCCCGACTTCCCTGTGCAGCAATTTCGGTTTCTATTTTAAACAGTTTGGGTTGGTTGCTTCTCTGCCTTCCTGCTGGGTGTTTATAGTGAGGAAAATAATTGGTAATATTTGCACAGATGTGCTGGCACTGCAGCTCATCACGGGTACCTTTACCCAGGGGACCCTCCCTGCCCCCAGCCTCTCTGGCAGCCTGGGAGCCAGCCTGAGGGGGGGAATAGCTGAAGCCCCCCCTGCCTCCAGGAGCCTCAGGCAGTGAGGCAGACAGAGCAGGGAAGCAGGAGGCCTGAAGTGCCCCAGGCACAAGGGACTGATCAGGACGAGCCCAGACTCCACAGTATGGGCCCTTTGGAGGGACTATGGGAAAAACGCCCCCAGGACTCCGTTCTGATGCCATTTTCGTGCAGAGCCTGCATTTGCAGTTGAGGGTAGGGATGGGAGTGGATGAGGGTGGAGCAAGACCTGGGTTGAAACTAGGAAATTATTTGGCCTCTCTTTCTTTCCTCTTTTCAAGGTCTGGAACAGCATTCAGAGGGCTAGGAAGGGGACAGGAATTGTCTGGGCTAGGAGGCAGCCTGCCCAGCCTAAGCAGAGCCTGCACTGGGGTGCATTGCTGCCCAGCTCCTTCCTGGCCCATCTCAACCTGGCGATGGGTGAGACCTCCCGGCAGGCAGGGCTGAGGGAGATTCCTCAGCCACTGCACTTCCTCACCTCCTGCATTGCACACGCTGCATGTGCAGGACAGGTGTGTGCACACAGGTTTGGTGCACATGTGGGATGTGCCTGCGTCCACAGATGCATGTGTGCATGGGTGTGTGTGTGTGATTGCAGTGCTGTGCATGTGTGTAAAGTGTGTACATATGTATGGAATATAGGTGTGCATGTGAATATGCATGTGTGCCTGCGTTTGGGTTTGGGTCCCCAGCAGCTGATCCAGGGCAAGGATTCGATTGCAGGTGGTTTATTGGGAGGTGACCGTGGGAAGCACAGTCGTAGCAGGGGGGTAGGGAGGAAGACAGGGAGAGGAAGGCAGCCCAGGAGGGGTGTGCTGCCAAGCAGGTTTCTGTTGTGGGCAAGTGAAGCTCGATCCCACTGGGGAACCCTGGGAGCCCTGACGAGTGTGCTCCCACCCAAGGGGTGAGACATCCGTGGTGCGTATCCACCGCCTCCCCACAGTCACTGGTGAAGGCTGCATTAGCGTCCCCACACTTTTGGCTTGTCTCGCTTGCTGGCCTGTGTCACAGAGTTGCCTTCGACGTGTAGAGGTGAATGCAGAGGGGATCTGAGTGGGCTCTGGGCGATCTGCTGGTGGTGGGAGGATGTGGTGTGGGAGTGTGCGGTGACATGCACTCAGGACCCCATCTGGAAGGACGGATGGCCCTCTGGCTGCTGGCAACACATAACCTTTGAGGCACGCCGCCTTTGGGGGTTAACTCCATGAAGAAAGCTGCCTTGCCCAAGGTCAAACCCCTTTCTGGGCCCATATCCAGTGACTGGTCCATGTGGGGCAGGAAGGCCTGGCCCTTCACCTAACGTGGGTCAATGTTGAAGGGCATTTCAGTTCCCCCGTGACCATCAGTCGGGACTGCACCTCAGTCCAACCTCACTTCGCCCATACCTGCCTCCTTCTTCCTTCCATGGGGGGTATCCTCAGAGCAGCCACAATGTACATCCTGTGTGTTAATCTCTTTCTCAGGAACACCTGACCCAGGGTCCTCTATGCGCCATGACCTAGTAGCCAGGCCAGTCCCTCTGCCAGCCCAGGCAGGCTCCTGGGGACCCAGGACCGAGAGGGTATTGGAGAACTGGTTCTGAGGCTGGGCCCTGAGCCAGGCAGAGATGGCTCCCTCTCCTCAGTCACCCTGGCTCACGTCCCTCCCTCCTCCAAGCTCTGCAGCCTGGAGGGCTTCCTCTCCGGTGGGCTCTCACCTTGCCCTGCACAGTCGAGTGTGCACCATCACCCAAACCCAGGCTACCCTCAGCAGAGACAACCTGGGAGGGTGGAGAACCTGCGTCACTGTCCGCCAAAGTCCATGTGGGGGTTTGTCCTCTCAGAGGCTGGTGGGGGTCCAGAAAAGCAGACTTCGAGCTGGCGGTCAGCCTCAGGGAATGGGTCCCAGGCAAAGAAGAGCAAGAGGCCCCGAGGGCACCCGGTGTTACCGAAACCTTTATTATAAGGATAAATAAATCCAGTAATGGGACATTAAAACTGCTGATGCTGCAGGGGGTGGAGGGTGGGGAGGGACAGACAGAGGTAGAGCCATGGCCCCAGGCTCAGGATGGGGCGCAGGGTTGACCCCCTCCCTGCCTCGTGCACAGTGGGGCCCTGCAGTGCTGCCCTCGCCTGCCCGAATGTCTCTCAGACTCTGATGTTTCCCTGGCTGTGTGTTGGGGGCAGCCCTAAGTAGGGGGTGTCAGTGAAGATGGCTCAAGGCTGGCCAGGGGCCCACCCCACCCTCCAGCATTCGGGGGCAGGGAGACATCACCAGTGTTGAGAGACAGGCCTGCCCTTCCTTCTTGAGTTGGTGGAGCCCTCAGAAATGGCTGAGGTTTGGCTCTAGCCCCCATATTTCCAGGCAGAATCCAAACAGCTTGGAAACCTTCCATGGGAGGCTCCTGCCACTCCTCTAACCATACATGCACGAAGTTTCATCAAAACAAATTCCATAGAGGAATTCTATTCATTCTTCTAGGCCTTGCTCCAGGGACACCTCCTCCAGGAAGCCCTCCTGAACAGTTTTGGCCTCCCCCCACTACATTCACTACTCCCCAGAGGCTCTGCATGTCCCACAGGGCTGGCTCTAGGTCCTGTGCTCAGTGGCTGGTGGGCTGATGGCACTCCTGCTCAGTTTTCCTGGGATGGCACAAACTCAGGGACTCCCAGCAGAGCCCAGAAAAAGATAAGGAGAGCCGGGAACAGGGGCACAGTGGGGAGGCCCGTGCAGTCCAGCAATATTTCGGGGCCCTCCAGTCTCCTTGTGATTGCATCTGCCTTTTGCCTTTGCATAGGAAGCTCCAAGGACCTGCCCTTAGATGAGAGCTTCCACTCCAGGACCCTCGTCCCTACTAGGATCTGCAGTGCCTGACTAGCACACAGGACAGATGAGCGTTCCCCAGAATCAGAAGGAGCAGGGGCCCCTGCGTCTCTATGCGTTTCCTTCCTGGCTGGCTGCAAGGGTCTGGGCATTAAGGGACCAGAGAGTGGAGCTGGGGAAGCCCAGATTGTTCCCAGGTGAAGACTCCATGGGCTGAAAGGCCTGGGACAGGCGCCCTCTCCCCCAGGGACCCCTTTCCTTCCCTGTAGTCTACTGTTCCTTCTCTATGGGGAAGTCAGCAGAGTGGGCAGTGGGTTGCCTGCAGAGGAGGAGACCCTCTAGGGGATGGCCTGGTGGGCAGCCCTGCCCTCTCCTGCTTCCCACCTGCAGCCTGTTGGCAAGTGGTGTTCCTGGCCCTGCTCTGGGCCAGAAGCAGAGTGTGAGCTAAAGTGAAGCTTGAGCTCTGCGGGCTGCAGACAGGGAGGCCTCCCACTTCAGGTCACTCCCACGGGATCTCTTTGCAGGCCAGGGCTCTCCTAGAGTCTGCAACCCCAGGCCCCTGCTTCCTCAGACAGGCCAGGCAGTCAGGATGCAGGTCCTCCTTGCTGCTAGCTGTGGCCATTCTGCGACATGTAAGCTGCCAGAGCCACCACCACGGCCACATAGAGACCAGCACCCACGGCGATGGAGAGTGTGGCCAGGAAGAGAGCCCGGCGGGAGGTGGTGCTAGCCAGCCGGAAGTCCCCTTTGGAGATGGCCTTGCTGGTCTGGGGAGAGAGACAACCAGCTAATGAAAGGGAGCACCCTCCACCCCACCCAAATGCCCCGCAAAACAGCCCAGCCGCTGGCCCCCGATGCCTGACCGCTTCCTGCAGGCAGGGACGCCAAGCCCTCCAGGCGCTCTTACCCCCTGGGAGAAGTAGAAGGCAGCGATGCCCAGTGGCCAGAAGCAGCAGAGCATGGAGAAGAGCGTGAGGCCCAGGTGGTCCCTGGGAGGCAGCGTGAGGAAGTTGTCTTCACTTTCACTCTCTGTCGACGTGGCATCACTCTGAAAAACAGTGGGGTTTGGTGGCCAGGCCCAGGATCACCCCAGCTCTATCAGACTGACTGGAGCTTTACAGAAAGGAGGTCTACAGTGGGCGGTGGTATGGAGTTACCAGGCTCTGTGGCCATGGGTGGAAGCTTGGCTGGCCTTGGCACTCTACCAGAAGCCTTGCCGGTGACCCTGTGAATCTTTTTAGGAATTTATTATGGGCTGACAGGTAGTGTGGTGGTTAGGGTACTGAGCTCCCACAGGGTTGACTGTAGTTCGAGTCCTGGACCTGGCAGCTTGCTTTCTCACTTACCCTCTCTCTCTCTGTATGTCTCTGCATGGGTGCCCTATAGCAAATTAAAAAGAATAATAATAAATAAAATTAAGTAAGGGATTCTTTTTTTTTAAAAAGGAATTTACCAAGAGGAAACAACATAGTTATCCTTGACCAGGGACATTCCTCATAAAGCAGCCATTGTGGAGGATTAGAAACACTCACGATGCCCGACGGCCAGAAGACTGAGTTAATAAATGCTGAAGAACTGACAATGGAATACCATGTAGCTATTAAAAATCACCTTGTAGGAGATTAAATTACATGGTGCAATACGGAAGTATGTCGCTTAGAGAGATTCAATTCAGGTTATAAAACAGCAAGATCTCTTTTGGGCATGGAGGTGGGGAAAGCACATGTGAATAAAGGAAGACTTAGATGACCCCCCTCCGAAACAGTGTCATCGTCAAGGGGTGTTCTGTCTTGAGTTAAATTACTTACGTAATGAAGAGAGAAAAAACATGATCCTCTGTTGAACAGCTAGTCACCCTGAGCTAGCAGTCTCTGAGGGCAGACTGCACCAGCGCCAGGAGGGCTTTTGCTTTGGTAGCGTACAGATTCCAGGGCCCCAGCCGCGCCTGTTAAACCTCGGCCTCTGGTGGCAGGGCCCTGGGATCTGCATTTTCTTTTCTTATCTTGAAAAAATGTTGCTAGAGGGTATGTGTGTGATCACTGGGGAGAGAGAGAGAGAGAGAAAGAGAGAGAGAGAGAGAGAGAGAGAGAGAGAAAGCAACCCTAAGGGTCAAGGTCATGCTGCAATCCCTTGTTCTCCATTTCTCCCTCCTTTTGAGATTTTGGGCATGTGTGTGCACACATACCAGGCATGTTTTCCTACCTGCCAGTCTGGGAGTTCAACTGCACTGTTGGTCACGTGGGATCCAGACACCATAACTGCCATGACACGGGAGGCCAAGATCTGCACTTTTTTTTTCTTTTTTTGAGAGGTTTTTGCTATAGGACACATGGGCTCGCCAGAAAGACAGAGAAAAACAGAGAGACAGAAAGCGAGAAGTCACCCCCCCAGGGGGGATGGCCACGCCGCAATCCCTTCTCCTCCATTCTCCTCTTGGGATCTTGGGCACGCACGCACATGCGCCTGGCGTGAGTTTAAGCCATTGGGTCCAGGACTCAAACTGCAGTCGACTACATGGGAGTCCAACAACGTAGCCATTACGCCATCTGCTGGTCCTGAAGATCTGGATTTTTAAAAACTTTATTTATTTGCCTCAGGGCGTGTGTGAGAGAGACAGACAGAGTGAGAGGGAAGGTGAGAAATCACCCCCCAGGGAAGATGGCCATGCAGCAATCCCCTTCTCCTCCATTCTCCTCTCGGGATCTGGGCACGCACACACATGTGCCTTGCATGATTTTGAAGCCACTGGCTCTGGGACTCGAACTGTGGCCGGTCATGTGGGAGTCCAGTGACATAATGGCTATGCCATCTCCTGGTTTCTCAAGACCTGCATTTTTAAAAAAATAATTATTTTATTTAACTTTATTTGTTTATTTTAATTTGACCAGAGAGAGAGGAACAGAGTGAGAGAGAGAAAGTGAGAAAGCAAGCTACCAGGTCAAGTCTGAGACTCCAACCATGGTTGGCCGCGTGGGAGTCTGCCACGCCACCTGCTGGACTCCCAAGACCTGCATTTTAAACACGGATGCTCACCTCATCCTCCTCCTGGTCATCTTCCTGGCCCTGCAGCTCCTCTTGAACTCCGTAGGACACGGTCTGGATGGCGACATCCTCTTCAGCTCCGCCAGGTTCTGTGGGTCGCTCCGTGGGCTCCACCTGAGACTCCCTGTTTTCTGTGAAGCTGGTCTCACAGCTGCCTGTCCTGGGTTCCTTGGCCTTGTCCCTCCCCAGGAGGCAGCTGGGTCGGTACCAGGCCTCCACGGCCAGCTGCAGGGACCCGGGGTCCAGGAGCTGGTGGGCGCGACCAGGGCCGGCACCACCCAGGAGGTAGGAGTAGAGCTTCTCCTGGCAGGACCAGCTGGGCGCAGCCTCCGCATACGGATAGGGGCTGTGGAGGTGGGCGGGGCTCCCGGGCAGCAGCGGGTTCTGCAGTTCACTCAGACTCTCCATGGTTCTGGGGGCAGGTGCAGCGAGCAGAGCCTGGGCTGGCCGAGCAGTCCTGAGAGAGCCTGTCAGGGAAGCAGGACAGACAGACACTGAGGCCAGGCCACCAGATGCAGGTCTGGAAGTGGGGGAGAGTACAGGTCTGCAGGCCGACTTAGTTCAAACCCCGCCCTTGGCGATTGCCTGCTGTGGGCCCTGGATCTGGCTGCTTAACTTCTCAGAGTCTGTGAACTGGGGCTAGACCCTCAGAGAATTGGTTCACACATTTATCTATTCAATACGTTATTTTTATTTTTAAAAAAATCTTATTTATTTATTTTTTGAGGGATTTTTGCTGTAGGGCATGTGTACTCACTGGAAAGACAGAAAGTGAAACATCACCCTCCGGGGATTGGCCATACCTCAATCCCTTTTCCTCCATTCTCCTCTCAGGATCTTGGGCCCACAGGCAAACGCACCCAGCATGAGTGTTTTAAGCCACTGGGTCCAGAACCGTGATTGACTATGTGGGAGTCCAATGACATAACCCTTATGCCATTTGCTGGTCCCTTTTTTATTTTATCTTTTATCCTCTTACTTTTTTTTTTTTTTTTTTTTTTTTTAATTTTATATAGACCCTTGTGTCAAGGGCTGACTCTCAATAGATCCCAGCAAGGGCGCTCCTCTGCTGTTTATGACACCCCGACCCAGATGCAGGTTGTCTACAAACGGTTTAGCACCAGTTTCCCCCACAAATGTGGGTTCTGTGGTGGGTGAGGGAGTGGCTCCTCAACCCCTGTTTATGGAGCCTCTGCTGTATGCCAGGCACTGCCCCAGGTGCTAGGGACATGGCGGTGAGAAAGGCGAGAAGTGAGGACAAGGGCAAGGAACACCTTGTCTCCGTGGTGCTTCCAGCCTGTCCCGAGAACACAGCAGATGGCGTAGGGCTGTACGACTGCAGAGCTGACCCAGGGAAGCAGGAGGGCTAGAGTACGTAGGAACAAGGTGAAGGGGTGCAGACAGAGCAGGTATGCAGAGACCCTGTGGCCCGGGGAAGGCTGACAGGGCTCAGGGCACAGGGGGAAGTGTGAGCTGGTTTGCGGGGAGCAGACCCTAAGCACTGTGGGAGCCTAATGGGGCTGCAGGGGTTCCACAGGGGCAATAGAATGAGATGTGGGCCTGGAAGCCTTTCCCTCGCTCTTTCGGGGAGTGGCGAGGATTAGGCTGACTGGTACCTTTTGCTTTGGCTTCAGGTAAGTAAGCGGAAGATAACTGGGGCTCAGTGGTGGCAGAGATGGAGAAAAAAGGGACAGGCTTTGGGAGATATGTGCAGGACTTCATGGCAGACCAGATTTGGGTTGAGGGAGGGTTTGTTCTAGGGTCTAGTGGGACCATGCTTTGCCCAGAGCTTGGCACGTAGACCTGCTTAAGGGGGTCTGTCTCCCCAGGCACGGCCTTAGTGGGTGCGCCTTAGGCTAAGCTCCCCTCTAAGACAAACTTTGACTTCAGGAAGTTTCCATAGGGTCCATCGTAGGCCTCCTGGGCTGAGGCCTGGACCTTCACGTCCTGGACGATGTAGATGCACTACAGGGCTGCCTGTCCTCTCAGCCCATCCGAGTGCCTACTGGGTGAATACCTGGGGTGGCAGGCCCGGAGGAAGAAAGGCAGCCTGGAGTGTGACCGCATGCTCTCTGTGTGGTAGGTGGAAGTAGATTTTAAGAGGGGGGCGGGGCTGGCCAGTCTCAGGACCTCCTGCTCTCTTCCCAGGGCCCTCATGAAGCTAGAGGGAGACAGGGTGGTATTTTGCCCTGGATTCCTGATGTGAAGACTGGGCGTTCAGTGTTAGTTTGGATGCCTGGGAGAAGGGTCCCAACTCCTCCCTCAGGGAGGGTATGGATGGTGCTGGAGACACCGGGCTGCCATGTTTCCAGGGCCCTGTTGGTGTGTTACCCAGTGAGCTCCACGTGGGCTGTCACCAGCTGTGGCCAAGCCTCTCCATGTGCAGGTATGGGCACTCAGGCTGGGGTAGGACGTGTAGGCGTCGGTCTGCTCGCTCACAAATGCAGGGCCTCACTACTCCCCATTCCTTCCTCGCCAGGAGTCAAAAATGCAGAGACCCCGGGAACCAGCAGTTAGCATAATGGCTATGTCGTTGGACTCCCACGTAGTCGACCGCGGTTCGCATCCAGGACCCAGTGGCTTAAAACTCATGCCAGGCGCGTGTGCGTGTGTGCCCAAGATCCCGAGAGGAGAATGGAGGAGAAGGGATTGCGGTGTGACCATCCCCTCTGGAGGGTGATTTCTCGCTTTCTGTCTCTATGTCTCTCTCTGTCTGGAGAGCGCACGCACCCTATAGCAAAAACCACTCAAAAAAAAAAATGCAGAGACCCTGAGCTTCGGTGATTAGGAGGGATACCGTTCTGTAGGTGGGGAGCTGGCAGTGCCCACAGTAGAGGCCTTGTCAGGCCAGGCTTGTGTCTGGGATGCTCTGGGCAGATTCCCAGCAGGACTGGCTTCTTCTTATGCTCAGGGCAGCTTCTGAGCCCCCACTGTAGCCTCCCTCCTCCTAGCAGGAGTGACCCACGGGTGTGAAAGTGAAGGGCAGACCATAAGGTCTGTGGATTTGGGAACCAGGTACATCAGAGTGGAGTCCTGGCCCCATTAGCTTTTTGACTTGGCCCTTCAGTTTCCCCATCTGTACCATGAGGGGTTGGATGAAAATGATGGTTGGTCACTGATGTTGATTGTGGCATTAATGTCTATGACCCTGTGGGCCCAAGGAGCCCCACAGAAGTGAACCCCCCACTTCCCGCCCCTATCTAGTGTCAAGGACAGAGGAGCACATTCAGAGCCTAGTGAGGTGCAGTCACTGCCCCTCCACGGCCCTGAGCAGCATGAGGGAGGCAAAGAAAAGGCAAGCGATGTCCTTTCCAGATGGGCAGCATGGCCATGGAGGCATCTCCTCACTACCCACTCCCTTGTGCTGTCCAGTCTCAGCCCTGCCCCTCCACCCTCTCCCTTCTCGCCCAGCCTCTGGGAATCTAGGACGAGGCTCCTGCAGGTCCCTCAACCTCGTTTCCAGCTGATCTTCATGTGCCTTCCCTCCACCTGTTGCCTCCAGCCAAAGCACTGGACTGTCACCACCCATGAGCTGAGGTCTGCAGGCTATAGAGGGCTCTCGGGGAAGGGTGGGCAGCCTCAGGGCCCTCAGAGCAGATTATTGTATCATGTTCCCCCATGGCCTGCCCGCTGCCTCACCAGGAGGACGACCTTGTACGCCTCCTGAACCCCCACAAGGTCCGGAAGCTATCTGGACACTGCACGGTGTTTGTTGCAGGGTATGTCCAAAGTAGTCAGGGCAGCTGGATTTCAGCTCATCCCCTGGTCCTGTCAGATCTCTTGGCCAAAGTGAGCCTCCTGCAATCTGAGCTGCACTCAGCCTTTCCTGGAATACCTCCTCCCTCGCACTCCACTCCGATGGTGCCTTTGAGCAGGGCTTCTCAACACTTCATTCGCAAAGATGCATGATCTTGATTTTATGCAACAGGGGACAACTGGAAGCCACCTGAATGCCCAACCACTAGGAACAAGCCACATAAACTAGGGTGCACAACGCAGTGGTACGCGGGTTTCCAACAGGTTTACTAAGACTAATGATGTGAGAAAACGCTCATGGCAGATTCAGTGAGAAGGAAGAAGAGAAAGCGGCGCCCGAATGCAATCGCAACTTCACCAAATGTCGACAGTGATTATCTCCAGGGGCGGGAGCACAGGTGCTTTTCATTTTCCTTATGTCCCATTTTTTTCTGATTTCCACATTTATTTTTTTTATAATCAGCATGTACTACTTTTGAACCAGAAAAAAAAAATTAAGTGCATAGATTTCTTCTGAGCCAAATTATCTAAAATCAGCTTAAAATCTCCTCAGGCTGGGGGTTCTTTCTGGGCTTGGTGGCTGAGCGTGCATGAAAACCTGCCCCCCTTTACATACTGACACACACACATGCACACTCACACTGACACACACATGCACACTCACACACACTCACATTGTCACACACACTGACACATACACATGCACACTCACACCCTCATGCTCATACCTCCACTTCTACAAAGCAACCTGAGTTAGTGGCTGCAGTACCCCCCAGTGCAGCCACAGGATGCGGGCCCTCTCTCTAGCCACGTTCCCCATAGCCTGCTAGGGCCACATGGAGTTCATGGACCTGAGCAGGGGACCCGGACAGAGTCCTCCCCAGAAGGAGGGGGCAGCAGGTCCTCAGGTCTGGCATTCTCTGCCGTTGGCCTGGCCTTTCAGTCTCTTCTGAGTCTGCCTCTCCTTGTCCCCCCGGAGAAAGAATCTGGGATTCAAAGCAGAGCAGTTATCTTCACCCCTCTCTGCTGCCTCGTCTCACCTGGACTGTGTGCCTCAGACTCTGAGTGTGCGGTTGCCTGTGTACCTGCAGGTGAACGTGCCTGCATGAGTGTGTGTGCGAGTGTGCGCTCTGCCCCAGAGGACAGCTACGAGCGGTCAGGGAGCTGAAGTTAAGGAGAGGGCTCCAAATTGTGCAGCTGGGGCTGCAGGTCTTGGTGGCGGTCTGAGAAGCCACAGTCCCCGGGTTGTCTCCTTCAGAGCTGAGGACTGAGCTGGGCCACAGGGAGTTCCAGTCCCCAATTTGGAGGTGGAGAGTGCACTCCTCCTCTCAGGCCAGGGCCAGGAGACCCCGCAGGAGCCTCTGGGTCAAGTTACTGCCTCCTGCAGAGTCCGGTTGCACATGAGTCCATTCATGTGTGTAACGTGGGTTTGCTCATCTCTAAGATGTACGGGAGGGCTCGGAGGGGGTGGTTTTTAACAACTCTGCTCAATACAGCCCTGGGGCTCCCCAGTAGGGAGAAGAGAAGGGTAACTGCACTAGTGGAGCTTTTGTGCCAGGCGCTGGAGCTGCTTGTTTTGACTCTATCATTTTAGCGGGAGAGCAGCAACAGGACGGGCTTCCTCCTCCAGCCGCAGACTAACTCATGTCACACCAACTGCCCCGAGAGCTAGAGAGCTGAGGGGGTCTGAAGGCGGTAAGAATCGCCAGAAAGTGAACTCGAGGGGTCAAAATGCCAGGTCCCAGAAGAAAGGGGAACACAGAGGTGAGCCTGACACTTGGCACCGGCCGCTTTCCCTGCTGAGGCCCTTCCTATGCCTAGGGGCAGCTCAGAACTCCTGTTCCAGAAGTATCGGGGGTGGGGAGAAAAACAGGAGTCAGGCCTATTAGGGTGGAGGCCCTCAGTAAACATCCCAGGTTTTCCGTGAGAACTTCTTTAGGGAGACACTCTAGAAGTAGGAGCAAACCAGAAATAAATCAGCCCTTGCAAGGACTGAAACCAGGCTTTGAATCAGCTCCCCTCTGATTGGATATGGCCGATCTGCACGTAGCCTAGCTATTTGCCAGAAGCAAAAAGTTGTCTCATCAGCTGGAGGGTTTGTTCAAGCTGGAGTGCTAGATTCCACCCTCACAGTTTTTTTCCTTTATGAGAGAGACAGGCTTTTTTGTTTGTTTGTTTGTTTGTTTGTTTGTTTGCTAGAAGACACATGTGCTTGCCAGAGAGAAACACAGAGACAGAGAAAAGGAGAGGGAAAGTGTGAAATCACACCCACCCCATCCCCGGGGGATGGCCACGCCTCAATCCCTTCTCCAATCTCGTCTTTTGAGCATGCACATACATGAACCCTGTGTGTTTTTTGGGCGGATGGTCTGGGACCTGGAGCTCACAGGGGACCACAGGGAATCTAGCCACCTTAACCACCACGCCACTTGCTGACCCGAGAAAGGCATTACCGACAGGGTCTTGTATCATAGTCCTCCTGCCCCAGCCTTCCCATCAGCTAGGATTATACAGATTTGTACAACTGTGTTCATGTTGGTCTAAGAACCAAACCCAAGCCTCCCGTGTGGCTTCCAGCCTTCCAGCTACAATACCGTCCGTGTGCCACTGCAGCTGGGCTGGAATTTGCATCTCCGACCAGTTCCCAGCTGATGCACTGCTAGTCCCAGGGCCAGAGTCTGAGAGCCACTGCTTCGATAATCATTCAAAGAAGAGTAAAAGGTGTATCACCAATAAGCTAGGGTCAGTTGGTGGTGTGGTGGTTAAGGATCTCATATGGCCAACTGTATGGTTCCAGTCCTTGACCTGGTGGCTTGAGTAACATGCTGGGCACATATGCATCCATGACCAAAATCCTGAGAGGAGAAGTAAAGAGAAGGGATGTGGTAGCCATCTGCCCCCACATCCCAGGGGGTGCTTTCTCACATTCTCTCTCTCTCTCTCTCTCTCTCTGGCAAGTAAATAAAAAAAAAAAATAAAGAAAGAAAGAAAATAAAAAGAAAAAACTCAATAAGCTAATAGATGGAGAACTTGAAGTAACAGAATTACTTGATTAATCCAAAAGGAGACAAGAAAAGATAGAAAGAAGAATATAGAAGAGGGACCAGCAGTTAGCGTAATGGCTATGTCGCTGGACTCCCACGAGAGGAGAATGGAGGAGAAGGGATCGTGGCATGGCCATTTCCCCCTGGGGGGTGATTTCTCGCTTTCTATCTCTCTGTCTCTCTCTGTCTTTCTGGCGAGTGCACGCGCCCTATAGCAAAAAAAGAAAAAAAAAGAATATAGAAGATATAGGTGACACAAATAGAAAATAGAATCCCAACTATATCAGTAATTACACTGAAAGTAAATTGAATAAAACTGCCCAAAAGAAGGCAACGAGTATTTTATTCTATTTGTATAAAATTTTAGGAAAGACAAAAACTATAGTGATGAAAGTGAATTGATGGTTGCTAAGGGCAGGAGGGAGCAGAGAGGCCTTGACAAAAAAGAGGGCATGAGGACATGTTGGAGTGACGAAACTGTTCTGCAATTACTTTTTTTTTTTTTAGCATTTTTGTCATAGGGCACTTGAGCTTACCAGAGAGACAGTGAGAGGAAAAGTAAGAAATCGCCCTAGAGGGGATGGCCACACCACAATCTCTTCTCCTCCAGTTTACTCTTGGGATTTTGGGCACACATGCAGCAAAGGCACCCAACGTGATCTTTGAGCCTCCAGCTCTGGGATTCGAACTACAAGCCATGTCCAGCACATTACCCATCATGCCACCTGCTGCCCCACCTGCTGACCCCAATTTAAATTTTAAAAAATTGCCAGAGGGCATGTGCGCTAGTCCAGGAAAGACGGAGAGAAAGGGAGAAAGCATCCTCCAATAAAGCATGATCATGCCACAGTCTCTTCTCCTTTACTTCTCCATCCTGGTGGGGTTTGGGGCATGCATGCACATGTGCCCAGAGTGTTTTTCTTTTAAAGAATTATTTATTCATTCATTTATTTTAATTTGACCAGAGAGAGAGAGAGACAGAGAGGGAAAGTGAGAAAGCAAGCCACCAGGTCTGGGACTCAAACTGTGGTTGACCATACGGGAGTGTTCAGCACCTTAATCACCACACCACCTGCTGGTCTTCCCAGAGTGTTTTTCAAGCTGCCAGGTCCAGGACTTGAAGCACATGGTCAGCCAGAGAGAGAGAGAGAGAGAGAGAGAGAGAGAGAGAGAGAGAGAGAGAGAGAAAAGTAACAAAGCAAGCCGTCAGGTCTGGGACTCAATCGGCCATGTGGGAATCCAGAGCCTTAACCACTACACCACCTGCTGGCCCCAGAGTGCATACTTTTTTTTTTTTCCTTTTCAATTGTCAGAGGCCATGTGAGAGAGAGAGAGAGAGGAGAGAGAGAGAGAACTACAAATGGGGTGTGATCACACTGCAATATATATTTTTTCCATTTCTCCATCCTGCCAGAATTTTGGGCACACACCACATGGTGGTTTTTCAAGCCACCGGGGTTGGGGCTTGAATAGGAGTCGGCCATGTGGGACTCAGGGGCCAGTGCACAGTACCTAACCACTGCTCCACAGGGTCAGCCCTAGAGTGCTTGCTTTAACCTCTAGCCAGCCATGCAGTGGTGGGAGAACCTGTGGTCCTGACACATGAAATACATGAACTGGCCCAAGTGGCAGCAAGTTCTCCAGGCTTCGCTGAAGGGTGAAGCCTTGAGGAGGTTTGCTATACACACTGCCTGGGGAGCCATGGAGAGCTCGGAGGAGGCTCCCTGAACACTTAGAAGCCAAAGGACAAGGTAATGTGTGACCAGGAGGTGGGTCATATCCTCAGGCTGGGGCCAGCCTTTAGAATGTAACAACTACTGTTTACCACAGCCTCACTTGGGCTGGAATTTCACACACTTTACCTCAACACTTTGCTTTTATTTCCCTTTTTAAAAAAATATTTTATTTAACTTTATTTATTTTAATTTTACCAGAAAGAGACAGAGTGAAAGAGAGATGGACAGTGTGAAAGCAAGCCACCAGTCCTGGGACTTGAACCCTGGTTGTCCATATGGGAGTCCAGCACCCTTAATCACCATGCCACCTGCTGGCCTATTTCCCCTTTCTTTCTTTCTTTCTTTCTTTCTTTCTTTCTTTCTTTCTTTCTTTCTTTCTTTCTTTCTTCTTCTTTTTCTTTTTTTTTTGGAGAGGTTTTTGCTACAGGGCATGTGCGCTTGCCAGAAAGTCAGAGAGAGACAGAAAGACAGAGAGACGGAGAGACAGAAAGCGAGAAATCACCCCCCAGAGGGGATGGCCACACTGCAATCTCTTCTGCATTCTAATCTTGGGATCTTGGGCACACATGCACATGTGCCCGGCGTGAGTTTAAGCCACTGGTTTCAGGACTGGAACCATGGGAGTCCAGTGACATAGCCATTACGCCAACTAATGATCCTTCCCATTTCTTAGATGAGAAAATCAAGACTCAGAAAGATTAAGGAACTTGCCCGCAATCAAACAATGATAGAGATTAGATTTGAACTCGGGTTAGATTTAGTCCAAAGCCTGGGCTCTCATTCACTACACCTTTCAGGATATACCTGTGTACAGAGGGTCGTGGTAGTGGCGTACATTTCAGAGGAGAGTGCTGAGGTGTCTTGAATGGGTTAAAACCAGTCTTCAGGGAAGGAAATGAGAAATGTGAGCTTAAAGATGAAGAGATCTGGGGTGATTTAGCAGCCCAAGGGTGGCTGCTACATCATCTTACAGTCTGGATGCAAGTAAATACAGAGCCATTGTGAAGAGCCCGAGCTGCTGGCTACTATCTCTCAGTGTAACAAGAGAGGTTCCTTTTAAACTGGAAGATAAAAGCCAGCACTTCCTAGTAGGGCAAAAGATTAAATAGAAATGATTAAAATCCAAGGAAAAGGTGAAATCTGTAAGAAGAGGTGCTAGACCATCCTCCAGCCAGATAATACAGCAACTGTTCTATAACTGGGAAGCGCTCTAACTATGGGAGCTGCCAGTAAATGGCTTGGGGCTGGATTTGATTGTTTCTGGCTGGTAAGCTCGAGAGCCACCAAGCCAGTTTGGAGTCATTAGCTGCAGCTTGCTGCGTCTGACAGAACAGGGAAAAAGAACCGGGGTGGAGGGGGGCAGACTGGTAGAGTCAAGGAAAATAGGGACCTCGCTTCCTTTGTTTCAGTTTGCCTCCTCAGCAAACCTAATACAAGTGATTATCCTCTCTCTTCTCTGTCTGCAAATGCTCCTACCTCCTGAGTTTTTCTAACAGCACTTAACACATTGTTGTTGCCCTGACTTTAAAAAAAAAGAAAAATCAAATTGGGGCTGGATGGTGGCGCAGTAGTGAAAAACAAGATGCTCTGCAGGGCTGACCCACATGGGAAGGTTCTAGATTCACCTCCGGAAACCTCACTGAGTACATCGCGGCCATATCCAAGCCAGTATTATGGGGCTGGCTGCGGCTGGAGGTAGACGTGGCATCAAGAGCCCCTGGGGTGCCATCTCTCCATCTCTTTCTCTCTGACTCTTTTGTTCAAGGAAGAAAGAAATAAACTTTAAAAATAAAAATAAATAGGTAGGGCCAGCCCGTGGCATAGTGGTTAAGGTGGCTAGATCCCACATGATTAACTGTGTGGTTTGAGTCCAAATCAGCAGCTTAGAAAACAATGCTGGGCATGTGTGCATGCATGCCCAAAAACCCGAAAGGAGGAGAGATGGGGAAGGGATTGTAATGTTACCATCCTCATTTAGGGTGCTTTCTCACTTTTCCTCTCTCTGTCTGTCTCTGTTTCTCTCCAGTGAGTGTATGTGCTTTCTGGCAAATTAAAAAAAAAAAAAAAAAAAAGTAAAAATAGGGGCCCAGCAAGTGACATAATGGTTAAGGCACTGGACTCCCACACAGTCAACTGTGGTTTGAGTCCTGAATTCAGTGGCTTGAAAATCATGCCAGGCTTGTGTGCATGCATGCCCAAAATTCCAAGGGGAGAATGGAGGAGAAAGGATGGCAGCATGGCCAGCCCCCATGGAGAGAGTGATTTCTCACTTTCCCTCTCTGTCTCTCATTAGTGAGTGCATGCAACCCATGGCAAAAACCTAAAAAAAGGCAGAAAAAAAGTAAAAATAAAATAATTGTGACCCTTTGTAAAGTCAGGCTGCAAATACTTTGACACTCCTCCCCTGGAGAGCTAGGGATCTATGCCCCTCCTCTCTAATCTGGGTGGGCCTGTGACTGCTTCAATCTCAGCGCACAGTGAAAGTGACGCTATAATACGTGACTTCTGATGCCAGGTTATACAAGGCCATGCTTCCTCCACCTTGTACACAGGAACACTCACTCTCAGAAACTGGAGCTGTCCCAAGAGGAGCTGGCCTACTCAGAGGCCACCATGCTAGAGGGGCTACGCAGATGTGAACGCTCCTGTTGATGGGACTCACTGAGCCCAGCCTTCGAGTCATCCCTGATGCCTGACGTGGGAGTGAAGCTGTCTTGGGCTCTCCAAACCAGCTCACCTGTCACCAGGTGAACTCTGTCAGTCAATGCCACATGGAAAGGAAGAGCCACCCTGCTAAAACCTGGCTGGATTTCTGATCCCTGAAGTCCTGCAGTATTATAAAGTGCCTGTTGTTTCAAGCTACTAAATCTCAGAGTGGTTAGGTAGCAACCGATGACTGGAACGTCTTTCCCCGGCACCGTGTCCCCTCCCTGCTCCTGTCCCTCCTGCTCCCTCACCTCACAGCCATGTTTCTCAGCAGCTCCACTCATATCAGAACACTTCAGCCCTAGCTCAAAGGTCTCTTCCGCAGGGAGGCCATGCTCACATCCTCCGTTATCTGCTCTTTGGAGAAAGGGCTTATCACAGGCTCTATTTATATATGTGTGATTTGTTGAATAGTGTCTTTCTTCCTCAGCAGACTGTGAGCTCCAGGGGCTTGGGGACTGGGTCTCGCTGCATCCCCTTGAACGGCATATAGGAGGCTCTCAGTAATCAGTGGCTCTCATGAATGAATGAGTGAGTGAATTAGTGAATGGGTGAGTAGGTATACTGAGACTCCTGGTAAGAAAGTACTTTCCGGGGTCTGGGATGAATGGAGCACACCTGCAAGCACGTTCAATTCTGCACAGCAAACGTTCTTGAGCAGTGCTTTCAGGCCAGTGCTGGGGATTCAAAAGTCAGCAAGATGTGGTACCTGCTCTGCGGAGGGGTGGGGAATGCAGCCTCACAAAGACAGACTTTCCCACTGTGCTGGCAGCGTGTGGAATGCGTGCTGTGGGTGTGCTGAGAGGGGACTCCTGCCCTCAGATGGTAGTGGAGGCGAGGCAACGGTGGGAACTAGGAAAAGGCTTCTCAGAGCCGGGGCATTTAAACTGATCCTTGAAGGAGGAACCGGAGTCATCTGGATGGGACAATGAGAGAAACACATTTCCAGCAGAGGGAACAGCACAAACAAGGGCATGGGGTAGTGGCATGGAAGGTGGTTGGGAGGAGGCAGGAGGGCTGGAAGGCTGCCTACGCTACCCTGAGAAGCTTTGTTTTATGGGCAGTGGGGAGTCAGCGGTGGGTGTAGTACAGGTGATTTGGTCATGCCTGGGTTTTAAACAGAGTACTCTGGTTGGCAGCCCCGTACAGGAAGGATTTGAGGTGAGTGAGACTAGGAGTCCTGGTAAGAGACTGTAGTAGGGCTGGTTCGATAGCCCAGCAATGTGCTGCTCAAGGGAGGCGCTGCCCCTCAGGTGGTATGGTGGTTAAGGTGCTGGATTCCCTCAGGGCTAACCATGGTTCAAGTCCCAGATCTGGCGGCTTGCTTTCTCACATTTCTTTTCTCTCTCTCACTCTGCCTCTCTCTAGTAAAATTAAAATATAATTATAATAAGTGAAGTAAAATAATTGTTAAAAATAAGAGAGACAGAGTCACCCACATGGCGACTGTGGTTCAAATCCCCAGCCTGGTCAGCCGAAACAGGCTGAGAACACATATGAATCTCTAGGATCTGATGAGATGGAGGACCAGAGGAAGGGATGCAGCCTGACCAGACTGTGTGGAGGGTGCTCCTCTCTCTCTCTCTCACATGCACGTACGCATGTTCTGTCATAAATTAAGGGTAGAAGAGAGACAGTTGTAGAAATGGGGCCAAGTGTGGCACAGCATAAAATGCAATGCTCTGCAGGGCTGACCTACATGGATCTGGGTTTGCATCTGGAGACCTCCCTGAGGATGCTGGGTACGCATGTGGCCATGATCCAGGGCTGGCCGGGACAGAGGCTGGGGGTGACTGGCAATGCCAGGGCTATTGGGGGTACTGGCTCTCTGTTGTTCTTGCTCGTGGAAGAAATAACCACAAAATAAACTTTAAGATTAGACGATTGTAGGAATGTGAGCAGGAGAGGATGAGGCCCTGAACTATCTGTGGCAGGAGGATGGAGAGGGAGAGTCATATCTAAGGAGTGATGAGGAGGGAAATGACTAGGAACTGTGGCAAACTAGAAGTGAGGGAGAGGGGCGGCCAAGAATGATGCCCAGGTTTCTGTTTTTTTGTCAACCAAATAGAAGGCAATGTGGCCAACTGAGACAGAAAAACTAGGGGAGGCTGTTGGTTCAAGGGGGCAGCCCGAGCACAAATGACCACTGCTCTGCCTTCTTAAGAGACTTAAATGACAGGATATACTATATATATTTTTTTTTTTTTTTTTTTTTTGAGAGGGAGATTTTTAGTGTAGGGTGTGTGTGCTCACCAAAGAGATAGAGAGACAGATAGAGAGACAAAAAGTGAGAAATCACTCCCTGTGGGGTGGCCATACTATAATCCCTTCTCTCAGAGGAGTTTCTAGCCTTTGAGTCTGGGACTTCAACCGTGGTCAGCCATGTGGGAATCTAGTACCGTAACCACTACACCACCTGTGGGCCCCAGGATATATATTTTTAGAACAATGAAATCGTAACAAAATTGAAAGACAAACGATATTATTATTGGGCCAGAAACACTGAGAAATTCCTGGGAATAAAGAGCAGATGAGATTCCTTGGTGGAGAAATTAGTGCAGAGAAACCTACAGCCCCAAATGCCACAGGTGAGGACGACTGCCATTCCAGGGTGAGGTCTGCAGGGAAAATAAACTTAGCCTAGTGCAGAGGAAATCCCCACCAGCTATTTTAGTCAACACCTCCCTTCATTGGTATGAATGGACAACAGAAGAAAATGAAAAACAACTCTATGAAAATAAAAGAGAAGGGATAAATAAAGAGAATAATGAACCCAATATAATTACAAGATCACTCAGGTTACAGAAAAGATCTTTATGAATGCTTTGAATTAATATCAGAGAGTTGTAAGAGGACACTGACTCTGTGGAATGAGAATAGGAGCCGAATGGTGGTGCAATAGTATAACATGATGCTCTGCAAGGCTGGGTTTACGTGCGAAGGCCTCCCTGATATGCTGAGTACACAAGTCCATGACCCAGAGCTGGCCGAGGATGGGAGTGAACTGTGGCATCAGAACCCTGTTAGAGATGCGTTCTTTCACTCATGGAAGAAAGAAGAAAGAGAGAAAAAATGAAGAGAGAAAGAAAGAAGCTTTAAAAAAAACCAACATGGGGTCAGCAGGTGGCATAATGGTTAAGGTGCTAGATTCTCACATGGCTGACCACAGTTCAAGTCCCAGATCTGGGATCTTCAAACTCACGCCAGGTACATGTGTGTGCATGCCTAAAATCCCAAGAGGAGAATGGAGGAGAAGGGATTGCAGTGTTGTTGTTCTCCCTGAGGGATGATTTCTCTCTGTGTGTCTCTCCAGCAAGTGCATGCACCCTAAAGCAAAAATATGTCTTAAAAAAAAATACAACCTTCCTCCCCCCAAAAAACCCCAACCCTCCCAAAAGAACAGGCTGCTGTTAAAAAGGAATAATCTAAGAACATGAAAGAGTTTTTGAAATTGAAAATAGTTGCCCAAGTTTTCAAAAACTTGATGGAGAGACTGGATAATAGAATGAACACAGGTAAAGTCTAATCTTTTAATGCAAAAGAAAAAGTGAATGAGATTCCACAAGGTAGAGAACGAAAGATGGAACTTATGAAAGAAAGTTAAGAGACATGGGGGAGCAGTCCCAGGAGGTCCAACATCGATCTAGTAGGAGTTTCAGAGAGATGCAACAGAAAGACCAGAGGAGGAAAATAATACAAAAGCCAAAGTAGAAAGTGAGCTGAAAAAAGAAAATATTGAGGTTGAAAAGGCCTGCCAAGAGGCCAGCAGGTGGCATAGTGGTTAACGTGCTGAACTCCCACATGGCTGACTGCAGTTCGAATCTTGGACCCAGCAGCTTGAAATTCAAGCTGCGAGTGTGTGCATGTGTGCCCAAGATCCCAAGAAGGGAGTGGAGGAAAAGGAATTGCAGTGTGGCCATTTCCCCGAGTGTGTGTGTGTGTGTGTGTGTGTGTGTGTGATTTCTTGCTTTCTGTCTCTCTGGTGAGCACACGTGCCCTACAGCAAAAATCTCTCAAGAAAAGAAAAGGCCTACCAAGTTCTAAGCTGGAAAAAATTATGTAAGAGAAAGAGAGAGAGGGAGAACATGCAGGATGGGGGAGAAGTGGGTGAGTCTGGTTTTAAAGAGCCTTTGGGATACCAGGGCAGACACCAGGACCCGCTGGCTGCTAGGTATGTGGTGTTGAGACCCAGTGTGGTGGTCAGAATGGGAGAGAAACTTGAGAATCACTGAAGAACTTCTCGGGAAGGAAGAGGAGAGCGGAACAGAGGAGAGGACAGGAAAGGAGAGGAGAAGACTGAGATGAGGACCCAGGGAAGACACAGAGAGCAGCGGGAACCCTTTCCACTCCCATGGGAGGTTTCTTAGATGTTATCTTCCAGAGAGAATCAGTCTGCCCTTCTAACCCTTGCCACCCTGGGCTCCCCTGGGCCTGACTGCCCTCTTTTTTTTTTTTTTTTTTTTGAGAGACTTTTGTTATAGGGTGTGTGTGCTTGCCAGAAAGACAGAGAGAAATAGAGAGACAGAAAGCAAGACATCATTCCCCAGGGGGGATGGCCACGCCACAATCCCTTCTCCTCCATTCTCCTTTCGGGATCTTGGGCACGCACGCACATGCGCCTGGCGTGAGTTTAAGCCACTGGGTCCAGGACTCGAACTGTGGTTGACTACATGGGAGTCCAGCGGCATAGCCATTATGCCAACTGCTGGTCCCCTGACTGCCCTCTTCTTTAAGGCCTAAGCCACCTTCCTGGGTGATGGGTTTGTAGTTGACAAGGGTGAAAATTGCTGGGAGGGTTGGGATGGCGGTGGCTCCATTACTCACATTAGTCCATTTTCAGGTGGAAATCACATCTTTAGTCTCACTGAAAGAGCCTGTCTTTCCACTGAAGCAGCTCATTCCCAACCACTTAAAAGCAAACAGCGCGTCTAATGGCGGCCGATAACACACCTAATGGAGAGGGAGAGCAGCCAGCCCTCACTCCCTGCTTGGTGCGCTCGGGGGTGTGGGGAGTAGAGACGGCAGGGAGGAAGGAAGGAAACAAAACCAAGCAAAAGACTTGATACCATGAGTGGGGGTGAAGATCAGTTCTCCTTGCCTCCCTGACTGCCAGCAGAGGGGTCCTTGCCCCAGAAAGGATGTCATCTGAGCCTCTGAGAAGGAAAGGAGGGAAGGAGGGAAGGAGATTGGAAAACAGAAGATTACGAGGACTGGAATGTGTCTTCTCCCCAAAGTGAAGGCTGATTCTTCTGCTTTTTTCTCCGTGGAGTGATATACTTAGGGGCTGGAAGCCCCTCTAGGACGTACAGATGAATTGGCTTTCAAACCTGAAGGTAATTAGTGTGTGGATGTCTCCAGAAATTCTCTACCTCTGTCATCTTGTGTCACACAGGGGAGGGACCTGCATGTATGTCCCTCAGTGTTTACTCTCTTTTTCTCTCTCACACACAATTTTTCAATGACCACGTTGCATTTATTCTTCCTCTTTCTCATCTTCCCCCACCTTGGCCCCAGATAACCCAGATCAGCTAATCACGTGCCAGGGTTGATTTGTATTTTCCCTGCGGCCTTGCAGAGGGGTCAGAGTAAGAGCCTCAGTAAGGAGGGGACAGGAGGGGGACATGGGAAGTAGCCAGTGGGTAGTTTTCCCTGGTTGGGAGAGGAGCCAGATGTCATCTTCCTGGGTGACCAGAGATGCCTGGCACCCTGACAGCTCTGGACATGGGGTGTCCACCCAGAGAGCTGCAGAAGGAGAGGTAACGGACCGTCCTCACCCCAGCAGCAGGCCAGCTCCCTGACAGACTATTCTTGCAGAAAATAAAGCCCCTCTCTACATATGCTGCCGTTGCTGTGGCCGCCACCACTGCGTTAGGATGGTTAGTGACTGTCCATTAACTCTGGAGAGCTGATTCTCGCCAGGGCTGTGCTAACAGCTGAGAGCCAGAAAGTGCTGACGTGTGGGGGCAGGCTGGTCCCCCCCACCCTGGCTGGGCACTCACAGAGTAAGTCGGCAAGGTCACTGGCAGGGCTCATTCCGCTCTACCCCAGTGCCAATTAGCTAAGGTCTTCCTGAGCATTGGCTGGGCCTGCCACAGATAAGAAACATCATTGTCAGAGAAGCTCATTTTGTTTTTATACATTTTAAAAAAAACTCTCTCCAAAGGGCTGGATTTTTCCTGACTGTCCCCTCCTCCAGTTTTTCTAGGAGAGAGATCCCGATCAGATAGGGTCAGTGGCTCTTGGCTCTTTGCAAGGGATTTTGTTTGGTGAAGCGGTTTCCTGCCCTCTTAGTTGGAGGCAGGAGCCCTCCCAGCTCAGCCACTCTGTCTACACTCATGGATTTTCTGGGGAAATAAGGGAAAGAGGGGTCCTTGAGAAAACATCAGAAATATAAATTGCTTTTCTGGTTCTTGTTGCTCCTTTCCACTTCATTCATGAAATCCAGTTCATCACTAAAAGGTCATTAACTTTTTAAATCAAGTTTATAAGGGACCAGCAGTTGGCATAATGGCTATGTCACTGGCTATGTCCCATGTAGGCGACTGCAGTTCGAGTCCCAGACCCGGTGGCTTAAACTCACTCCAGGTGTGTGTGTGTGCATGCCCAAGATCCCGAGAGAAGAATAGAGAAGGGATTGCGGTGTGGTCATCCCCCCTTGGGGGGGATTTCTTGCTTTCTGTCTCTCTGTCTCTCTGTCTCTCTCTGTCTTTCTGGTGAGCACATGTGCCCTATAGCAAAAACCTCTCCAAAAAAAAAGCTGGTATACTGTATCTGAGAACTGAAGACAGCCTCAGAGAGCCCCACAGAACATAAGGGCTCAGAATCTTATAACTCCTAGAGTCCAACATTCCTACAGATGAGAAAACTAAGGCCACAGGAGAGAAGAGGTCTGCCTGAGATAGTCAGTGGCAGATCTTGGACCTGGAACACAGAGCTCCTGATTCCCAAGTCAAATGCTTTTATTTTGATACATTTGAACATTTCATTCCCTTATTTCACATCCAATTACTGAGTCCTTACTATCTTCCAGGTGCTGTGGGGGAAGGGGGTGTGGAGGGATGCAAAGAGATAAAAACAACAGAGTCCCTGCCTTCAAGGAGCTGTTTCCCTGGATCTGTGATCCTTGTGGTGGTGGTGGGGGGGACAAAACTGTGAGTCAGACTCTCACCCTATATTATCATCTATAGGTGATGATGGAAGAGGAGACGGGAGGATGAAACCTTTAAGTCTTCTAGATTTTCAAGCTGATTCTGGGACCCCAGGGAGGCCAAGGACAAAAGGAGTCATGCCAGGCTGGGAGGAGAGGGCTGGGTGACAATAACTGGTAACTGCCAGCAGGCCGGTCAGGGGAGAGGAACAATGACAGCAGGTCACACTGGGATAGTTGACAAGCTCCCATCAGGTACACTGTTTCCTTGAGTCCCTTGACAGTCCAATAGGTGAGAAGAGAAGCTACCTTCTTCTTACTTTAAGGGTGAAAAAACTGGTTCAGAGAACTCAGGAAACTGGCCTGAGCCAGTAAGACCCAGTGCAGAGCCAGGAACTTGTCGTTTAGTGCTCTTTCTGCCACTGGGGGTGGAAAAGTTGTGCTGGGTTGGAGGGTAGAAAGCAGCGGTCAGCCATAGAGATAGGTCGCCTTCCTCTACGCAGTTTCATTTTGATGGCTACATTCTGCCACTCACAGAACTCTGCTCTGGAGAACTGGAAGCACTTTGCAGGCCTGAATGAGCTCATTTAGTACACTCTTGCCAGAAAGAGAGAGCACTCCAAGTGGAGGTTCTGTCTAGGGTCACCAGCATTCAGGCACATAGTGGGAAACAGGACTCAGGTTCCCCCAGTCTTTGCTCTCATGCCCCAAGCAATGTGACACAAAGCCAGTCTCCTTCCACGAGAGTCAAGAAGGCCACGGGAAAAACACTGAGGTAGCTTCCAGTGCCCCTTCCTTCTTTGGAGAAATGGGTTAATCAGTCTTAAGGGGTCTGGTGTATTCCTTGGCCCAAGGAATTTCTTCCAGAGCAAGAAATCTCAGAGCAGGGGGCACCACAGCCACCCACTGTGATCGGCGGGCCTGGACGGGAGATAGGAGCTTAACGAAGCCCACTCAGGTTTTCCTAGTTTGGCAGAACCCTGATGCAGACTGGGGTACAAGGGAGTCTGGGAGATTCTCATCAGTGTCCCTTGCAACCAATGGGCAGTGTGTCTCAGCGTTGCCTGAGGTCAGGGCCAAGGCCTGGGGGTGTTGGGTCAGGGGCCCAGGTGTCCGTCTTGGCTCCCGTCCCACAAGCCCCTCCCAGTATCCCCAGCCTGCAGGCTGCGGGCTGGGGATGGACGTGGCGCTAGCTCTGATGGAGCAAGCACAGGGTGCGACCACCAGGGAGTCAGAGTCCCCATCCTTGAGGTCCCCCATTGCCCTCCCCGGCTCACTCCGGGCTCGGAGCCTAGCTGTGCTCTCCCGCTGCGTCCCCAGACGGCCCCTTACCTGTCCCGCCGCGGAAGGTCCCGCCTCCTTCGCGGGGCTCGGGGGCCCGGCATGGGCCGGCGAGCGACGGCGTCCCCGCCTCGCGGCCGCGGTGGAACTCCCAAGAGAGCTCCCCTGTTCCCGGCCCCGCGTCCCTGCCGCCGCCGGCGCCGGCGCCGCTTCAGCACCGCGGACAGCACCCGCCCGCCGCTCGGCGCGGCCGCCCGCCCAGCCCGGCGCGGTCCCCGGAGCCCTGCATCCTGGCTCGGCTCTGCCGCCGGCACGCAGCCCTCAGCCCGGCCCGAGGCGGCTCCGCGCCGACTTAGCGAAGGAGCGAAGAGGGTCCCCCTTCTCTCTGCCTCCTGCCGCCGCCACTGCCGCCTCCTTCTCGCCTCTCTGCTCCGTGCTCCCTTCCACGCTCCGGAATCAGCCCACCCGGCACTCTGGACTCAGCTCCCGGGCGGGGCGGGGCGGGGCGGGGCGGGAAGTCGGGGGGAGCCCTGAGGAGGCGGCAGAGATAGGGGCGCGCAACTGGAACCGGCTTCTCTGGTTTCTGGAGCTGAGCCCTCTTTTCTAACCCTTCTCTACGCTCCACCTGCGCAGCCCAGAAGCGATGGGAGGCCCTTGGTCTTGTCGAAGCATTTCAGAGCTCCTAGGCTCCCAAGCCCTGAGTTTTAATAATTTATCTGCTCTAAAAAGGAAAACAAATACAACACATTTATTGGGTGCCTACTATATACCAGACCCCATGCCAGGTTGCATCTTTCACCCACACTTCACATTTTATTTTCTTAACAACTCTGATAGGCACTAAAATCCCCCCTCCCATGCTCCCGAACGCTCCCAGTTTTACGGATGAGGATGCTCGGCTCACAGAGCTGAACTTTTTGGGTTTGGAGATAACAGCACTGTGCGGGGTTTGAAGCCCATGGTCCAAAGTTTTGGTCCTAGTGGCCCACTTCCTGCTGTCTAACCTTGGACATGCTTCTTCAAGCCTCACATTTCTCCTGGGCAGCATGGGGGAGCTGTATGCACCTCTGAGGGGTCATATGAGGACAAAATTGAGATGTCATGTGTGACATATTGAAACCAAATAGGCTCTGAGGGGGCGAGCATTTCTCTCCCTGTGGGAGACCTGAGAGCTGACCCGAGACCTGACTGCTTGTCTCCCCAGTTATGCTGTTCTTTAGCTGCCCCCCCACTCAATTTCCTTTTTTTTTTTTTTTTAAATCCCCATCTTGAGTGCTACAAGTGGATGATGCTATTCTTCAAGTCCTCTCCTGAAGTCTTTAGTCTCACCACAGACCCGGGAGATCAGCAGGGGAGAGTATTCACTCTCTAATTCGTGAGAGGGCACACCTGGTCGCTGGAGGAGGGGAGAAAAAGTGAGATAGGACCCCCATGGCGCATGATCACACTGTAATCCTGTCTCTCCCATTTCACCCTCTTTTCTGGATTTTGGGCATGCACACATGTAGGCCAGGCATATTTTTCAAACTTCTGGGTCCAGGACTCAAACCATGCAGTCAGCCATGTGGGATCCAGTCACCTTAACCACCAGGCCACTGGCTGGCTTGAGTGTTCTCGTTTTCTGAAGGTAAGCAGGGGCCTGCAAAGAAAACCTCAGAGCAGACCACAGCTAGGGCTGAGGCTGGAAGGCACTGGGAACCAGGCTTTGGCAGTGGGATTCCTCCCTCTCCCATCCAAGGTTGCTATTGCACACTGCATGGTGGGCTCTAGGACCCCCGCTCCCACAAGACACCAGGCATATGGAGCACTTTCCTTTAGCTCCCAGCATGCATGGGAGGAGCCGGGAGAGTGCGCCCATCCTGAGGCTGAGGTCTCCTCCCTTCAAAGCTGGGCAGAGAACTCCCTCAGCTTGTGGCTTGTGTCAGGGCTGGTATTGGTGTTTAACTTGTTGGGTGTCAAATGTACTCTTGCTCCTGCTTCCATCAGACTATAAACCCCTTGAGGCTAAGAAGGCTCTTGGACCACTCATTAGAGGCCCATATAGCATCTGCACAGACACCCCCGCCACACACACACACACACACACACACACACACACACAGGCATGCCTACACGAGAGAGGGAGAGAGAGAGAGAGAGAGAGAGAGAAAGAGAGAGAATGAGATTTTCCCTTGAGCCGGAATGCCGTCCTGCACCTTTGCTCCCCGCTGGCCTCCTTTTCACAGGGGCTCATGGCCCCTACTTGGCCATGGCCTCCCTCTGCTTCTCCCCTCCCTACTCTGGCTTTGCTCCATGCCTGGCCTGCATACGGAATTACTAATTGAAAGGATAATAAAAAAGCCAGTGAAGCAAAAGCTGCATATAAATTCCAAATACTAATGTTGATAATTATATGCTGCTGCCTGGAGGGAAAACTCAAAGAGAGGACAGTTGGTGTGGTGTCAAGGGCCCTGGCCTGGACACCAGGAGACCCGATTTTAATCTTGCCTTTGTCATTAATTGGCTGTGTGGCCTTAGGTCGTTAACTAATCTTCCTGGGCCTTTGCTCCCTTAGGAGTCTAGGCCCCTCCAGTAGTTTTGAAGAGACTGTATGAGCAACCAGCAGCATATGGGATTTGTGACAGAGAACAGTAGGCTAATGCAGGGCTAGAATTTCTTTTAGGGAAACTGTCTTTTATCTCTTACAAGGCATAGGGTGTGACTCAGGAACTGAAGAAACTGTAAGGATGTGAAGTTTCCATTCCCTCTCTTTATCCCTCCCTGCCTTTCTCCATCAAGCATTTCCTGCTGTGTCAGGAGAGTCATCCTCTCTGCTAGACACTGAGAATGTGAAGCATAAGCCATTGACTTGACTTGAACTGCCGTCTCCCATGTGGGAGCCCAGCTCCTCAGCCACCATGCCACCCACTGGCCCCATTGTCCAGGTCTGTGAACCAGCTGCAGTGAAGTGTGGTGGGGTAGGTAGACATGCTGATCAGCAATTCTAACACATCGAGATAAATATTATCATGGAGTAAGTGAAATGTGCACAGAGAAGAAAACAACTAGCTCTTGGCCAGCAAGTGGTGTGGTGATTAGGTGCAGGACTCTCACGTGGCTCTCTGTGGTTCGAGTCTGAGTCCCAGACCTGGTGGCTTGCTTTCTCACTTTCTCTCTGTTTCTCTCTGGTGAGCGCACATGCCTTATAGGAAATTTAAAAAGAACAATAATTAATAAAATAAAGAATTAAGAAAGGAAAACAAAAACCCCACAAAACCTAGCTCTACCCAAGAAAGTCCCCAGAGACTTCCTGGAGGAGGTAACATTTGGGTTGAGTTTTATTAAAGGATGAGCCATTCACCAGGCATGCCAGAGAGGAAGGGATTGGGTAGAAAGACTGGAGCAAAGAGATGAAGCTGCAGGATTGGTAAGAAAGGTATGGACGGGGACCAGGAAAGAGAAGATGAGAACTTGAGGGCATGGTGGTGCCCACCCCATGGCAAAAACCAATGGACCTGGAGAAGATGAGCACTTGAGCAAAGCGGAGTCAGCGGGATGGGGAGAGGGGGTAGATTTAAGACAGTTTTGGGTGAGGACAGAGAGGAGACCTTCACTATGGGGAAGGGGACAAGGCATCAGGGTAACCTTGGGGCTTCCTGTTTCTGGGAAGCTGATGCTGCCCACGAGGGGCCGGCAGGACAGGGAGCTCTGCCTACCCTGGGCAGTGCTGCTGAGAGCAATAAGCTTCTCAATTTGTGGAATGTTATATCCTCCTTTTCCATTTTATTTTCACTTTAGTTTGTAGGAAAATTTCTCAAGGCCCCCCTCTCCCAAACCTTCTCATCTTACCTTGATTGTGTTTTCATGGAAAAGAGAAAGGTCCGGGCTTGGATCGGGAGAGCTGAGTGGAGCAGAGCAGTCCTGGAAGTCCATCTGAAGGAGGCAGCAGGTATCTTCTCTGGGACCAGAGCAAGGTCCGTTGATAAAGGGCAAAGCAGGCACTGGGCAAGACCTGGGAGAGAAGCCCTCAAGCTCTGTTCGCCTCCTACCCCTCTGACTTCCCTGAGCAGAGTCTGACACTGGGGCCAGCTGGGGTGTTGCAGCAACAGTGCGATGCTCTGGGACGCTGGCCCCACCTGCAGGTTCCAGTCTGCGTCCCAGCGTCTCCCTGTACGCGCTGGTGTGCGCGTGCCCGTGACCCAGACTGGCCGAGGCTGGGCACGGATCGTGCTGCGAGAACCCTGTTGGGAATGGTTGTCTCTCTCTCTTTCAGGAGAAACAAATAAGTAAGACATGTCCATGTTTTCTGAAAAAAAAAATAAAGAAAAGGAAAGAAAGAAAGAAAAGAAAAAAAATTCCAACACTAGTGGGTTCTGTTTTTGTCAGAGTCAGCTCAGGCTACTAATCTCTTTCCACCAGGGGACTTCCCTTCATAAGCTTTTTCATGCATAAACCCTTAGTTCTTTTTTTTAACAAGGAGTTGATTTCCACGGTTCCTTAGGGAATGTAAATTAGCAGAAAGTATAGGGAGTTCTGCTTTACCGCTGTTTTGATGGACCCCATATTGGGAGAGATGCTCTTTCTAAGGATCACACACTGTTCCTTGGCCCAATGGATCCAGTACCTCTCAGTGAAGCTCATGGTCAGGACCACGTGGCTGTGTCCCACACAGCCTGTGTCATGGGAAAGACAGTCTGCCAGAGAACAGGGACAAGTGGGTCTTAGGCTGTCCATCAGTCCAACCCTGCTCTCATCAACAGGCTTCAGGAGGACACACTCCCAAGGAGGGTGCCTTTAAAAAAAAAATTATTTATTTAATTCCATTTGTTATTATTATATTTTTTTCTTTCATTTATTTATTTTTACATTTTTCTACAAACATTTACTTTACATAGCAAAAAATTTTAGCTCATACTCCATAATTCTTGACAGCTTACAAACAACTTTCAAAATTTCAAAATACTGAATTTTAAAGATAATGCTCAAAATATGTCTTATAATTTTGTATAATTTTATAACTCTATAACAACAGAAGCAGTATGGTTTCAAATATATATATGTGTACATATATATATATATATATATATATTTTAGAGTGCAGACACTCGGTATATATTAAGTGGGGACATGCAATGCCTCTCCTTCATAGCATGGCTTGCTTCACTCAGCAGTAAGTCTTCCATATTCATCCACTTCCTTTCAAAAGCCAGGGATTATTATCATTTTTTAATTTTGACCAGAGAGAGACAGAGAAAGAGAAAGGGAAAGCAAGAAAGCAAGCCTCCATGTCCGGGACTCAAAAAGCCACATGGGAATCCAGCGCTCTTAACCACCACACCACCTGCTGGCCCCAAGAGGGTGCCTTTGTGGGATCAGCAGGCAATGCAAATGAATTCTTTATTTTTAGTTTTAATTTTTCTGTAATTATTAGTTTTAATTTGACCAGAGAGAAAGAGAGAGAATGAGAGAGAGGGAAGGAAAGTGAGAAAACAAGCCAGGTCTGGGACTCAAACCACGGCCAGCCAGGAGGGAGTCCAATGCCTTAACCACCATGCCCACCCACCAGCCCCACTGGAAATGAATTTTGACTCTGGGTGCAAGAGAGAACCCTGGACACCTCACTACTTCTGAGTCAGGCCGTTTGGTTAGAGGCAAAGGGGTCCACAGTCGGTCTCTGAAATTCTCCTTTGGAGGACTTTGGAAGCACATGCCCACAGCTGTTGGCTTCTCTTCGCAGGAGATTGTACAACTGAGGATGAGACATTTCTTGGGAAGCAAATTACTGTGCCAGGGCAAGAGGATGGGAAAAGTTCTCAGCACCAGTCCTGCCCCACTCCCCACTCTCCCACCAGGCTCACTCGTCCCCAAGCCCGGGCAGGAGAGGGGGTAAGTTAGCGTGACACTGAGAGGCAGAAGCAGAGCGCAGGTGGAGGAACACGGGGACTGCAGCCTGCATCGCTCAGAGCTCCAGCAGTAACTCTGCCATCCACAGGCTGCCTCAGGGGCATGTGAGCATTTGCTCACTGGCAGAGCAACCTGCACTGTTGGCACTTCCCCACTTTTCCAGAGCAGGAAAGTGTGAGCGTGTGTGTGGGTGGCTGGCAAGCAGACTGAAGGGGTCTTTCACTTGCGGCGATGACACAATAAAAATGAATGGGAAAATAAAAATGTTTCATATTTGCCTTGCACTTGATGGTTTTTAAAGCGTCTGCCCAGGCATGATCTCATTTCATTCTCATAAGCATTTATAAGTCCCAGTTTACAGATGAGGAAAATGAGCTGCAGAGAAGTTAAGTGACTTCTAACTTGGAAAAACCGTCAGAGAGCAACACCCAGCCAAAGCAAAAAGCCATAAACAGACATGTGACTCTGCCTTCTCCCTGGCCGTGAAGCTGCAGCCGCCAGGTGGGATCTGCAAAAGGAAGCCTTCTTTGTCTTCCCCTGGGCGGTGACCTCTGACTTTTCCCCTCTCTTTCTCTCTCCAGGGAGCACCCACAAAAAAACAAAAAAAGATTTTTCTCCCTCTCTGTGTAGGCAGACACCTGTGTGTGCCTCTGTGTTGCGTGTGTCCGTATTTCTGGTGTGCAGGTGAGAGAGAGAGGACCCTTCTCTCATTTCCGTTTCAATGTCTGGGGAGGCAGGAAGCTGGAAGGCAAAAGGGTTATTGATACTAAGAAAATCTTCCTACAGAAGTTGGAGGCATTTTTATATTCCTCAGACCAGGACCAGGAAAAGAGAGCCCATTCCGAGTGCCTACTCTGTATCCAATACTTACATTTTAATCCTCAAGATGATTCTATTAGGTTGTTTTTAATCAAGGCGCATGGAGGTTCAGCTAACGTGCCAGCTTCATACATTCAGCGGATCGGAAGCCAAGTCTGCCTGATGCTGAAGTCGGTATTTTTTCCATTCTCTTCCCCAGCAACTCTACTTAGCCCCATCATTGTCCAAGGGACTGGGGCGCTTAATGAGGCAGCAGGAAATGAAGCAAGAGGAAACAACTTCTGAGTGTAAAAGGACACGCTGGGTATGAGTCCTGGCAAGGTGGAAGTGGAATGACACCCACTCCCCAATTCTCTGCTGAGTCAGAAACCCGTATGCGGGATCTTCAAAAAGTTCATGGACTTGCATATTATTAAAAAAAAGAACTATATATGGATTTGAAAGTACTTTTTGCTTTCAAATAAACTTGTACTTTAATTATATTTTCCCACAAGTTTGTTGAAGTCCCCTCCAACTTGCCACATTAAAGGCTAAGGATTTTAATGTTCTTTCTTTGCTTATTTCTCTTTTGCTTTTCCTCAGTTTTCCTAATATTCCTTTTGATGACCCCGGCCTCACTTGGCTGAGCTAAGAGGACCCCAGAGTGAATGGGGGAGAGAGGGAGGGGCAGGGGAACGGGATCCTGGGGTCAAGGGCTATCAGGGTGCCAATGGAGAGAATGTAGACATACCAGGACGAATCCAAGACTCTCTGGCTGCTGTCACCCTCTTGCCAGAACCGCACTCCTAAGAGCTCTTTTATTCATATACCTTGGAAGGCAGGAATGTGTGTGTGTGTTTGTGTGTGTGTGTGTGTGTGTGTGTGTGTGTAAAGGGAAGGGGAACAGTCCTCAAAGGCTAACCCACTTGCAGTTATCTACCAATCCCTAGTTACTCATGGTCCAGTAGCATTTGGGGCACCCACTGAAGGCCCTGCCTCACAGGCACACACTTGGTCCCACTGCAGCCTTCGTCTCACCTCTTGTCCGTGCCCTGCGGTACAATCGTCTCCCTCTCCCTTCCAAGCCTGTCTTGCAGCACAGACTCTGGGCCTTGGCTGTACTGCAGTGGCAGGGCTCTGCCGTGTCCATCACATGTCAGCATCAAAGTGGGAAGGCACACCCTGCCGGGCGGGGCACTAGGAGCTAACCAGAGAGAGGACCAGCAGAGAGACGGATAGGTGGTTGGGTGGTAGACTTTTCTGAAAGCCTACCATGTGCCGGGAACTGTGCTGAGGGTCTTACATGCATTGTCTCAACGAATCATCTAACTATAAGAAATAATTTGCATTGATTCTCAAATTATTTTATAGGTGGAAGACCTTGTACTTAGATGCTTTATATATTGTTCCTTCTTTGTTTTAGAGAGAGAGATTTTTGCTATAGGGTGTGTGTGCTTGCTGGAGAGAGGGAGAAATAGAGAGACAGAAAGCAAGAAATCATCCCTCAGGGAAGATGGCTGTGCTGCAATCCTTTCTCCTCCATTCTCCTCTTGGGACCTTGGGAATGCATGCACATGCACCTGGCATGAGCTTTAAGCCACCAGGTCTGGGTTTCAAACTGTGGTCAACTATGTGGGAGTCCAGTGACGTAACCATTATGCCATCTGTTGGTCCCTCCAGTTAGTTTTTTTTTTTTTAAGTAATTATTTATTTAATTTTATTTATTCCTTTTTTTTTTTTTTTTTTTTTTGAGAGTTTTTTGCCATAGGGCGCGTGCACTTGCCACACAGACAGAGAAAGACAGAGAGACAGAAAGCCAGAAATCACCCCCCGGGGGGATGGTCACGCCGCGATCCCTTCTCCTCTGTTCTCCTCTCGGGATCTTGGGCACACACGCACACGCGCCTGGCATGAGTTTCAAGCCACCGGGTCCAGGACATGAACCGCAGTCGACTACATGGGAGTCCAGCGACATAGCCATTACGCTAACTGCTGGTCCCAATTTTATTTATTGTTAATTTGAACACAGAGAGAGAGATAGAGAGAGAGAAAATGAGAAAGCAAGCCACCAGGTCCAGGACTCAAACCATGGTTGGCCATATGGGGTGTCCAGTGCCTTAGCCATCACGCCAATTGCTGGTCCCCTCCATTTACTCTTTTTTTTTTTTTGAGAAGTTTTTGCTACAGGGCGTGTGCACTCGCCAGACAGAGACAGAGAGATAAAAAGTGAGAAATCAACCCCCAGGGGGAATGGCCACACCGCAATCCCTTCTCCTCCATTCTCCTCTTGGGATCTTGGGCATGCACGCACACGCGCCCAGCGTGAGTTTAAGCCACCGGGTCTGGGACTCAAACCATGGTCAACTACATGGGAGTTCAGTGACATAGCCATTACGCTAACTGCTGGTCCCTCCGTTTACTCTTAATGATACTCCATTCCTTGTGCAGTAGGAGAACAATTATTGCATTGATCCCCAACCCCTGCCTGAGAAGGTACTGTGGGGGCTAGCAGAAATACCAGGATTCTTGGCATCATCCAGGTGGAGTCCGAGTCAGGGTAGGTTTGTCAATACGTTTGTCCTTTTTGGGAAAGCAATTTGGAACTAGGCATCAAGGGGCAGTGGAACTTCGCTATTGGGAATCCATCCTAAGGCAGTACTGATAGGTAACATTCACTATTCCAACCGCTTTAGGTAAATTGTCTTATTTAGTTCCACCAACCTCAGGAGATAGGTACTAGTGTCATCACTGCTGTACAGAAGTAAGAACGGAGACACAAGATGTACCCAAGGTTATGTGTATGAATAGAGTTAAACCCAGATTCCAACCCAGGCTGCCTGGCTCCCAAGTCACAGTCTTCAACCCTACACCTTACTGAAAGGTTTGCACACAAAACTGGCCACCACAATATTAATGATCATTATGAAAATTATGGAACATATATAAATGTCCAGAAAACAGGGCAATGAGTAAACAAATTTAAGTAACCCTTTTTAGAGCTTACAATACCATAGAGGAAATGCTTATGTTATAATATGAAGTGGAAAAAAGTAGGTTACAAAATTGCACATAAGAATATAACCACAACTATGCAAAAAGCCCAGGAAAAAAAGAGCCCGGGAGGAATTCGAACAAAATGCTATTAAGAACTGTCTCTCATTGAAGACAACTGTGGTTCATTTAGATGTTTCTCTTTATCCTTTTTTAAATCAATTTTCCAAACTTTGCAATATACATGCCTCAGGGGGCATGGCCACACCACAATCCTTTCTCCTCTGTTCTCCTTGTGGGAACCTGGGTGCACACACACCCAGGGTGTTTTTCAAGCCACAGGTTCCAGGACTTGAATTGCGTAGTCGGCCAGGTGGGATCCAGCTGCCTTAACCACCACGCCACCACTTGGTCCACCTTTAATTATTTTAAAGCTTGAATAAAAATAAATATTTATTGAGTGACTGATGTGATACCTTGGGTCCCTTTTGAAGACTCGTCTCCTCTATCGTTACTTGCAGGGGGAACAATGGTGGGCTATGGTGGTGACCACTACCCCTAGCCTGCCTTGGTGGGAGAATTATAGTAAATGAGGTCACATTTCTAAAGGATTGTGTTCTCCTTATAGCCCTAGCGATCCTCACTGAAGAAAAAAAAAAAAAAAAAAGGCGAAAAAGGAAGCAGCAGGGAGGATGCAGAGAGTAGGAAACATAATGGCAGGACAGAAGGAGGAGGCAGAGGAGATGGCTTGGAGACGAAAGGGGGAGAGATCAAGGAGAGCTGAAACCTCAGAAGGGTCAGGAAGCTGGGAGGTAAGAAAGTGAATGAGTGATGAGGCAAGATAAAGAGAGGGCAGAAAAGAGGGCCAGCGAGAGAGAGACTCCATAGCTAGCTGGTAAGAGATTTCATTCTTTTCATCTGCTGAGCTTCCTGCTAAGCTGCAGTGTTTTGCCCCAGTGTTACAGAAACCGTTTTCTGCAGTTAAATGGTGCTTACATGCAGGGAAAGCCTTTCCCCTGGCTCCTTGTAACTTGAATCTCTCTCCCGGTTGCCTGGCCATACCCCAGTCCTCAAGGCTCCAACCAAGAAGGACCTCTCTGGACTGGGGTCACTGCAATTTGCAAGAGACAAATAGACCTATGCAAACTGCAGTTGAACCAGCCGGTTCTGGAAGCTTTGGTACCACTGGACTTGAATCAGGACATAAACACCGGGATTAACGCCCAGCTGTCCTGGAGCAGTGTACAAAGACTGCCTCAAGCTTGTAGTTTATAAAACTGAAGCTTTAAAACAAATTGTGGAACAGTGAGATCCGCAAGGATCATCTGTGGAATCCAACCACAGAGAGAGAAATGATGCCCAGAGAAAGAAGACTTGACTGAGGCCATTAGCTTGTTGGCATAGGAATCTGCATTTGCACTGTGTTTTTAAAGGGTTGCGATCTTGATCACCCTCATTTCATCCTCATAACATGCATCAGGTTAGGTGACCCAGGAATAGCCTCTAGTTTACAGGCAAAAAGCAGTAGACCAGAGGGGTTGTGAGCAGGTCTCTCGGCCTCAGGCAGGTAGAGTTCAAGTCATGGTAGGTTTGTCAATACATGTTTGATCTTTTTTGGAAGGCACCATACCTAGCACTTATAAAATAATTTGAGAATCAATGCAAATTATTTCTTATAGTTAGATGGTTCATTGAGACAATGCATATAAAACCCTCAGCACAGTTCCTGGTACACGGTGGGCTTTCAGAAAAGTCTACCATCCAACCACCTATCCATCTCTCTGCTGGCCCTCTCTCTGGCTAGCTTCCAGTGCCCAGCCCGGCACAGTGTGCCTTCCCATCCTGATGTTGACATGTGATGGACACGGCAGGGCTCTGCCACTGCAGTATGGCTGGGGCCCAGGGTTCGTGTTGTAATAACAGAGGTTTGGGAAAGAGGGAGACGATTATACAGCAGGGCATGGATGAGGGGTGAGACAGCTCTATGGTGAATGCTAGCTTTGGCTTTGGGGCTCAAATGCACTCTTCTCAAGAACATGAACAGGGATATTTTTTCTTTCCTTGGCCACACACTTTCTGGAGGAACTTTCAGCCATGGGAAGTCAGGAGCAATTTCAATTTCTGCAGTTTGCTGGAGCCCTCAGGCCAAGTGCCTCCTTGGGACAGCACAGCAAGTACTAGAGGCCTAGAGTGGGCATGTGCAGGTTTCTACTGTGATGTTCTGGTGTCTACTGGGAAATCACTGTGTGTGAGGCCTTCAACCCATTATCATTGGCAACCATTGACAGGGTGTGTAGTGTATATGGGAAACAGGTAGGATCTGGGGATATGAGAAGATGTGCAGGTCCTCAAAAAGTTCACATGAAAATATATATTATGAAAAAGCTAGGGACCAGCAGATGGCATATTGGTTACATTGCCAGACTCCCACATAGTCGACCACGATTCAAGTCCTGGATGCGGTGGCTTAAAACTCACACTCGGGGACCAGCAGGTGATGTGGTGGTTAAGGTGCTTGGACATTTCCACATGGCTGACCATGGTTCGAGTCCTGAACCTGGTGGCTTGCTTTCTCACTTTCCCTCTATCTCTCTCTGGTCAAGTTAAAATAAATAAATGAATAAATAAATAAAAAACTAAAACAACAACAACAACAAAAACTCACACCAGGCGTGTGTGCATGTGTGCCCAAAATCCTGAGAGCAGAATGGAGGAGAAAGGATTGTGGCATGGCCATTCCTCTTGGGGGGTGATTTCTTGCTTTATGTCTCTCTGGGGAGTTCATGCACCCTATAGCAAAAATTTCTCTCTAGAAAAAAGAAAAGAAAAGAAAAAGCTATGTTTGAATATCAAATTGTTTTGCACCAAAAGAAACTCCAACTTTGATTCCATTTTTCTCGAAAATTTTTTAAAAGAATTATTTATTTAATTTTATTCATTCATTTAAATTTGACCAGAGAGAGAGATAGACAGAGAGAGAGAGAGAGAGAGAGAGAGAGAGAGAGAGAAAGTGAGAAAGCAAGCCACCAGGTCCAGGACCCAAACCATGGTCAGCCATGTGGGAGTGTCCAGCACCTTAACCACCACACCATGTGCTGGTCCCCTCCTCAAAAATTTTAAGGAAATTTCATAAGAGAGACAGGAAGGCAGAGAGACAAAGATAGTATCCCCAACAGGATCCTGATGCTACAATCCACCCTCAGCATTCAGCCACCCCTTGGATCATGGTCATGCAACCTCATGGGCCTGCACGTTATGGGCACCCATTTGCCTGGTACTGTCAGGGATGTCACCACACTTGAACTAGGAACCTTCACATGTGGGATGGCTTCACAAGGTGTTGTTTTTCACTGCTCTGCCACCCTGTTCATCAGAGACAGGATTATTTCAGCTGGAAGGCCATATACATATAAAGAAGAGATGACAGGTCCAGGTTCTTTCACAGTGCCTTGCCTTTGCATGTACTGTTCCACTTCCTTGGAATCCCTTACCCCTCCCGACTCAGGTCCTTAGAAGCTCGGCTCAGGTGCTTCCTCCTTGTTATCTTTCCAGCCTCTCAGCCTGGGTGGACTGGCCCTCGTCCGGCTTCCTGAAATAGCCTCCCTAGCCCAGCATTCAGTGCCCTGTCATTGTACATCTTCCTTGTCTCTCTCTCCACTCACTGAGTTCCTGGGAGAAAGAATGACTATATTTTCTGTCCTCAGTACCTAGTCTGTGTCTGGCACAAGTAGACACTTCTACTTGTTTAATTAGGAAAACAGATGTTGCATCGAGAAAAGGTATTTGTTGGTTCTGTTTCTACTGCCTCTCATCAGTTCAAGGTTCCTTAACAATCTAACATACTGGGGTTGCATGTCTGCCATCTAAGGCATTATCTTCAGTGACCTGGGCTCAGCTTCATTGAGGTTAGATGTGAATTCGCTTAGTTGGGAGAGAAAACCACCTTATTATTGCCTCTCTCATCCTTAGAGGCCAAACGATTACTTGAGCTTGATCAACAGTGGGGGCTTGGGACTTACTTCATGTCTTTGTTAGAATGTCCACAGTTGGTGGGAGGCCAGCGGAACGCCTGTCCACTCTAAACAAGGTCTAACCCGTTTACCTGATTGCCGGGCAGGGGAGGCTGGGTAAGGTCAGCCACTCAGCAACACAGCTACAGATGCTTAGGAAAGTAAACTAGCTAGAAGTGTTTTCAGGTTAGAATGGCAAGGAAAGTTGGTGGAAATAGACATTCCAAGAACCTGCCAGGCTTTTAATAATGCCAGAGAAGAGCTTGGAACAGCTGGAGCAAAAAGATAAGAAACACATTTATTTCCTCTGCCTGGACCACATACTTCCTCACATCCCCACCCTTAGACCTTGTGTTTTACTATTAGAAAACAATTGGTTGCCTCTCTCGGGCAAGCTTTGTTGTGTTTGTTTGCTGGTTTTCCCAACACACGTGGGAAAAAAATTCCAAGGTATTAGATTTGTTTGGCAGCCTAGGGGGGGACTGAGTCGCTGTCTGTGGTGCTGATGTCCTGATCGGGCCTTGAGGCCTGGGAGTCTCAGCCAGGTTTGTCTGTGCCTAAGGAAGACCCAGTCACAAGTGATAGGAAGGAATTGGGCTGTGGCCAAGGAAGATCTGAAATACTGGAGATATAAGTCCACACTCTGGAGCCAGATGTTTATCAGAATTCAGAATTGTCCTGACTTTAACGAGGTAACAGGGTGCATCTTTGATACCTCATCTAAAACCGTTGGTGGAGTCTGGGTCAGCACCAGGTAATGAAGCATGCTGATATTTCTCCAGTAAAATGTATGCTAGTCATCCTGGGTGTGATCAATAAAGGTGTGAGCTGACCTCCTGGGAGCTCAGGTCAGAATCTTCTTCCAAAGGATTTCTCTTTAGATTATGAATGTGCATATGTATGTATATATAAATTATATATATATGTGTATATATAATTCATATATATACATATATATATATATATATATATATATATATATATATCACTTTGTTCATGATAGAGTGTGTGCACATGAGAAAGAATGAAGTGGGGGGAGAGGAGGGAGAAGAGCAACCCCACAGGGTCTGGTCACACCATAATCCCTTTCCCCTGTCCTCCAGCCCATGAGATCTTGGGTGCTCCCACATGTACATGAAGTAGTTCAAGCTGACCAGGCCAGGGATTTGAACCGCAGTCACTATGTGGGATCTAGCTTCCCCTGAGCAGTGCATCACCAGTGAGCTGTGGAGCCAGCTCAGGTTTTGAGTGAAATTTTGGCTGTGAGATTATGAGCTCGCAGTGGTTCCAGATCCACTTCGGATCAAGTTGGCCTGCAAATATTCTTGTGGCTAATCAAACTTTCTAAGTTTGTAAATTTCTTGGCTGGAGGCTGAAGGCAGGGGATGCATGGAATAAAATTAAAGTAAAGGACAATCAGCTTGGACTCTGTTTCTCAAACTCCCCCCAACAAAGATTCATGAGCGTAACTTTCTCTTGAGGATGAATAGCTAGTAATTCTTGAAGTATAGCTGAAGATCCCAGAAGCCTCACGGGGTGGCATATAGATTGAAAAAACCAATGGCCATTAGCTTTTTTTTACCCGCAATCCTGACTGCTCCTTGACTCTGTCCAATCTCACATCTCCCAGCACACAAGAATGAGCAGTAAGAACTGCTGTGTAATAATGGCTGCCAGCCCCACCGCCTGCCTCCCACCTGCCAATTACCTCTCTTACCCTTGTCACTGTGCTGGGAGGTGGTGTTCTTCCAGTTCACAGAAGAGAAGACTGATGTCCGCAGAGGTGACATAAAGCTGGTAAATGGTAGAAACAGGGACTGAACCCTGATCAGCCTGACTCTAGTGCCTCACCAATCTTGTACCTTCACTGTTGACTTCACTGTCATGGGTGTTGACTTGCATGTGAGTGGAGGGGATTAAACTGCTTGTTGGAATCAATCTGGTTTATTTTCAGTTAACTGTATATTTACAGTCATTGCATATTTTTCAGCTTAAAAAAATCATGCAAGTAATAATTGCTGATAAAGAAAAGAAGACTGCTCCCTGCGGAGCCTCCCCAAGTCCGAGGAATGAGTATGCAGATGTGGCTGCAGGAACTGAGGTCCTCAGAAAGCCGCCCTAAGTCCGGTCGTGGTGTTTGGTCCACTTGGGAAAGCAGACGGCTGCATGCATCGCAGGATCTTTCTGCTGCATTGGAAAGGCAGGTTCAAATTTTGATTCAGTCATTTCTTAGTAGGACACATTGTTCAAGCTCTCTGAGCCTCATTTCCTTTATTATGCAACATAGGGTTCAGAATGATGCCTAAAAACTATTGGGTCATTGGAAAAGTCACGACGCATTTTTTGCCTAGAACACTGAAAACAACATCATGACTTTTCTGAATACCCAATAGTACTTTTCCTTTTGAACAATATTTCTATTTTATTTCATGAGGAAGATGGAAGGGTACCCTTGTCAGTGTCCTTGGAGACCCCCTGGGGGAAGGGTTGCAGCCACATGCAGCGTGTTCTGGTCATCCAGAGATCGGAACATTCTATTGGCCATGTGGCCTCTAACCCTGCAGATGATGTGCTGCCCATACACCATCACCGCTGGACCAGGGCTTTTCTTTCTGGAGCTATTCTTTCTTCTCTATTCTCTTTTCTTTTCCTTTCCTTTCTTTTCTTTTCTTTTCTTTTCTTTTCTTTTCTTTTCTTTTCTTTTCTTCTTTTTCTCTTTTTTTCTTTTTCTTTTTAGATTTTTCCATAACGTGTGCAAGCTTGCTGAAGAGAGACATACAGAGAGAGAGGGAAAGTGAGAAATCATCCTCTGGGAGTTGTAATCCCTTCTCTTCTCAGGATCTTGGTCACACATGCACATGTGACCAGTGTATTTTCCAAGTCACCAGGTCTAGGACTTGAACTGAGGAGTCGGTCATGTGGGATCTAACACCTTAACACACTGCCTGCCTGCCCTGTATTTATTTTTTCTACAAATTATATCTATCTATCTATCATCTATATCTATCTATCTATCATCTATCTATAAATAAGCTCAAACTTAAATCAGTTTTTTCCTGAACTTAAAAAAATGCTTTATTATTATCGTTATTATTTCAATTTGATCAGAATGAGAGAGAGAGAGAGAGAGAGAGAGAGAGAGAGAGAGAGAGAGAAAACAAGTTGCTAGGTCCAGGACTTGAACTGCAGTTGATTATGTGGGAGTCCAGCACTTTAACCACCATGCCATCTGCTGGCTTCCTTTCTACAAATATTTGTTGAGTGCTCACTATGAACCAGGCACTGTGTCAGGCACTGTAATACAATTATGGAAAAAACTTGAAAGAGCTTTTAGTCTAGTGAGGAACACAGATAATGACTGAATAACTGTACTAACAAAATAAAATTGTAATTGTGACACTAATAATGGCAACACAGAGTTACAAGAGCCTCTATCAGGAGGATTTGCTGTAGTAAGGGATACCGGGGGTGGGGTGGGGGGGTGGGAGGTTTCCCTGAAAGGTGATGCTTATGTCCTGGACTGAAGAATGAGCATCGCTAACTAGATAAAAGGGAAACAGGATGTGCAAAGTCTTGTGGAAGATGATAAGAAAGAAAGCTATGGAGGCTGGTAGAAAGAAAATAGACGGGAACATGAAAGCTGGGGATAGTAGAGAGATAACCAGAGTCTAGGCTGTTTTGTTTTTATCCGAAAATCAGCAGAAGGCCATTGGGGGTTTAAGCGGTGGGCTGATATGGTCAGATTTACTTTTAGAAGGCTCTCTAGTGAACAACAGACTTGGGGAAGGTGGTGAATGGGGTTAGGCACACCAGCTAGGAGGGCACTACTGTGGTCCAGGTAGCAATATGGTAGCTTAGGATGGGGTAGAAACTAAGGGAGTTAGAAGGGAACAGATTAGAGAGCTATTTTGGAGATAAAATTTGGTGGTGATTAGATGGGGTGAGGTGGGAGATAGTGAGAAAGAGGGATAAAATTTGGTGGTGATTAGATGGGGTGAGGTGGGAGATAGTGAGAAAGAGGAATTCGTCACAGATGATGCCCTGGTTTCTGGCTGGAGTAATTAGATGGCTGACGATGTCATGTGTTCAGAGAGGGATTCCCAGAGGGGGGTGGGGATGAGCGTAAGAGACTTTGGACATGTTGCTGGTGGTGCCCTTGAGACATTCCAGTTGAGTCAACACAAGGCAGCTGGAAATGCGAGTGGAACTGGAGATACGAGTTTGGGGGGAGTCAGCAGAGGCAGTAATTAAAGCTGTGTAAGTGAGTGAGATGCCCCAGTAATCAGGTATAATGTAAAGAGTGGGGAGAGCTGGGGTCCCAGCCTCAAGAAAACTCGACACTTATTGTTGGGTAGAGAAGGAACCTGAAAAGGAAACAACGGGGAGGGAAAGATAAAACCAAGCCAAGAAACCATGGGCCACCGCACTGAAGGGAAGAGTGACTCATGAAAGGGGGGTGCTCAGCCGCGTGGAAAGAGGAAGAAAGGTCAAGCAAACGAGGACTGAGAGATGCTCGCTGCATTTAACAACAGAAATCGTCATGACCTCGGGGAAAGCTCTGGCTGCGGAGCGATGGGGTAGAAGCCAGTGTCGAGGAGAGAGTGGGAACTGGGGAAATGACCACAGTGAATGTAGAACAGCTCTTCCCAGCGGCGAAAGGCAGGAGAGGGGCTGGACAGTACCTGAGAGTCTTGGGAGGGTCACACGATGCAATGCGTGTAAAACCAGAGTAAACTGGAACCAAGGGCATTCGCCTTAGAGAAAATGTTAGGAATTTTAAAAAATCCAGGTTCCTGACATTAGTGTTTCCACATGACCCTAGTGAGGCTTATTACATTCTAGAACTACAAAATGGACGAAGCCCTCTTGAAAGGGAGACCCCTGGGACCAGCAGGTAGCATAGATGTTAAGGTGCTGGATTCCACGTGGCTGGCTGTGTGGTTTGAGTCCCAGACACAGTGGCTTGAAAGTCATGCTGGGCACATATGCATGTGGGCCCGAAAGGGATGACTGGAGGAGAAGGGATTGTGGTGTGACCATCCCTCCTAGGAAGGATTTCTCACATTCTCTCTCTCTCTCTCAGGCAAGCACAGGCACTCTACAGCAAACACTCCAACACCCGCTTACCTTCCCCCCACCCCAAAAATATAGAGAGGGAAACCATGGGAGGTAAGGAGACTGGAACTCCTTTTCCAGAATCATATGGTCCTGGGTCAGGGAGGGCAAGCTGAATCAATGACTGTGGTTAGGTATGGGGGGGGGGAGAGGTTGTCTTTATGAAGGTTCAAATCTCTGGGGCAACTCTCCTTGAGTATATCAGTCATAATTCACAAAGCGATCATCAACCACTTGAACTCGCTGCCCACTCCCAACTCCTGTAGTACTTAGCTATTACAGCAACTGCTGGTCCCGCGGAAGGAACTTATACATTCAGTATTTTTATGTTTATTTATTATGAAATCAGTAAATGAGAAAAGTAAGACTGTTTTAATAATGTACTAAAAAAAGAAATAAAAGATTCCATTGGCTTCAGAAACCAACCCATTTCTTTATTTTGCTTTGATAATAAAAGAACTCCTCAATCCTGGTTCATTTAGATCAGTAATTGCAAATAGTGACAGTTCTTCCTTGCAGTTTCAGAATATTTTGTTTTCAAAAAGATTTTCCGGGCTAGCAGTTGGTGTATTATTATTATGAGAGGTTTTTGCTATAGGGCATGTGCACTCGCCAGACAGACAGAGACAGAGAGATAGAAAGTGAGAAATCACCCCCCAGAGGGAATGGGCACTCCACAATCCCTTCTCCTCCATTCTCCTCTCAGGATCTTGGGCATGCACGCACATGCGCCCGGCGTGAGTCTTAAGCCACCGGGTACAGGACTCGAACCGTGGTCGACTACGTGGGAGTCCAGCGACATAGCCATTACGCTAACTGCTGGTCCCCAGTTGGTGTATTTTTTTTTTTTCTTTTTTTGGAGAGGTTTTTTTTTTGCTATAGGGCGCGTGCGCTCGCCAGACAGACAGAGAGAGACAGAGAGACAGAAAGCAGGAAATCACCCCCCAGGGGGGATGGCCACGCCACAATCCCTTCTCCTCCATTCTCCTCTCGGGATCTTGGGCACGCACGCACACGCGCCCGGCGTGAGTTTAAGCCACCGGGTCCGGGACTCGAACCGCGGTCGACTACGTGGGAGTCCAGTGACATAGCCATTACGCTAACTGCTGGTCCCCCCAGTTGGTGTATTATTAAGGTGCTGGACTCCCACATAGCTGATGGAGGTTCAAGTCTCAGACCTGGTGGATTGAAATTCATGCCGTGTGTGCACGCACCAAAGATTCCGAGAGGAGAATGGAGAAGGGATTGCGGTGTGGCCAGCTCCCCCAAAGGATGATTTTTCATTTTCTCTCTCTGTGTCTCTCTCTGGTGAGCACACACACCCTATAGCAAAAATCTCTCAAAAACAAAACAAAAACAAAACATTTTCCAGAAGGCATGTGTTTTCACCAGAGAGAAAGCTAGAGAGACAGAAACCAAGAAAACACTCCCATGGAAAACGATCACACTGCAATCCCTTCTCCTCCATTTCTTGTTCCTTTTGTGATTATTCTTCTCCATTTCTTCCTGTCTCTTTCTCTCTCTTGTTGAAGAACACATGCTCTCTTACAAATTAAAAAAAAAAAAACAGAATAAAGAGATGTGTGTGTTTATAAATACTTACATATTTAAATCAGACTTAAATTATTTTACAAATGCTTTGTTACATTTTACATTTATTTCTTAAAACAATCCTATGAAGTAGTTATTATTACCTTCACTTAATGTATACAAAAGTTTAGACTCAGAGAGATTAGGTGGATTTCTTTTTTCTTTTTTTTAAAAATTGTTTATTCTTTTTGCTATATGGCGTGTGCGCTCGCCAGAAAGACAGAAAGAGACAGAGAGACAGAAAGTGAGAAATCACCCCCCGGGGGGATGATCCCTTCTCCTCCACTCTCCTCTCGGGATCTTGGGCATGCACGCACACGTGCCCAGTGAGAGTTTAAGCCACCAGGTTCGGGACTCGAACCATGGTCAACTACATGGGAGGCCAGCGACAGAGCCATTACCCGAACTGCTGGTCCCAAGATTAGATGGGTTTCTATTTCTGAAAACATAAACATCTAGATATACTGAACAATCCTTTCACTGGAAGTGACTAGAACTTCTGAATAAAATATTTTTAATGGATCAATGATCTGGCAAGAATGTAAGAAATCTACAGAGTGAAAGAAGGAATTCAGACTACTGAGCAGACTACTGACACTGGCTAGCATTCTGAGAGTGTCTTCTCAATCCTAGTAAACTTACATTTTAGATTTTTATAGACTCCCAGGGCTTAGGAGACAAAGCCTTGTACTGTTGGAGAGGAGGGTACAAATATTAGTTCACTTTGGAGTTCAATCATTTGCGCATATAGAAAATGTCCAAGATAATACAAAAAGAATAATGACTGAGAACAAACAAAAAGGTTCATGAAACAAATGAAATTAAAGTAAAAATTAATTTTGGTGCAATTTTATTTATTTACGTCTTTAGTTTGCTATAGGGTACATGCACTCACCAGGGAGAGAGAGAGAGAGAGAGAGAGAGAGAGAGAGAAGAGAGAGAGAGAGAGAGAGAGAGAGAGAGAGAGAGAGAGAGAGAGAGAGAGAGAAAGCACATCCCAGGAGAGATGGCCATGCTGCAATCCCTTCTCCCCCATTTTCCTCCTGGGGTTTTGGACATGCATGCACATGCACCCAGTGTGATTTTCAAGCCACTGGGTCCAGGACTCGAACCATAGTCAGCCATTGGGTCCAGAGACTTAACCACTACACCACCTGCTGGCCCTATAGTGGGAGAGTTTAATTCTTCTTTCAATGGTTGATAAATTTTGCAGACAAAAACACAACTTATGGAATGCCATGAAAGTAGAATTTGGAAGCACATGTATAACATTAAACATTTTTATTAGAAATGAACAAAGATTTCAAATGATAACCTCAGCCTCCACATAGGAAAAAAAAGGCAAATTAGACTCAAACAGAAAAAAGAAAATAATAAAGGTTAGAGCAAAGGTCAGTGAAATAGAGGGACCAGCAGATAGAGTTATGGTTATGTCGCTGGACTCTCTCACGTAGTCGACCACAGTTCAAGTCCTGGACCTGGTGGCTTAAACTCACACGGGTGTGTGTGTGTGCATGTGTGCCCAAGATCTTAGAGGAGAATGGAGAAGAAGAAATTGCGGCGTGTCGTCCCCCCGGGGGATGATTTCTTGCTTTCTGTCTCTCTGTCTCTCTAGTGAGTGCATGTGCCTTTTGGTGAAAATCTCTTTCTTGAAAAAAAATCAATGAAAACTAGCAGAAAAACAAAAGAAAAACAAATCAACTCTGGTTCTTTGAAAACATCAGTAAAATGGATAAACCTCCTACCAGGCTGATAAAATAAAGAGAAAAGACACCGATTATTGATATCAGGAGTAATAGATGTGTCATTACTATATATTCTGTAGATACTAGAAGGACAGAAAGAAAATATAAATTATGCCAATAAATAGGATAACTTAAATAAAATGGGAAATTTATTTAAAAGAAAAAGCTACCCAAGTTCACAGAAAAAGAAATCAATAATGTGGATATTCCTATTAATATATCTACTAGAGAATTTTTTTTTTTTCAGATTTCTACCTTAGGCTGTGTGTGCCTGCCAGAGAGCCAGAGAGAGGGAAGAGAGAAATCGCCCCCCAGGAGGGAAGGCCATGCTGTAATCTCTTTTCCTTCATTCTCCTCCTGGGATTTTAGGCATGCACGCAGATGCGCCCAGAGTGAGTTTTAAGCCACTGGGTGGAGGACTGGAACCATGGCTGGCCATAGGGAGTCCTGCACCTTAACTACCACATCACCTGCTGGCCTCTCTACTAGAGAAATTTAATTTGTAATAAAAAATGTTCCCACAAAGAAAACCCCAGACCCAAATAGCTCCACTGATAAATTTTATCATACATTTAATGCAGAGACAAGGCCAATTCTACATAATTCTTCTGGAAAATGAAACAGAACATTTTTCTATTCATTTTATGAGGCCAGCATTATCCTAATACCAAAATCAGACAAAGATAGTAGTAGAAAAGAAAACTACTGGGACCAGCAGTTAGTGTAATGACTGTGTCGCTGGACTCCCATGCAGTTGACCGTGGTTCGAGTCCCAGATCCAATGGCTTAAACTCATGCCGGGAACGTGTGCATGTGTGCCCGAGATCTCAAGAGGAGAAAGGAGGAGAAGGGATCGCGGTGTGGCCATCTCCCTCCCGGGGGGTGGGGGGGGGGGTGTGATTTCTCACTTTCTGTCTCTCTGTCTCTGTCTTTCTGGCGAGCGCACGCGCCCTATGGTAAAACCTTCTCCAAAGAAAAAAAAAAAAGTAAAGAAAACTTCAGATCAGTGTCCTGCTTGAGTACAGATCAAAAACTCTAAATAGAATTTTAGCACAGGAAATCCAATGATGTATAAACAAGATAATACATTAGGATCAAGTAGAGTTTATTTCAGGGTTAACTTTATTTATTTTTTAATTATTTATTTAATTTTATGTATTCATTCACTGATTTTTTTTTTTTTTTTGATTGATTTTTGCTATAGGGCGCATGCGCTCACCAGAAAGAGAGAGATGGAGAGACAGAAAGCTAGAAATCTCCCCCCAAGGGGGGTGACCACGCCACAATCCCTTCTCCTCCATTCTCCTCTCGGGATCTCGGGCACGCATGCACACACGCCCGGTGTGAGTTTAAGCCACCGGGTCCGGGACTCAAACCACGGTCGACTACATGGGAGTCCAACAACATAGCCATTATGCTAACTGCTGGTCCCTCATTCACTGATTTTTAATTTGACCAGAGAAAGACACACACACACACACACACACACAGAAGGAAAGTGAGAGAGCAAGCCATTAGATCTGGGACTCAAACTGTGATCGGCCATGTGGGAGTGTCCAACACCTTAACTACTATTCCACCTGCTGGTTCCTGGGGGTTAACTGTAAAAATATTGATTTTTGTAGGTCCAGCTCCGTAGCCCAGCTGCTCAAGAGAGTTCAGATCTTACATAGTGACCACAGTTCAAATCCCCAGGCCTGGCAGCCTGAAACATGCTGAGCGTGTGTGAGTGCCAAAGATCTGAGAAGCTAGAGGCCTGGAGGAAGGGGATCTTGACATGACCAGACCCTAACGAGGGTGCTCATATCTTTGTCTCTCTCACACATCCTCATATGTGTGCATATGTGTTCTTTCGTGGATAAGGGAAAAAATCAATGTAATTTATCATATTAATCACCTTAGAAAGAAAAAACACATCTCCATAGATACAGAAAAAAAATGTGAAGAAAAAATCTAACCTGTTTTTCAATAAACTAAGACTGGAATGAGACTCCTTCAATCTGAAAAAAAGAAAAAGCATCTTTAAGAAGTATACAAGTAGGGGCTGGTGGTGGCATGGTGGTTAAAGGCTCCATGAAACAGAATATAGAGTCCAGCAATACACCCACATATACCAACTATATATGAACAACCGATTATTTAGTGAGATTTTTCTATAAGGAGTGTATGCTCACTGGAGAGACAGACAGAGAGACAGAAAGGGAGAAATCATTCACTGGGGGGATGGCCATACCACTCGATGGTGGTTCGAGTCCCAGACCCAGTGGCTTAAACTCATGCCGGGTGCGTATGCGTGCTTGCCCAAGTTTCCGAGAGGAGAATGGAGAAGAAAGGATTTCGGTGTGGCCATCCCCCCTGGGGGGTGATTTCTCGCTTTCTGTCTTTCTGTCTCTCTCTGTCTTCCTGGCAAGCACGTGTGTCCTATAGTAAAAACCTCTCAAAAAAAAAAAAAAAGATAAAAAAATTTTAATTTCTTCTCTTCCAAAGATATTGTAGGGGTTGGCAGGTGGCATGGTGGTTAAAGGCACTGGACTCCCACATGGCCAACCGTGGTTCAAGGTCTGGGCCTGGTGGCTTACTTTCTCACTTTCCCTCTCTCTCTCTTTCTCTCTCTGTTCTCTCTGGTCAAATTTAAATAAATAAATAAAGTTAAATAAAATAATTCTTAGACAAAAGGATACTGTAAAGAAAATAAAAAGACAAACCACAGACTGGGAAAAATATTTTCAAATCATATATTTGAAAAAAATGCTTGTATAGGAAATATAAAGAACTTGAGTAATTCAATAATAAGAAAATGAACAATTCATATTTTTTTGAATGAGCAAAAGATTTTTAATAGATACTTTACTAAAGAAGATATAAGAATGTCAAGTAAACACGCAAAAAGATATTTGTCGTTAGAAAAGTACAAGTTAAAACCACCATGAGAGGCCTGGCTCTGTGGTCTGGTGGTTAAGGCAGCTGGATCTCACACAGTTGATCATGGGTTTTGAGTCCTGGACCTGGTGGCTTGAGAAACACTCTGGGTACATGTGTGTGCATGCCCAAAATTCTGAAAGGAGGGAGAGATGGAGGAGAAAGGATTATGGCGTGACCATTCTCTGAGGAGGTGCTTTCTCTCCCTCCTCATCTCTCTGATTCTCCCTGGTGGATACAAATGCCCTCTAGCAAAACAAACACCCCACAATGAGATATTATCATACTCTAGTTAGAATGGCTAAAATTAAAAACATTGATTATACTGGGGCTAGCAGGTGGCCATGGTGGTTAAGGTGCTAGATTCCCATATGGTCAACCATAGTTCAAGTCCCAGACCCAGTGACTTGAAAATCACGCCAGGTGTGTGTGCATGCATGCCCAAAATCCCAGAAGGAGAATGAAGAAGAAATTGTTATGTGGCCATACTCCTTGGGGGGAGGGGGTGATTGCTCACTTTCCCTCTCTCTGTCTCTCTGCATGAATGTACGTGCCTTATGGCAAAAACCTTAAAAAAGAAAATGACCACACCAAGAATTGATGACAATGTGGATGAATGGAAATTAATCTACTGTGGGTAGGAATATAGGGTGACACAGGCACTTCAGAAAACAAGATATTTGATTTTCAGCACAGTGCAAAAGTTCTTTAAAAATGCATATGTCTTTATGTCTTTTTTTTTCTAATTCCATTTTGTTTTAAAGCACATTTTAAATGTAGTTTTCTCATTTAGTAAAAGTTGTCTAATATGAAAAAAAAAAACAGTTTGGCCATTTCTCAAAAGTTAAATATATAGCTAGCTTCCACAGCTACTGGTCTGCAGCTGTTCTTACAGTAGCAGTTGTGGCATTCCTCTGTGGGAAAGAAACTGTTCCACGATTAAATACCTCTTTCTTAGTAAAATAGAAAGTGGGCATGTGTGGGACAGACAAAAATTTATTCAGTAGTTTTATTGGGCTATGGAGTTGATCCATTTTAATACAAATTGAGATTTGTTAAGTGGCTTGGACTGAAATGAAAAAACATAACTGAAAAAAATATATAGCTAGCATATATTCTAGCTATTTTACTTGTACGTATTTACCCATGAGTAAAGAAAGCATAAGATTGTGTGGGGACCAGCAGTTGGTGTAATGGCTATGTCACTGGACTCTCATGTATTCAACTGTGATTTGAGTCCTGGACCCGGTGGCTTAAACTCATGCTGAGTGCATGTGCGTGCGTGCCTAAGATCCCAAGAGGACAATGGAGGAGAAGGGATTGCGGCATGGTCATCCCCGCAAGGGAATGATTTCTTGCTTTCTGTCTCTCTATCTCTTTCTGGCTTTCTGGCAAGCGCACACACCCTATAGCAACAAAACAAAACAGAAAAACAAAACAAAACAAAGAAAAACAACCAAAAACCAAAAAAGACTGTACAGAGGTTTTGTTTGCCATAGTCAAAAACCAGAAACAACCTAAACATTCACCAGCCAATGAGTAGATGAAGACAGTGTGGTATATCTGAAATGGAATGCTACCCAGGAAGAAAATGGAATGAAGTACTCATCATATAACGTGAATGAATTACAAAATATTATGCTGAGTGAAAGGTTAGGGAAAAAATGTGTATGTGCAGTACTCATTTATATAAAACTCAAGAAAATGCAAACTAATCTATAGAGATGGAAATCAGATTAGTTGTTTTCTGAGTAGGGAGAAGAGTGGTGTAGGGGAAGAATAAGAACGGGAGTTTACAAGGAAACATAAGGCAGATCAGCCTTGTGGCCTTGTAGTGAAGGGAGCCTGAACCCACATGGCCAACTACATGGTTCTAATTTTGGCCCCAGCACCAACACATTGGGTGCGTATCCATGCATGCCTAGAATCTCAACAGGATGGATAAATGGAGGGGAATTGTTTGTGGTATGATCATGCCCCGCTGGGGGTTGCTCTCTCCCACTTTCTCTCTCTCTGTCTCTTTGTCTTTCTCTAGTAAGTGCATGTGCTCACTGGCAAATTAAAGAAAACAAAACCAAAAAGAATATAAAGAAACTTTTGGGAGTGATAGGAATGTTCATTATTATGGTGATAGTTTCAGAAGTGTGCCGATACACAGTCAAAACATCAAACTGTATGCTTTAAATATATGCTGTTTATTGAATGTCAATTATATCTCAATTTACTTTTTATAAAGAGGTTAGGAAGACCAGTAGAGAGCATAATGGTTATGTCACTGGACTCTCACATAGTCGACTGTGGTTCGAATCCTGGATCTAGTGGTTTAAACTCATGCTGGGTGCATGTGCATGTGTGCTAAAAAATCCCAAGAGGAAAATGGAGGAGAAGGGATTGCAGCATGGCTATCCCTCCTGGGGGATGATTTCTTGCTTTCTGTCTTTCTGTCTCTCTTTGTCTCTCTGGTAAGCAACATGCCCTATAGCAAAAATCTCTCTCTCAAAAAAAAAGAGGTTAGGAAAAGAATAATTGAATAAAAACCCAAAGAAAGAAGGAAGTATCGAAAATAAGAATAGCAGAAGTTAATAAAATAAATTTAAAAGATTGTGCAAAGAGACTGTAAGAGTGTGGTGGAACAGGTCCAAAGTCAGATTTGTGAAACTAATTTTTTTTTAATTGCCAGAGGGCACATGCACATGCCAGAGAGAGACAGAGAGGGAGAAAGAGAGTGAGGAAGCACCCCCATGGGGCATGCAATCACCCTGCAATCCCTTCTCCTCCAAGTCCTCGTTTTGTTGGGATTTGGGGTACTCATGCACATGTGTGTTTTTCAAGCTGTTGGGGCGGAGTCTCGAAATGCTGGTGGTCATGGGGGATCTGGCTCTCTTAGCCACTAGGCTATGAGGCCAACCTAAATGAGCTCACTGTTTAAACTTAGCCCTATTTAAGCAATAATAGCTGTGAAATCAAGGTTTTGACAGGGAATTTGAAAGTCCCTAATATACATTAGGAAATAATTATGTGTCAGTGATAAGGAAAACAAATTCACCCATTATGATGGCTGGTTTTATATGTTACCTTGGGTAGGTCTATTTATTTATTTATTTATTTTTGAGAGAGAGATTTTTGCTTTAGGACATGTGCACTCGCCAGAGAGACATAAAGAGACAGAGAGACAGAAAGCAAAAACTCACCCCCTGGGGAATTGGCCATGCCACAGTCCCTTCCCCTCTATTCTCCTCTTGGGACTTTGGGCACGCACGCACACACACACCTGGCATGAGTTTCAAGTCACCAGGTCCAGGACTCAAACCATGGTTGACTATGTGGGAATCCAGTAATGTAACCATTACGGCATCTGTTGATCCCAAGTTTGGTTAGGTTATAGTACCCAGTTACTCGACCAAACATTAATCTAAGTGATGCTGAGAAGGTATTTTGTTGATGGTGGAGAGCATTTACAGTCAGCTAGGTGGGCCTCATCCAACCAGTTGGAAGGCCTTAAAAGCAAATAGCCTTTTCCAAAGAAAGAAATTCAGCTGGAAGAAGTTCTGCCTCCAGCCAGCAGCACCAGCTCCTGCCCGAGAGTTCCCAGCCCGCCTGACCTGCCCTACAGAGTCTGGATTTGCCAGCCTTCATAGCTGTGTGAGCCAAGCCCTTGAAATGCATGTCTTTACATCGACACGTATCCTACCCCATAGTTCTGTTTCTTTTGAGAATTCAGACTGGGCACTTGTGTGTTACCTAGTTCTTCTGCTCTCTTTTTATTTCATTTTATTTTAAAGACATGGTCTCGCTGTGCTGCAATCCTCCTGCCTTGGTCTCCGGAGTTGCTGGGAATACAGATGCATGCCACCATGCCTGGCCTTTTCAGGTTGGATGGGGTGTTGAACCCAGGCCTCCCATGTGGGCCCTGACTGTGGAACATAGTCTTAGCAGCATGCACCACTGTGGCTAAGCCCTCTTCTACTCTCCCTAAAAGAAGGGAAGAAGGCAACTGTTCGGGGTGGAGGGAGTGATGGTGATGGGCCAAGGGGGCCAAGTGAAGCACCCTCCCCATGTGGGAGAGTGCAAATGCAGGAAGCAGGGTGGACATGCCTCTTCCTCTCTCCAGGACCTCAACCAGAAAGGGAGAGGACAAGAAAGAGAAGCACAGCAGTCCCTAGAAGGTAGATCATCCTAGAATCGTAGCCCAAGAATTGTTCAAGGCCATTGATGATCACCAGCACCCCAGCAAGCCCCTCTTTAAATTTGAGACTATTTCAAAAAGTTCACGGGAAATGGAATTAAAGTACAAGTTTACTTTGGGGCAAAAATGTTGACATCCCCACACACAATGGTTCTCATAATACACATTTCCCATGAATTTGCAGGCCTCCTATAGACGATACTTGATTATGAAGTTGTTAATCCTAGGATCCACAGCAAGTGGGGAGCAGGGCCATGGGTTCCCAGGCCTGCTGTGAAGCTCCCCTGCTCCAGTCAGAGGTCCCAGGATGCCCACTGTGACATGTTTTAAGAGACCTGGGGATGGCCCTGGGGCTGGCCACACCAGGGAATGAGAGAACACAAAGGCCTGTCTGTCCCTCACATCCCCTCAGCCCTGGCTGCATATCAAAAGCTCCTGGGGGAGGATTTTGTTTTGTTTCATTTTGTTTTGTTTGTTTGTTTTTTAAATCCTGTATCTGAGGCCCACACAGACCAGCTCTGTCAGTATCTTCGGGGTACAGAGCCTGAGCATCAGTATCTTTTGAAAGATCCCCCAGGTGACTATCATCTGATCAGCCCTGCTGGTCTAGACAGGGCCAGGCACCGCCCACCTGCTGCACTCAGTTCACATTTACTCCCGTACCACATCCCTGCTCTGGGCGTCCATTCTCACTATTCTTTGCTCTGCCGAGAAGGGGCTGGAAGAGTCAGGGGGAGGACAGCCGGGATGAGGGCACATCGTCTCTGTCCACACACTGCCCTGGAGTTGGGATACATGCCAGCAGCCCTCAGCTACCCAATCTGACTGGTCTCTAAGATTTCCTGCTTTCTCTTCCCTACCCCACCCCTCCAGATCCCTGACCCCCCTTCCTCTCGCAGTCCTTCACTTGGAGTTCTGAACCCCCTCTGGGGCCCTTCAGTAGTTCCCTGACCATCCCCGACCCCAAGTCTGCTGGAACCGCTGCCCGAGTGTCCAGCTCTCGCGGGATCTGGGCTCTGTTTCTCACTGCAGACTGGCATCATGGACGTCAGGTGCAGGGAGGGAGCAGGGTCCAGGGACAGCCCCTCACCCAACAATATGGGCTGGGCTGCGTCCCTAGTCTTCCCTCTCCACCGCCTGAGGAAATTCCTGAGGAGGAAACTGCAGCACCAGCCGCAGGGGCAAATGCCAGCTCTGCTCTTCAGCGCTTTCCTGTATTTCTGAACCTTCTATCAAGGCCCTACAATGTGCCATGCACTAAAATTACAAAGGTGGATAAAGTGTACTCCTTTCCCTCAAGGAAATCATAATCAAACAAAAGGAAGAATTTCTTATGTAGTAGGGGAGAAAGGAGGACAAGTTGGGTGGGGGGAAATCCTGATATTATTGATACCTATTACATGCCAGGCACGATGGCGTCTTCTCATACGACATCGATGCCTTTTTCTCAAACCCCGTTGGATGGTGCGTTTTCCCGTCATGTAGGTAACACGCACGAGGTTAAATACCTTGCCATGGGATATACAGCTCTCAAGGAACAAAGTCCCGAGGATTCAAGCCTCGGTCTTCAGACTCCAATTCCAGTGTGCTTTCTAGGAGTCTGACAGTTTACACACATCCTACCCAACCTTCTTCCCCAGACTGAGCAGGAACCCCAAAGCTGGGGGCCTGACTCCTTGTCCTGGCCCTGTGCCAGCCAGCCATGTGTGGACAGCCTTCTCTGAGCTTTGGTTTTCTGACAAAATGAGGAAGCTAGGGTAGGTCATTTAAAAGATCCTTTTCAAACTCTGTTTTTTTTTTCAAAATTCCATTTCCCTTTCCCAGCTATAAATTCCTTTTGTTTCCATCTTATAAGAAGAATCGCCATCTGCCCGAGAGGGGTCACTGGAGCTCAGAGAGCTGGGAACGCACTGCAGATATCCTGCAGGCTGGAGCCGGGGCCCACAGTCCAGGAATCTGGTGCAGTGTCCATCATTCAGGGCCGGGTGTATGCCTGGGGCTTCCCAGTAAGGCACGGTGGCTCCCAGCAGTAGGATTCCAGGAGCTGGGGCTGGGCTCCTGCAGGAGCCACCGAGGAAAGTCACCAGTCTGTGGAGTTAGGCCAGACAGGAGGAGGGGACAGCCCAGCACTAGTCACAGAGAAGCTTCTCCAGTTGGTTCACACTTATGAAAATGGCCTTGAGAGAGATGCTATCAGGAGGCGTATTTAATAGGTTTTGGAAATTGGCTAATTTTGTCGCAACTGTCTGGGTGTTGTCCGATGCATGCTAAGCATCTAGGGCCAGTCTGAGCTTGTGAGAAGTGCCTGGGTGCCCAAGTCTCCAGAGAGATGCGACACAGGAGGCAGGACAGTCACTGGTGGTCTCTAGTGCCCGAGAGATCCCAAGTGACCTCCGGCAACCAGGCCAGGGGCTGGGTCGGTAACTTTCCTGCTCCGCAGGGAGAAACCCCCACCCACCTCTCTGCCCTCTCCCTTGCACACCTCTCTTCTCACCCTGCTCACAGCTTCTGCCTTCTTCTACACCCCACCCAGCCCTGAACCCAGCTCCTACCCCATCCCCAGCACCGGCCTCTTCCAGGCCTTGGGTCAATAGCCATCAATATCCTGTACTGGGGAAGCACAGCTCCTTGCATGCTTGACTCACCACAGACGGACGGCTCTCCCAGCCCCTCTCTGGGCCTCCCAGGCTCTCCCCACCCTCTGGGCCCTGCGCTGCCTCCTCCAGAGACGTGCCATCCATCAGCTCCCTGCCTTGCCGGCCGCATTTGCTTTCCCTGGCTGTCTTCAGCTTGGCTGTTTATTTCCTTCCTCTCCCTGCTTCCCACTCCCTTTTCACCACTTGTTTCTTGAGTTTTCTTTTCTTTTTCTTTTTGTTTAGAGAGAGGATTTTTGCTATAGGGCGCATGTGCTCACCAGAGAGACAGAGGGAGATGGAGACACAGAAAGTGAGAATTCACCCCCCAGGAGGGATGGCCATGCCACAATCTGCCCATTTTCCTCTTGGGATTTTGGGCACACATGCACACGCACCCAACATGAGTTTCAAGTCACCGGGTTAGGTACTCCAACCGCAGTTGACTACGTGGGAGTCCAATGACGTAACCATTACGTCATCCGCTGGTCCCTGGACTAGGACTTTCTGCAGCTTGCCTATCAGGGTTATCCTGAAGGGGCAGAAAAGAGGCCCAAAGCCCTGCACGCCATGTTCTCTCCCCAGCTGACTGTGCTCTCTCCAAAGCTGAGTATCATCCAGGAGAGGGGTCTGAAGTTCCATGCAGAGGCAGGCGATGAAACTTAAAGGGCCAAAGATTTGGAGTCGGAAAGCTTTGGTTCTATGACTAATTCTGATGGAAACTTGGGTGGGTCCATCAACCTCCCTACACCTTAGTTTTTTTAAGTTATTTATCTATTTCTTTTGAGAGAGATACAGGGGGAGACAGGCACCCCTGACAAGATCTTCACGGTGTGGTCCACTCCCAGCCTCAGCTAGTCTGGATTGTAGACGTGTGTGTGTGCTGGTGTGGCGGGGAGGCCCCCGATGCCAACCGCAGGCTCCCACATGGGTACAGCATCGCAGACCACCGTGCTACCGCTGCACCATCATCTGGCCCTCTGAGCCTCTGTTCTCTCATTGTAAAATGGCCCTGTAAGTGAGAACGTCATAGCTGCCAGTTACTGAGTTTTCCCTGTGTGTTAGACTCCATGCTAGCCACTTTCAAATATGATTGCTCTTAAGCAAGTTTGTGAATGTGCTTTGTAAATTAGAAAGTGCTATGCAAATGCCAGTTATTATAGACAAGCCCAGAAAGCAATTACGGCCTCCACATGGCTCTCTTCTGAACCCAGAAAATAATTAAATGGGCACTTTTGAGCAGTTTTGTCAACATTTTTTTTTTTTTTTTTTTTTGGTGAGAGGGAGAGAGACAGAGGGAAAGGGAAAGGGAAACGGTGAGACAGAGATAGGCATTTCTGATAGGGTCTCACTGTGTTGAGGTTGTCTGTCCTAGCCTGCCCAAGCCTCCCAGTTAGCTAAAATTGCAGGCATATGCAACTGCACCCCGCCTATTCAGACTGTCCTGGGGAACTGAACCAGGCCTCCCATGAACCCAGCTCCCTGATGCTGGCTCTGCCAGTGCACCACCATAGTTGGACCGCTAAAAGTTTCATACCCATATCAACTGATTGATTTTTAAAATTATTTTATTCATCATTATTATTTTTTAAATTTGAGTGGAGAAAGACAGAGAGAGAGAGAAAGAAAGTGAGAAAGCAAGCCGCCTGGTCCCAGACTTGAACTGCAGTCGACCCTGTGGGAGTCCAGCGCCTTACCCACCATGCCACCTGCTGGCCCCTCTCATTGATCTTTACACGACTTCTGTGAAGTGGGTAAGGCAGATGGGATTCACCTCATTCTGTGGTTGAGACCAAGACCTGGTGTTGGAGAAGTGGGTCTGGGATCGCTGCCTGTTTCCTCCGTGGCCCTCTGCACCTCTCACCCTCCCTGCTTCCCCCCCTCTATAGTGGGCTAGAAGAGTGCCTGCTCCCTCTGGGGGTGCATGAGGCCATGGGTAGGGTGCGTGAGAGTGTGCAGTGCTGCACATGTGGCATCTGGGAGGACGGGGTGGAGTGCCGCGTGGAGAAGTTACCCAGAGTGCTCAGGGAGGTGCTGAGAACAGCAGAGTACACTCAGCCGGCTGGTGGCACAGAGGGCATGGTGGGGGAGCTCCTGGGGTCATTGTGTTGGCGAGTTGGCTGTTGGTCAGAAACTGGCAGGAAATGAAAATGCATAAGAGAAGACAGTGTGTCGCGTGATGGAGCTTCTGAACACGGGCTCTGAGCTCAAGGATCTAGGAAGGACATGTTCTTATTCTCTGCTAACCTCAGGCCAAGCAGATCACCTCCCAAGCCATACTAGGCACTGCATGACCTCAGGACTCTGGGCTGCAGTCTGGTCCAGGAGCCTGTGGGGAACCTGTATTCCCTTCCAGGAGCCGGTGTCATCACCCGGGACATGGCTAAGCCTTTACCCTTCGGCCAAGACCTTCTCCAACCAGCAGCACCTCTGCGAATCCCTAGAGGCTGAGCCAGGGCGCCAGCCCGTGCATGTGTCCGGGGCACCCTGAGAACTACAGAGTGCGGTCAAGGTTGTTGCTGGTCCTTGTAGAGAGGCTCCACTTCTCCTAGCCCCAGTAACTCACTGCCCAGTTGGAGCCCTTTAAGAACTGCAGTCGGCTGAAGCCACCAGGTCCCACGAGGTAGCCCCTCTGCCAACCCAGGTCTTGCTCTCATCTACACTTTTCCGGGCTTTCCCTTCCCACCTCCAAGGGCTCCCTTTCCTCCAAAATTTCCCTAGGGCCTTTGGGCTCTTCTTCCCTCCCTTCTCCATGGTCTGATAGACTGACTGTGGCTCTCTTTCAAGGACATGGCTTCCTTTTGGGCCTTCTCAGGGGGAGGCTGCCCCTTTGCCTCAGGCTTTGGGCTCAGGAGGCAGGATGGCAGCCTCCAGATCAACAAACCATTAAGTCCTGCCTCTCATAAAAGCCCTGCTCTGTGGGGCTCCCACCACCTCTGTTGTACTTTGCCTTTCTTGGTGCTGGTGTGGACATCTGTTCACGGGAAGCATCACTCTCTCCCTTCTGGGAACAACTTTCCCACCTACGAGCCTAACTGTATTGTCATCTGGACCGACATCCCATCCACATGGACCACCCTCCCAACAGCTTCAGGAACCTACTCACCTTGGAACTGCCCCACTTCTGGAAGGCTAGACCCAAGTTTCTTGCAGGCAGGCCACAACCCCACACCGTGCGCGCTCTGCCTAGGCCTTCTCTCTAACTGTCCAGTGACATCACGAGTCTTCTGATTCCCAGCTTTTTCTTCTCTTTGTGTTGGCCCTTCCTGTTTTCCTTTCTACCCTGGGCCAGCCTAGGTCCTTGTCATTTCTTCTAATCACTCTCATACCAATAGTCTCACCTATACTGTCCCCTTGTCCTTTCATGACTCCCTTTTGGCAAAGCCCCAGTCCAAAGTTCATTCAATTACTCGCCTTCTCTTCACCTATATCCGCATTCTGGGCATTTGGTGAAGAAAAATCATGTCTCTGTACAGACTGAAGGGCTACCCCACAACCAAGCTTTCAAAACGGCCCAGAGCTTTCCTCTCTGGGCTTTCTCTCCGGAGCTTACCCTCAGCTATTTCAGATCTCCTTCCTCCTCAAGATGACACCTTCCCCACCTCTCCCTCCACATTCTCAGCAGATAATCTCCAGAGAAAATCAGTCATTGGCAGAAATCCCACCAATCTCCTGTCATCAAACAGACGTGATCCTTTCCTCTTTTGCTCTCTGGTCACAATGGAAGAGGTAAAGGTTCAGGCACCCTGCAGAGAAATTTAGGTTAATCCCTTCAAGTGCTCTGGGCTCTCTCCCTTTCCACTTGCTTGAGCATCTCATTCAATTGATTTTCCACGCACTGCTCTTATTTTCCATTTCTTCTCTACTGGCTTCGTCTCATTAGCATATAAACATGCTTAAGAGTCACTCTTTCAAAATGAATAAAAAAATCCTGTCCCTTATCCCCACATCTTTATTTCAGTTTTGCTGTATTATGATCTACTGCTTATGTAACAAATTAGCCCCAAACCCAATAGCTTAAAATAACAAATGTAAAAGATGAAACAAGCTTCTGAGGGTCAGGAATCCAGGAGCAAGATGGCTGAGGTTGGAGCCAGCAGGTGGTGTGGTGGTTGGGACTCTGGACTTTCCACATGGTTGATGGCGGTTCGAGTCCTGAACCTGGTGGTTTGCTTTCTCACTTTCCTTCTCTCTCTCTCTCCTATCTGTATGTGTTTGTCTCTCTCTGGTGAGCGTACATGCCCTATAGCAAATTTTAAAAATAATAATACTAGGGAACCAGCAGTTAGCGTAATGGCTATGTCGCTGGACTCCCACGTAGTTGACCGCGGTTCGCGTCCCGGACCCGGTGGCTTAAAAAACTCACGCCGGGCACGTGTGCGTGCGTGCCCAGGATCCCAAGAGGAGAATGGAGGAGAAGGGATTGCGGCGTGACCATCCCCCCTGGGGGGTGATTTCTCGCTTTCTGTCTCTATGTCTCTCTCTGTCTGTCTGGCGAGCGCACGCGCCCTATAGCGAAAAAACCTCTCCAAAAAATAATAATAATAATAATAATACTAAATAAAATTCAAAAATTATTTTAAAAAGATGGCTGAGATCTCTCATGAGGCTATAGTGAAGGTAGGGCTGCAATTGTCTGAAGGTTTGAGCGGGATGGAGCACCTTTTTCCATTGATGGCTCATGGATGTGGCTGTTGGCAGAAGCCTCAATTCTTTACCAGTAGGCCTTTAACATGTAGCAGCTTCTCTCAGAGTGAGTGAGCGAGAGAAAGAGGCTAAACTGGAAGCTGCAATGTCTTTTATATTTGAATCCTGGAAGTGATGTTCCATCCTTCTGTATTCTATTTCTTTTTTTCTTTCTCTCTTTCTTTTTAGAGAGAGATTTTTGCTATAAGGCATGTGTGTGCACCAGAGAGACAGAAAAAGAGAGACAGAAAGCAAGAAATTGAACCCCAGGGGTGTGGCCACACCGCAATCCCTTCTCCTCCATGCTCCTCTTAGGATTTTGGGCACACATGCACACACGCCCAGCATGAGTTTCTTTCTTTCTTTTTTTTTTAAATAATTATTTTAACATTTATCTTAATTTATTTATTTTAATTTGACCAGAGAGGGACAGAGAGAGAGAGAAAGTAAGAAAGCAAGCCACCAAGTCCAGAACTTGAATGGCGGTCAACCATGTGGCAGTCCAGCGCACTTAACCACCTGCTGGCCCCACCCAGCATGAGTGTTAAGCCACTGGGTCCGGGACTTGAACCATGGTCAACTATGTGCAAGTCCAGGGCCATAACCATTACACCATCTGCTAATCCCTTCTTTTTTCTTTTTGATTGTCAGAGGGCACATGTCCTTTCCAGAGAGACAGAAGAAGAGGGAGAAAGCAATCCCCAATGTGTGTGGTCATACACAATCCCTTCTCTTCCATTTCTTCATCTTGCCCAGTATGTTTTTGAAGCTAGTGGGGCTGGGATTTGAACTGCTCCATCAGTCATAAGGGATCCTGCTCCTTTAACCACTAGGCTACAGGGCTAGTCTTCATGTAGACCAATCTGATATGATATGGGAGGCTAACTAAATAACCATCAATGGTAAGGACCATTGAGGGCTGTCTTGGAGTCTGGTGACCACATCTCCCTTTGTGGCCAGACTCCTTCAAGGAATTGTGCACACTCACCACATCCACATTTTGCTCCCACAACAGGGTCTCCATGCCACGATCCACCTCCAGGCTCAGCTGGCCCTGATCACAGGCATACATGGGTGCATATCTGGCATACTCGGAGAGGTCCTGGGATGTGAATCCAGGGTCTTTCCCATGTGGGCCCAGTTGTGCCACCACCTGGCCCTCAGCCCTTATCTTCGGTGACCTCTGAGCCTCCTCCCGTGTTGCACATCCTCCCTAGTCAGAGCCTGCCTCCCTGGGCTCCCGTGCTTCCACAGTCTCCTGGTTCTCTGACCGTTTCCCTCCTCAGCTACAGTTATGGCTTCTCTTCACCCATCTGTCTCTCTCTCAAGGTCAGAACACCTCAGGGTGGGTGTTCTGACCTTGAGGCTTGGGACTCCTTTTCTTTTCTCTTTTCTTTTCTTTTTTCTTTTCTTTCTTTTCTCTTTCCTTTTCTTTTCTCTTCTTTTCTTCTTTTTTCTTTTCTAGGGGGATTTTGCTGCTTTAGGGTACATGCGCTCGCCAGAGAGACAAAAAGTGAGAAATCACCCCCTCCAGAGCGGATGGCCACACTGCCATCCCTTTTCCTCCATTCTCCTCTCGAGATCTTGGGGACGCATATATACAGGCCTGTGTGAGTTTTAAGCCACTGCGTCTGGGACTTGAACGGCAGTTGACTATCAGGGAGTCCAGCCATGTACCCATTACGCCATCTGCTGGTCCCAAGGGGCCTCCTTTGAGTCTGCTGAAGAAGTAAAGCCTGGATCACCTGGCCTCTACCAATCTCTTCTCTTGCCATTCTCTGCACCCCCTACTCCCTCCCTGCCAATCCCATAGAATGCCCCAGGGCTCCTGCCCTCGTCCCACTCGCCTTCCATCAGGTCAGCACCATGGGGCTACTCTATCCTGTCTTGGATTCCTTAACTACAGGAGGAGGGGACAGGCCCTGAGAGAAAGTCATAACAAAGCCATAAATTAATGAGGAAAGAAACTGAGATTCATTAACCTCAGAGAGAAACCAGAGGTGGGATTTGATTATGATTTTTGAGGAGGCCTCTCGCTTTGAGATATGTGACCAACTTCCCTGTCTCCTCCAAAGACCAAACAGGAAAAGGTTAAATCTCAGCAATGACAGAAATGACAGATCCAGGTTAGAGACAGAGAAGCATTAAATGCTAGGAATTAGCTAGAGCCATGTGGATCTGATCAGCAGATTTGGAAAAGTAGGCTAGGTTTTTGCGTGTCTGAGCTGGTTCTTGGGTAGACCAAGCTAAGGGTGGGCAGGTGGACTGGGTAACCCACCACGACCCGGAACCACACCTTCCACTGCTGCAAGAGTGGCTCATCTTAGTAGAAATGGCCTCAGAACCCAGCAGTGCCCCTACCTGGGGCAACCCCTGGGCTGCAGGATGGGCTCGCCTGGCCTGCAGGATCAGAGTAGAATGGCTACTGCTGTTCGGCTGTACTGTCCTGAAAGAGGCCAGAGGGTAGGATGGTGGGAAGGGGAGGAGTGGAGCAAGAAAGGGCATAGGTTGATATTTAGAAGACGATCTCTATCACGGAGTACAACTTTGGCTTAGCAGCTGGTTGGTTTATCAACTCCTTCAGGAAGCCCTCTCTGATAGCCCCAGACTGGCTCAGGGTGCCGGCTCAGGGTGCCCCCTCTGAGCTTCCACAACACTCTGTGCTTCCTTGGCCTCTAAGTGAATGTTGTGGTATTGAGATACTCTAAGGATTTCTTTCTCTCCTCACCCATCTGAGCTTCATGATGGCAAGAACTTTGTCACTCGGAGGCTGTTTCTGGAAGCTGGCATGGATATAGATCATGGGAAATGCTGGGTAAGGGGGATTGACCATGGGAACAAACTCACAGCTTTGGGGGACTGAGTACTTACACTGTCCCTGAGTTGACTTCAAAATAGCACAGTAGTAAGTCCTGACTTTCTGGAACCAAATACCCCTCAACAAGACAACTGAAGAGACGACCCAAGGCAATCTGGGTTTTGTCCACACTCAGCAAGACTCGATTAGCACCCAACGATCCCCTCCTCATGCCTCAGTTTCCTCATCTATCCTACGGGGGTGATGATCCCACAGATTCACGGGGTTGTCTTGAAAATGGAATGAGATCATGGGTGTGCAGGCGGTAAAAACATCTTGAGAAAGGTCTTTAAGACTTATACAGAGGTAGGGAGTTATTAATAGCCTCATTATTATTCGTACCCAGAATGCCCATGGAAAAGCAGCATGTGGCAGCCCCAGCCCCCGCACCCCACCCTCCCATACTATTTCTGTACCTGGAAAGCAGGTTCTTGGAGTGGAGTCCCAATTTGCCAGTGTTGGAGGGAGAGGGTGAATGTCAGGCAGACCCGCCTCCCCTGGCTGCCCCTCTGACCCTCCTTGGGGCTCTGGCCATCCAAAAAGTATGGCTGACCCTGGGACACCAGCTATTTGGAGGGTCTCAGGTTGCATCTTATCTCTGTCACTTCTTTTGATACTACAGTGTGCTGCTGAGGCACTGAGGAGACCTCCCCTTACCCCCAGGGAGGCTGGGAAAGCCTTTCATTGTTTGGACTGAATCCTGGGGCAACCAGTCTTCCTGGGAGCCTCTGACCCATTGTTCTTGGATCCGCTTGTACCTGGGTGGTGGTAGGTGAGCAGCTCAAGGTGGTTCATTTTTTCTCTCTTCCCAGAGCTCCACTTCCTGAAGCCCACCGTGGCTGGAGAGTAGAGAGCTCTGCCTTGAAGTGTAAATAAACCAAGATTTTCCTCCTCCTGCCAGGCAAGTGTGATGCTCTGGGCATCAGTTGGCCCATACCCAGGAGCTGCAGAGAAGCAGGTGGCCCAGAGGTCAGAAGAAGAAATCCAGATGGGGGTCTGAGGGTGACCCCTCTTCCAGAAGTTCCGAAGACAACATCTAGGTTCTGTCAGGCTGTGCCACCCGCCAGGGTGTAAACCCCATGAGCTTCCAGCAGAGGGAGAGCCTGACCTCCCCAACTCTGGACCCCATCTTTTGGCTTCCCCTGGCCCTCATCCTAACCTGTGAATGGCAGCATGAGGGCAGAACAGAGCTGCAGAGTGAAGTCCTCACTGGCTTCGGAGCATCAAAGCCCCGGGGCAGTGGAGCAGTGGCTACAGAGGAAAGAAAGCCAGAAGGAGATATCAGAGGCCCAGGGAAAGCTGGAATCTGGAGCAAGGTGTCAGGCTGAGGCTCCTCCAGCCCCTACCAGGGCTCTCCAAGGAGGAAGAGGACCACAGCAGCAATTGCCATGCTCATGGGGATGGTCCATGCTCTGAGCAATGCGGCCTGACTGCTTTGAGGAGATCTCCTAACTCAGCTCAGCCCCCCTCCCCACTCGGCCAGCCAGGTCTGTTCACTGCTGACTTAAAATGCTGCCCTCAATTCTATCTTTAGCTCCGGCTGCTGGGAGCCTGAGTGACAGGCAGGGTGGGGGCTTGTGCCAGGGTAGGAAAAATTTGCAGCTACTAGGTTTGCTGAGAAGGTGGCAGAGACTGCAAGGAGCAGGACCCATGTCACAGTCATTGTTGCGTCTGTGGCCAGTGCATTGGACGGCTCGGTTTAACCGGTACTTGTTAAATGGAGTGGATGCATAGATAGATGCATCTATGCATGAATGGAGCAGAGGCCCTGAGGAGAGGATGAGGGTGGAGCCAACCCATCCATAAACCAATACTCAGGGGACCAGCAGATGGCATAACGGTTACGTTGTTGGACTCCTACATAGTCGGCGTGGTTTGAGTCCCGGACCTGGCAGCTTAAAACTCATACTGGGGACATATGGGTGCATGTTCAAAATGGAGGAGAAGGAATTGCAGTGTAGCCTCCCCTGGGCGGTGATTTCTCACTTTCTGTCTCTGTCTCTCAGGCAAGCACACACACTCTATAGGAAAAATCTCTCTCAAACTACCCCCTCCACCAAACAAAAAAACAATACTCAGACCACGAAGGAACTCTGGATGATCTTGTGCAAGTGGCTTCCCCTCCTGTATCTGTAAAAGAGGACTAGCAGGTGGCATGGTGGTTAGGACAGCTGGATCTCACATGGCTGACTGAGTTGTTTGAGTCCCAGACTCCAAGGCTTGAAAAATATGCCAGGCGCATGTGCATGCATGCCCCCAAACCAGAGAGGAGACTGGAGGAGAAGGGAGTGTGACATGGTCATCATCCCTCCTGGGATCCTTGGAAGCTGTGGCTTTAGCACACACTGGAAGTATTGGTGGCTATGGCTCCAGGAGTGATTCCAAAAAATGATACAAGTTTTACTGGAGGCAGAAATAGGGAAGACCCCTGCATCGTCCCCTTTTTCCCTCTCCCGGAAGCCCTTTTTTTTTTTTTTGGAGAGATTTTCGCTATAGGGAGTGTGCGCTCGCCAGACAGACAGAGAGAGACATAGAGACAGAAAGCAAGAAATCACCCCCCAGGGGGGATGGTCAAGCCGCAATCCCTTCTCCTCCATCCTCCTCTCGGGATCTTGGGCATGCACGCACACACGCCTGGCATGAGTTTTAATTCTCCGGGTCCGGGACGCAAACCGCGGCCAACTACGTGGGAGTCTAGCGACATAGCCATTATGCTAACTGCTGGTTCCCCGGAAGCCCTTTATACTCAGTAAGGGAGACTTCCCTGAGCCACGTTGCTGCAGAGTATCTCCAGGTTACGGCTTGGGTGTGAAAGTGGGGCCTGTGCAATCTGAGCTCACTCTGCTAATGCTTTTGAGACGCTTGAGCGCCTCCCACCCTGTCCTCTCCACTATAGGGGTCCTGGTTGGATTGTGGTGAAGAGGCGGGTCCTGAAACTAGGGCTGAGCAGGGAGTTGCTGCTCCTCAGCCGTGCGCCTACCTGGCCTACTCTAGGCCGAAGGGCAGTGCCTTTTCAGTCCCAGGTGCAGGGCAGGCAGCTTGCTCCTTAATGAAGCTGTCTTCTCCCCAACCCCCGCAGCAGCTCAGTTCCCCGAGTGCATCCAGACTTGGCTAAATGAAATTGCCTCTTGCAGCAGGTGGCAAGAATAGCTTGTCAACTGCCTCTCATCAGGACTGATATGAAAATCCCTTATCTGAACAATGAAACACCAGCAAGTGCCCATCCAGCCAATTATTTTTTCCAATAAGAGAAAGTGAAGTGCCCGAGAAAGGGTGCAGAGGGCCTGGCAGTGGGAGGGTGGATTGGGAGGGACCAAGCAGGGGGATGACTCAAACCAGGCAGATGTGGAGTTAGCAAGGAGATTTGAGGCACAGACAGTTCAGAGGAAAGTGTCAGGAGAGGGAAGTGGAGTCAGGATCCTCCCTCCCTGTCCATCCCAAGGTGAGGGACCACAGGGAACAGCAGGGCCTTTGTCTGAGGTCCCTCGGAGGGTCTAGTGGGCTAGGGTCCTGGGGACCTGGATGCCAGCTTGGGGTGCTGACTAAGTAGAGCTCAGGGATGAGGTTATTGCACAGAAAGGCCCCCCTGTGGAACGGGAAGCCTGTGCTCCTTCTTCCTCTGGGCCCACCCTATGGAAGGAATGGGGTGTGACCTGACCGTGGGCATTATTATGTGTGTCCACGTCCTCCCTTGCTATAAGGAGATAACCTATACCCCTGTCTGCATCACAGAGACATTCTGAGCACGTAAGATTACAGGTGCGAAGGTTTTTCTCTTTATTTAATTTTTGCTACAAGGCATGTACACTCACCAAAGAGAGGCAAAGACAGAGACAGGGAGGAAAAGTAAGAAAGCAACCCCCCCAGGAAAGATGGCCACACCACAATCTGTTCTCCATTCTCTTCTTGGGATTTGGGGCAAGTATGCACACATGTCCAGTGTGTTTTTTCCAAGCTGCCAAGTCTAGGACTAACTACACAGATGGTCATATGGGATCCAGAGGCCTGGACCACTGTGTAATCAGCTCGCCCTCTCTAAATATTAAAACTGCTTCACAGGTATTACTCAATGGCCAGAGGGCTGCAGTCTAGCTGCTAGGTCCCGTGTCTCCTCGAATTCTCTTTCTCCCAGTCTTGTAAATTTGCTCCAGTGAAGCCTCAGGTCCCTTTTCTTCCTCCTTCGTACTTCCCTCCACCATCCTTCTCAGGAGCACTCGCCTCCATTCCCTTTCTTTCTCCAGCCTTTGCCCTGGTCCAGCTCCAGCTCTGAGCTCCCAATGAAGCACAAGTCCCTGCTTGGACCCAGTGCTCCAACCTCACAGCTTCAGTTTATCCCACACGCTGTGGCTGGATCATCCTCCTCCCGCTGGAATCCTGCTGTGTGTCCAAGGGTGCATCCCACATTATGCCTGAGTTACTTATTGAGAACTTGCCTGTGCACCCACCCCGGGCACCAACCCTGACCTGGCTCCACTGTAACCATCAGCTTTCTGCTTCCCCCTGCTTCTAAACCATCTCCTCCCCTATCCTCTGCAACGCCATCCGCTTTCTCTCTGCTAACCGAACTAAATACCCCTTGAATAACTAGTTAACTATTTCTCCCCCTCCAGGAAACCTTCCCTAAAAAACTTTGCTGAACCTTGTCTTCCTTTCATTTGAACACTTTCCAGGCTGTAACCGGATTGGCATCCCAGTGCTGTGTGCATAGTGAGGTGGTGTCTGAGGGCTCTATTAGACTTTTTTTGACGGTCATCCTCCCCAAAGGGACCATGCCCACTGGTTCCCCAAGGTGAGATCAATGCTGGTCAACTACAGCCTCATCGTGTGGGAAGATGACCAGGTCAGGTCTGCATCCAGGAAAGCGGCAGGACAATGTCAAGTGCAGGGGCCACAGTGACCTGTATGGCAGTGAGACTTCCCTGTCTTTACACAATGACACGGTCACATGGTGTCCTCCTCTAACCCCATTTTGCAGCACCCATCACCGTGAGCTGTGGCAGGGAGTGTAGAGGAGGTGCAGACGTCACTGTCACCTAATGGGCAGGTTGGGATTGTTTGGGCTCTCTGCGCATCGCTGGGGATAAAGAATGAAGGGGCTGTTTATATGCACTGATTCAGCTCAGCACATAGTCCTGGCCTATTTTGTGGTTTTAAATCAGAGATGCCAAGAACAGTGCGTCTGGCAGCTTAACCCACAGTAACCTTTAGGTGCTTTCCAACCCTGCAATTTCTCTGCTTATTGTTCTGGTTGGAAAATGAAACGCCCTCTCTGCCAGCAATTAATTTACCAAGATAAACAAAATTTCTGCTTTTCGTGACAAAGACAGTCCCTGAATGCCAATCTTAGGTCTGCCAGATTGCAATTTCAAGTGGGTGCAGCCAGCGCGGTTAGGACTTGCAGGTAATATATCACAGAGGTTAGGAGGAACGGAGAAAGCGCCGTCAAGAGGGAGTGGAAAAAGTGGTGTCCTGGAGTTCTTGTCCTCATTTCTAACTTTTCTGGCAACAAGTTCCTATGTCCTTGGCTAACTTTCTTTTTTTAAAAACTGCAGATGATTTTGTTCCTCTTCTCTGTTCTATTTGGCCTATTTCCAGCCCCTTCCTGATGCGGGCACAGCCTTCTCCCTACTTGCACCCTGTCACAGCCTGCCAGCCTCTCCAAGTACCCGGGACCCTTGGCTTGCTACATGTTGCCTGTGGGTCAGTTCCTTTCATCCAAGAACTGTTTCTGGGGTGGTTGATTTCATACACTCTAGAAATAAATCCAGACTACAGATGCAGCCTCCCTTCTCCTGCCCTGAATGATAAATGTATGGGGTCACGATGCATTGGAAAGGGAGGAGGCAAGCACCGATCTGAGAGACAGGGTTGCTGAGAAGCTGGGAAGGATTTGCCCAGGTAGGCGGAGTGGTGGGTTTTGGGGGTAAAGGCTCTGAATGACACCAGCCAGGAATCATTAGAGATTATCTTGGGGGATTTAAAAGCAGCAATTAAGTCAGAGAACATTGTCTCCTTCCTCTCAGCCCCTGTTGAGAATCAATCCCAGTCATCGAAATACTCCTATCCCCACCGCTGCTCTCCAAGGCTGAGCTCTCTACATTCTTAGGTAGATTAGGAGAGAAGAGAAAGGACCCACCAGTCTCTCAGACACCTACTCCTCCAACTTTCTGCTTCCTATTCCTGCCTCTGAGAGCTCTGTTCTCTGTGGCTTTGCAATGAGAATGGTTATCTTTCTGGAGATGTTACCTGCTCTGATCCCAGGGGTTCCCTGGGCTGGGCGGTGAGATCATCCCGGTAGTGCATGATTTCCAGATGCCTCGTACTAAAGCAGACATCACCAAGGAGCTCACAGCGGCTCCTGGAGTCAAGGTAAACACAGGTAACGATGGAAACACGCTGAGAAACTAGGGAATCATTTCCTCACGGGCAGTCACCGGAGCTGGCTCCCTACTTCGTTCTCCTGTCTCATTCTGCTGCTCCCCAGGGACTCCTTCCAGAATAGTTGGACACAACATCCTAGGGAACCTCTGTCTAGATCCTCTCCAGAGAAACACGAGGTAGCTCCATCTCTTGGGACAAGTGACGAGGCAGAGGAATCTCGATAATAAAATCTAATTTACAATCTACTGATCAGATTAAGAGTTTTGGCTGTGAGTTCCATTCAACCCTGTATTTGGAACTATGGAACACACAGGGCGTTTGCTAGGTCTTAGTGGAGTGGTGAGTGGTATAAAAGTAAACAAGAAAAGTTTCCATTCTAAAGAGCATGTCCTCCAGGCAATTCTACTATTATCTGATCTTCAAAATGTCCATATGTACAGAAGCCTTTGGAATATAGTATTTTGAGATACTAATGGTTCTCAGATGCTTTCCCAGAACTACTGCTAAAGGCATGGCAATGATGTCTTTAAAATCTCGTGTGAGTCTCTATAATCATATGAAATGTATATTCTTTTTTTTTTTTTTTTTAGAATTATTTTTTTTTATTTAATTTTATTTATTCATTTCTTTATTTTAACTTGACCAGAGACAGAAGAGAGAGTGAGAGAGAGAGAGAGAGAAAGTGAGAAAGTAAGCCACCAGGTTCGGGACTCAAACTGTGGTCAGCCATGTGGGAGTGTCCAGCGCCTTAGCCACCATGCCACCTGCTGGTCCCCATGAAATGTATATTCTAATGTATATCATTGGTTTTAATATAAAATGAGCCTCCTCTTCTCCAACTCCACACTCCTCAAAATCTAGTTAGATGTTTAAGGGCATTCGACTCCCACATGGTTCAAGTCCTGGACCTGGTGGCTTGCTTTCTCACTTTCCCTCTCTCTCTCTTTCTCTGTCCCTCTCTGGTCAAATTAAAATAAATAGGTAAATAAATAAAGTTAAATAAAATAATACTTAAAAAAAAGAATCAGGGATAGAGATGTGCAATGCCAACTTACTGAGTTCAAAACTCAGAGAGGTGTAAGACAGCTGGGCTTTGGAATTCTCCCTCCTACTCAGACTGCTTCTGAGGTCTGCCTTCATCTCTTTGATTTTCCTTCCTTGAGCCTCTACTCTTTTAGGTCACCAGATCTAGGACATCCTTGCCATGTCTTCCCTTCCTCTGTGCCTTTCTTAGGGGAGGCTTTCTGTGTGATTCTGCCTTGTTTTTCTGTTTTGTATTGCCATTGAATTTAGACACACAACCATTTAGGCCCAAGGCAAATAATAACAACCAAAAAAAGGTCATTAATCATTCCATTAATGATTTCTTTCAAAAGCAGTTGTTGGTGACCTGCTCCTTAGATAAAGAGCTATGCTAGACACTGGAATAGAGTGATGAGCAAAATAAAATGTAGTTTATCCCAATGATGCTTACAAGTTCCTGGAAGAAACACTAATCCCAGGACCCTACCAGGATGTAATTTTGAATTTTGCCATGTGGGGAGAGACTAGCATGCTAAGAGAATAGATAGCAAAGTATTCCATCTGATCTGGGGAGGTGGTCAGGAGAGACCTCCTGAGGAAAAACATCATTTTAGCAGAAAAGTAGAGGGTGCTTCATAGTCAACTTAATGATGGGCCGATAGATGGCATGGAGGTTAAAATGCTGGATCTCTCATGGCTGGCTTCACAGTTTGAGAATCACACTGGGCACGTGTGCGTGTGTGCCCCAAATCCAGAGAGGAGAGTGGAAGAGGAGGGATTGTGGCAGGTCATCTCCCCTCTCTCTGTCTCTCAGTTTCTCTCTGGCCAGTGCACCCACTCTGTAGCAAAACCTAAAAAAAATTTTAGAAGAATTCACTAAATGAAAGGGAGTAGAAGTGAAAGAAAGCATTCTAGGCAGAGGAGCAGCGTGTGTAAGAGTCTCGTGATGCAGGGAGGGAGTATCACCAACTTGAGGAACTGAAAGGAGACCTCCCTGCCTGGAGCAGACACAGAGAAAGGAGAAGTGGTGTAGGACAGGCTGGAGAGTCAGCGTGGGCCCGAGTTCTAAGATCCAAGTAGGTAAATATAGCTGCTGTATACTAGGTTCATAGTCAGGGCATAGCCAAATGTGCTCACTTAGTTCCGGAGTAAATGAAGTAGAAAGAACTTTAAGTGAAAACAAATTAACTGGGACTTAGTATTTCAGGAGGAGGTAAGTTCACTATAAAGAACATTCCAAAAAAATCTCAGAAGAAAGACAAAGTCAGGTATGTGTTTGCTGAATGACTGAAAGAATGGATGAATAACGGACACCTAAAGATCTAGAACGGTATCAGCATCTCCATTTCCAGCTGCGCTCCAAGCAGAAGCCTGACCTGGCTCTGCCTCTTCCAGAGCAAATCACCCACAGTATTCTTCCTAGTTGCCATGGCATTCTGCACGTGTGACAGTCATGACATTGTCCCACTGTGCTGTCCCAGCTGTGACGGCTTGTTGTTAGTGCTCTCCCTCTAGACCTTGGGCTCCTTGAAGCCAGGGTTCATGTCTTACTCATTTTCTTCATTCCCCGACCCAGCACAGTGCCTGGCACGTAATAGGTGCTCGGTGAGCATCGGGTGGAGGCATGCACGCTGCCCTGTCTGTACAAATTCACTAGACTGCATGATGATCAGGATGACAGAGTGTGTAATTGCCCTAGCCTCAGGGCTAACAACGAACATTTCAGGAGAGCCAACTGGAATCCAGCCTCCTTAACCTCACACCATCGGCTGGACCCAACCTTATTCTTGTGGCGATAAAATCTAGACCCTTGTTGTTCTTGTAGGATTTTCTGTGAACGTGCCCAGCTAGCTCATCAAGCCAACAGGCTCTACATAGGAAAAGAAAAGGCTTAGTTGCCAGTCCTCTCTGCAAGCCTATGATATTAATAGTCTGCATATGAACATCCATTGTATTTCTAGCTACATGTGCTTCCTTGTGTCCTTACAGCATGTCTAACTGAAAGAGCTTAAATGATTCATCCAAGGGTCACCAGCACGTCAGTCAGGCCTAGAGGCTTTTTCTCCGGCACTCACTCCCTACTCCAGCACTCTCCCCGTTACCCACCTTGAAGGAGATGGTTCTCAGAGGCTAGTGGGGAGACGCTCTGTGGGCCTTGCTCCTGATGTGCTGAGCACTGGCAAGCCCTGGTGGGAACCCGAGGGGTCTGCCAGGGGCCGCAGAGATTCATGTTCCACAGGGGAGAGAGTTGCAAGCCACATCTACTTTCTCTCACCCTCCCAGGGACGACCTGAGACAATGTGCAGCTACAGAGCTATCGTGGTGACCCAGACAGAAGCCGTCAGGGAGAGGATGGCTGAGCTGAAGGCAGACAGCAGCCAGGAGGGGAGGAGGAGCCATTTCTGCCTGAGCCCAGGGCCAGGGAGCCTTTGGCTAGAGACTAGCTAGTGATATCAATGAGTTCTAGAGGCTGATGACAGCTGGCTCTAGAAGGTGTGAGCCTGGGTCCTGCTGCAGAGCAGCCCACTGAGGATAGGGCACAGGTGTGCCATTCTTCAAAAGAGTGAAACCAAGTCAACTATTACTCTCTCCTCCCCTTTAAGACAAGCTTCTATCGGGCTCACTGGTCAGATTCAGAATTCTTCCCTATTAAAAAGAATTCACTAAACCATTGCAGAGAGCTGAGTTCAAGATGTTTACCTAAAGATGAAAGGGCAGTCTCTATTCTCAAGATGTTTACAGTCTAGTAGAAAGGTAAGCAGACATGCAAATACTATCGGTGAAAAAGAACATGGTGAACAGCTACAAAGAGAGGTTTGGAATCGGGCTTAATGAAGGCAAGCAGAGTGGGGCATCAGGCAGGCTATCAGTCTTCAAAGGCACCTGGAATTAAATTCGGAAGACAAACGCATGGCAAATGCCTATGCTTCTGGGCCACTGAGCAGTTTCCATGGCTGCAACCTTCCTTTCTTATCTAGGACGATCATCATAATACTAACGACCTTTCTCGGGTACTTATTATGCGACAGGCACAGCACGGAGTGCTCTGTGTCCACCGCCTCCTGTCATCATTAAAACCACCCCGAGGTGGGGATTCTCATCGTCCTATTTCACAGCTGAGGAAATTGAGGCCTTAAGAGGTTCAGGAACTAATCCAAAGTCATTCAGTTGGAAACAGTTGGAGCTGAGACATAAACCCAGCTTAGCTCTAAATTTTAATTTTTACTTTTTATTGATTTTAGTTTTACTAAAGGGTGCAAAGATAGAGAGAGAAAGTAGGAAATCACCTCCCACCCCAGGGCGGGTGGCCACAATGCAATCCCCTGTCCTTCATTCTCCTCTTGGGATTCTGGGCACATGCACACAACATGTTCAGAGTGTCTTTCAAGCTGCTGGGATCAGGACTTGAACTTCAAAGTCGGCCATGTGGGATCTAGCTGCCTTAATCACCACACCACCGGCTGGCCTAAACTTAAATGTTACAGAAATCCATAGACAACTACTGCTTCCCAAAGTGAAAACATCCCTGCAGATTCTGGGGAAAAGCTCACTCGTCTTATGGAGCAGTTCAAATCCTGGCAGTGTCTTTCTTTCCCGGTGCTGAGACCCTTAACTCCGGTTTGGAGAGGCCAGATGAAGAGAGAAAATCAACCCCACACATCTCAGAGTTCCAGAGAATCCGGTGAAAGTCCTTTGGGCCAATCATACCCAAGCTGGTCTCTAAATCAGAGGTTTTGGCTTTAGTCTCAGCCCTGAGCCTCTCTGGACTTGAAGGATTGTCAGGGCTCTCAGCAGCAGGAGTAACTGAAAGGGGATTAGACTGTGTCCACGTGCCTGTGGTGCTCACACTCCCCTTCCGTGTCTCAATGAATCATAAGCTCTTAGTCCTGACAGAGGCTTTAGAGATTATCCAGTCCAATCCCTTCCATTGATACACTCCACATTAACAGTCTTTAATGGCGCAGTTCTTAGGGTATTTTCTCTTTGTTTCAGTAAAAGAGCATCTTACTACTAAACACTGATTTCAGAATATTGGCTGCAAAACACAGAAAAGAATCTTACAGCTGTGATGCACGCACTGAGAATCTCCATCAGCCTAGGTCTTTCCTATTTCGACCCATGGACCGAGCCCCTTTTGTGGCAGAGGTATGGGAGTGGGTAGGGGTGCAGAGAGCTGACTAATGTGTTTCTCTAATGCCGAGAACAGACTGCTGCGGCTGGCCGGCCCTTCTGCTTCCTGATCGGCACACCCCGCATCTCTGCCATGGCCGGGGCCAGCAGCCATCCATTTTGTCTGCCAGGCTCCTTGTTGGTCTGATCCGCTGGCAGGCAGAGCTGAGCTGAGCCCTTTGCCTGCTGGCTGCTTATCTGGGACATATGATTTGTGGAAAAAGTCCTGCCAGAGGGGAGCCAAGACTTTCCTTCGCAGGGCCACTGCAGAGGAGGGGAGCAGCCCTGACACGCCACCTGCTCTAGAATCTTGTGCCCTTGCTCTTCATGGGGAGCAGCGGACATCTGTGCTCTGTGGCTACCGTGGGGCAATGAACAGAGCATAGGAGGGGAACATCTGCAGCAGGTAGAAGAGGTCACTGTTCCTCTTCTGGTCCTTTTTGTGGGGAGCTGGCCAGGCCACTGCTCACCCTCTCCTACGGGACCCTTGGGCCACCTATGCAGCCCATCCTCAGGGTTCCACCCTCCCTTCCAGCCCTTTTAAGGAACCAAACCCCTGGTTTGGAGAGCCTGGTAGGTTCCCATAGCAATAGGCCTTTTAGATGCTTCCATGGCAACCAACACCCAGACCATTTAGTTGCTAGTCAACTGACAGCTGTAAGCGAGTCGAATTCAGTTCAGAATCCGAAGGATAGGCCAGGGGGAGCCTCTTCAGAGAAAAAGACACAACCACCCAAAACGACTCAACTCCTCTGAAGACTTTTAGGCAACATCTGTGGCAATTCCGAGTCCCTTTCTTCCTTGGAAGGCACAAACTCCCCTTCCAACCCCGCCCTCCATTTCCAACACATAGATACCAACAACTCAAATAAGTACCCCAGGTTTTTAAATAAGGAACACCCCAACTTCTTAGATAGTTTGTTCATTATTTTTTTATGAGGGGGGGGAGTATTTTATTTGTTTTTTTGAGAGATCTTTGCTATAGGGCACATGAGCCTGCTGGAGAGACAGAAAATGAAATCACCCTCCAGTGGGGACGGCCACACCACAATCCCTTCTCCTCTAGTCTCCTCTCCGGATGTTTTGGCACATACACACGTGCCTGGCATGGGTTTCAAGCTGCTGGATCCAGGACTTGAACTGCAGTTGACCATGTGTGAGTCTAGTGTCTTAACTACTACACCACCTGCTGGTCCCTAGGGGAGTATTTTTTTTTTTTTTTTTGAGAGGTTTTTGCTATAGGGCGCGTGCGCTCGCCAGACAGACAGAGAGAGACAGAGAGATAGAAAGCAGGAAATCACCCCCCAGGGGGGATGGCCACGCCGCAATCCCTTCTCCTCCATTCTCCTCTCGGGATCTTGGGCACGCACGCACACGCGCCCGGCGTGAGTTTAAGCCGCTGGGTCCGGGACTCGAACCGCTGTCGACTACGTGGGAGTCCAGCGACATAGCCATTACGCTAACTGCTGGTCCCCCTAGGGGAGTATTTTTGACAGGGTCTCTACATCTTGATCCCTCTGTGCCACCTTTCCAGTTGGCGAGGCCCATAGGTGCACGCCACCATATGGGGCTTGTTTAGGTTGGCAGGGAACTGAGTCTGGGTCTCTCATGGGGCCTCAGCCATTGTGCGGTGGTGCCCTCCAAACTTACCACCGTGAGTGGGCCAGGAGCATCAACTTCTTCTTCCTGTTCTGTCTTCTTCCCAACTGGGAAGAACCTTTGCTTAACATGACCCTTGCCTTGGCAGCTTTCTTTCCCATAACTGGTCCCGCCGTGCTAGTGCTCTGCCTGTGTGCCATGACCCTGTCCTCATGCCAACCCTGGCAGTATTATTTGCCTTTTGAGAAGGACTAATCCCAGATCATCTTCTCTTGGTTGATCTCACCTATTTCAAGCTGCCCCTGGGGGTGTTCTTAGAATAGTCTGTCTTATCAACCTTTGCAAAGCATAATCAAGATCACTCTGTTCTTTTTAAAAGAATCAACGAAGACTTCAAAACCAACCATGCAGGATTTGAAATTACCCCATGCTTTTTATTAGCACAAAGATTTGACTAAATACCAGGTTTTGCACTTAACCTTCCTCCAAACTGGGGATATTAAGTGTTAGGTTCTTTTTATCTTGTAAGTGGATGTGCCCCACCCCCCCTTTTAAACAATTGGATTTATCTGCCCTGGAGTTCGTGTAAGGGAAGTCTGGGGTCTAAGCCTCTAAGGCTTGCTCAGTGAACTAGAAAAGTGTGAAACTATTGTTGGAAAGAACATGACCTTTTTTGATATACCTAAGATTCAGTACTTCTCAATGTTTTAATGACTCAGGGGTGCACCTGGGAGCCGTCTGTGGAAGACGACCTTTCAGACTAATCCCCCCACGGGAGCCCTACCTACTCACGGCTGTGGGCTCCACATAGCCTGGCAGTGGCTGGTAAACAGCCACAAGCTGCTGTGTTTCCTTTCTGCTGTGATGGGAAGGAATATCCTAGCTGAACTGCCGTCTCTCTTATACATGACAGGAAGTGAGCATGAAATGAAGGCTCGTAGCTGTTACACTTGAGCTAAAGGACGGGAGGAATCTTTGGGGACGAGGGAGACAGCTGACACATGTGGGAGGGATGAGCTTCTCTGGGCCCCTTGGAAAGTTCCTGTGAATATAAGATAGCTGTCTCTCTCGGGAGACGTAGCATCACACATTGGATTGAACCTTATGATTCTCCTGCTATTTCTAGACAAAGAACAGTGTCTGTCTCCTAGAATAATGGCTAACACTTACAAAATATACATCAAATGCCAGGGGGCATTCTTAGTGTTTTCCCTGCCTCATCTCCTCCTCATGGCCCTACCATTATGCTTATTTAACAGATAAGGAAACAAGTAGAAAGAGAGGAAGTGATTTAGAGATCACACTGGGGGTCTTTTTAACTGGTAGAGCCAGGACTCATCAAAGTCAGTCTGAAGCCAGAGACCACAGCAGTTAACCACCTTTGGAATTCACACAATCTCGATATACCTAGGGTCCAGCACTGGGAGACAAGGTGGGCTGTTCTTCCAGATTCAGTGTGACAGAGAACATAGACCTTAGCTAAACAGCAGTGACGGAATGGCTCCCTGCATTAACTAGTCAAGCTTGGCTATTAACTTTATTCCCAATCCATTGCTGTCCTCTGGTGGTTTTCCTGGGAAACTCACAGGCCGAAGAAACCCAAGGCTCTAGTTAAATTACGGGATGAAAGGAACCAGACCAAATAAATTATATGCTCATCAGCACTTCCTACAAACTCAACTAAGAAGAGACCATTCCTTTTGTCCCAACCTAGCAACACATGACCTTCCAAGGTCCACATTACTCAACTGTGAACGGGGCTGTAATCCTAAAAGCAGATCAATAGTGTATTTTTTCAAAAGAGACAGCAAAATATATGCTTCTTGATTATACCTGTACCCTTGGAGTGGAAACCTTCAAGATTTAATTCAGCCAGGCATTACTTGATACAACTTCACATTTCATCTTTTAAGCTTCCAGGCTTTTGTCATCACGACAGAGGATTCCCAAAAAATCACCATGCCTCATCCTAACCTGCAACCCTATTTTCCCCACTTTCCGACCTGCCCCTTTAGACTCAGTTTCCTAACATTTCAAGTGTGGTTATTATTCAACTAGGGGATGCTGGCTCCCACAGCTTCTTTCAGCAATGCTTGGTTGTGTAAGACTGGGCAAAATAAGGCAAAACAAAGTCATTTTGTATAAAGTAGGTAAGGTGTAGCTGGGCAAAAAGTAGGAAATGTTTCTGAAAGAGTCAGATCTTAATTGCTCTGGGATTACAGAATTGGGTGGCTGTCTCCCACAGACCTGAGGGAATGTACTCTGTTTTAAAGAAGCAAATGTCCACGGCCCAAATGCATAAGACAAAACTGACAAGTTTGTATTTATTCAAAGGTAGATTTCCAGGTACAGAAAGAGGCCACAAGTTAATGCTGTTAAGGAAAAAAAAAAAATCAAGTGCTACATTTAATGAAACCTAAGACAGAAAAAGAGACATGAGACAAACCACAGAACCAGCCACCCAGAGCTGAATTTCAAACTGTAGCACACCCCCTCTCTCCAGGATCGTTGGGTACCACTGGAGGTGCTTTGGGAGTCAGCAGACCCGTTGGCCAGATGCACTGAGATGCTCAGAGAAGAGGAGCCTGCAGATTTAAGGTCCCAGCCAGATGGAAGTGGTTTGGAACCATCTCCCACTGTGAGGGTCAATAACCCTTCAGCTCTTTGGTATCCCTAGGCAACCTCCTTTAGATCCTGTCCATTGGGATCTCCTTATTCCAATGGGGGGAAAAGACAATGAAACCAAGCCCCGCAGTCTCTCTCTTCTTCCCTTTAACCTTTCCCCCAAGGATATTACAAAGGTGGCAGTTCTGAGCTCTCAGGAAATGGAGTGTTAGATGCTTTTGGAGGGTGAGAGGCATAAAATAGTCTTGAAATTCCTTTCGTCGTATGGCACTGGTTCAGGTCCAATCTCTACTCCTTGTCCTCCCCTCCTTCCCCTGTGCCCTCTCACCCCCAGACAGACATATTGGCATTAAATAACTCTAGTCCTTGATCTCTATGGGGATCTCCCAGCAGAAGAGATTTTGTTTTTGGTCATCCTTAAGTTCCCACTTCACCACCAGTTTTACCTGGAGGAAGAGAACAAGAATTAGAAAAATGAAACTAGGACCTGACCTTAATCCATAAATGGCTTAACTATCTGCATTAGATATAAACTGTAACAAATTGCTTAATTCCTCATACTTCTCTTCTTAAATCATACCACCATGAAGGCTGCTTAGAGCTGTCAGACTGTGGCTTTAAACTTAGAAGAGCGAACACAAACTATTTTAGTGAATTTACCAAATACAATCTCTAAAGCATTCTTTCCCTTCTTATACAAATGAAGCTTTATATAAGTAATAATTTTATATTTAAACAATTTATCATGTATTTGGCAATCTTATTCAACCTTTTTTTCTTTTTTTTTTTTTTTTTTGAGAGGTTTTCGCTATAAGGCGCATGCGCTCGCCAGACAGACAAAGACAGAGAGACAGAAAGCGAGAAATCACCCCCCAGGGGGGATGGTCACGTCGCAATCCCTTCTCCTCCATTCTCCTCTCGGGATCTTGGGCATGCACACACACACGCCCGGCGTGAGTTCTAAGCCACCGGGTCCGGGACGCGAACCGCGGTTGACTACGTGGGAGTCCAGCGACATAGCCATTACGCTAACTGCTGGTTCCCTTATTCAACCTTTTTCAATTCTAAGTATTAATCAAAAAGAGGGGCCAGTAAGTGGTGTGGTAGCTAAAGCACTGGATTCCCACATGACTGACCATGGTTCAATTCCTGAACCTGGCGGCCAGCCAGGGCATGGTGGTTAAGGCAGCTGGATCCCACATGCCAACTGTGTAGTTCTAGTCTTTGACCTGGTGGCTTGAAAACCACTCTGGGCCCGTGTGTATGCATTCCCAAAATCCTGAGAGGAGAAGGGACTGCAGCATGGCCATCCCGCCAGTGGGTGCTTTCTCATTCCCCTCACCCCTGTGTCTCTCTGGAGACCACACTCTCTCTCAATAGCAAAAAGTAAAAGTAAAAAAATTAGATTCTTAGGTATAAGCAAACGTTCTCTTTAGTTGAAAATGGAAATGTCAAAGCACAAGGATAGTTTGAAGAAGTTTATGGCTGTATCAAGTTTTAAGGACAACAGCCCTTTGTAACAACACAGTTTTGTTAACGTCTCTAAGGCTATTTTCTATTAATATGCCTCACGAGAGATCTCTGCCCTGACCTCGTTCACCCACATTATGAGCTGTCCCTTCTAATTCTCACTAACTCACTGATACTTGTCAGGTCCTTCCTTATGTGGATAGTAGCCTGCTGTCAATGGTTACTATCTCTTTTTTATACTCAAATGTTTCGTCACAATGCAACATTTTTTTTTTTTGGAGAGGTTTTTGCTATAGGGCGCGTGCGCTAGCCAGACAGAGACAGAGAGACAGAAAGCGAGAAATCACCCCCCAGGGGGGATGGTCACGCCGCAATCCCTTCTCCTCCATTCTCCTCTCGGGATCTTGGGCACGCACGCACACACGCCCGGCGTGAGTTCTAAGCCACCGGGTCCGGGACGCGAACCGCAGTCGACTACGTGGGAGTCCAGCGACATAGCCATTACGCTAACTGCTGGTTCCCACAATGCAACATTTGAGTGACAATGATAACCAGCTTTTGGAAACTTGCTTTGCAAGTTTTTCAAGATTAGTATATATTAACTACTGCTTCACTTAGCACATAAACTAACATAGGGTTAGCTATTTTCAAATGAAGTAAACTCACTTAACGGACAATAGCTACCATATACTAAGTACCTGCTACCTACAATGCATCAGGCCCTGACTAGACACCCCGCATGTGTAACCGAGGTTCAGAAATGCCCATGATTATATGCATACTCTAAAAATTAATCTACAAACCTGTCCCTGACCTTTAGGGTCTCCCATATCCCTTAAGCACTCAGATTCCCTATATCTGAATCTCTTTAGGATGTTCTCTTATGAGTGTGGTCACACGCTATCCCTTCTCCATTTCTCCATCCTGTCAGGACCTCGGGCACATGTGCACATGCGCTGGCACATTTTTCAAAGTGACAGGACCAGAGCTCCAACCAGTGGGCCACAAGAGACGTAGCTCCCAAAACATAGCACTTACCCACTACAAGCTGGCTATAGGATTTAATTACTTGCCTTTTCTAGAAAATAAATGCCCAGATTGCTTCTGGGTTCTACTTGATTTCCTTCTAGGAAATGTAGCTTTTCCTCATGGAAAAAAGTAATCCCTTTACTTTCTCCATTCTTATATCAAGATCCCTGTCTGTCTTGGGACCAGCAGTTAGCGTAATGGCTATATTGCTGGACTCCGATGTAGTCAACCGCGGTTCGAGTCCCGGACCCGGTGGCTTAAAACTCACGCCAGGCGCATGTGCGTGCATGCCCAAGATCCCAAGAGGAGAGTGGAGGAGAAGGGATTGCGACGTGACCATCCCCCCGGGGGGTGATTTCTTGCTTTCTGTCTCTCTGTCTCTGTCTGTCTGGCAAGCACACGTGCCCTATAGCGAAAACCTCTCCAAAAAAAAAAAAAAAAAAAGATCCCTGTCTGTCTTCTCCTCAGAAGTGTGTGGTAGGAAAAGAAGCAGGTAAAGCAAGGCTGGGCCAGAGGTGAAGGGAGGGGTTGGAGGAGTGCAGGTAAGAAAGGAGAGTGAACAAGCTAACTCTCTGCTATGGAGCTAATAGCCTACCTGTTCTCTTGTTAAGAGATTAATAAAGAAACCAGGATTTCTCAGGAAAATGCTAAGACAACTTGGCTAAAATCTTTTAAATTACACAGGCTTTTGGGCTGGCCAATAGCCAAGTAGTGAAGGGAGCAAGATCTTACATGGCTGACTATGTGGTTCAAATGCTGGCTTGGTGGGTTGAAAAATATACTAGGCACGTGTGCATGTGCGCCCAAATCCTGACAGGATGGAGAAATGGAGAAGGGATTGCAGCATGACCACAACCACTGGGGGGCGCTTTTTCCCTCTTCCTGTCTGGCAATTAAAAAAAAAATTACACAGGCTCTGGGATTATAAGACCCTACTCTAAACCTAGAGTGTAATACTTCTTAGTGGGGTGGAACACAGGCTCTGGGATTATAAGACCCTACTCTAAACCTAGAGTGTAATACTTCTTAGTGGGGTGGACCCTGTGCATATTGTATAACAGCAGAGACTCAAATTTCTTCTGTAAAATAGAGATACCATCACCTCTACATTGGGTGGTCATGAGAATCAAGTGAAATACTGTATATAATATGGGCTCATTAGCTCCACGCTAATCATTAGGCCACAGTAAAAAAACAAAGGGACACAATGAAAATCATTTGCCCGACCTCACGATTCCCAACCCTTACATCTCCCTTCTTTCCCTTAGACTTCTTTGGCACAGAGATGAGGGGCCCTTTATTGCAGTCTTTGCTTCCTGCCCTCTGCTCTCAGACTTCTAATCCAGCCCCAAGGCCTCCCGTCCCCAATAACAGTGCCACTTACAGAGGGGTATTCACTCTTCACTGGTAGTTTATTCAGGTAGCTATAGGTCTTCGCTTTCTGGATGGGGCAGCTGATGCCACACTTACAGCCATCAGGCTCAGGGATGGGAAAAGGAACTGGAACGCCAAATAAGATGCCATGTACAGAGGCGGTGCTGTTCTTGGATTGAATATCTAAGAGAAAAAAAGAGAAGCAGATGGTTACGAAAACAGCCTATATCCAAACTCTAAATAAAAAATTCAGATCTGTTCTCGAGCAATCGCACTGCCACGATAGCAAATCATCATGCTTGTCCCTCTTACTGCCTAGGGTTTATTTCTCTTTGTAGCTAGGCTGAGTGCTTAGTGCAGAGCAAACGTTAACTCTAAAACTGGGAAAATCACTGAATTCTGGGAAAAGAGGCAATCAACAAGAATTGTGTTCTTTGCTTTCATCTTACCTAGCTATTTACTGCCTTCCACAGTTTCTCAGGAGAATCAGAGCTACTTGGATAAATAGCCTTATCTAACTAGGCAACTGGTTTTTGGCAGTAAACTGTTTGTTTGCTTGTTTATTTATTTGTTTGTTTGTTTGAAAGGTTTTCGCTATAGGGCATGTGTGCTCCCAGAAAGACAGAAAGCGAGAAATCAACTGCCAAGGGGGATGGCCACGCTACAATCTCTTCTCCATTCTCTCTTGGGATTTTGGGCACACATGCACACGCGTCCAGCGTGAGTTTAAGCCACTGGGATCGGGACTCAAACCATGCATGGTTGATTATATGGGAGTTTAGTGACATAGTGATTACACCAACTGCTAGTCCCGTTTGTTCATTTGTTTGTTTATTTATTTATTTTTAGTAGTCAAGATTTTGTTTTATTTTACTGTTGGCTAGAAAGACAGCATTATGGCCAAAGATGACAATGACATTGAAAGAATTCTCTGTGCTTTTCAATAGGCAAATATACTTTTCCCCAGAGTTCCCTGATACGATCTCAAGAGTCCCTGATAACTCCTCTTCTGATGACGTCCTTTTCTTAGCTGTTGTATTCCTGAAGAGCCTGGGCCATGAAGAGCTTGCCTAGGTTCTGCACAGTGAACTCCTGATGTTCTGGCAGTAAGTGTTAATCTGGCCTGCGATGAGCAGCAACTCCAATCTGGCAGGAGGCTGGGGTGGCTTGAAGAGCTTGGACAGGTCCTCCTCAGGGAGAGGGGGTTCTCCCCGACTCTGGCGCTGCATATTCTCCTGCTGGCGACGCTGCTGATACTGATGTTTCTGCTGCTGCTGTTTACTAATATTCCTCATGTATGTGTTATATTTAACTATATCTTGGCTCATTTCATCCACTCTGTCCATCAACAACTGCAGATTCTTCCCCAAATGATTGCTGCTAGCAAGACTGAGCAATTCATGTTTATCTGCTACAGCTGACTTCTTCTCGAGCTCCCACATTAAGACATTGATCAGATGTGAATTTTTAATTACAATCGGCACTTCTTCAAACATATGTTCAAAGGTGATATTTGCCTTTTTCAACGCCTCTGGGGAAAAATCCTTCTCTTTACAAACTTCCATCAGTTTAGGAGTCAGTCTGTATGCCTTTAGTGAGAGAGACCCTTGGGCAGTTTTCATGGGATCGTAAATGAGAACGACAGATTCTTCAATGGCGTGTTGGTAACTGAACTGGGAGTCCAGGAGTGCCCGAGTGAGGAAGGAGCCGTAGTACGTAGACTGGTACCAGCCCACGTGGAGATGATCAATGTTGACGTGGCGAAGGCTCCGCATCATCTCCATCTGATATTGCACTTCATCAAAGTCAGCATCATCCTCTGTATGCTGGGGGAATGGAAAGCAGTTGGTAATTTCAAGCCAATCTTCTACAACCAGACCCAAAAGTACCCCTTGAACAACTTCAGTTCCTTGTCCTTCTTCTTGATAATGCTTGATTATCTTTAATACCACCAGGCCATCTATCTGCACTTGCTTCACCGCCGAGTCTCCGGAACCGCCTTTGCCTTTGCCTTTCCCTGCCGCACTGGTGGTGGAGCTTGAAGACGTAGCAGTGAGGCAGTGCCTTCCTTGCGGGACGCCATCTTTCCAGACAGACAGGAAGAAAGCCCCATTTGTTTATTAACAACAGTGGAAGAGGTAAACCTTTAGAAAGGTAAGATTAGAGAGATATTTATTGATAAGCCCTACCCTCCACAAGTTGGGCAGAAGGAATAAAGGTATTGTAAGAGTAGAGAGCCAGAATTATGAGCTGTTAGGGTATTCTGGAGATACAGAATATTGGCTCTTTCTTTTTGTCTGAGTTGGTGATAACTTTAGAAGGCACGTGTTTGGGACAGGGTACAGATTAGGAGGAAAAATAGGGAGGAGCTTTCCTTAGGCTTAGGAACAAGAGATCACAGGAACCTTGAGGTTTCTTATTAGTCTGGTTCCATAGGATGGAAAATGAGAGAAGGAATCAAGGCAGACACCCTGCCCAGAAATAAAGATATTACATTTGTCTAGATTATTGGAACTCTAAAGGTGATGAATGTGGTACAAGAAAGCATAAATCCCAATAATATTTCTTCAAGTTGAAGAAGAAAGTCCAGATTTCTTGATTATTTTCTGGGTCCCAATGAGTTCCCTAAAACTTCACGGAGGGCGATAAGTATTAATTGTGCCTTTATTTCTAGGCAGGACATAGACTTAATGGCTGAAAGGTATATAGCTTGAAATAACATTTTGGAGGAGTTCCAAAGTTTACAGAGCTGGAATTTGTACTAATACTCTGCAGTCTGTAGCTAAACAGATTTGACATTTCTGTGAAAGCCTGCTGTGCAATATGGGCCTAGACAGGACAGAGAAAAGCCGAGCTGCCTTCTCTCATCTGTGGACACAAGGAAATCTCCCCATTTGCTCACAGGGAGTCTGGCAGCCATGGACTCAGGGAAATGGGCATATGGGAGCTCAGTAGGAGAAGAATGTCTTAAGGGCATAGTGAATCCTAGCTTTGCACAAGTCAGAAGGGAGGTCATGGAATTCCTGACTGCCAACCTTCCAAACCCAACATCCCCCTGGCTCATTCCATTATTTGAGATCTCTGTTATACTTTTCATGAATTTGAGGTTAGAGACACTTTACTTACTACTGGTGAAGGTGACATTAACACTGTAAGACTGTCCTTTGATCAGCTGGCAGGGCAGAGTGGAACATGGGCTTACATTCACTATCTTGGTAACTCCATCTTTAGAACCTGTGAACAAACAAAAAATGAATTAGGAAAGGAGGGAAAAGAAACCACCAAGGATGCCCGCTATTTAATGGGAAGGTGCTCTGCTCTCCCGGTTAAGATGAGCTGTTCTCCTTTGTTTTCCTGGGATGAAATCTTTAAGAAAACACCCAATTAAAAGTCATAATCTTGGCCCAGCTGTTGTGGCATGGATGTTACAGCAGTGCCCTCTCAGGCTGAAAGCCATATGGCTGACTCCATGTTTGCATCCCCAGGTCATCCTGAAAACATGTGAGGGACCTGCATGGGTGTCCAGGATGCTAAGGAGTTCGAGAGCTGGGTAAAGGGGGTTGCAGTGCAATGAGACTCTGTCAAGGGTACTTCTCACTCTTTCTCTCATGTCCACATACACTATCATTAAAAAGAAAAGCCAGGATCTCGACTCGTCTTACTGCTAAAATCAGATTCCATAAAGCAGATGAAAAATAAGCTAGTAGGTTTCTTGACCAAGAAAGTTAGCATTCGTCAAACTAAAAAATATCCAGAGACCATGTCCCCAAAAGAGTAAAGAGATTAAACTATAACCAAAGAAACTCCAAATGTTCTTTGATTCTTATCTTGCATTATTAATGACAAGGTGTCATGGTTTAAAATTAACCTTGAAATATGTGCCTCAACCTTTCTTTTCTAACTTTCTTCTTTATTGATGATAGAGCACATGCATGAAAGAGAGACAGAGAGGAGCACCTTCCATAGGTTCTGGTCACACCCTGATCCCCTCCCTCCAGTAGTCCAGCCTGCTAGATCTTGGACACTTGCACATGTCCCTGCATGTTTCAGGCGGACCAGGCTGGGGATTCGAACCACGGTTGTTATGTGGGATCTAGCTTCTCTTGAGGAAAGCTTTACTACTTCCTCAAGAGAGAGTTGGCCCTCCAGCTTTCTTTTAATTAAGACAGTTCTTTCCTTTTTCATTTCCCAGCAAATAGATAAGCACATAAATTTGATGAAAGTTGTTCACACTTTAGGAAAAAATGCATTTTATGTAAAAATAGCTCAAAGGCAAACCTGGTGCCTGGAACTCCAAGGAGGAAGGTCAAAAATGAGTTACATCATCTCTTCACTCCAAGTTCTGTAAAAGGAAACACTGATCTAAGGAGTCTGTTATTGTGTGTTAGAAAGTTTGCCAGATCTTAGAATAGACACAATCTCTTTGGACTCTCTGGATCCAAGACTTTTAAGCTCCTGAATCATCTGGAAATTGTACCTTGAGTAGCAAGGATGAAGGAAAGCTGAGGCATTTGAAGAAAAAAAAAATCTCACAGCAACGGGTTTTGTCATTCTTGTTTTAGAGATTAGAAAATAGAAGAGCAGAAAGATTATTGGGACTTATCCATGGTCACACTCACTGCCTAGAAAGGACAGACCAAGGACCCAACAAGAGGGCCTAATTTGGAAGTCTTTGCCACTGAAACCTGAAGGAAGCTTTAAACATACAGCCATAGTGACAGGTGGAAGGAGATCCCCAGGAAATTCTTGACTGGGAACTATTTGAGGACTCTAGGTGAAGATCCCGACTCAAATTCAACCCAAAAAAGCCTTTTCCTATTTCTTGGTTCAGCAGCACCTCTTTTCTCTGACTACTATTCCACCTTAGAGGTTCAACCCCCTTTTCCTTTGTGCTTTTCAGTGACACAGTATCTTCTGTCCAGACTTTATACCCTTTTCCCAAAGTCCCAGTAAATCTTTTCGCCAGTATTTTCTATTCTTAGAATATCTTCATTCTTTTGCCCCAACTTGGCTTCCTAGAGGAATAAGCAGTACTATTAAGGTATAGATAAAACAAAGACAACGCAGAATATCCATTCTCAGCTATTTAAATTAGACTGATTCGGGAGGCATGCTCACTTCCAAACTAATGACTGTGGCATTTAAGAGGAACTACCATCTGCACCTTTAACAGGACTGAATCTCAACAGAGGAAGTACCTACCTCCTCTGCACCAGGAATGACCCTTAAGAGAGGAACTACCATCCATTTCTGAAGTAGGAATTGCACTGTACTTCTGAGCTTTTTTCAGTTAGTCATGTTATTTGAGGGAAGAAAGCCAAGGGGCCCACTTATGAGTCATGAAACATTCTGGCTAAAAAAGAAAACATAGGCAGCACCTCAAGTCTTGACTAAGTCATTAGGATCTTGATTTTCCCAAATCAAAGGCATGAAAAGGAGGACAGAGGTCAAGGTCTTTCTGGCTCCAATAAAAGTTAAGGGCCCTAATTAAACTTAACTCTAACTAGGGGTGATTCACACAGTCGAGGTGGCAGAAGTACCAGCTGCATAAAGAACACTGCCACCTGAGTATAGGGTTCTTTTCCTCTGAAGTACTTACTTGGCCTAGGCCTAGAGAGCTGCTGGGGATAATATGCTAGCAAATATTGCAGATATTTACAAAAACATCTACACTAAGAAGTCAGAAATAGAATTAATCTGACTTGTCAATGTGACTTGTTATTTCTAAGCAGTTTCGAATTGATTTATGACTCACAAACTAGGTTTAGCTCAGGAGTCATCTAACCAAAGAGAATAAAGCACCGAGGAATAACATTAGACATTCTCAATAAATATCTGAACACCCTCTCTAAAGGAGCTAAAAACCTTCTATTTGATAGGTGAAGGGGAATCAAGCGGATGATGAAAAATACATAGCAGCTGCCCTGCTCTTACATCCTCGGAGGGCAAAGTCAAACCCATGCCTCGCTGCCCATCCTGATGTGAGATTTTAAAGCAGCACACATGGGGCATAAGTGAAGGGTCAAGTTGTAGCATTACTGATTCCACTTGGGATCTTTTTTTTTTTTTTTTTTTTTTTCTTCTTTCTTTTTTTTTTTTTTTTGGAGAGGTTTTTCGCTATAGGGCGCGTGCGCTCGCCAGACAGACAGAGAGAGACATAGAGACAGAAAGCGAGAAATCACCCCCCAGGGGGGGATGGTCACGCCGCAATCCCTTCTCCTCCATTCTCCTCTCGGGATCTTGGGCACGCACGCACACGCGCCCGGCGTGAGTTGTAAGCCACCGGGTCCGAGACGCGAACCGCGGTCGACTACGTGGGAGTCCAGCGACATAGCCATTACGCTAACTGCTGGTTCCCTTCCACTTGGGATCTTGAGACTGGCTGGTCTCAAACTGTCCTCATTTCTCCCTCACCAACTTTCAGTCATGCTCTGATATTTCTCCAAATCAGTGGTCTCCAAACTTTCACTTCCAATGAGAACAATTTTTTTTTTTTTTTTTTTTTTGGAGAGGTTTTTCGCTATAGGGTGCGTGCGCTCGCCAGACAGAGAGAGAGAGACATAGAGACAGAAAGCGAGAAATCACCCCCCAGGGGGGATGGTCACGCCGCAATCCCTTCTCCTCCATTCTCCTCTCGGGATCTTGGGCACCAATGAGAACAATTTTAAGCACACATCTGTTAACATACAAATGCAGGCTGCAGGGTCAGCAGGTGGCATGTTGATTAAGGTGCTGGAGCCCACACGGCTGACTTCACAATTTGAATCCTGGACCCAGTTACCTGAAAAACACACTGGACATGTGTGTGTTCATGCCCGAAATCCCAAGAAAGGAATGGAGGAGAAGGGATCACAGTGTGGCTATCCCTCCTGGGAGGTGATTTCTCCCTTTCTCTATCTCCTGCAAGTGTACATGTCTTATGGCAAAAACAAAAAACAAAACAACAAAAAGAACCAAACCATTTTGCAAGCCTGTTTTCTAAAATAAACATCTCTGAGACAAGGAAAAAATTCTCTCTCTCTGTATGTATGTGTATGTGTGTGTATGTATATATATACATACACACACATACACATATTCTTATGTCAGTCTAACCAAGGACAAAGTGTTATTTGTTCATAGTAAATGCTGGACAAAAAAATGTTAAGTTAGGTTGATTATTTCAGATATCCCTTATCTGAAGTATTTGGGACCAGAAGTGTTTGGATTTTGGAATATTTGTTTATACACAGTGAAACATCTTGGAGATGGGGCAGAAGTTTAAGCATGAAATCATTTCTTTCACGTATACCTTACATACATGGCCTGCAAGTAATTTTATACAATATTTTTGTATTGCAGTATTTTGACTCTGACCTGTCACATGAGGTCAGGCCTGGAATTTTCCACTTGTGGCCTCATGTCAGTGCTCAAAAAGTTTTGGATTTTGGAGCATTTTTGGATTAGGGGTGCTCACCCTGTATAGGTCTTTAAAAAGCACATTTTCTCCTTCAAACCCTTGAAATGGGATAGCTGAATGAGAGAAAATGCAAGAAACCTGCCTAGTAACAGTATTTGTGACAAGTAAGTTAGGTTCTACCATTTTGTCATTAGGGCTGAGAGGCAGACTGTGGGGCTTGAGACCTGGGTTTGAAGTCTAACTCCACTACTTATTGTGTAACCTCCAGGCAAGATACTTAGCCTCTCTGGAACAGTAACAGTGTCTGCCTTGAAGGGTAGATGGGGTAGCACACACAGCTCTCAGATTAGTGCTATAGATGGAACACAGTAGTGCTATGTGTTTACTATTATCATCATATCCAGATCCCGAGAGGAGAATGGAGAAGGGATTGTGGTGTGACCATCCCCCCTGGGGGCTTTTTTCTCACTTTCTTTCTGTCTCTCTCAGCAAGTGCACATGCCCTATAGCAAAACTCTCTAAATAAATAAATAAGAAGTTATGTTTCTAGAGCCAGCCTGTAGTGTGGTGGTTAAGGTGGTTGGATCCCACTTGGCTGACTGCATGGTTCAAGTCCTGGACCCTGCAATTTGAAAAACAGGCTAGGAGTTTGTGTGTGCATGTGTGCCCAGAATTCCAAAAGAAGGGAAAGATGGAGGAGAAGAGATTGTGGAGTGACCACGCCTGAGAGGGGGTGGGGGTGCTTTCTGGCTTTCCTTTTCTTGTTCTCTCTCTCATGAGTACATGTGCTCTAAGGCAAAATTTAAAAAAATATGTTTCTAGTGCAATAGAATGGACTCTTTTTGTCTCAAAAGTAGAACACATGAAGACAGAAGACAAACTGCAGGTTGAGGGTACATTATTTGCTAGGCAGTCACCAGATTAACTAACTACTGTAAAAGCATGATAAGAACCGAGAAGGCCAAGGAGATGCACTTTGGTTTCTCAGCCTGTGCCTGCCCTTGGGTAGAAGAGTCTCTTTAAATTACTGTGTCATCACACTGACCAACACCACTCCAGCTAGATCTGTAAATACCTTATAGTCCTTTATTCTCCAGCTTGCTTCTTCATCTTAGTTAAGTTCTCACACTGTACACACTTCAAGCATCTAAAACAGAGAAACTCTCTTCCACTCTATCTGATCTTATACAGATAGGAAAAAAAATCCTGAACTTTAATCAACAATCTATCAAAAATTAGTGCTTACATTAAGGCTTTCTTTTTTGAAAATTTTGCTATAGGGTGCAAGTGCTCACCAGAGACTTAACAGGAAAGTGAGAAATCACCCCCACAGGGGGATGGCCATACTGCAATCTCCTCTCCATTCTCCTCTCAAGATTTTGGGCATGGACATGCACGCTTGCTCACCTGGTGTGTTTTTCAAGGTGCTAGGTAGGTTTAGGACTCAAATCACAAAGTTGGCCATGTGCAGTCTAGCCACCTTAATTTGCACACTACCAGCTGGCCCTGCTAAAGCTTTCAGTGTCCAGCTTCTACCTGCTTCTTTCAAGGCTGGGTTCTTTATCTAGTAGGAACTAAGTAATCGGTAGTACTTACAGCTCTTTCATCCTTTTTGTGACAAGAAGTTCTTGGACTCTCAATGTCAATGGAACAAACACCTCTGCAAACATTGCAAAACTAAAGTTGATTGGTTCCATTTTTCACTTGAAGAAATTCTACTCCAGAGAAAGTGGGTGGAGCGGAATGCAAAATCTTTTGATGTGGTCACTAAAGTTTTAACATTGTATTTCCCAATTCAAATTGAAAATCTGTAACTGAAGCCCTCTATTCCTTTAAGAAGTTCTTTCCATAAGAATACAGGTACTTTTTTCAAATAAGTAGAACAATTTCCAGATTTATTTCTCTTTCTCTCTCTTTTTTTTTTTTTTGAGAGGTTTTCGCTATAGGGCACGTGCGCTCGCCAGACAGACAGAGAGAGACATAGAGACAGAAAGTGAGAAATCACCCCCCAGGGGGGATGGTCACGCAGCAATCCCTTCTCCTCCATTCTCCTCTTGGGATCTTGGGCACACATGCACACGCGCCCGGCGTGAGTTTTAAGCCACCGGTCGGGGACGCGAACCACTCTCGGCTATGTGGGAGTCCAGTGAAATAGCCATTATGCTAACTGCTGGTTCCCTCCCTTTCTCTTCTTTAAATTTCTTAGAGGTTGTGTGCAAGAGACAGAGAGAGAAAAAGGGAAGAACCCCCCCCATGGGGGGATGGTCATACCACAATCCCTTAACCTCTCCCTCATTTTGGGATTTTGGGTACACACAGACATGCACCCAGAATGCTTCTTAAGCCCCTGGGGCCAAGACTTGAACCACACAGTCAGCCATGTGGGATTGAGCTTCCTTAACCACCACACCACCTGCTGAGTCCTTCAAGTTGTATGTTCCAATAAAGATTCCAACTGCAGCGCAAGAGGGAGTTGTGTGTCACAAGCTGTAAGAAACACTGAGTTTCACACGAGGAAAAAGTGAGTAAGAATCACAAAATTCCAGAACTCAAAAGACCTATTTTATAAGAGAATAAATCGTGAAAAAGAACTGGCTTTTGACTTGTCAGCGAAAAGGATATTAAAAAGAAAAGCAGAGGATGTGAGTGTCCACCGATGTGCTGGGGGTTACCCAAAGTTTCTTACAAGCATAAATATAAAGATGTTCTGCGCCTCCTGCCCTCAACCCTGGCGCTGGGCGCGGACCTTTTGTCGTCTGTCCTACAAACTAGAAAACTCCCAGGAGCCCCAAAATACACGTTCCAAGGAAAAACAAAGTTGTGTGCAGACGAATTTTATCGAGGACCGCCCTTTCTTCCCCAATCCAGCCCACACGCTCGGGGTCCGAGGCTGGGCCTTGGCCGCCCTAACTCTAATCCGCCCAACCCGGCTCGGGGTCTCAGCGTGAGATTTCGGCGGGGGCTTCCGCTAAGGGCGCGGGAACCTAGGGCAGGCCCGGGGCTCACCGCAGTCCTTGAACTGAACCGGTTGGGCCTGGGTGGCCGCACTGAGTGCCAGGAGCAGGAACGCGGCACCCAGGAGACGCATAGCGGACAACGAAGTTCCAAGTTCGAGGAAGCAAGGTACTGCCGCCGCGGTCACAAGATAAACCTCTCTGGGTGGGTCCGGGGAGGAGCCCAGTCAGGCGACCAGTGACCAGCTCCCCGGGCTGAGGCATGCCGGCGCCCCGCCCCGAGCCGGGGAGAGCCAGACGCGGCTTAGGCCAGCCCAGACGCCCGCTAACTCCGCCCATCTTGTCCACTCACTGGCCGGACCGGCAGCAAGCGGTGCCCGCCCCGCTCCGCTCCTCCCCTCAACGCTCCGCCCCGGCTTTACTAGGACGTCGCCGCTTCCGCAATTGGAAGCATTTTTAGCCAATCAAGCTTCTTCTCTTCCCACACTACCCAATAGGTACGTCTGGGGGCGGAATCTCCGTGGTCCCGCCCTCCGCGTTCCGTATACCAGGAGCGGGGAAGGGACAAGGGAGACGCAAGGGGCGGGGCTTGTGGAGAAAGATGGCGGCCGCCCGAGGGTGGTCCCTGACGGCCGCAGCTCTGAGAGCGGTCACCTCCTGGCCAAGGGGCAGGTACAAAGACTAGAAAGGCACCCGGCAAAGGTGTTAAGTTATGCGCTCCCAGGGCAAATGGGAAGCCAAGGTCCGCGGGGGAGGTGAAGTTTTGTCTTGGGGCAGTCCAGATGGGGGCCGCCAGGTGACCCTTCTGCTACTGGGCTCATTCCTCCTTTCTTGCGCGCAGGCTCCTCGCGGCCTCCACGGGCCTTCAGGTGCGTCGGGAAGCGTCGTCCTCGAGTCCGGAGACTGGCGAAGGGCAGATCCGCCTAACGGACAGCTGCGTGCAGGTAGGGGACTGGACGCCGGGCGGCGGTGCCCAGGCGAGAGCCTGGAGCGTTGGGACTTTCTCGTCGCCCACCCTTCTTCCTGTTTCCCAGCGTTTTTGATCCCCCTTCCTGCATTTCAGAGGCTTCTGGAAATCACCGAAGGGTCAGAGTTCCTCAGGCTGCAGGTGGAGGGAGGTGGATGTTCCGGATTCCAGTACAAATTTTCACTGGATACAGTTATCAACCCCGACGACAGGCAAGCAGGAAGGGGTGGGTGCTCAGAGGATGTTCGGGAGGGATAGAAGTATTACCAGTTTGAGGTGCACTTTTATTTCCAAATTTAAAGTGTTTGCTAAGGGTGGTTGACACCATCCTTATTACACAGCGAGAGTGCTTTAAATAGCTAACGATGCAAAATATCTAGTTACAGGAGGGAAACTGGCCTGTAGGTCAATCAGATAGTGGGTAGAGAATCCGTCTGGAATCCAGACGGAAGTCTCCAAGCATTTCCCAGTATTCATTGTTTATTCTTTTTGCCTCAGAGAAGATCAGTGCTGTTAAGAGTTAAGGAAAACCCCCTCTGCTTCAGAGAACAGAGGATGCATACCTCTGGGCTCGCAGGGTTCATGTTTTCAGTGTTCCTTCCTCCTGTCTTTTCAGGGTATTTGAACAGGGTGGGGCACGAGTGGTGGTTGATTCTGATAGCCTGGCCTTCGTCAAAGGAGCCCAGGTGGACTTCAGCCAAGAACTGATCCGAAGCTCGTTTCAAGTGTTGAACAACCCTCAAGCACAGCAAGGCTGCTCCTGTGGCTCATCCTTCTCTGTCAAACTTTGAGGTGATGACAGGTGACCCTGAGATTGCCATCCACTGTACCAGTTTGAGGAACCTGGGGTTGGTAGACTTGAGATTTCCTTCTATTCGTGTCCCCTCTCTCAGTTTTATTTCCCTCAATCCAGGAGTGCTGTGTTTTGCCACTATTATTTTCAGAATGTGAAGTTTTTACTCTTGGATCCACGCTGACCTGGCCTCCTTCTCCCCTCCCTATTGTTAAAGCCAGGCCTCCAAATGCTGTTACCTCAGATTTAATCACTGGTTAAAACCCAGTATAATTTATAGAGCGTCCAAGGCTCCAAAACTTGGAGTTACTTCTCTGGCCTTCAGAACTGCTTGTACATATGTTTATAGCTGTGTATAAAAAGCTTCATTTTAAAGAAAGTCCTTATTTATTTGTGTTTTGGAGCAGGGTCATAGATTGGGTATCTGGAATAATAGTTATTAGATCAGAGAGGATGAGAAAGGCAAAAGAAATATTCCTCTTTTCATTTCACCCTTTCTGAATGTGCCACTTGACTTCCCCTTATTTTATTTTTTAGAATTATTTTATTTAACTTTATTTATTTTTAATTTGTCCAGAGAGGGACAGAGTGAGAGAGCAAGCTGCCAGGTCCGGGACTCAAACCACTGTCGTCCATGTGGGAGTACAGTGCCCTTAACCACTACTCTACCTGCCGGCCTCTGCCCTTATTTTCTGTGTAGCCTATTTTCCACAACATATGTGGTAGGCAGATACATTTTATTGTCATACTCATGGATCTGTTAGGATTCATAAAACTAAGAGCGTGGTTACTCAGAAAACTTGGACCAACCCCCTATTGATATCTGAAGTATTTGAGAAATAACCTTTGTATTCCATATTCATACAGGTATTTCAAGATTCTGTGGCCATTTAGTGACTGGATCTTTTTAAGATACATTGCTTCACCTATCTTATGGTGTGAAATGTCTTTGGTCATATGTGTAGCAGGAAGTTGTTCCTTTGTTGGTATAAATAATAGATATTGGGACCAGCAGGTGGCGTGGTGGTTAAGGTGCTGAACACTCCCACATGGCCGACCAGGGTTCGAGTCCTGAATCTGGTGGCTTGCTTTCTCACTTCCTCTTTCTCTCATTCTCACCCTCTGTCTCTCTCTGGTCAAACTAAAAAAAATAAATAAACAAATGAATAAAATAAAATAAATAATTATTTAAAAAAAAATAGATATTTAGAAATTATTTTTTTTTCAGATTGGGTTACCAGATGAAATGCATGAGTCATTTAAATTTAAATTTAGATAAACAGCAAATACTAAAAATGTTTTTAAAAATGATTTGCTGTTTCTCTGAAATCAAATTTAATTAATCTTATATTTTTATTTGCTAAAGCTAACAACCCTACCTTGGGTTATCAAAAGAAAAGTTTTTTTATTTTAAAGAATTATTTCTATTTAGCTTTATTTATTATTATTATTTTATAATATTCCCAGATAGATACACACACAGAGAGAGAAGGAAAATGAGAAAGTATACCTCCAGGTCTAGGATGTGAACCACAGTTGGCCATGTGGAAGTCCAGTGCCCTTAATCACTATGCCACCTGCCGGCTCCAAGAAAAGTTTTTTAAAGCTCAAATTCCGGGACCAGCAGTTAGCGTAATGGCTATGTCGCTGGACTCCCACGTAGTCGACCGCGGTTCGAGTCCCGGACCCGGCGGCTTAAACTCACGCCGGGCGCGTGTGCGTGCGTGCCCAAGATCCCAAGAGGAGAATGGAGGAGAAGGGATTGCGGCGTGGCCATCCCCCCTGGGGGGTGATTTCCTGCTTTCTATCTCTCTGTCTCTCTCTGTCTGTCTGGCGAGCGCACGCACCCTATAGCAAAAACCTCTCAAAAGAAAAAAAAAAAAAATAAGCTCAAATTCCAGTGACTTTGAAAGTCCTTGTTTAGGTGTGATACTTAAATAAGCTATAGAACTCAAAATAATTACATCGCAATGCTGGGAGGCCCAGAACCCTATAGATAAACAACTAAAAAGGGAAAAAGATCTTCTTCCCACCATCACCACTATAACAAATGATTTACTAATACTGATAATGTTGAGGAAACTACAACCAAGTTGATTCTGGAAGAGTTACTCTTTTCTTTTTTTTTTGCTAGAGGTCACATGTACTTGCCAGGGAGACAGAAGAGAGTGAGAGTGAAAAAGCAACCCCCAATGGAATGTGGTCATGCTGCAGTCTCTTTTTGTCCATTTCTCCATCTTGTTAGGATTTAGGGTGTGCATACACATGTATCCAGCATGTTTTTCAAGCCACTGGAGCTGGGATTTGAACCACAGTTGGCCATCTGGGATCCAGCTTCCGTAATAACTAGGCTATGAGGCTGGGCCAAGTCCATCTCTTTTTTTGTAGAATTTTTTTGCTCGAGGGCACATGTACTTGCCGGAGAGACAGAGACAGAAAGCGAGAAATCACCACCCAGACCGGAAAGTCATGCCACAATCCCTTCTCTACTCCTGGGATTCTGGGCACACACACAGACATGCCTGCGTGACTTTCAAGCTGCTGGGTCTGGGATTTGAACCATAATCGGCCAGTGCCTTACCCGCTATACCACCTGCTGCCCCCCCATCCCATCTTTTGAGTTAAATCCATCTTTTGTTTGGAACCCCAAAAGTTTGTTAAAAGCTTGCATTTCTGGACTGGATTGGAATAAAGGCATTTAGTGAGAGAATTTACCATGAAAAAAAAGTGGACTTTAGAATTAGAAAGACAGCAACTTAGATATTTACATTTCCAATGTGGGAAAACCTAGAATATAGAGAAAACAAATCTATCCAGTGGATAAAGGAAAAAAGGGGGCATTCAGAAATTTGAGCAGGTTTCTTAGCTGCTCACGAAAGAGCAGAAAGCAGCAACCACGCAGTTGTCTGTGTGCACATGTTAATAAGGAATCAAAAGTCACTGCTGGGACCAGGGCCTGTTAAAATGTTCAGTTTGGACTACCTAAGTTTATATCCTGTATAAAGAGAGATTTACTACATTTTGAATGTTAGAACCTATTCGTCCAGAATATTTTTGTGTGTTATTTATCAACTCGATGGTTTTAAAACTTCTGTTAAGCAGAATAGATTTACTTGCTAAGTAAATTTACAGGTGATCAAGTAGGCAGAAGCAGAGTTCTTTAGAATGCAGAAACCACATGTGAGTACCTACAGTTAGGGGGAGAATTGGAATTTTGTTTTTAGAAACAAGTGAATTGGGAGAAAGCACCTACACTTCACACTGAGAAAGTCCTAGGGAAATGAAGTGGTAACAAAAGTCTCCTTTGGAGGGGATGATTTAAGAACACAGGCTGTGAGGGAATGATAGCACTAACGGGATGTGGAGTAGCTTACTTGTAGTAAGCATGGTAGAATGCGTTTACAGTCTTCTGCGGGTCCTTTCTGAGCAGATGCCCTCTTCCTGGAAGGCCATGGAAGCCGACAGACATTTTCACAAATTTTGCTCACAGTACAAATTCTTTCAGGAAAATTGTACTCTTCCTGAATTAATTGAGAGATCTTTCGCCTTCCCCTTATTTTCAAGGAGACACTGTCAAAGCCTTCTTTGTTGTAGAATTGGCTTTCCTTTATGTTTGTTTGTTTGTTTGTTTAGATTTGTGGCATAGCTTGTGAGCGCTTGCCAGAGAGGCTGTGCTGCAATCTCTTCTCCTCCATTCACCTCTTAGGACTTTGGGCACACTTATGTACCCAGCATGTTTTTCAAGCTGGGATTCAAACCCCGGAGTATGGCAGGTGGGATCCAGCACCTTAACCCCCATGCCACCTGCTGGCCATATTGCTTTTATTTGGAAATTTTTTTTTTTTTTTAAAGAATTATTTATTTTATTTTATTTTATTTATCCATTCATTTTATTTTAATTTGACCAGAGAGAGACACAGAGAGAGAGAGAGGGAAAGTTAGAAAGCAAGCCACCAGGTCCGGGACTCAAACCGTGGTTGGCCATGTGGGAATGTCCAGCGCCTTAACCACCATGCCACCTGCTGGTCCCCATTATTTGGAAATTTTTAAAGTATTTCTTTCCTTACAGAGAAAACAAAAGAGACAGGGAGACAGAGAGACAGTCTTTATGCCATGATCCATCCAAACTTTACTCAGCATCCTGGGCGCATGTGCAAATGCTCTGTTTGTATGGGGAGCCATCGGGAGGGGATCCCAAGCCTTCCGGAGTGGCTTTAGCATCTTGTAGCATTGTATTACTGCTGCATCACCACAGAGCATCACTATGGGTGCTCTCTCAAAACCTCTATTTGCCTTTTTTTTCCTCTATAAAAATGCCACAGGGCTGCTCAATGGAGGTTTGCTTCAAGAAATAATTATCACCTAGCTTTTATAATAACTATATGAAGAGAGGGAGCATTTAAGCAGCAGCTGTATTTAAAAATATTTTATTTTTTTGAGTAGTTAATACATATGTACAGAATTCAAAAAGATACAAAAGGGAATACAATGAAAAGTCTTCCAAATCCTATGTCCACCCTGTCACCCTCCCCACAAGCCTCCATTGTTTCTAAGAATTTATACCATGGTATATTAAATAACACATGCACAAGAATATTCATTACAGCATTATTTATAAAAGCAAGAGATAGGGAACAATGAAAATGTCTACCATCGAGGGGCTAATAAAATAAATTATGATTTGTCCATTTAATGGAATAGTATATAACTATAAAACAGAATGAGGCAGTTCTTTATGTGCAAAGTATAAAGTGAAAAGGCAAAGTGCAAGAACAGCATGCATAGTGTGCTATTTGTGTTCTTAATAAAAGGCAGTGTGCATATGCATGCAAGTATATCTCTGGAAGGATGGGCAGGATGGCAGAGGTGGTGGGGGTGTCGGGATGGCATGTAAGAAGCCATAGGGCCAGCCAGCAGGGTATACTTGGGGAATGGGATGAGACCCCCAAACAGTGAGAAGAGATGCAGTGGCAAGGAAGAGATTACAGATATCTACTTCTCTTTCCACCTCTATTTGGACAAACAGCAGTGTATGTTACGTGCAATTACATAGAACTCCCCCATTTCCTCTATCTGCTATCTCTTTTGAATAAATTTAAAAAATTGATAGAGGGCACACGCTCATGTTACAGGGCAGGAGAATGAGATACCCTCCATGGGGAATGGTCATGCTGCAGTCCCTTCTCCATTTCCCCTCCTTTTGGGACTGTGGGCATACACACACACACACACCTGGCATGTTTCTCAAGCTGCTGGGTCCTGGACTCACTGTGTAATTGGCCATGTGGGATCCAGCCTCCTTAACTACCATGCCATGTTTGGGATATCTTTTCAAGGCATTTACAGTCACTTTTTGTCTTTCCTTTTTTTAGGGAGGGGGAGGGGATTCTATCCCAATTAATTGTTTCTAATATTTTGCTATTACAGACAATGCTGTAAAAACCCCTTATATATGTCATTTCATATTTGGTGAGATTATGTCTGAAGGTCAAATTCCTAGAAGTGGAATTACGGATCAAAGTGAGTGTTTTTATAATTTAAAGAGATATTGCCATGATGCTCCCTGCAGAAGTAGTACCAATTTACGCTCCCACGAGAGTGCCTGTTTTCCCAGAAACTTGCCAGCTAGGAACCTTAGCAAACTTTTTGATCTTTGCCAACCTGACAACTTTTTTAAAAAAGCATCTCAGTGTGGTTTTAAGTTGCATTTATTTTAATCATGAATGAAAGAATATTTTTTATGGTTGAGAGTCATTCATTTTTATCTGCCAAAATCTCAACTAGTAGTGACCTAAAACAAATTAAACTTTCTGTTTGTCTATTTCCTCACCTGTAAATTGGTGATAAAAATGACAAGTAGGATTGTTGGATGAGTAAATGAAATTTCTGTACAGCACTCAACACAGTGCCTGGCACATAGCAAGCATTCAGTAAGTTATTCCACGAAGATGGACAAATCAGAGCAGCAGGCAGGACAGGGCACATTAAACTAAGAGAGTAGCCTTCATCCCCATGTGGCCAGGCACACGGAGCCGTGTGCATTTACAGCCCCCTGCCATTCATCAGAGAGGGGCCAAGTCAGAGCTTGCCTTGTGAAGAGCCTTCCCCACTGGAACCCAGTCCTGGGCTATTGGCCAGGGGGTAGGCACAGCCTCATCTCCAATGCCTAGACTAACTGACATGGGACAGAAATCAGGTCTAGCGTGAAATAAAAACGAGAACAGAGGAACCCAGGTGTACATTTCTTTATTCCACCATGGTTCTGAACTCCCAGCTAGCCAGGGTTGGAGCGTCTGTACTTGTAAATTCAGAGGGATGCCAACTGTCTTTTTTCTGAAGGGGAAGAGGACAGGGGCTCTGAGTTGAGAGGGAAAAGAACATTGGAAATCTGGCTTTCTCTGAACAAGATTAAATTACATAACAGACTTTTATTTTCTGCACATCAAACTGATTTTCTCAAAAGAAGCCCCGCAGAGATCTGTTTCCTGTAAGAAGCAGTATGCATTTCATGACGGGCCTTAGAGATGGGTACTCTGTCTTGTGGCCGCCCTTGCTGCTGGTGCACAGGAGCTCTCACTCGGTTTTCAAATGTTTGTAAGTACCCAGAGCTACAAAATACTTTCTTCAGATGTATGAAGTCTCAGCTCCCCTTTCTCGTGAACTCCACAAGGTTTTCATACTACTGTTTGCTGCTTTCTCAGGCTCCTGTCCCTCTTCATTTGTGTCCCTTGCACTCAACAAGCTACTATCTATCTTGCCTCTGAGACGAGAGAATCTTCTGTCCTTCCCTGGAGCCACAGAACTGGCTACAAGATGCTGGTGTGACATGCGGCAAGTTAGGGCCCAGCCCGGATCTGCTGAGTGTGGTTCGAGTCAGTCCCAAACTCCTTCATGCTCCACAGATGAGGGGCCTTCCAGGCAGATGTAGCCTCTGCCCCAGTTGTGGAGTCATCAGGTGACACATGGATCACGGCTGGAAAGGTGTCTGCACTGTGAAGCTAGAGGACCGTGCACATTCGCACAGCTTGAGGGGGTAGGCGGGGCCCACCTTCGGTGAGCATCCCATAGCAAGGCCAGGACAGGTGGGCTGGGCCTGTGGTCACTGGCCGCAGCAGTTGGCAGAAGCATTTGGTGGTTGAGCCAAGTAAGGGCACAGCAGCACAGAGCAGTGACAGAAGCTCACAGCCAGAGCCTAAGCTGGGAGAGATGAAAGCAGGCAAGGCTGGCTGGGACCTGGGCTGCAGGGCCTCTGGCCTGATGTCCTGGTGTCTCCCCAGCTAGGAGAGCATCCTCAAAGCCCCGCTCGTGGTTGGAGGCTGTTTCCAGGTAGCTGCCTACACTGACCCCTCACGGTTACTCCTTGGCAGCGCAGTGCGGGGGGCCTGCCTCGGCCACGTAACCTGGGGAGCAGTGGCAGCGGTAAGAGCCTTCTGTGTTCTCGCAGTGACCGTGGGCACAGAGTGCAGCAGGCCCGTTCAAGTCCTCACACTCATTCACGTCTAAGAGGAAGGGAGGGAGAACAGAGTTGTAGGGAGCCTAGGTGCCTTTGGCCTGCTGCCCTTACCCTGCAGGGGAATCTTGTGTGTGACAGTGAAAGATCTGAAGTCACTTCCAAACCCAGCATTTCGGGGACACACAGCACAAGGCAGTGAGTTTATACTGGGCCATGCTATCTTATCCCTGCCTCTGTTGTCGAGACCTCCATAGCAGGGCTTTCTAAGCTGGGCCTTACATCAGCCAGGGCCATCTCACCCCCTCCCACTAGGAGGCAGCAGTGGATTGCCAGCCATCCCAGGCTCCGTCCTCTGCCTGGGCAGTGGCCAGTCTCACTTCTCCGTCAGGGTCCTGACTCACCCACACAGGCCATGTGGGCCGCATCGAGCTGGAAGCCCTCAAAGCAGTCGCAGGTGTAGCCCTCGCGCACGCGCACACAGCGGCCATTCTCGCAGCCGTTCAGGATGCCGCACTCCTCTGCCTGAAGCCCTTCAAAGCCAGCCTGGGACTCTGGTAGGAGGCAGGCAGGGAGGAAGCTGAGGCCTTGTGCCTGGACTTCCGTCTCACTGGTGCTGGGGCCCACCCTCTCCCGCACAAAGGGGGACCCTCCCAGTCTGGTGGGAGTGGGTCATAACATGTCCCTGGAAAGATGCCAGACACTTGGCAGTTCTTAGAATGGACGTGTCATTTTAGGTGGGGGCTGGACTGTACTTAAGATGAGGGCTCCAGCAGGTCAAGGTTCGCTGCTTTCACAGCCCAGGTGCCCGGCCGGCTGGGTGCTTCATGTAGTTTTTGGGTTTTGTAGTGGTGGGGTGTTTAAATCTTTACATCTTTTTTGGGGGAGGGGATTGGGAGCAGAGGGCCCCGTTCAACACAAAGCAAAACATCTTTCAGATCTGCCTCTTTTTTTTTGGAGAGGTTTTTGCTATAGGGCACGTGCGCTCGCCAGAAAGACAGAGACAGAGAGAAATCAACCCCCGGGGGGGATGGCCATGCCACAATCCCTTCTCTTCCATTCTCCTCTCTGGATCTTGGGCACGCACGCACACGCGCCCAGCGTGAGTTTAAGCCACCAGGTCCAGAACTCGAACCGTGATCAGCTACATGGGAGTCCAGCGACATAGCCATTACGCTAACTGCTGGTCCCCCTAACTCTCTTTCTAAACACCGCCTCCCCAAAAGACCCCTTCCCGCATGGCAGCATGGTCTCTGTCAGTCTGATACGGTGGCTGGGCCTGTCACATAGATGCTAAGCCTGAGTCACCACAGTGGGCCTTTAAAGTCATTTATTCACATTTCAGGTCAGAAGTCAGAATGCCAGTTCCTGCCTTAGAGCAGGTTATTTGGCATCCTGTAAGTGGTTTGGAGGGAGAAGAATAGACCAGAATGTCACTCTTTCTGTCACTCTCATCTCCCACTCAGAGCTTTGAGGTTAGGACAGTGTCCTGTACCTCTTTGTGTCTCTGTGCTAGTTTGCCACAGGAATTATTAGAATCTGACCTGGGCATACGGAGCTGTCTCTTGAACGACCTGTGACATCTGGCTTGGATGTCTTTTCCCTTCCCCGTCCTCACCTCGCTGGCAATATGATTGACAGGTGGAGGAAGTGGACAACACACAGCCTCATTGTCTACTTCTTCCCCATTTTTGCTGCAACACAGACCTGGATGGCTGGCCACGTAGCGGGGTTCAAGTTCTGAGGGCTGCAGGGGAGACTCAAGGTCCCCTGGGTGGCTGGCCATGTTGGGGAAGGGGTGCTCAGGCACGGTGTCCTCAGGGCCCAGGTAGTTGTAGAATGGGGCCCCATCTGGGCCGTACAGGCTGTAGTGCAGGTCGTCAACGCCGGGGCCATACTCGTAGCCTGGCCGGAAGTGGATCCCGGCCTCCCGCTCTGCCTCTATCCGGGCCACGTTGCACAGCTGAGCATAGACCTCTGTCAGGAAGGAGGGAAGGGCAGCTGGGCTCCAATCCCTGTGAGGGAAAGCCTGGGGGCTATTTTGGTTCCCCAAGGAGAGAGGGAGCATGTAGGGACTGCTGCCCCTGGGAGTTCCTGACAACCCCCCCCCCCCCCCCCCCCCCCCCCCCGTGTCCCCAACAGCAGGGATGGGAGACAGGGCCACTACTCTGCTCTCCTCCCTTTCAGACACTCCCTTCCAAGGTGGGGGCATTGCCTGCCTCCCTGGGCCGGCTCCTGCAGGGGTCTCCCCCTCACCAGAGCTCCTTGGGGGGCACAGAGCACACTGCTGGCTCCAGGCCTCGCCATCCTGGCAGCAGCATTCGGTGTAGGTGGTGCGGCGCCCACGTAGGGGTTGACCGCACACGTCGTTGGTGACTGTTTTCCAGCAGATGTCCACGTGGATGTCGTGGTCAGGGAAGTCCTCTGGTGGCACAGACCACTGGCATGTGAGCCCCAGCCCAGGGTCCCTTGTTCCACTGCCCCAGGCCCACTCACCCCAGGCCCACTCACCCAGGCTGCTGGTGCTGTTCATGCAGCGCTGCCCACTGAGGTCCAGGGTAAGAGGGGGGCTGCAGAAGCAGTGGAAGGAGCCTTCCGTGTTCACGCACTCGCCGTCCTCACAGGCCATGTCGTGGCATTCGTCGTGATCTGTGGTGGCAGGAGAGCGGGGCAGTGCCAAGGCAGTGCCCACTGGCCACCCTCACGGAAGGGGGTTTCCTCTAATCAGGAAGAGGCAATACCCTATTTCCTCTCCCCAGCCCAGCCCAGCCTGGGAGCCCCCTCCCAGGGAGAGTCCCCCACAGCCCAGAGCTCCCCTCACCTCAGACCTGCCTGCTGTCCTCCCCAGGAAGGGAGAGTCCCAGCGAGAATGGGACTGGCTGGCAGGGGCTGGGGTGGGGAGGGGACGTGTGTGTCCTCACCCTCACACTTCCTGTGGGCAGCGTCGTAGTGGTAGCCAGGGTTGCACAGGCAGATGTAGCCAGGCACCGTGTTGAGGCACCGGCCATTGGGGCAGAGACCAGGCCCGAACATGGCACACTCGTCGGCATCTGTGGGAGGCCAGAGCTGAGGTGAGGGAAGGTGAGAAGCGAAATGAGGCAACTCTTACCACGTGAGACTCCGAGCCAGGCCATCTGTCTTTGAATCCCAGCCCTTCTACCTACTGTCGGGTGACCAAAGCAAGCCGCTTAAGCTCTTCTTGCCTCAGTTTCCTATCTAAAAAGTGCAGATGATGCTCTTGAACCTTTTGCAGTTGTTAGGAGGATTAAAAGGGGTTGCCACCTGTGAGGTGCCTGAAGTGGTGGCTGGCACAGAGCACACAGTCGTGGAAAGCTAACTCACTCTGTTATTTCCTCCCCGGGACTAGCATGAGGACTAGGGCACTGGGACTCCGTGTACCCCAGCATGAATACCCGCAGCTGTCTACCCTGTTCCTGTGCCCATGTGTGACTGGGGGAGGCTCAGTCAAGGCTTCACAGTTCCTGGAGGGCGTAGCCTCGGGGGAGCAAGGAAACTGAGGTGAGGATTCTGTGGACACTGCAGGAGGAGCTGGGGTCAGAACCCTGGCTGAAACTCTGAGGGAGTCAGTCCTGGGACAGAAAAGGTGGAAGTGACCTGGGAGGCCTGGGCTGGGTATAGAACTTCCCCGGGACCTCCTGCAAGACGGACCAGGGCCCACTAGAATGCGTGGGGAGGAGGGCGCAGAGGAGGTTACCTGTGTACATGGCCTGCCCGAACGTCCAGGTTCCTTCCACTGGGACGAAGCCTCTCCCGCTGGGGCAGAGCTCGCTGAATTCAGCTGTGTCGGCAGATGGCTGAGTTCAGAGGAAAGGCTCTTCCCCCTTCCTCCTTCCCCTTCTTTTTTTTTTTTTTTTTTTTTTTTAAGAGGTTTTTGCTATAGGGCACGTGCACTCGCCAGACAGAGAGACAGAGATAGAAAGCGAGAAATCACTCCCCAGGGGGGATGGCCACGCCGCAATCCCTTCTCCATTCTCCTCTCGGGATCTTGGGCACGCACACACACACACATGCCTGGTGTGGGTTTAAGCCACCAGGTTCGGGACTCGAACCACAGTCAACTACATGGGAGTCCAGTGACATAGCAATTACGCTAACTGCTGGTCCCTCCTTTCCCTTCTTATACTGTCACCCTGCAGATCCAACCCTAAGAGGAGGTGGGGCCTTCAGGGCCTTACCCGAGTCCTCAGATGGGCAGAGGTCGCAGGCATCTCCCCAGCGGACCCCCTGGGTACAGCAGCACTCGGCCTGAGTGGTGTTCCCGCCCAGGAGGCTGGAGCAGGGTGGATGGCCCTTCTGTCCAGAGTAGCAATCCATGCGGATGGGGCCTGGGGGCTGGTCCCTTGTCGGCACCTCAGGGACACTCTGACCTGTATGTGATAGGCTTCCCTGATTATTGTCTGTCTGTGTCCCTCCAAGGCACCCCAGCCCTTCTTAAACATAACATGTATGTAATACTTCAAAGTGTTCCCAGTGCCACTCCCTGTCTTACCTCCCCCATGCCCTCAACAGCCCTCGAGGTGGCTGTTGTTAACACATCTCCCTTTACAGACAAAGACATGGAGGCCTGGAGAAGCTCGGTGACGTGCCACAGCTAAGCAGCTGTTAGGTGAGAAGCAGGGATTTGATCCTGGTGCCTCTGGTGCCAAAGCCCTGCCCTTCCCAGTGTACACCCCACCTTCTTTCCCTATGGTGGGATATCCCAGTTCCCTTTTCTTTTCTCCAAGTTAGCAAAGGCTGCTCAATCCCAGTCCAGCCTGGGGTGAGAGGCTGCAGCCAGCAGCTCTGGGGTGGAGTGAGAGCTGCAAATGGGGAGACCAGCTTAGCTCAGCTTTAAGACCTCTTATCCTGAAGACTCCCAGTGGCGGGTGGATTCAGGATCCCTTCATGAGATCCCCAGGGCCTCTGTTGAGTCAGCATCAGAGTTCTCCAAGCCTCTTCTAGGGCTGTCACAGCCCTGCAGCCCCTGGACACTGCCTGGCCTGGAGCAGACTGCCGCTCACCCTTTCAGGCTCCCTTCCTAACCCGCACCTCCCTGCGCTGCCCCGTCTCTGGCCCAGTCTCTCTCGGGGCCTAGAGGAGTGGCGCCTCTGTGAGCCTTAGGTCTAGTCACAAGTGATGACAGGAAGGGAGGTCTCCTGGGCCTCACCTGCAGCCACCCGCGGGCGGCAGTGCCCCTCCTGCGCATCGTACTCCTCTAGGTCACTGGTGCAGAGGCACAGGAAGGAGCCCTCCACGTTTTCACAGAGCGCAGTCCCACATACGGCCAGCATGAGCTCACACTCATTCACGTCTGCCAGGCAGAGGACAGGCTTGTGGGCAGAGAAGAGGCTGCCCAGGCCCCCTGCCCCTGCCCCCTGCCCAACTGGGCAGTCCCTCCTCTCATCCCTCTGAAAGAAACAGACTAGGCCAGGGGGAAGAAGCAAGAGTGGGTCTGAATTAGCAGGAAGGAGAGACAGATGGACAGAGGGCATGTCCATAGGACAGAGAAGAGTGGCAGAAAAGGTCATGAAAGTGGACAAAGAGGAAGTGTTACCCCCTGCACCCGTTCTCCGAATATGGTGTCCCTTGATACCCCGAGGTCTCTAGAGAAGGTTGGCATCTGCCTTAATGTGCTGGCACCCTGCTGGCAGAGCCTGGTGCCAGCCAGAAGGTGGAGTTGAATCTCCCTCTTCCTTAGAGCCTCCTGTGCCCACTCTGTGGACCTTATGGAGCCATGAGATCATGAACCTTCCAGGGCGAGGGCCCTCCACCTCTGTCAGGACAGTCATGATCTGAGATCAGAGCCCTGGGGCTACCCTTCCCTTGCCCAGACCCCGGTAGCCCGCAGCTTCTCACCAACACAGTCCCAGCCCGAGGGTGAGGTCTCAAAGCCCTGGTCACAGAGGCAGCGGAAGGAGCCGTCAGTGTTGTCACAGAAGCCATGGCTCCCACACACGGTGTCATTCGCACACTCGTCTATGTCTGTGGGGACCAGTGTAGAGGGTGTGCACATGCCCTGCTTGCTGGGAATACTTACTTGGTCTATTTACACCACAGTCTGCGAAAAGCAACCTCTAAGCACAGAACTAGGTAACTCTAACATTCCTCTTCAATTTCTGTGCAAGCTTTGTTGTACAGAAAATACACAAACTTCAAACAGCTGCAAAAGTAATGTCCTTGGGAGACGTTTCTAGCTCAATAATTTCTAGCTCAATGCTGCGAGAGAGCTGTCCTCGGCCCTCCAACCCCGCCTCCCCACCCCTGCTCACCAATGCAGTCTCCCGTCGGAGCCACGTGGAAGCCAGGCTGGCAGCCCAGGACACAGCGGTAGGAGCCAGGGCTGTTCTCACACCTCCAGGCCCCACACACCGGGTCTCCGAGGTCCTCACACTCGTCAATATCTGCCCCCAGAGCCATGAGAGGGGACAGAGATGGCCAGGTCACTGCTCTGGTCCCACCTTGCTGGCATCATAGAGTCCTGTCCCACCACCTCTGGGGTCCCTGATCTGTTCCAGATTACTGTGCTCACCTCAACCCCAGCCACAAGTGTGGATAACTGCCCCTGACCCAGCAGGGCTGAGCATCTGGGAAGAGAACTGTGTGCTATTTAGGAAGCTCTGCGCTCCTAACCTGCTGTGTCTTCTCCACCTGCCCTCACACCCCCTCCTATAACCCCCAGAAAAGCTCTTTATACTTCTCTTTAAATGAAACCTTCGTCGTAGTCTATTACAGGGTTGGCTTCATATCTGTCTCCCTTGCTGGATTTCAAGATGATCTCTAACTGTCTATTTGTCTTAGCAATAGACATTGAAAGTAGCAGGTGTTTAATAAATGTCTGTTGAATCATCCTGGCCTTTAAAACTAGACTGTGTGGTCTGCCAACACAAAGATTATGATTGTCTTCATTTTGTCGTCCTGAATAGTCCCTGAGCCAGTGGAGGCTCAATAGCGCATTACCCACGGATGATGAATCTGTGCGAAGTGCTCTGCTTCATGGGAACTGAGAGCTGGTGGGGGTGGGTGGGCAGGAGGACAGAGCCCTGTGCAAGACCCCCTGCCCCCAGAACACTTACCCATGCACTCGCCGCTCTCTGCAGAGGACCGGAAGCCAGGCTCGCACAGACAGTCAAAGGAGCCATCAGTGTTGACACAATGCCCTCCTGGACACTGGTCTGTGGCTGCACATTCATCCACGTCTAGGATAGAGACAGCTGTCAGACCCAGCCATGGCCCCTTCCTGGTCAGGGCTCTGTGCCGCTTCCTCAGGGCCCTGAGCAGACCATAGGAGGGCCTGGGAGACTGGAGGGAGAGTCCAGAGCCATAAAGCAGAGGCCAGGCTGGGAGGAATGCCCCTGGCATTAGGCCAAGCGGAGAAGGATGACACCAAAGAGTTGGATGGGGTGAACACCTGCCGGAGACATCATAGACCCTGGTGAAGGGCTCCAAGCCCCTCCCTGAACTGGCTCCCTCTCATCTCTCCCTGCTTCCCATCTTCCCATCCCTGGGGGGCCTCCCAGGCCTTATTTCAGTTCTGATATCACAGTGGACTCTACCCTAGACACAGCTCCTAGCGCCCTTGCTGCTGGCTAGGAGACACGGCCACGCTGGCTTCTCACCCTGGCAGCTGGTGCCCCTGTCTGCGCTGGCATAGCCGGGTGCACAGAGGCAGAAGAAGGAGCCGTGGCTGTTGAGGCACTCGCCACGAGGTGCGCAGTACTCCTCCCCCACACACTCATCCACATCTGCAGGGACAAGTGGGGTATGGCTGTCTCCTGGGGATGTCCTACCTCCCCACACACTCACTGCCCTCAGGCCCCAGTGGGGATCCCTGGCCACTCACCCTCACACATGGTGCCGTTGATCAGTTGGAAGCCCTGGGGACAGAGGCACTGGTAGGAGCCTTCCGTGTTCTTGCACTCGCCTCCCAGACAGCTGCTCTGCAGGTCTGTGCACTCATCCACATCTACCGGGCCACACAGGGGGAAGGCAACCGGTGGCAGCACCTCCAAGGACAGGACCCAGAGGGAGTCTCCAGAGGACCTGCCACCTGCCTGCAGAGACTGGAGCCATCGGGGCATCACCCCCTCACAGAGTAGTGCACCTCCTTCTCTGCCCCAGCCCCGCCGGTCCCCCTGCACTGGGCAGGGCTTCCCTCTGTCCACACCCTGCCGAGCGACCGTGGCCTAGGGTAGCCAAACCCCACTGCCCTGACCATAGGTGAGAGGGCTGAGATTTTACTGAGATGCAACAGAAAAGCAAGTGAGAAATAAACCAAGGAAACAATCTGGAGAACCCGAGCAGCTTATAGAAACTAGGCTCTTCAGGTTGGCCTACGGACTGTCTAGTACAGGCCAATGTTTTCCCAACGCCCAGTACTCACCCTCATGAAGGATACTTGGAGAGCTTTTAGAAACAGATGCCAAGGCCCTCTCCCGGTCTGGGTTAGCGGGCCCAGGGCCAGGCCAGGAACATGCTGAACAAGCTCCTCAGTGATACTGATAAGGGACCTTGCAAACCCGGGGCTCGCTGGGCCACTAGACTCACACCTGTAGTCACTCTTCTGATTTCTGTTCTGGGGGTGAGCATAGGTGTCCCTGGCCAGCCCACCATCCGAGGTAGACAGAGGGTCCTGCCCATTTCCTTTTCAAAGAGGGACAGATACAGAACCCCACCTGCTCTCTCTCCCTCCAGGTCCCTTACCTTCACAGATGTGGCCCAGAGGGCCTGGTTGGTAGCCCACATCACAGTCCTTGCAGGAGAAGGAGCCAAGTGTGTTGGTGCAGACGCCGGAGGGGCAGACTCCCGGGAAGGTGCACTCATCTAAGTCTGGGGCAGACAGCCAGCTGGTGGCCCAGGGACCTGGGAGGACTCCTTTCACCTCACCCGCCCTCTAGCCCCCTCTCTGAGCTTGTAGGACATTCCTGGGGAGTGTGCCTCTGAGGGATAGAAGGCCTTGGTCTTTTCCAAGGCGACCCAGGGGTGGCTCTACCCGCAGCTTCCCGCTTGTCTCTGTGACTCCCTTTTCTTCTTCTCACCTCTGAACTCGGGGATTGTGATAATGGAAACCCTTCTGCAGGGCCCTCTAGCCTGCATTGGACCCCTTCACATCAGCCCAAAGCTGGGGGACAAATGGAATGTCCTTCAGGAGGTAGGAAAGTCAGAGCAATTCTCTCTGTCCCCTCTGCCACTGCCTGCCCGGGGTTACCTTCGCAGGCGGTGCCGTCTTCATTTACCCAGTACCCGCTCTCGCAGGCCGAGCAGGTGAAGGAGCCCTCGGTGTTGAGGCAGAGGCCCGCGGGGCACGAGGCCCGGCTGGCACACTCGTCCACATCTGAAACAGGCCATGGAATCGTGTGGGACTCTATAGGACAGACATGCCAGGACAGCCAAAGACTGGCAGGTGGCCAGGGCTGAGGGACAGGCAGGTGTTGGCCGGGATGAGCTGGGTCAGCAAGGTTAGGTATGCAGGACCAGGGTGGATGGTGCCGTGGGGCAGGGGCGTAGGCAGAGGGGAAGGAGCCACGGGTTGCTTTGCCAGTGGAGGAGGGTCACTTCGGCATCTTTGTACCTTGGCAGCCCTTCTGGTCTGCAGTAGTTTCATAGCCCTGCTCGCAGGAGCACCTAAAAGAGCCTTCCAGGTTGGTGCACCTTCCATGGGCACAGACCCCAGGGGTCAGACACTCATTCACATCTGTTGGTGGGAAGTCTGAGATGGTGGGCTGCCCCACCTCCTTCACGCAGCCCACCTCGCAAGCATAGAGCAGCTCAATTATGAGAGCAGAGAATCAGCCTTCAGGGGGCCCTGGGCCTCCCTGGGGGCTGTAAGGCCATGAGAGCACATTTCTTCATTCCACCTCTGCAGGGCAGGGTGCCCTCCCGGACTTTGCTTCAACCTGACCTAATAACACAGAGCCCCCCGCATGTGTCCCAGGAAAGGGGGTCAGGTCCCCGGCCCTGGGCCTGGTCTGGCCCATTTGAGGACACCTGGAATGGAGTGTCCAAGATCCCTGATTCACTTCACTGTGAGTCTGAGCCTCTCTGGCCTCCTACCTGCCATCCAAACAACCCACATTCCCAGCTCACAGTCAGCTTCACAGGTGGGCGGGCAGTGTGGAGAGAGGCCAGCCTGTGCTGAGTGGCAAGTCCCGAGGGCCTGGGAAACATCTGCCCTCTCCAGAGCCTCAAAGCATCTATTCAAAGCTCAATCCCTCCTGGCACTCTGAACCCCAGCCCTCAATCCTGTGGGGGTGGAGGGAGAGAACACTCCAGAGGGAGAGGAGCAGGGCCCTCCAGCGAATCAGTGCTGTGTAGGCAGAAGCTCAGGAGACCCGTGCACCCTGGAGACTGCAGAAAGGCCTGACTGTGGGCTGTCTCCCCTGAGTTGACTTCATCCTGAGACTCTTAAGCTCCTCTCTCCACCCTATAGGATCCAGACATAGAAGCTTCTAGAAGCTTGGGCTACAGCTCCAGAAAGGAAATGACCAAGGAGGAGAAGAGGCCCCTTCCCTAGCTGATTCAGAGGACAGAGCACCAGTAACTGAAGCACATCCACCTTATGCCTGGTGTCATCTAGGATTGTGGAGGATCGTGGAGGGTAATTGTCTCCAAGCCACTTCCCTCTGCCCACCTCTTTCCCTCCCTATATGGGGGCTCCACCAGAGGTCCCAGGGCTGAGGAACCCTCTCATTGCCTTGGCAAGCCTCTCTCACCTACACAGCTGCCACTTTGGCCCCGGTAGCCCTCCTCACAGGCCAGGCAAGTGTAGGAGCCGGCAGAGTTGACGCATCTCCCATCAGGGCAGGTGCCGGGGTGACGGCATTCGTCGATATCTGTAGAACAACAGCCCCTTCCTTGGTCATGCCTGGGAACCAGAGCACATCTGTGACAGAGCAAATCCTTGACCCTGCCCTTGGTTGGGGAGAAAGATGCCAATTTTTGTACAGATGAAAACTAGGAAAAAGTGAGAGTTGTTTTGTGTTCCCAACGCCACCTCCTACCCACTGTCCTGGATAACAGAGAGAGACAGAAGAACTTAAAACTTAGGAAGGAGACTCCCGGGGTGGGTGCGATAGGATGTGGTTACCGCTAGCTGTGAGAAGGTCAGAGAGCTCTACCGCATGAGCTGGGCTGTTTGGGATGGGCCTTCACATCTCCCTGGGTGGACTCCTAATCCTTTACAGGCAGTGCCTGTTACTGGGATTGGACACGCTTGGCACAACAACCAGTTGGATTGCCCGAGGCCCCAGAATAGATCACCAAAGGACCGTGAAGGCAAAACAGGCTTTCCAGCTCCAGAACATGAAGACCAAGGCTGAACCTCCAATCTAAGTTATGGCCAAGACCAGCCCTGAGGCTGAGTGAAGGCCAAAGGGTAGAGGCTGGCAAGACTTCTCTGCTGGAAGGGTGCCAGACCTTTCTTCCAGCCAAGAATTATGCAGGGCTCCTGGCAACCACCCAAGAGATTCAGGAAAGCTATCCAGAAAGGATGAGCCTGAGATCAACCAGACAGGCAGGGGAAGAGGGGACTGGACCCAGGGGGGGAGAATGACAAGGAGGGGAAAGGGGAACTTGCCCCAGAAGCTGAGAGCGGGTTCTTCCCTGATCTGGCATGGTGGGGAGCCCATCTTCTGAGGAACCCCAGGGACCTGGGCTGAGTTAGGGAAGTCACATCCAGGGTTTGAACTCTGGGTCAGAACTGCAGGAGGACGTTATACTCTTCCGGCCCGGCACCAAGCTTCTTGGTCACTATGGATGATGGACAGATTGGCCAAGCTCCAGGAGAAACAGGAGGCTGCGATCTTCCTAAATGAGAGATTGTCATTCTCCTGGATGAAGTCCACCAATTTATGCAGATACAGAAGCCCTACTGCCTAAGGGGAAGACCTTGGCACTCATGAAGGAATTGCAGAAAGCAGGCCAACCCAGTCTTTCCGCAAAGCGACTAAAGTCAATAGCTGTCATTGCAGAACAGGACACGGGTCCTAAAGTGGAGGGTGAAAATGAGTCTCCTCTCAGTTTTTTTTGGTCTTCAGAAGTGAGGACACATTAAAGTCCTCTGTCCCAAGGGACTGAGACCTCTCAGTCCAAAGCTTCTTGAGGGTCCAGTGAGGAAGACAAACCCACAGGGCAGGTGGTATTCAGATGGTATCTACAAGGAGATAGCCATAACTCCTATGTAGTCTTGGGGACACCAAGATAAAGCTCATCTCTGGAAAGAGAAAAATCAAGGGCCCCTAGATGGATTGTGGGACACCAAGTTAAACTCTTCGAAGGGTTTCTATAAAGACAGAGATGGGGAGAATGATGAATCTAGGATCTTTAACTTTGGCCATCCATGAGAAAGCAGCCAGCATCGTGGTCTGCTGGCCTTGGCTGAGGAACCTGAGGAGGATGGGTGAAGCCACTGAAAATGATAGGCAATCCCGTCTTCAGGGATGTAAGAGCTCAGGATGAAGAGAGTGAGCGAGGACCTTCCTGAGTCCATGCCAAGGAAAAACAAAGTCCTTGGACTTCCTCTGCAGGAATCTAGCAATGTAGGAAGGAGATTAGGTTTCCCAGGATCAAGGGCCCTTAGGCCTTTCCTGCCCCAAACTGCTGGGCACATCTATTGGAAGTGGTGTATGAAGTGCTTATGCCAGGCATTTAGGAGACGTGGTGCTCACTAAGGTTTTTCACTGAGAGTCCAGCGCTCACTTTTAGGGCTGTGGTAGGCTTGTTTCCGTTGGTCTGTTGTGGTTGGGTGGAGCTATGAGACAAGTGCTGCCAATGCGCTGTGAGTGGGTGAGACCTGCAATCAATGGACCAACACAACACACTTAATACGGCGCAACCCTCCAGAGTGTGCTTTCTTTCTTCTGTGGAGGTTGGCCACATTCCAGATCCTGGCTATTCCTTTAGTCTAGATGCAGAGGAAACACGGGGCAGACCCCTAGCTGAGCCATGAGGGACATGTGGCATGGGTATGATATAAGTGTGGCTGTATCCCAGTTCACGAGGACTGGGGTTATTTGTTAACGCAGCATAATGTCTATCCTGATATGGCAGCAATGACCACCCATAAAAGATCTGTCAGCAAGTGGGAGGAAGAGGGCTGAAGACCAGGGCAGCCCCTCAGTCTCCACCTGAGCCAGGGAAGGGCTCTCCTGAATGAGAGTGGACATAACTGAACTATTTGGCAAGCCAATCCAAAGGAGCCAGAAGAAGATTCTAGATAAAGTGGATTCTATCACCAGAATTGTCTTATCAACCTCTTGGTGCCTGGACTGAGCCAGTCACTGGGTGCAGAGTTTTCTGCCTACTCTAGGGTTTGATTTTAATCTCTCTGTAGGTATATTTAATACTCCGGTAGCCAGGGCCAGGAGGTACCTTTCTTCACTACTATTTTCCAGTCCATGGATGGCACATACCTGGCACTTAACGGGTGTTTGCTGACCAAAGAAGAGGACAATGTGCCTAAAACTTCACCCAGCATCCTCTTTATAGAAGGCTGCTGAAGAGTCCCCAAAGGGCCCACGTGACAGCCACTCTGAGGACCACTTTCTGATCTATCTGTATCCTGGGAGGCTCCTGGAGCTTCTCTGCCCAGGAGTCAGTCTTGGAATGAGAAAATGCAAAGGCAGCAGGTCTGTTCCTTGTAAGAGCATGGGGTTGTGTGGAGAGGGCATTCAAGCAGAGGCCAGAAGCCCAGGTGACCTTGGCTACATTGAGGAGGGGCAATACTATCTCTGGCAGTCTGCACGGGAACCTACTCCTGTCTGTGGGAACCTCGAGTCCTGGTACGATGGAAATGCCATTGAGACAGTTGGATGGGCCAGTGTCCAGACCACTCAGACGTTCATCAGAGACTTTGAGTTTCAGTGGAGAGAGTGGTTTCTCAGTTGGAGAGAGAAGAAAGAGGGAGAGGAAATTGACTGGGCTCCCAGGGTGATGAGCCGGGACTGTGGTTACTGATGGAAACCTGGAGAAGTGTGCAGACTACATCATTCTTCCTCTCAACAGACTCAGAGTGCCTGTCCAGGGCCAGGAACTCTGCCTGACCTCCAGCGAGGTGTGTGTCTAGAACTTGTGCCCTGGGAGGGAAGGGGCAATCAAGAGGCATGGACAGAGCTGTGAGGAAACTCTGGACGTGAACGAGAACAGGCTGTAATGTTTCCCCTACTTACTGAGGGTCAGGAGGTGCCGGAGACCGTGATGGGCACTTGGTGTATATTCACTTATCTGGCCTCACAGGAATCTCTGAGACGGACATTATGGTTTCCACTTTTAGACACTGAGACACGAGTAAACCCAGGCCTCTCTGCACCAGAGCCTGTGCCCTTAACACAGACTGGTTAGCATAAATCGGATGCGTTTAGTGTTCTGGAATTTTCTTGGTTCATTTCCTCTCATTTTGCTTTTCTTTTTAATAAGGTATGATGTTAAATTCATAATGTTGTTTTGATGCTTAAATGAGGTCAAGAACCAAGCACAGCCACTTGGTACAGAGTCAACCCCTGTCAAATGGTACAGAGTCAACCCTTCTCCTTTCTCCTGGAACATGCCAGGCTGCCTTTCTCCATCATGCCAGTGGGGAGAGTCCTGGCTTTGATTGTGCATAGGCCTGACTTTTAAAGGGGAGCACCAGGGGGGAGGTATTAAGAGGAGAAGGTGACACAGTAGGGGTAGAGACAGAGATGTCTGCCCTACACCGGTAGCTACCTCTCCCCTTTGCTAAGCCCTTGTTGAATCTGGATTTTGCTTCTGTGGCAGTGGCCTTGGGAAGGGGACCTCACCTATTGTAAAGTACACATGCTCATCCTTCACCTCCAGGACCCTCTGAAAGCAGGCAAGTCCCAGCCAGGAAAACCTGGAGGCTGGGAGGAGTCTAACCTAAGTGCAGACCAAGGCAGAGTTTTTCCCAGAGAGAGCCTTGACCTAGGCCTCCCGTGAGCATTTGACCACCACCTGATAGAGAGGGGGCTTTGGCAAAGTGCCAGGAGGTTTTCAGAGCTGGCATGAGAGTGGCAGGCTCAAGCCTGTGAGCAGAGGCTGTGAAGAGACCAGTTAGCCATGTCACAAGCTAAATTTTAGCCAGGTCTGAGACAGGGACGAAGGGTCTGGAATCTCCCCTCCACCCATCCATCCATCTTTCCACCCATCCATCTATCCATCCATTCAACAAGCATTTGTTGGGTGCTTATCAGGTGTCCATGCATGGGTCATCTGAGGACAGTCCAGCCCTCAGGGGCTCACAGTCTAATGAGCTTTAGCAAGAAGACCAAGACTCCCAGATAGCAACTCTTCTGCCCCAACAAATGGAGAACACGTTTTCCAAGTGAGAGGGCACAGGTATAGAGAAGACAGGTTCCCAGGGGGTTACGTAGATGAAGATGAAGATATCTGTGCTCCCCTCCTGCAGGCGGCACACAGGATGCTAAAGTATCCCCCAGGGGAGGAAAGGGCTCCGTGGGCAGCACACGGGGAAGGACCAGGAGAAGGTGGAAGGCAGGCTGCCTCCCTTCCCCTGCTCCTTACCTTGGCAGTGGCCTTTCCTGATCATGATGTAGCCCTGATCACACTCGCAGTGGTACGAGCCCTCGGTGTTAGTGCACTGCCCTCCGCTGCACATGCCTGGCTGCTCACACTCGTTTATATCTGTGAACACACCGAAAAATCCAAGTCAGCACCAGCTCCGGACCCAGGGGCATCCCTTCCAGAGACTGAGGACAGGGACATGCTTGCTGAGGCTCAGGTGGGGAAGGTGTCATTGCTGTAGCCATGATTGGCTTGAGGAGCTCCTAGGCCAGATCTGAGCCTGACCCAGCCCAGGCCCTTTTAACCCCTTTCCTCCCATAGGAGGCTACTTTTGTGGCCCAAGGAGCCTTCACAGCTGTCTCCTTACCCTGATGCAAGTGAGTTAGGATGGCAGTCCATGTGGCATGGTCTGAGGAGGCCAAAAAAGTACTCCCTCCCACCCCCAGCCTCCCACGTGCCCCAGGGATCTGCTCCTTGCATTCTTCTTAAAGTCCTTCTAAAAGGTTAGAAGTTGAGTTGCCAATGAGAGAGATGGTGTCACTCCCCTGCTCAAACCCCTACCTGGGCTCCCCTACCTCCAGTGCTGCGTGCAGCCAGCTCCCAAGGCCTTTGCCACCCAACCCCGGCCTTGCACTCCCTAATTCATAATCATAGCCATTCCCCTTGGCGTAGCCTCGGCCACAGCAGATTCCCACTGGCCAACCTCACCTTGGCCCCCTAACCCCAACACTGGTTCAGATGCTACGCAGAGTCCTTGTGCAGATTCACTCGCTATCCAGGCAGAGGGCTTAGCACAGCGCCTGCCCGGCAGAAGGTAAGCACTGAAGAGCTGTTAGCTGTCACTGTAATTCTAGCGTTAAACCTAACCCGTACAATCCAAGTTCCTCAGCTTGGCATATGAGGTCTTCCATGACCCTGCCCCTGCCTTCTCACACCTTATTTCCTATCTCCCACACGCCTTCTAGCCTTGGCCCCAGGACCCGATTCTGAACTTCTGCCCGTGCTCTTCCCTTGCCTGGAATGGCCTCCTACCCACCAACTTGACTGCCTACTATTCATCTCTCGGTGTAGTTGGCCTCTCCCCCTCAACCCGTATGTCCCCAGGGTTCCCTTGGCATGCAGGCCTTAGGGTTACTTGCTTGTTTCTCCCTGACTCCTTATTTATTTATTTTTTTTTTGAGAGGTTTTCACTGTAGGGCGCGTGTGCTCACCAGACAGTGAGAGACATAGAGACAGAAAGCGAGAAATCACCCCCCAGAGGGGATGGTCACGCCACAATCCCTTCTCCTCCATTCTCCTCTCGGGATCTTGGGCACGCACACACATGCGCCCGGCGTGAGTTTTAAGCCACCAGGTCCGGGACGCAAACTGCGGTCGACTACGTGGGAGTCCAGCGACATAGCCATTACACTAACTGCTGGTTCCCACTCCTTATTTTTTCAGTGTCTACAGTCTCAGCACAGAACCTCATTAAGTGCTTGTGGGAATCAACTAATACTCATTTATTACAGATAGTATTTTCATCTGAGTAATACTTTTTTTAAAATTTGCTTTAGGGTGCATGCACCCATCAGAGAGAGAGAGAGAGAGAGAGAGAGAGAGAGAGAGAATTCCCCAGAGGTGATGGCCATGCTATAGTCCTTTCTTGTCCATTCTCCTCTTGGGATTTTGGACACTCGTGCACATGCACCTGGCACATTTCTCAAGTCACCAGGTCCAGGACTCAAACAGCATAGTCAGCCATGTGGGATCCAGCTGCCTTAGCCACCATGCCACCAGGCTGGCCCCCATCTGAACAATATAAACTGCAGTGCACAGTGGAGTCGCTGGCAGAAGGTATACCACGCTCAGTCCTAGGCTCACATCCAGAGGTTCAGACCAGCAGTACTAGGCAGGCCCAGGAACCCACCTGCAGTGTAATAACTCTATATGCAGTCCTGAGATACCTGGTCCTCCCTGCAAGTCGCTCTGACCCCAAAGGAGAGCAAAGGGAACTCACAGGCAGAGCCCTGGGTGGGAACATGATAAAGAGCCACAAGCTGTGGGGCCAGGACGACTGATGGATAATGGTGCTGGACAAACTAACTCGCTCCATGCACCTTACAAAGATGGTCTCCAGATGGATTAAAGCATACCATAAAAAGTAACACTATAACCTTAATGGAAAAAAGTGTGGAAGAGTATCTTTGTGAGTAAAGAGCAGGGAAGGACTTCTTTTATTGAGAGAGAGATATTTTTGCTGTAGGGCACATGTACTTGCCATAGAGACAAAGACAGAGAGACAGAAAATAAGAAATCACCCTCCAGGGGGAATGGCCATGCTGCAGTCCCTTCTCCTCCATGGATTTTGGGCACACATGCACACACGTCTGGCATGAGTTTGAAGTCACGGGGTCTGGAACTCGAACTGCAGTCAGCCATGTGGGAGTCCAGCAATGCAACCATTACGCCATCTGCTGGTCCTGGGAAGAACTGTTTAAATAAAGCTCCCAAAGCATAAAAAATAAGGCTAATGATAAATTTCTTTTTCTTTTCTTTTCTTTTCTTTTCTTTTCTTTTCTTTTCTTTTCTTTTCTTTTCTTTTCTTTTCTTCTCTTTTCTTTTCTTTCTTTTCTTTTCCTTTCTTTTCTTTTCCTTTCCTTTCCTTTCTTTTCTTTTCTTTTCTTTTCTTTTCTTTTCTTTTCTTTCTTCTCTCTCTCTCTCTCTCTCTCTCTCTCTCTCTCTCTCTCTCTCTCTCTCTCTCTTTCTTTCTTTCTTTTTTTTTGGTATAGAGTGCAGGCACTCGCCAGAAAGACAAGAGAGACAGAAAGCAAGAAATCACCTCCCGGGGGGATGGCCACACTGCAATCCCTTCTCCTCCATTCTCCTTTTGGAATTTTGGGCATGCATACACACGTGCCTGGCGTGAGTTTAAGCCACCGGTCCAGGACTCAAACCATGGTCGACTACATGGGAGTTCAGCAACATAGCCATTATGCCAACTGCTGGTCCCACGATGAATTTCAGTACATCAAAATTAAGGATGCATGTTCAAAGAGGGTATGTGGAGCTAGCAAACGCTGTGGAGGTTAAGGTGCTGGATCCCACATGGCTGGCTGTGCAGTTTGAGTTCTGGACCTGGAGGCTTGAAAATCATGCTAAGTGTGTGTGCATGCATGCCCAAAAAATCCCAAGAGGAGACTGGAGAAGGGATTGTGTTGTGGCCATGCTCTGTAGGGGGTGATTTCTCACTTTCCCTATCTTTTTCTCTCAGTCTCTGGCAAGTCCATGTACCCTATAGCAAAAACAAAAACAAAACAAAAATCAAAGAAGGATATGTGGATAGTTAAGGACAGAAGACAAAATGGGAGAGCTGCAATAGCTAAACCCAGCCAAGTATCTAGAATACCCAAGGGCTCTGAAAAAGCTGCCAGTGAGACAGAGATCACCACTGAGAACTGAGGAAAAGACAGGAACCAGCAATTTATAGATGAAGAAACCCAAAGGTGCATGTACAAAGAGATGCTCATGCTTATTAGTAAATATCTTTTAAAAGTACTTATTTAATAGGCAAATAATTAATATCATATATTTCTATTAGCTATATATCGGGTCATTGGAAAAGTCATGACACATTGTTGCGTATAAAAACATAGAAAATTTGTCATGACTTTTCTAACAACCCAATAATTAAATTATAATGATTTATATTAATTATATTAATTATTTAAATTTTAAAAGTTCCTTAGCTCTTTTCTTCCTTTCCCTCCCTCTCTTCTTCCCTTCTTCCTTTCCTTCCTTTCTTCCTTCAAAAGAGATTGAGACACAGAGAGAAAGATAGGGACAGAAGATGGCGCACAAGTGAAGGAGGCTGGATCTCACGTGGCTGACTGCAGGGTTTGAGTCCAGGACCTGGCAGCATGAAAAACATGCTGGACATGTGTGCACGCATGCCCAAAGTCCCCAGAGAAGAATAGAGAAGAGATTACGGATGGCCATGCCCCCGGGATGTGATTTCTCTCTCTCTCTGGTGAGCACACATGCCCTATAGCAAAACTAACAAAAGAGAGAGAGAGAGAGAGAGAGAGAGAGAGAGAGAGAAAGACAGAGGCAGACTCCCACAACAGAGTGTCCACACTGTGGTCTGCTCTCAGTCCCAGCTGGCCCAGAGGCCCAGTCACACAGGCCTGTGCACATTGCTGTGTGCTCAGGAAGGTCCCAAGACGAGAACCCAGGACTTTAGCTATGTGGGCCCAGCTGTGGCACAACATTGCCCTTATTTACATATTTTTGAAAAAGCATTAATATTAAATTAAATCATTGAAGTAATGAGATATCACTTCACATAAGCAGAAAAATGGAGAAAGCAGATGTTACCCTACATAAGTCCTCTTCAAGTGGCGCCAAGAGAGAAGCAGCACTTAACGCTCACTTTGGGCCGTAAGTTCGTCATCTCTCTTGGAGCAAGCCAGGCCTGCTCACTACCCAGTCACTGCAGAGATGGTTCCCTTTGCCCGCCCCAGCTGTTGGGCTGGCAGGGGCACAGGGACAGCCAGGCTAGCACGAGGTGGAACTCCTCGAATGGGCCAGTCCTGGTGACGCCATTCCTTGCAGCAGCCACTCTCCTCCTGGGCCAGCTCCCCGGGCTGAGTAGGCGAGAGCAGTGGCTCTGGCCCAGGACACCGGCTTCAGCTGTCCCCAGCCTCTCCCCCCACCCCGCCTCCTCCAGCCTGCTCTGAGCACTGCTGCCTGAGTCACCTCCCCGAAGGCCAGCTGACCCCATCACCGCCCTGCTGCTGACAAACCTCTCCTGGCTGCCACCACCAGCAGCAGCATCCAAGTACTTCAGCCTGGCACTTGAGACACTTCCCAAACTGGCCTCAGTTTCTGCCACTTCCTTCCTGTACCTCCTGCTCCACTCTGAGTTCGTCATCCCTCTTGGAGCAAGCCAGGCCTGCTCACTACTCTGGTCACTGCAGAGATGGTTCTGTTGCCTAGGACGCCCTCTGCTCCCTCCATTCCTAGTCACGCCCTGCAGTGGTGTGCCCCACTTGCAAGTTAGGGACTCAAATTGTGGTGGGCCATGCGGGAGTCCTTAATCACCATGCCACCGACTGGCCCCTGTTTTCCTGCAGATTTAATCACCACGCCACCTGCTGGCACGTTTCCTGCAGATTTTAGAGGGTTGAAACTCAAGGGGACCCTGGCAGTGAAAGGACACAGCTATGCTGGCCTCCCTGGGGGCAGCTGTGAGTCACCACTGGGCTGTCTGGGCCAGATGCAGTGACATGAGCCCAGGAGCAGGTGGTGCTACCTAGAGGTGAAGGCCTTTCAACCAGGCTGGGAATCTTAAGACCCTGTTTCAGAAGTGCTGCATCATACCCTTCGTGAACTCATTCAGAAAAGTGAACAGAGTATCCTGTTGGAAGCAGGTTTACCCAGGGGCCCGAGCAGCTGGCCTTCCCAGGGAAGCCCAAACCCTGCAAGTGTCCCAAGCTATTGGAGACCCTCAAAGGCATGCCAGCTGCCCAGTCTGCCAGGGTCCCAGCATGGCATCCTCATGGTGGTCCTCGTTCCCCATATGAAAGCAACTCTTTGTCACGTAGAGTTTAGTGACCTGGCTTTTAGTCCCTGTCCCCAGCTGTGTCCCCAATGCCTCACCCTCAGCTCCAGTCACAACTCTTAGGGGCCTTTGCAAAGATCGCTGCTTTCGGAGACCTACGCTTCCTTGCAGTCTTGCTCAGGTTCCCCTCCAAGCCCAGGCCCAAGATCTGGTCTCCCTTCCTGAGGCTCCCCTCTCCTCACATTGCAGCATGTGGCTGGAGGCTGTGGAACCTGGTTCGTCCCCCACCCCCATTACGCGATGAGGCCCCACCAAGGCACACTCTGCTGTGCCCATCCTGGAGTGGTGGGCTTACCTCGGCACTCTTGTGTCGCCCCTGAGCCAGCCAGCGTGTAGCCAGGGTAGCAGAAACAGGAGTAGGAGCCCACGTGGTTGACACAGCGCCCTTTCCCCGCACAGGGGTCCCCCAGACACTCATTGTCATCTAACCAGAGGGAAGCAGAGGGAGGTTAGCGAGGACAGCAATGCCTTCTTTGGGCACCTGCTGGCCACTTCCCCACACTACGGGCTGGGCAGGGCATGATGCTGTGTGACAGGGACCAGGGTAAAGGTGCAGAAGAGGCCAAGAGACCAAAATCTGAGACTAAAAGCAACAAAGTCAGACCATTGGGCCCATCTAGGCATTAGGGACTTGGGGAGACTTTTATCACTGCCCCTAATCCCCCTGGCCCCATGGTCACTTCCTTTTTCCTTCAAGATCAAAGTGGATTTTTCTAAAATATTGGGGAGGGAGAAGGAATGAGCCCATATTTAATTTATCTTGGCCCCATGTCTCTCCCAGGGATGGCTCTGGTGGAGATGTTCACACCTGGGGCAGACCATGGTCTACTCTACAGGCAGCAAGATGACCAGTTTGAGGGGGCTGATCTCAGAGTAGAGGGCTTCCAGGTGCTGGTTGGAGCACTGTGGGGTGGCTTCCCACTCTCCTGGAGTGCTGGGACTCCTCAATGGGGCTCATAGAGCCTGGACTCCCCCGACACACCAAAAGGTAAGGTTAGCTTTGTCCACAAGGACTGCACTCCTCCTGACCCCACCAACCACACAGCACCTCTTGGACCTTCTGCTGCCTGGACTCTCGATCTGTCCCTGGCCCCTGCTCCCCAGCTCTGAGTCAGCACCCTAAGTGAGTACCTGTGCAGTAGGCCTGGCTGGGGTGTAGCCGGTAGCCAGGGCTGCAGACACATGTGTATCCATCTGGGAGACTCACGCAGGTGCCGGGGCCACAGATGTTGGTGGCTTCAGCCGCACACCGATCGATGCCTGTGAGGGACAGAGCAAAGCAGGCTGGAGCGGCAGGGAGAGAGCATGTGGGCTGGGGGCCAGGGGATTCAGGAGGCCAGAAAGGTCTGCCCCAAATTACCAGTCTACCTCCATATCCAACAGGGCATAGCCCCTTATAAGACTCCCTGGGCCCTCCGCCCAGGCCCTGAGCCCTTCACAGGATGCAGCTTGCAGTAGAGTGTGCCCCTAACAGAGACCTAATAGACTGCAGTTACCCGGATCCCAGCTGTCGGCCTCCTGCTGAGGCCTCCGGCCTGGCCTCAGCTGAGTAAGTGCCCGGGTCTTACCTCTGTGCCCAGTGCTACCTCTCCCTGGCAACTCCTGCCCAGTTTTCTCCAGACAGACAGGCAGATTTGGTGAGTTAGGGTGTATGGGGAAAACTGTCAGGGGGAAAAACAGGGGTGGTGGGCTGGGGCCAATTGAGCAGGGCCTTGAACGCCACTTTGAGACTGGCCTATAAGTAAGAGGGTCATGGAAGGGGAACCAGCAGTTAGCGTAATGGCTATGTCGCTGGACTCCCACGTAGTCGACCGCAGTTCAAGTCCCGGACCCGGTGGCTTAGAACTCACGCCGGGCGCGTGTGCGGGCGTGCCCAAGATCCCGAGAGGAGAGTGGAGGAGAAGGGATTGCTGCGTGACCATCCCCCCTGGGGGGTGATTTCTCGCTTTCTGTCTCTATGTCTCTCTCTGTCTGTCTGGCGAGCGCACGCGCCCTATAGCAAAAACCTCTCAAAAAAAAAAAAAAAAAAAAGAGGGTCATGGAAGGTCGGGGTATGATCAAATCTCCCCAGAAAACCCAGCTGGGAAGCAAGATGGCTGATGGATGGACTCACCTGGGAGGTGCAGGGCCCCCTAGGAGCCTTTTGAAGTAATTTAAACAAGGGTCTACCTTGGGGACTGGAAATGGGTAAAAAGTGGAGAGATAGGTGCTAAACAGAACGGTTTGGAAGCAGACTCACCAGGACTTGGGGACGAGGCTCTGTAGACACAGGCTCCTGCTCTTTACCACTGTATCCTAAGACTAGAAGGATCTGACACTTGGAATGGGCTCAATGAACGAATGACTGAACAAATGACACTTTCAGCCTCTGTGCCCTCCTTGAGGTCTTAGTCCCCATACTCAGGCTCCCCACCCTGCCCCCACAGCTCTGAGAGAACCCTGGAAAGCCCAAGGGATTGGGGCTGTAACCGTCCTTGGAGTGTGCACACTGGCTGGATGGCGAGGCTACCTCTCCCCTGGTCTGGCTTCAAGTTTGGGTCAGCCTGAGGGCTCATGGATTCGAAATGTCTACCCAGAGGAGTGAGTTTGGGGAAGGCAGGGAAGGAGGCAGCAGGTGGAAGGCTGAGGCAGACAGTGGTGGTGGTAGCAATGCACCCACATAGCTGAGAGCCACTGCTGGGGTGGTTCCCCATTCTGCTAGAGTCCTGGCACTCCTCAACAGGGCTCACAGAGACTGGGCCCTACCCCCCACCAAAAGGTTCAAGTTAGCGTTGTCTACAGGGACTGCACTTCTCCTGAACCTACCAATCACACGGCACAGCTTGGGGGTCCTGCTGCCTAGACTGGCCCGAGTCCCTGGCCCCTGCTCCCTAGGCCCGAGTCAGCACCCTGAATGAGAACCTGCACAGTAGACCTGGCTCGGGTGTAGCCGGTAGCCAGGGCTCCCTTCCTGCAAGCTGGGTTTCCCTGTCAGAGACTCGGCCCTCCCCAGCAGAGACCCCTTAACCCAGCCACCTGGAGGAGGTTCCCTGGTGCATTGTTCTGGGCCCAGAAGAGACAGGTCCTGGGACGGGTCAGCAGGGGACCCTCTGCACCCTCCCTCTACTCTTGCCTGTTCCACCAGGCTGTAGAGGCTCTCCCTTTGCTGGAGAAAATCCAGAACCTTCTCCCCTTCACTTCCCACTTAAAGTGACTTGGGTCTCTGACCTCAGTCCCTGAGTTGAAGAGAGGGCGTGAGGGCACACACGTGCAGAGGGAACAGCAGTGCCAGCACTGGCACTGCTTCTCTTGACCCAAGTCCCCAGACAATGAGCCTTTGAGGAGGGCACATTCCAGAGCAAGGTGGTTTTGCCAGGGGTCCCCCCACCACTGTCATTGCAGCTGACCAGAGGGAGAGGAATGCAGGCTCTCAGTTAGCTGACCTTGAAAATCAGAGCTATGTCCCTTCCTGAAAGCCAGCCCTCGTGGGCAGGAGGCTGGCCCGGCCAGGGCACTCCACTGTCTCAGGGAAAACAGCCTGGAGGTGCCAGGCGCCTGAGGCTCCCACTCCCTGTGCTCTCCTTCCCCAAGAGGGCCCCTTGGATCCTCCTGGAAGCCCCCCAACTTCCCTGGAGGCCTCGGAGTAGGACCCTCCACCAAAGCCTCCCTTCTCTTCCCCTTCCCTGGGTTTGAGCAGTGCTCCAGGCAGGCCTCTTGTTTTCACCAGGGGGACCCTGTGCTCTTTATGAGATGGGTCAGAGACTCAGCAGCTGCGCAGACTGCCCACGAGGTTGAAGAGGCAGGGGAGGGCCCTACTCACGCCCCAGCCCTGGAGTTGCCTCTGGACAGCCACACCTCGCAGGGTAGGGTGCAAAGGGCCTCAAAGGGCTGGCTGCAGCTACCTGGGGCGCTGAGGGTCGCCAGCACATCGGTGGAGGGGGTCACGTGCTCTCCTTCCTGGGTCTCTGGAAAGCCCTGTCCAGGCAGCACTGGAGACGTTGGTCTTCCCATGGCATCCTCTGCAGAGGGGAGGAGGGGAAGGTGGGGCCCCAGCCCCTGGTGAGCAGTGGCTCTTCTCTCCTCCCTGCTGTTCAGACTCCCAAGAATGAAGGGTGGGGCCTTGGGTGGGTCATCCCTGTGCCTTCAAGTCTCCTGAAACTTGGCCTAGCCCTATACAGCTAGAGTGAGAGAATCTGAGAGCCCTAACAGGTCTTACAGTGCATCCAGTCCAATCCCCATGTCATAGGTGAGATCAAGGCCTGCAGAAAGCCTTGTTCAAGGCCAGCCAGAGTATCAGAGGCAGGGAGACAGAGTAGAAGCCTGGGTCTCCTGACCCCCACTTCAGTATTCTTTCCTTCTGTTTGCAAAGATTTCACAGTTTACAGAGCTCTGCCACAAATACCGACCCTTATTAGCCCCAAGAGGCAGAGGCAGGCATCGGTATCCACTCCACAGGCAGAGAAGGCTGTCTTTGATTGCTGCACTCAACACCAGCGACTGGCAAGCTGGGTTCTGCAGAGCCTTGACAGTTTCCGGGAGGGAGGATGAGGCCCACGTGGGGCGGGGGGGTGGAGGGAGTTCCAACCAACCCCGTTTAGGCTAGTACTTCCTCCTTGGTCTGACTGATGGGCTGATGGGCTGAGTGGCTCCGTGGAATTTGAAAGAGCTCCGTGGCTAGGAAAGAATTTGCAGAGCATCTTGGAGTCTCTCACTGAGCTCAGAGCACCTTGGGTATATAGAGCTCCAGGAAAGAGCGTTCATTTGCAATGTCATTCACGCCCTTCCTGATCTGAGTCCCGGGGCCCAGCTCACACATAGTGACTCCACTACCACACCAAGCCTTTCTTCCCCTCCCTTCTCTTGTCCTTGGAAGCCATTACGTGAAGGACTCACCTGGGACCCAGGCAGGTAAGTGGCCAGCACTGGTTGTGTCCTGCACAGAAACAAGAGACGGTCACTTTTGGCTCCTCTGTCACCTCCATGACGTGCTTCCTTCCACCACACTCACCTCCACCTCTGGTTAATATACTTTTTCATTCATTTGGCATCAATGAGTTTTCACTATGTGCTGGGAATTCTGCTAGGCACTTTACATCCATGGTCTTTAAAATTTATTTTAGAATTATTTGTTTATTTTTATTTATTATTGTAATTATTATTTTAATTTTGCTATAGGGCATAATTAAAATTAATTTTGCACTCACCAGAGAGACACACACAGAGAGAGAGAGAGAGAGAAAGCAAGAAAGTAAGCTTCTAGGTCAGGAACTTGAACTGCAGTCAGCCAAGTAGGAGTCTAGTGCCTTAACCACCATGCCACCTGCTGGCTCCTATATCCATGGCCTTAACTCATTTTCTCAACCATCTTACGCTGATGGGTTATAATGATTAGAGGAGTTGATCTGTATGTGTGTCAGTTTGATGTTGGGCATATGGTTAGCACATGGTGGAATGTTAGCATGCCTGGCATCAATGCGTTATCCCCATACTTGGAGGAAGGAAGTTCCAGAAGGTAACCAGAATATGTAGGGCCATACTGTACTGAAGTGGGGACCCAAAGCCATACCTGGTGTCCCTCATCACAGCCTATGGACAGAGGAGAATGCAATGGAGAAGGAGGAGAGGAATGGGCAGAGGATGGAGTGTGGCTGGGTCTGGGAAGACACAGACATGGAGCTTTGGTCTGGGTGGACAGTATGCGATACTCCAGGAGAGAACAAGCCCACTGGAGAGACAGCATTTGGGACAGTCAGGTGTGCAATTGGAGGGGTAGGGGGCAGGGGACAGGGAAGGAAGAATCAGATTCACTCTTCTGGAACATTTTTCTGGGGACACCCAGTTCTCCACGGGGGACTCCTGGTCACGGGAAAGGGAGTCAGACTCCTTTTTATGAAGTGGTTTGAGGTTATGCATGGCTGTGCCTCTGCTTCCCCATGAACCACTCATGGAAGACACTTGGAGATTTAAGCTATTTCAGTTCCGAAAGTTCCAGATTCAGAGTGAACTGGAAGCAGCCCTTGATCTCTTCTGCAGTGCTTCAAGCCTGAGTGACAGCCGGAACTAACAGGTCAGTTCCTATTTCCCGTCTGAGGAAGAATCCGTGCACAGGGGGTGCTCTATACCCAGGACCACTTGTGACTTTCTTCAGGAAACTGGGCCTTTGGATCAGCCCTTCCACTTGGTCACTCTTCAAGTAAAATCCATCTTTCTCTCTTTCCTGCCTCACAAAACACTGCCCTGGGGCCTCGGCAGCCACCGGGCTTGTCTTCTGCCACCCTTGCCCAACTCCCCAGAGGGAGGACTCACCTGAACAGCCTGAGAGTCAGCTGGGAAAGGAAAACAAGAGAGTGAGCTCAGGCTGCCGTCTCTCCTCCGCCCATGGGCTGGGCTGCTTCATAGTCTGCATCTCTGACATGTCCACAGCAGGGTCAGCAGCAGAGAGAGCTTGGGCTCATCTTACCTGCTTGTGCCCCATCATCCCCCACAGAATCCCAAATCCCAAGGTGTGGGAAGGGGGCTGAGGATAGCTTAGCTCAGCCTCCCACTTGATGAGAGGAAGCCTCCTGCAAGGCTTGCTTTCCTGCAAGGCTTCCCGTGAGAGGATCCCACCCCTCCCAGGCCAGTCCACCCATCCATCCTGTAACCCACCTCCTCGCACTGCCACCTCCTCCATCCCAGGCCTCTCAGTCACCCTGGGTCATTCAACTGCCTGCCCTGGGCTACAGGCCTAGAGAACAGGTCTGGGAAGAGAACAGTCACTCCTGGTGTGGCCAGTGGCCAGTGTCCATGATGGCTGGGGCCCTGTCCTCACAACTCTGTTCCAAACTCCCAGAGCAGTTCTTGGGATCAGATAGTTTATCTGGTCCTAATATGTTCCTGGCCGCCTGCACTCAGTGCACCCCTAAGTAGGGCCTCCTTCTCCAAGGTTTTCCAGGGCACCTGCCAGGGGAGCCTCAAACCCAGTCTTGTTCCAGCCCGTGCCTGGAGTCCAAGGCAGCTGAGCTGCAGCTAGCGCTCTGATTCTAGGGCCAGGATAGGGGACTTAAAGCACACAGACTCCCCAGGATTCACTGCCAGCTCTTCGGGCCTGAAGCAAGCACCAGCTTCAGAAGCTACATGGCTCGGGGCAGGGAATGGAGAGATGGATCAGCTGCGTGGAGGCAACTGCAGAACTTCCCACCTCCGCAGGCAGCTCCCTAGGACACGAGCACCACCCTAACCCCATAAGGGCAAGGAGGGGGGTGAGACCTTCCATGATGCCAGGCCAGGAGAGAAGGTTCCCAAAGCTGGGTGTGCATGCACGAAGCTCTGTTTTCTTTTCTTTTCTTTTCTTTTTTTTTTTTTTTTTTTTGAGAGAGAGATTTATGCTATAGGGCACATGTGCTTGCCAAAGGGACAGAAAGCAAGAAATCACCCCCCAAGGGGGGACTGCCACACCGCGATTCCCTCTCCTCCACTCTCCTCTTGGGATCTTAGGCACACATGCACACACGCCTGGCATAAGTTTTTAAGCCGTGGGGTCCAGGACTCAAACTGTGGTTGACTATATGGGAGTCCAGCGATGTAACCCTTATGCCATTTGCTGGTCCCCCAGGCTCTGTTTCCTAATGTCCCAGAGATGGGATCCCCAGGGATCCAGGATAAACAGCCAGTGACCTCTGAGGTGCTATCACTGTAGGCAAAGGGGCCTCCCTCAGGCATCCTTCCCAGTCCAGATACCCTTGTCAGGAATGGTCCCGGCCTCAAGCCAGGTGTCAGTGACTGCCCGGAGGGGCTGCCTCTCTCCTGGCCCAGGCTGGGTCCCGCTGCTCTTCGGTCCTTGCTCCCTCGAGGGCCTGGCCAGTTCCTCCTCTTCTGCTTTCCTCATGGACAGGCGGATGTCTGAGCTCGAGTAGGTGTAGCCGTGGCCAGCAGGGCAGATCTCCCTGAAGGTCTCTGTAAAGCCAATGGCCAGGAGACATGAGAGACACTGCTCCTGCAGGAAACCGGGCCCTCCCTTCCTCCCTCTGGGGAACAAGACAGTTGTAGCAGCAAGGAGGAAAGGACCCTCAGGCTGGGAAAGGACATGAGCAAGGAGGGAACACGAAGAATCTTCTGCTTGAGGGAGGCCTACCCAAGGCCAGGGAACATGGCCACTGGCTTTGAGGAAGCCCTTCGGTGGTCAGAGCTGGGATGGAGAGGGGGGTTACCTGTGCCTGGCAGGGGGCACTTCTCACACTCGCTGCCCCATGCTTTGCCCACACGGCTGCAGCAGCATATCTGCTTGGTGATTTGCTGGGCCAAAGGCAGGGTGCAGGTGCCAGACTCCAGTGACCGGTAACACAGTCCCTGTTGCATGGAGACGGCCTTGTCCGCTGCAACAGACACAGCATGTGGGAATGGGCAGGTGGCCAGCAGGCGAGAAAAGCACAGATAGGTGCGCAATGTTGGGGGTGTGGCCAGCCACATGCAGACTGGCCCGCCAGGATTCAGTGTGGAGGCTTGGGGCCCTGGAAATGCTCATAGAACCTTAGGATGGTAGCTGTAGGGGAAAGTTTCAGCTTCTCCTCATGTTATCTGTTTGATGAGACCCTTGAATCCCACCCTCATGGGTAGAGCCTGAAAGCAGGAGAGGATGGAGCTGCTGGTGCCCAGATGCTGAGTCTACGATGTTTACTGAAGGTTTCGTGTGTGCCTGGGATTGAGCAGGGAGCAGTGTGCTTCACACCTGTCCCTGCACTACCCAGTTGTGTGGACCCATCACTTCTTTCCTGCTTCAGGCATTTGAATTGGGCTTCTGTCACGTGCAACCCAAAGCCTTCTGATTCATGAGCCTTCTTCACAGTGTTGTCATGATGCAGATTAAGAGAGTAAGGTTAGCAAGAGTGCCTTGGCAAAGGTCACGTGCCATTCACAGGAAACTTATCAGTCAATGAGCCCTAGATCCCCAAGTGCAATCTGCCTCCAGCAGGTACGTCCCTTGGGATACCAAAGGGAAGGCTCATTCCTTTGAATGCCAGGGTGAAGACGATCCTGTTGGGAATATCTGAAGGCTGGTCCAGCCCCTGTAGACTGTTCTATTGATCCCATTCAGGTGGCAGGGGAGGAGCGCAACACTCAGAAACAAATGGGGGAGAAACTTCATGCCTGCCCCTTCTCACTACACAGAGATGGATCACTGGAGGAGGCTGGAGGGAGTAACACTGGGGAGGGGAGAAAACACTCAGAGCTGTCTCTACATCCCTGTATTAAGGGCTCTTTCTGTAACTAATAAATATAAGTCACTTTGGACGTTAAAGACACCTGCCTGATAAAGGAATCTAAGTGATGAGGAGGAAAAGGAAGGGTTGAAGCCCCTCCAGGTGCCTTGATTCCACGTTATTGTCACCAGGAAAGTTTCTTGAGAGTAGTCTGACATGTCCTTCCTACTTGGCCCTCACTCTCTGATATCCCTTCCTAAGGCTTCAGCTGTTTCCTTCCCTGGAAACAGTGGTCCAATCTCTCTTCCAAAGTCTTGTTCATGCCCGGGCCCTTCCCAGACCCAGTACCAGGTAGTCACAGACTGAGGGCTTGGCCAGCCGTAGGGAGCTCTGCTGAGCTGGAGGTGACCAAGTGGACCTGGCTACTACTTTCCAGAGGCTAGGAGGCACTGGTTTTACTCAGCTCTGGTCAGGGCTTCTAACCCAAGAAAGCCCTATCTGGGCAGTGGTGTCTGCTCTGGCATTTTTTTTGGGGGGTGGGCACTGCCAGCCTGGGCACCTCCCACCTGGAAACCACAGAGGTCCCTGGAAACAGAGCTACTTGAGTATACATGCATGAGCACACGCACACAATGCTGATGCTGACTCTTACACGCATGTGTTCATGGACGTGGAGACATGTTCAGAATGACAAGGGACTGTGGAAAGGCCCTGGGATCAGCAGTATTCCTGCTATGGACGGCCCCATGAGAAAGGCCACTTAGTGACCAAGTGCCCAGGCTGCTAAACTCAGATGCTAGGAGAAGCAGACACAGCTCAGCTAGGCATCACAGCATAGCAACATCCTGCTACCCCCCCCAAAGTAACCAAGACCACAAAGGGGACAGAAATAGTTAAAGAAAAACCCAGAAGAAATATAAAATATTAATCTCAAACTGCAAAGTCCCAGAAGAAATAGCTACAGTAAAAAGTGAAGTCACTGCCTCTGTTTCAGCAGGATGAGCAGATCAGTTTCAAACATTAGGCCCAGTGCAGGTGGAATAGGGACACTGGTCCTGGGCAAGGGGTGAAATCATTGCTCTGGGCCTGACCTGTGGACCTGAGGGTCCCACCTTACCTCCCAGCCTCCCTTGGCCCCAATCCCACCAGCACTCACACACACAGCGGCTCCGAGATGGATCCAGCATGAGGCCAGGTCTGCACGTGCACAGGAAGCTGCCCCTGGTGTTCACGCACTCCGAGTCCTTGCACAGGCCCAGCGTCAAGCACTCGTTGATATCTGTGGGGTTGGGGGAGATGACCAGGCACCTGCCCCACTGAGGCCTGGCGGAGGGGAGGGGCTAGGCAGAGACCTTCAGATACTTTCTCCAAATAAAATGACAACAAGAGAGCTGCCATTGGTGAGCTCTGTGCCGCGGTTTCCTCTTTTGTAAAGTGAGGATAATGATAGTAACTAACAGATAGTCTTGCTAGAAGGATAAAGTAAATAAAAATGGCAAACCACCTGGTCCAGTAACTAGCATGTAATAATGATAATATTAAGAACTACCATTTATTGAGTGTCTTTTATATGCCACATACTGGGCTGGGCATTTAATATACGATAGCCCATTTAATTCTCACAGTCAGCTTTATCAGAGAGGCTCACGGGTCCTCACGTTATAGGTGAAGAAACCGAGGCTCCAGGAGAAACCTGCTCAGAGTCACTCGGCTGACAAGTGGCATGCTGGGATGCAACAGGAAGCAGGTCAAGGGAACAGTCTGGTTTGGAGAGTGGCCAATGGGCAGCCAGGGCCCTCCTATCCAGCCTTTCTCAGAGGCCCCGGAGCACCTCTGCAGGGCCCATGATGCTGGGGAACATGTTTAAATCGAGCTGGTGCAGGCAGAGACCCCAGCAAAGAAGAGGAGGTGGGAGGCCAGAGGCTGATGCTGAGGGGCTGGGGCTGCAGCCAGGGTGAGCAGGGGACTGATCCAGGAGCACATGTCTCCACGTCCCCAGGCAGGCTGCTCACGTTGCCCCAAGACCAGAGGTTGCTTGTGCAGTTTTTCAAACACGGGAGGTACATTAGGAGGCCTATATCCTGGGGATTCAGTGGAGGGAGGGCAGAGAAATCATCTGAGATCTTGAAAATAACTTTAAAGCTCCAGACTGGGAAATCTGAATAGTTGTGATGCTTCTTCCAAGGGCAAAACTGCAGATTTCTCCCCACACCCACTGTTCACTATGCCTGCAGGTATCTGACCCCAGGCTAGACTTGGCCAGAGGCTTGTCCTTTGGCCTGACCCAAGCACCTTTTTTTATCCACAAGCTAGAAATCACTTCTGCAGTGTGGCACCCGGGGCTTTCTCAGACTCCTCTCCTGCAGAAACCCCTAGGGAGGCTCCATGGAGGCCATCTGGGGCACTCCCTGGTCTCTAACCCAGCTCCCTTTAAAGCAAACCATCCAGACAACTCTGTCCAGCTGTCAAAACTCTCCAAAGAGAAGCTGCCTCAGCTCCCCATGACCTACGCCAGCCCCAGGAGCCTCCCTCTGGCAGGAAGCCCCTTTCCTATCACACCTATTGCCAGGCCCACTGTCAGCCAGGGCTCCCGCTCAGAGCCTGTTCAGAGAAGGCTTCTGGCCCTCCGTCATCCTGGTTCCACTACTCGCCCCCAGTTGACCCTAGCAGTGACAAAACCAAGCCTGAGCCCCACTTCTTATCCCGACCAAGGAGCCTTGGGCTTGGCCCTCGGTGGGCTCTCAAATATAGACCACCACAGGTATGGCCGTCATTACAGAACCCACCAGCCAGGCCGGCAAGATCAAGGCTGTGACTGCACCTTATGGTCCCCCATGCCTGCCGCCTGTGCCCTCTGCTTGCTCCTTCCTGACTATGGGGTGAGGTACGTGGGAGGGAGGGCCGGGCAGCTCAAGAGGTTCTGCTGGGAAGACTCCACAGAGGTCCCTACCCCTTCGAGCTGACTTGATCTTGTACCTTAGAGTCAGAAGCCCTCTGTTCCGGGGAGACCAGCCCAGGAGGTGAGTGGATGTGTGGCTTGGGGTGACACCTTCAGATGCAGCACCATATAGCCCCAAAGAGGCACCTGAGCCATGTTTAGGTGGGAGTGGGGAAGAGGGAGAGAAGGGCTCAGTACCGTGGCTCCCTCAAGCAAGTCCCTGACTTTCCTAGGCCCCTGGAACCAGCAGGCCTCATGGCTCCCTCAGGCTGGGGCTTAGAGGTGGATAACGCACAGGCAGTGATGGCCTCTCCTCCCATTTGGGGGGCAGGTGTGCCCCTGCATCAGCCGATTTCATCATTTCCCTCCCCAAGCCCTGGCACAGGTCACCCTTACCTTGGCAGTGAGTGAGGTTCAGTCTCTTGTACCCCTGGGGACACTCCAGTTGGCCATTTTCAATCACTGGGGAGGCTGAGGAGTGAAGATATGACAGGGCTCACTGGAGGGCTCTTGGGGTCCTCTGTCAACCGTGCTAGGAAGCGGGGTGCAGGCTGGATGTCCAACCCACTCAGCAGCTGTGGGCCCCCACCCCCCAAGCCTTCACCCCGGACAGCTGTGCCTCCTTGCTCTCGCCAAGCTCCTCTCGGCTTTTATTAAAAACCTTTTAATAAAAGGAGGCTTTTATTAAAAAGATACCAAGTGAAGTAAGCCAGGCACCGAAAGGCAAATACTGAACGAGCTCCCTCAAATGCGGGATCTACAAAAGGTGAGCTGGAGACGCAGAGAGTGGGATGGTGGTTACCGAGGTCAGGGTGGAGTGGGAGCGGGGAGATGCTGGTCAGCGGGCACAGCGTTTCAGTTAGTCGGGAGAAGTAGCCTCAAAAGCTCTAGTGTACAACTCAGTGGCTGTAGTAAATAACATAACAGTGTATTGCATACTTGAAAGTCACTAAGAAAGAGAGTAACATTTTTGTTTAAGATTTTTGCCACAAAGCACATGTGCTCCCTGGAGAGAGACAGAGAGACAGTGAGAGGAAAAGTGAGAAATCACCCCCCAGGGGAGACAGCCTTGCTGCAATCCCTTCTCCTTCATTCTCCTCCTGGGATTTGGGGCACGCATGCACACACGCCTGATGTGATTTTCAGTCTGCTAGGTTCAGGACTTGAACCCTGGTCAGCCATGTGGGAGACCAGCGCCTTAAACCATCACACCTTCTAGTGGCCCCACAAATCCATTCTTTTTCTTTTCTTTTCTTTTCTTTTCTTTTCTTTTCTTTTCTTTTCTTTTCCTTCTTTTTAGAGATTTTAGCTATAGGGTGTGTGTGCTTGCTGGAGAGACAGAGATAGAAAGCAAGAAATCATCCCCCCAGGGGAACAGCCACACTGCAGCCCATTCTCCTCTCAGGATTTTGGGTATGCATGCATACACACCTGGCATGAGTTTTAAGCTGCTGGGTTTAGGACTTGAACTGTGCTTGACTACATGGGAGTCCAGCACCTTAACCACTATGTCACCTTTTGGCCCCCACATCTGTTCTTGATTTCACATTTCTCCCTGACTTTACAGAGATTAAAAACCTAAACAATTGACATTAAATTAAAATAGGGAAAATATCTCTATTACTCTGGCATGACAGACTGGTGTATCAACCTTGAAAAGCTCTAGCAGGTAGCGCAGCTCTGACAGCCACCTGTCATCATGAAAAAGAGCAACAAATGTGTAGTACCAACTTTTCTTTAAAAAAAATAAAAAGAAACTACTCATTTTAGGTTTGCTAATTCCTTTGCCAAGAGATAGCCAGCAGTTCTCAGTACGAGCAATATCCCCAGACCTTAGCCCATGGAACGATACCATTATGCTTTTTTTTTTTTTGGAGAGGTTTTTGCTATAGGGCGCATGCACTCGCCAGACAGACAGAGAGAGACATAGAGACAGAAAGCAAGAAATCACCCCCCAGGGGGGATGGCCATGCCGCAATCCCTTCTCCTCCATTCTCCTCTCGGGATCTTGGGCACGCACGCACACGCGCTCGGTGTGAGTTTTAAGCCACAGGGTCCGGAACACGAACCGTGGTCGACTACGTGGGAGTCCAGCGACATAGCCATTACGCTAACTGCTGGTTCCCGATACCATTACGCTTTAAAGGTCTTAAAGTCAGCTGTGTGATGATGTCCTGCAGTCATTGGTTTTCTCCTAGTGGCATAAGATTGGGGAGAGTGAGAAATCATTCCCCCATCCCTGAGGAATGGCTGTGCTGCAATCCCTTCTCCTCCATTCTCCTCCTGGGATTTTGGACACGTACCCACACATGCCCAGTGTTTTTCAAGTCACTGGGTCAGGGACTTGCATCGGCCATGTGGGATTCAGCTAACTTCACCACCAAGCCACTGGCTGGCCACTCATATAGCATTCTTGATCATTTGGACCCTCGAGTACATTTTGGGTCATATCTGACATGCTGTAATGATTTCTACTTTCTAAAGTGGCTCATGACATGTTAGTGGCCATCTGAGAAGGGTCAGTATTGCCTTGTTTTAGTTTTGCTACAGGGCATGTGCACTCACTGGAGAGAGAGAGAGAAAACAGGAAGGTGGAGTGAGAAATCACCCTGGGGGGGGGGGATGGCCACGCCCCAATCCCTTCTCTGCCATTCTCCTCTTGGGATACTGGGTACACATGCACATGGTGTGCTTTGCAAGCCACCAAGTCCAGGACTTGAACCATGAAGTCAGCCGTATGGGATCCAACACCTTAGCCTCCACACCACCGGCTGCCCAGTACCTCACCTTTTAATAATTGTATAAGGTTGTATTCCTAGTATTATGTTGAATCCACAGTTCTTTTTGCAAGGAGCTTTTAGAGACACGTTTCCGCTCTGCGAAGGTTGGTTGAGTTCACGGTGGACAACATAAACAACTGGAAAAGTCCAGGACTCCTAGCGCTGTGGGTCACGCTGTCGTAATATGCCAAACACAAACGTAAGGAGGCACTGGATTTTCTTGGAACTTCTGCTCTTCCCTAAGGACACATCGTGTGCCAGACATGACGTGTGGCAGTCTGACATATGAACAGACCAAGTGAGGACATAAATTAGGAAAGCTGAAATTTTTTAAGACTAAAAAAATCTAAGTTGAAGTTCCAACATTTTTCCCTGCTGTGGACTGTCCTGCTGTGGGTTGCATGTTCCACCGCAGGGACTGGGCTAGCCTAGAAACCCGCTTGCGTGGCGGTAAATGTGGATTCCGAATTGCGGAGACTGGGACAGAGAGAAGGGAGTGAGGCCGGGAAAAGTGTGCGTCTCTGGCATGGTATGGACTGAGGACAGAGAGGAGGAAGGAGAGGATGCTGTTTGAAGAAACTCAGAACACTTTGGAGGGCAGAAGATGGGATAGAATAATGCAAGGCAGGGCTCGTCAGATGGCTTGATGGTTAAGGCACTGAACTCCCACATGGCTGGCTGTGGTTCAAGTCCTGGACCTGGTAACTTGCTATCTCACTTTCCCTTTCTCTCTCTCTCTCGTCAAATTAAATAATAGTAATAATACAAAAATAAAAATAATTTAAAAAAAAAAAGAATCACTAGGCTGGTGACAGAGTGCTGAGGATGACACCAAGTTAACATTTGCAGGAAGCTGCAGAGCGGTAAGGCTGCTCTCTGTTTCTCACAGTGCTAACTCTGTAAGGCAGGGATCATCATTCCCATTTCACAGATTAGGACAGTGAGGCTCAAAGAGGTTCAGTTACTTGCCAGGGCAAGAAAGTTGGCTGGTGTTGAGCCAGGGCTAAACCCAGGCCTCTGACTGAGAAGGCCACATCCTTTCCACTGCCGAGAGAGAGGAGAGACAGGAAGAGATCTGAGGGAGCCAGCAGGCCAGCACCGCCACCTCTCCAGATGGGAAGAGAGCGAGGGTCGGCAGAGGATCTCCGTGATCAGGAGGGGAGTGACAGAGAGCTGGGCTTAGATTGGGGAGCAAGAGTGGAACCGCCGCTGGCACCTGCAGAAGGCCGAGAGGACCTGGGTGCATTCGTTAGTCTGGAGAGATGTGTGGACCTTTTCCATAAAGAGATTTGCTCCTGAGCCAGCCAGGCGGTGTGGAGGTTAAAGTGGCCGGATCCCACATAGCTGACTATGAGGTCGAGTCCTGGACCCAGGGCCTTGAAAAGTCATGCTAGATGTGTGAGCATATGTGCCCAAAATCCCAAGAAGAGAATAGAGGACAAGGGACTGCAGTGTGACCATCTTCCCTGGAGGGCGTGAGTTTTCACTTTCCCTCTGTCTCTGGTGAGCACACATGCCCTATGGCAAAAACTAAACGAAACCAAAAAAAAAAAAAAAAAAAAAAAAGTTTTCTCCCTCAGCCGGGGGACTCTGTCCTCTCGCTGGCTGAAGAGAACATGCTGGCTGGGCAATGCTTTCTAGGGAGAAATGCCAAGCCACTACCTGGTGGAGCTCCCATTTTGCCTACAACCTCCACCTCCTGCCCCAATTCAGGGCCCTCGGTGCCCTTTCCTTGCACCTCCTAGGGGCTGTCTACAATCCTAGTTTCTGCTTCTACAAGAACAAGGGCAGGATTCAATCCAGAAAAGTTGGCTAGTTCTCCTTGGGAGAAAGAAAGCAGAAGTTTAGATAGCCGTGTGGCTCGGGATGAGGATTCTGCAGCCAGTGAGCTGTGGGATTCTCTGTCCCTGTCACCTGGGCCAGGTGCCCCTCCTAGTGCCCCCAACACCTGTCAGCCTTCCCTGGCCACATGTTTAACGTGCTGTGCCGGACCACCTGTCTGCTTGTCTTTCTCCCCTTCTCCCCACTGACGCACAAGCTCCGTGAGGACAGAACTCTCGTCTCTCTCATCCTTGCCATGTCTCTAGTGCCAAGCACAGCACCCGGGCAGTGTGGGCGCTCAGTCAACACGGCACCAAATACTAATAGTGAACGCAAACACAGCACTCAGTGCAGGCCAGGCCCTGCTCTAAAGGCTTTACGTACATTAGCTTATTTGACCCTTGTAACAGCGTTTGGAGGAACTTACGATGTTTGTACTTTAAAGATGAGCAAACTGAGGCACAGAGAGGTTAGGAAACATGCCCATGGGCACCTTGCTGGCAATGGAGCTGGGATTGTGAACCCAGGCCATCCAGCTCCAGGTGGCTCCATTCTCTCCACTACCTCCAAGTCAATAAATAAATGAATTTATGACAAGCCTTAGGCATTACCTAGGCAGAGAACCCTAGGGTCAGAGGCCACCAGAAGATGCCCCCCCCCATCCCCCAGCAGAAAGCCTGTCACCCTTCCTAGGGAGTCTCCACCTCCTTTTTTTTTTTTTTTTTTTTTTTTTTTTTTTTTTCCACAAGGGATCAGGAGAGGGAATAGAAAAAAAATGTAGAAATACTGAGAAGAAGGTCAGGGGAACTACCATGTACTTGACAGATACTCCACAACACATATAGCAAAAGTGCAGGCGGGAGTGACAGAAGTGGTGAAGACATTGTCCTGCCCTTACGGCCCTTCAGTGGGATCAAGGATACCATACAGGGTCAGTGAACAGAGACAAGAGAATCTGTGAACGCGTGCTCTTGAGAGAATGACTAAACTGTGGTCCCCACAGACATTTCAAGGAGACCCTTAGGCAACTAGGTGCCCTCATAGTTGGGGCTCTTAGACTAAGGAAAGTCAAACCAGCTGCCAAGGAATCAGTTGAGATCAACCTGAACCCCAAAGAGTCTGAACAGTACAAAATGCCTGTGAAACTACAGGGCAGGTGTGGGTAGGGGTACTGGTAAGAAGAGTGGGGCCACGTGGTCTTCTGGCCCTTGACCTTGGTCTTCTGTGCCCCTCAGTGGCTCCCAGGCCTGGGGAAGATGCAGAGGGGTCTGTGGTGGCAGCCCACCCCTGCCCTGCTAGTCTTCTTCCTTGACTGCTGGGACTCCCAGGGAGCTCTCAGCAAATGTGATCTAATCGCTTGAGACAGTTTTGGCCCTGACTCTGTGGGGAGAGCTGGGGAGGAGACGGTGAAGACATGTGTCTGGCCACAGTGCTGTTCTAAGTCATGCCAATCTCAGCCTGCGATGACAGTTGTCTGCATCAGGGAGATGTGGAAGGCCCCTCCGCACTCCCACTGTGCTCAGGAGACAGACACACATGCCCGACGAGGCCAAGCTTCGTTCCGCCGCGCTATGAGCCGGCTCTTGATTTGCAAACCTCAGGTGTATAAGCTGGAGAGAAAGTTCTCCTCCCCAGAAGAGACAGTGTGAGGCCAAGAGCCTGTCTAGTGGCTCCACTCTGACCTGCTGTGTGACTTAGGCACATTTCTGAACCCCTTTCAGCCTGAATTTTTTCATCTGCAGAAATGGGGCCAGGGGCTAGTGGTTAAGGGAGCCAGATCTCACATGGCTGACTGAGGTTCTAATCCCAGCCCCACGTCCTGAGAAGATGGAGGAGTGTAGAAGAAGGGATTGCAGCATGACCACACTCCACTGGGGAGTGCTTTCTCACTCTCCCCTCTCTCTCTGGCAGTACACATGACCTCTGGCAATAAGAAAGAAAGAAGAAAAAGAAAAAAGAAAAAGAAAAGAATAGAAAAGAAAAGAAAAGAAAAGGAAGGGAATGGAGGTAGGGAGGGAGGGGGGAGAGAGAGAGAGCGCGCAAAAGAAAGAAGGTAAAAGGAAGAAAGAAAAAGAAGGAAAAAAGAAAGAAGGAGAAATGAGAACAGAAACTAAGCTGCTGTGAGAATGAACTTCGCTGTGACAATGCCAGTCAGACTGAACCCAGCAGGCTGTCTGGCACGTCCCTGTAGCTGTTTCCCATGTTCTCCTCTCCCCTTCCTTCCTTCCTTCCTTCCTTCCTCATTCCTTCCTCTTTCCTTCCCTCCCTCCTTCCATTCCTCCCAGCAACACAATCTCAGGAACAGCATGCTAGTCTACTGCCCCTTAGGAGCTGGATGGATTTGGGCAAATTACTCAACCTCTTTGAGCCTGGGTTTTCTTATGAGTGACAAGCAGGGTGACAAGTCCTTCAGGATGACAAGTCCTTCCCCAAGGGTTATCGTGAACTTAAGCTCGTAAAACTCTGAGCACAGTACTTGTCATAGTGCGGCACTGTCATAAGGTCCACTATTCAGATTTTCCTCCTCAGTGAAGTGCCAGTGGATGCCCCGGGGATTACGGACATCCCACCCCGAAGGGCCTCTGAGTGTCAGCTGAGCGGCACTGGAATTAGTCACCACAAACGGTGAAGTGGACAGAGGTCCTGTCAGTCACCCCTGCCCTGCCCCCTTTTCCCTGGAGTTCTCCAAGCCTGAGATGCCACGAGTCAGCAACACCCAGCCTTGCTGGGGTGGGGAGGGTGCTAACTTCAGCCTGAGGCGTAACTCCCAGGAGGCTTCAAGTCCCTTGGAAGAGGCTCTCAGACCATCCCCTAGCCAAATAAACACTGCCTTTTCAGCCTGACAACTAGAACTCTGAAAGTCTCATTTCTTTAGGGCAGGAGACTGGGCATGTCACCCAGAGTCCCAGAGAACAGGGGCCCCACCTCCAAACAGCTGTTCCCCAAGCTGAGGGCCTCTCCTTTAGCAAATGCCTGAGCCACGTACATAAGACGGGAAATTACAGAGCAGTTGAAAGCAGGGGTCTGGAGTCAGATAGGCTTGGAGTTTCAGGCCTAATACACTGTTCTGAAAAACAGGGATAATGGGGGGCCATATCCACAATGACTGTGTGATGGCTAGGGTGTCTAGATCACACACGGCTAGCTGAGCAGCTTCAGTCTCGAAACCGGTGGCTTGAAATACATGCTGGGCATGTGCATGTGTGCCCAAAATCCTGAGAGGAGAATGGAGAAGGGATTGAGGCGTGACCATCCTCCATGGAGGGTGCTTTCTCACTTTCCTGTTCTCTCTCTGTGTCTTTCTGGTGAGCACACACACCCTACAGAAAATTAGATAAAAAGGGGGGAACCAGCAGATGGCATAATAGTTATGTCGCTGGACTCCTACATGTCCGACCGCGGTCCGAGTCCTCGGGAGTGTGTGCATGTATGCCCAAAAGTCCAAGATAAAAATGGAGGGTATGAGACCAGCAGGTGGGATGGTGGTTAAGACGCTGGACACTCTCACATGGCTGACCAAAGTTTGAGTTCCAGACCTGTGACTTGCTTTCTCATTTTCCCCCTCTCTGTCTCTCTCTGGTCAAATTAAAAACAAAACAAAACAAAACAAAACAAAACAAAACAAAACAAAACAAAAACGAATGAATAAATAAAATTAAATAAATAATTCTTTAAGAAAATAAAAAAGAATGGATGAGAAGGGATTGTGGTGTGATTATCCTCTGGGGGGGGTGATTTCTCACTTTCTATCTCTGTTTCTCTGTCTTTGTCTCTGGCGAGCACAAATGCCCTATAGCAAAGATATCTTTCTCTCTAAAAAAAGGGGAGGGGTGGCAATGGCACGTAAAGCCTAGCAATATTGTTAGGATGCAATAAAATGAGAAAGTATTTAGCATGGTTCCTGACACTTGCAGGTTCTCTGAATAAACGGTGCTGATAACAGCAGTGATAATAGTGGTGACGCTATGACATGTCGTCACTCTCTGCTCCGATCTTCCTCTCATGCCTATAGCACCCTCATGCACCTACCGGCCCTGAGGCCTGGCATCACAGACCTATGCCTATAACTTAACCCCTTGTGGGCAAGCGGCGCGACCCAACCAAACCCAACCAAAGCTTTCTTTCTGTTGAGAGTTTCGAGAATGTATGTATATGCTCAGTCCCTCAGAGAGCAATTTTCTCCCACAACTCCTTGTTCTTTGTAGGCAACTCTGCAACGGGGAACACAGGTCTTCTAGACACAACTCATTTTATTGCTGGGTTGTGTATTTTTTTTTTTTTTTTTTTTGTCTTAGATTATTGTCACAGGGCGCATGTACACACCGGAGAGAGAGGCAGGGAGAGAAAGTGAGAAATCACCCCCTGAGGGATGACCAGGCTATAATCCCTTCTCATCTCAGGATTTTGGGGCAGGTACACACATGGGCCCAGCACGATTTTTAAGCCCCTGGGTCTAGGACTAGAACTGCAGAATTGGCCATGTGAGATCCAGCTGTCTTAACCTCCATGCCACCAGCTGCCTTAACCTCCTCGCAGGTTTTGTTTGTTTGTATGTTTTTGTTTGAGAGATTTTTGCTATAGGGCACATGTACTTGCCAGAGAGAGACAGAGAGAGAAAGCAAGAAATCACCCCCCAAGAGCAATGGCCACACTGCAAACCCATCCTCTCAGGATCTTAGATACATACATGCATCCAGCGTGAGTTTTAAGCCGCCGGGTCTGGGACTTGAACCATGGTCAACTACATGGGAGTCCAGTGATGTAACCATTAAGCCTTATACTGGTCCAGCCCTTCCAGTTTTTGGGTTTTTTTTTAATAAATGCCTTTTTAAAAAATGTAGAATTATTTAATTTAACTTTATTGTTATTAGTTTTTTTACCTTGACCAGAGAAAGACAGAGAGAGAGAGAGAGAGAGGGAAAGTGAGGAAGCCAGGTCTGGAACTCAAACCAGGGTCAACCATGTGGGAGTCCAGTGCCTCGACTACCATGCCACCTGCAGGCCCCAAGCCCCTACAGTTTTAATTAAGTCAACCTTTGTACTCACTTTTGAATTGAGCTCTGCTTACCAGAAACATCTGCATCTCTCTAGAACCACACAGAACATGTGTACTCATCTTCACCAGGGCAGTTCATTCAATATGTCTCGACTAACTCTTGGGCCTGGGCTGTATGTTGCTAATCTGCCTGACCCTTTTTTTTTTGGAGAGGTTTTTGTTATAGGGCATGCACACTCGCTAGAAAGACAGAGAGAAAGAGAGAGAGATGGAAAGCAAGGAATCACCTTCTGGGATGATGGCCATACCGCAATCCCTTCTCCTCCATTCTTCTCTTGGGATCTTGGGCACTCGTGCACACATGCCCAGAGTGAGTTTAAGCCACTGGGTCCAGGACTCAAACCATGGTCGACTACATGGGAGTCCAACTACATAGCCATTACGCCAAGTGCTGGTCCCTAATCTGCCTGACTCTTCAACCCCAGTCTTCCTGACAAACGTTATCTTTCATGCCCGAGTAACTCATGAAATACATCCTTGGCGTACATCCCCTTGCTGCGAAATTTCAGTTTATTATCCTAACTTCTATATCCTTCAGGCCGGCCCAGGTTGCTCCAGAATGATTAAAAAGATCTTGGTTGGGTGAGAATCAGATACACTATGGGGTGACTCTTAGCCTCACCTGTCCTGACCGTGTGACCTTGGACAAGTTCTCAGCCTTCTCTGAGCTTCATTTTCTTCATTGGCCAAATGGGGTTAAAGACCTTTAGCTTGCAAGTGGTTGTGCAAATTAAATGGTGAATGGCCAGCAGAACATGAAGTTCAGTAACTGGTGGCTATTCTGGTTTTTAAGAAGGGAAGATGGAGAATTTCTTGAGGGGCAGAGCAAGAGAACTGGTTCTTGCTGGAGCTACAGGGTGGGGCCTGAGTTCTGAGGTGAACGCATCTCATGCCAGGGAGACCGTAAGATGATCTCGTGGCAAACAGCTGGAGCCCACCACTGTAGGCCTTGAGCCCAGTGTCAGCCCCGCCTGTCCCAGCAAAGGGGCCTTGGGGTTGACACAGCCGGTGCCAAGTCAGATGGGGTAGCAGCCAACTTTCCAGTCAACCCAGATGTCTCTCACAGATGAAAACTCAAAAACATGGCCTCAATCAGAATGACTTTGGAGAGTCTGGCAGGGGGACTGCAGAGGCACTGAGCCGGGACCTTTGATAACTCCCAAAGGTCAGGAAGCCTGGGAGGTCAGCTGGGCATACTGTGCACCTATCGCTCTGAGGGAAGGGAAGAGGGAACCGTAGGTCAGTCACGTCGACACTCCAAGCCATCTCCCTGAGGAAGAGGGTGTTGTGGAAGAGGAGGGACGTCTGTGCCATGCCACCGAGACTTCAAGGCAGTCCTTTTCCATGTCAGAAACAGCACTAGTGGGCCAGCCTGGGGCCTGGTGGTTAAAGCGGCTGGATCCCGTATGGCCAGCTGTGCTGTTTGAATCCCAGACTTGCGACTTGAGAAACACGCCAGTTGTATGTGTGTGTATGCCCAAATCCCGAAAGAAGGTAGAAATGGAAAAGAAAGGATTGAGGCATGACCATGTCTTACGTGTGTGTGTGTGGGGGGGGGTGCTTTCTCATTTTCCCTCTCTCCAGCAAGTGCATGTGCCCTCTGGCAAAGAAAGAAAGGATGAAAGAGAGAGGAAGGAAGGAAGGGAGGGAAGGAAGTAAGAAAAAAGAAGAAGAAAAGAAAAGAGCAGCCCAGGCTGGAGGTACAGTTGGTAGCACTGGTCTGCTGTGCCAATTACGGGCCTGGATTCCTGGCCCAGTGGCTTGAAAGGCACCAGGTAAGCATGCACCTGCCCAAGATCTGACGAGCTGGAGGAAGGGGGCCGTGGCCTGAACAGACCCTACCAAGGATGCTTTTCTTTTCTCTCCCTCCTCCTCCTCCCTCTCCCCTTGCCCTCTCTCATGCACATGCATATACTTTCAATCATGAATAAAATAAATAAACCTAAAAAAATTGTTTAAAGAAAGAAGTGTATTCTCTAAAAAGCAGTAGCATTCTACAGGGACCTTCTCGCCAGTCCGGCCCAGAGCCTCAGAAGGTGTGAGGGGAAGCCATGAAGGCACGTCTCCCAGGCTGCTCCCTCGCTTACTCCCTGATTCCGCCTGACCACTTCCTTGGCATGACAAAGCCTTCCCCGAAAGCCGCAGCCCTATCGTATCAGAGAATAAAGGCTCTGAACGGCACAGCCACTAGGGTCAAGGACGTTCCAGAACCCAGAGGTCCTGCCAGTGTCGCCAACACCCCCCCAGCCCACCCCAGCAGCTCCAGTCTCTTCCTGATTCTCACACAGTAGCTTGCCTGTCAGGACTACTTAAAGAAACATCCCTGGCCCGGCCCCAGGCTCAGGCCAGAGCTGGTGGCTGGCACCCTGTCAACACAAACAAGGTTCCCCCGTGTCTTGCCCGTTCTCTATACAATGCCCAGCTGTACTTTAATGCCGTTTAAATGTTTACGTTGCCTTGGCCTTTGTTATTTCTTGTTCAGTGTGCTGGAATGCTTGGCATTTCAGGGTCTGTACCCTGAGTGTCCAGATTGCTGGGCTGTTCTGAGCATAGTGGGGGAGGGATGCTGCCAGAGGCTGCCACCTAGGCCTTGGGGCGGGGCAGGGGTACCTGGGGGTGCAACTGGTGTTCTGTACCCACGTGTGCACGTGGGGCATCATCTCTGTTCCTTCACTCACCACCATGGGCTGGACGGGGCTGGCTGACTTTACCAGGGCAGGTTCTTTGGGTATCAGCTGTGCTGAGCTCATGAGGCTGGCCCTCCACTGGGACCAGGAGCGGGGCAGGCCGTGAGCAGGCAGACTCTGGCCTTCTCTCCTGTTCCGTGACATCTAAGTGAGGGCTTCCCATAATCCTTGGACTCTGTCACCTCTTTGGCTGTCCTACCCCATTCATTCTTCAGGTCTCATCCTGGATGTTAGTTTCTCTAAGAAGCTTCCCAGCCCCCCTCAGCTCAAGCTAGGAGCCCCTGCCCCACAGCGTACACACGTGTAGGCTGTGCACTGCGCAAAAGCACCACAGCTCAGGAAACCTGGCATCCTGGATTTGTATATTTATGTTCGTGATTCTGAAAAATAGGAGGAGCATCCTTTCCTGATTTGCACAAAGGTGCTATAGGACCCACGGGTGGCCCCAGTCCCACTGTCTGTATCCGCACAGCACTCTCCTCCTTATTTCTGATGCCCACCGTCTATGGCCCCCACCAGATAGTGAGCTTGGAGAGGGAGGCCCTGTCTCTCCCCATTCTCCACTCTCTGTCCAGGGCCTGCATGCTGTGGGTACAGGGGCCTGGCCAACGTAAATATTTGTTGGCTAAATGGAATGTGGGGTATAGAAGTCTCAAGGGTCAGGCTGATGGGAAGGAGGAAGGAAAAGAAGGAAAAGAAGAAAAGTGGTCAACAGGAGAGAGGCTGAGCTGTTCAATACATTCCTTCCTGTGGGCCAGTGGGTCCTTCTCCCTTTCTCAAGGGATACCTTTTAATAATAATAGTAGTAATAGTAATAGCTATGGTTTATTGACCCAAGGTTAAGCACAGGCATCAGCTCATTTAATCCCTCCAGCAGGCCCATGAAGCTGGCACTATTACTGTCCCAATTTTACAGAGCAGGAAGCTGAGCAGAGAGGTTGGCGGGCAGGGCTGGAGGCCGGCTACTTGGTATGGAACGTGTGCTCAGGCCTAGAGCTGAACACCACTCTGCTGCTTCACTGAAAATGCTACCACACCGTGAAACCATCTGCACTTATTTTTAGTTTGGAAAATACAGTCACTGCTCCACAGCAGAGTCCGATGTTAGGAACAGTCCTATCCCTCCCACATTTGGGCTTCTGTCCAGGCCCCCCACAAAGCCGACTCTCCAAATCCACTGCTGACGGGCAAAAGTAACACATGCCAGGCCCAGGCCCAGGCCTGGGAATGAGGCCTAGAGGGGAGACAGACTAAGTGGGCAGAGGCCAAGCTCCAGCATGGGCACCTGGTCGCCTCATCCCAGCTGCAAGACCAAGGCCTACGAGAGCTGATGAATGGGCATTTGCGCACTCTGCGTCCTCAGTGCGTGGCGCAGAAGACGCATGTGAGTACTGGCTGAATGAATGAGTGAAGACAGGGTAGGACTTCCCCTGCCACCCAAAAGAGGGCAGGGAACTGGAGTACCCCAAGGCTGAGGACATTCTGGAACGTATGTTCAACCCCGGTTCAAAGGCACAAACAGGAGGTGAGGTGAGATGGAGGCCTGGGGTCCCTCCAGGGAGAAGATAAGGAAAAAGTCGAGTCACCAAATACTGATCAAGACCTCTGAGCTACTGATGCCTGGGCAGGGATGTGTGTGGGAGGGGGCATGAACAGGGTCCCTAAAATCTGAGCAAGAATGACATGTCCGGGCAGTTAGCCAGGACAGGTGGGCTGGGCTGTGCCCCACAGAGAAGTAGAGTTGGAGGAGCCGTCAGGAGCCTAGGGGCTGGCTGCAAGCACCCCACAGGCAGATCTGGAAAGCCTACACAGCTCACCAGCCTGTTCCACCTGCCTGGCCTCTGAAACCCTGCAGGGGATGGACGAGGTACCCTGCAGCAGAGGCCAGGCCCTGGGAGGACTTCCCAATAATCCTTGACCTTGGCACCTAGCACTCACCTGGTCTGGGTGGGCATGGCGCACATAAAGTCACCCCCCAGAAGGCTCCCACACTGCCACAGCAGTCCTCTTGAGTAGTCAGCTCCAGCAGGGGGTTGGCACACTGAAAAACAGGCCATGGACACCAAGAGGTTCCCCCATCCCCATGCACAGAGATGACCCGGGACACAGAGTTCACTCCCCTACACTTTTTCCAGAGGCTACTCTCACCCAAAGGAGGGGAAAAGGGAGTCAGTCAATGTGCCAGAGGGAAGCAGAGAGACCTATGGCCCCCTCTGCATCCCTGACCTGGGGGAGGAGGGCACACCCTAGACAAAGATCTGCATTGTACAGGTCTGCAAACTGCCGCCCTCCATGGCCCTGGCCCTTAGATAGTGTCTCAAAGAACAGGCTTTCCTCCATCCACCTCCGGGGAACTCCAGTGTCATCCACAGTGTGGGCCTTCCCGGTGGAGGAACCCCCGGCTCAGAGACACCATAAGCTGAGGCCAGGGTGGCTCTGTGGACTTGAGGGCTCTCCCCTTGGCCACCTCACTGCCTCCAGTTCCTTAGTCCCAGAAGAATTTCTAGAAACATCAAACTGCAACTCCCAGAAAAACCATCCTGGGCCTGGCCTAACCCTATTCCTGAGTGCCTGGCCTCAGAACTCACCTGATTTCCCATCAAGAACTGTGAACGCCTCTGGAGGAAATGGAGTCTCTCATTAGCACCATCAGGCCTAGGGCGTGGTCTGCATTGCTAATTCCACATCTCTGTGACCCCAGTCTCAGCTGCTAAACTCCCTCCCGACCCCCATCCTAATGGCTTTCCTGTTCATGTACCTGGGGTCCTAGGCTCAGCTCTGCTATCTGGGGATCACTGGGACCAAACTGGAGGCTGCTGGCACCCAAGGATACTGCTGAAAGCTCCTCCAGGGGGACTTCCTTGGGCCCTCTTCTGCATGCTGGGAATGGAGCCCAGGTGGGAGGCCTAGGCTCTCTCTACTGGGGAATTATAAGCCCTGGCTCTCCCACCTGGGAAACGGGAGATTCTGCAGATACAGCCCACGAGAACAAGAACAGGGAGGAGGACCAGGGCAGGCTGGCCAGAAGAGTGCTGTTCTGGAAGCCTCCAGGGCTGAGGCAGGGACCGCTTTCTCACCTGTCCATTCACAGTGCTCAGATAACATCGGCCCAGCAGTCCCCGAAGCCCGGGCACTGCTGGGGGTGGGGCCCGAGGGGGCTCTCCAGACCGAGCAGGGATGCTGTTGCTGTCCAAGTGGCTGTGGCCAGGGCTGGCGGGGAGCCGGGGTGGGGGTCTGGTCTCCAGGCTGTTCTCCTCCACCTCACCCCGCACCCGTGCCACCTGGTGGATCTGCACGGAGGCCTCAGGCGGGTGGTCAATGTGCACCTTCACCAAGGACGGATTCACGGAGGCTGAGTACAGGGGCTGGGGTCAGAGCCAGGAACAGGCCCCCGCCCTCTTTCCCGCCCTCTGAAGGGCAGCCGCCACACTGCACTGGGTGGGCCACTGGCTGGGTGTTGGGTGTCTCCCCATTTCTCTGCTCCCCACTTTAGCCCCTGGAACAATTCTCCTGGGAGGGCGGGGTGGTGTGCCGCTTCCTTCACCTTATTATCAAGGCCCACCTCGCTCGTGGTTGTGCGCTTCGCCTGAGCTCCAGCCCATGGACCCTTCATGGCCCCCCTCCATGCCTTTGTCATGCCAGTCCTTCTGCTTAACCAAATGCTGCCTGTCACTCAAGGCCTAACTGAAGTTCAGCCCTCCACACAGCCTTCCTGGAGTGCTCAGGATCAGGGCCCTCTCCGCCCCTGACCTAGGAATTCTGTATTTTGGTGTCCTTTATTGGAGACAGAGAAAGTGAAATGACTCCTGGATATTCTGTTTCCCATTACCCTCCCGCTATAGTCCAGCACTGTGGGACCCTCCAGGGCAGCACTCAACCCCTCTTCTGTCTTGTCTTCCCCCAGGGACCAGCACAGGTGAGGGCATAAACACGGATGAATTCCGCGGAAAGGGGCAAGAGAAGTTTAGGGAGTGAACCGGGTGGAGGGTGGAGGAGGTGGAGGGTTGGGGGCCTGGAGACTGCCTCTGGGACCCTTCCAGCACAGTCACCCCGCCCACACCCTTCCTGCCCCCCCCCCCTGCACTGGCACTCACCCAGCTGGTTGGACAGAGGCAAGGTGAAGGTGGACTGCCTCAAGGGGCCTTCCTGTGGGGCCCTGCGGCGGGAGCCCCTCTCTGGAGGCTCCTTGGGCAGCTGCGGGGCAGGCAGGTGGCAGAACTTCCCAGTCGAGTTGGCAGGGCACCAGCACTCGTCCCTACCGATGCAGCGGCCTCCATTCAGGCAGGGGATCTGGCAGAAATCTACAACGTGGACCCTCAGAGTGACCAAGGTGGGAAAACAGCAGCACCCACCATGTCAGGGTAGGAGCCCAAATCTGAATGGCCTGCAGCACCCAGCACCCCCTGAAATGTGGGGACTCTCCATAAGGGTCAGGATGAAGGGTAGGCAGTGACCAGCCCTTGGTTTTCTAAGTTCCCTGGAGACAGGGCAGTGGCACTGTAATAAACTCCCTCACTTGTCTGTTGAGGAAACAGACTCAGAGAGGTTACGTGACCTTCCCAGGGTCACACAACTGGGCTGAGACAGAGCTGGGTGAGAACTCAGCACTCATATAATTTGGAGCCATAGTCTGAGAGCAGTGGGAATCCTTCCTACAGAGGAGCAGGTTCCAGTCCAAGGTCCCCGCCTCCCAGGGCCAGCCCAGAGCCATCCGAGACAGAGAAGGGACTCACAGATGCGGAAGCCAGACTTAGGGTCATGCCCATGGCCACCCTGGCTGTACAGGGTGGTGGTGTCACCGCGCTCACAGCTGTTGGCACAGTGCCCACGGGCACAGGTCTGCTTGCAGATGGTGGGAGTGAAGACGATCTTGATCTTCTTGATTTTCTCCGTGAGGTTCAGCCCTGCAGAGAGAGGGCTTGGGTCCAGGGGGCAGGGCTGAGAGGCACAGCCGTGACCTCCAGAGCCTGGTTAGAAAGGCCCATGGGATTAGGGGTGCATCCATCCCAAGGGCATTTGCCGAGTACCTGCTGGACACAAGGTCCCATGGTGGGCAAGGAAATAACTTGGGGAAGCTCACAGTGGGCCAGCTACCAAGCTCAGGCTCTGTGCACACCCACTTTCAACCCTCTTTAGTGGTATTGCTTTAGGTTGAACCATTAGAAATTGCTGTTTTTAAAGGTTAAAATGGCTAGTGTTAGCAATTTCCCTATGCCCTGCCTAATTTCATCCGCAGTGAAGGAAGCTGAGGCTTGGAGCAGTTTAGGCTGCCCCAAGTTGCACAGCTAGCAAGCGCTGTGGCTGGGCTCTGAACCCCAGGTCAGGGGATGGGATACAGCCCAGGCTGGCCAGAGAGGGGAGTCTTCTAAGAGAAGAGGTGGAAGGCAAAGCCTGAGGACGGATCAGAGGCAGGTTGTGGGGACTCTGATCATTACTTTATATGATGGGTAACAGGGAAGCCATAGAAAACTTTCCAGAGATCAAAAAGGAAGTGTGGGCGGACGAATGTGGGTGATCAGGACGCAGGTGACCAGCGCTGTGAGCTGAGGTCAATTCATGTGAAAGGATGGTAGTGGTGGGAGTGCAAAGAAAGGAGATATGGGGAACCCAGGAAGGGAAGCCAAAGGAGGGGATGGGTGGGAGGAGGAGGAAGAAGTATATGCAGACCATGGGTCACGAAGCTTGACTGTGACAGGAGAGGACAGAGAGGAAGCCCAAGGGATGAGGAGAAATGTGGGTGGGTGGGTGGGAGGGGAGAGTACGCGTGCGTGAGTGTGCTACTAGGAGAGCTGAAAACAAGGGTGTATGCGAATGGAAATGGCCGAGAGGGAAAGGTTGAAGACACAAAGGCGGGGGTGTGATGGAGGGGACACACAGGGGATGACTTAGTGTTCTAGAACAAACAAGAAAGGTATGACGTGTTGCTTAGGCAAGAGGGACACCTAGGCCAACAGGTGGCATGGTAGTTAAGGCGCTGGACTTCCACATGGTTGACCGCAGTTTGAGTCCTGGAGCCAGCAGCTTGACACACTGGGCATGTGTACGTGCAAGCTCGACATTCCAGAAGGAGAATGGAGGGGCAGGGACGGCAGCATGGCCATCTTCCCTGCCTGGGAATGATTTCTTACTTTCACTCTCACTGTCTCTCTGTCTCTCCAGAAAGCACAAGGGCCTTATGGCAAAAACCTTTAAAAAAAAAAAAAAAAAAAAAAAGAAAAGAAAAGGAAAAAGAGGGATACCTCTCAAGATGGCAGGAAAGGAAGTCGTCAGCCACAAATAGGAAGGAGGGACTGGTTCGTGCAACCACCTGGATACACTTCAAAAACATTACTCTAAGTGCAGGAAGCCAGACATAAAGGGTCCAGTTTGTGTAAATGTCCGGGCTCTGCAAGCCTAGAGACTGAAAGCTCGCAAGTGGTTGCCAGAGGGTAGGAGAAGAGGGAGTGGCTGCTTAATGGGTACAGGGTTCCTTCTGGATTGAAGAAAATGTGTAAACAGAGAGTGGGCATGGTTGCACAAAACTGTGACTATACTAAAAACCATGGATGTGTACACATTGGGTGGTTAGTTATCATTTTTAATTTGCCAGAGGGCGTGTGCCTTGACCGGAGAAACAGAGAGAGGGAGGGGAAATGAGAAAGCACCTCCCCATGAGGGATGGTCACGCGGCAATCCTCCATTTCTCCTTCCTTTTGGGATTTTAGGCATGCATGCACATGCACTCGGCACGTTTCCCAGGCTGCGCAGTCGGCCATGAGGGATCTAGCTGCCTTAACCACCATGCCACCAGCTGGCCTGAAATGGCTACTTTTATGTTATAATTTGCCTCCATTTTTGTAAATGAAAAGAGAAGAAAGGCGATGTGCTTGGGCGCGGATGGAGATGAGACAGTGGCAGGCACAGCAGGGCCGGCTGGCAGGAGGCTGAGGGCTCTATAGGCGATGGGGAATTTCCATGGCTGACAGGATGGGGCTTGGAAAGTAGGGGAGGCTTGGAGGTGCTGCACCAAAAAATGAGAGAGAAAATGTCCAGGCATACGAGAAGGGCTGTGGCCAATAACCATGTGTGTGGCCAGAGTCTATAGACATTGGGGGATTTCTTCCTGTGGGAGCCAAAGACCCAGAGCTCAAGGGACCAGCAGTTAGCGTAATGGCTATGTCGCTGGACTCCCACATAGTCGACCACAGTTCGAGTCCCGGACCTGGTGGCTTAAACTCACGCCGGGCGCGTGTGCGTGCATGCCCAAGATCCCAAGAGGAGAATGGAGGAGAAGGGATTGCAGCGTGGCCATCCTCCCTGGGGGGTGATTTCTCGCTTTCTATCTCTCTGTCTGTCTGGCGCGAGCGCACGTGCCCTATAGCAAAAACCTCTCAAAAAAAAAAAAGACCCAGAGCTCAAGAAGCAACGGACAGGTGGGTCCAGGAGGGTCGGGGTCTGCATGGAGGATGAGGTGGAAGGGCCAGAGAGTTGAGGTTCTGGCTGGCCAGGGAGGAAGCCAATGCAGGAAGGGATGACAAACTGGACAGGTAAAGAGTGGCGAGGTCTAAAGGTCTCGACAGGCAGAATCCAGACCAGCTGGTTTGGGACCCCTGGATCCCGGCCCAAAGCAGCTGCTTAACAAGTGTTTGTTGACTGAGGAAAGGAATGAAGGGCAAGGGGACAGTTTAGTTCTTCCGTGAGAGAGGAGGGAGAGGCAGATGTGGAAAGAAAAGGGATCAAAGATTTAGATGCCCTGTTCTTCTAGGGCCTGAGAGGGGGCATCCTTACCCCAGGGGGTTGAGGGGTGGTCCAGATGTGCAGGTCGCTGGCTGCCATCCCTCTGCTCAAGGCCTGGTCCTGCAGGCAGGGCATTAGAAGTCAGCTGGCCACTGGCAGCAGCGGCTGGGTAGAGCCGGACAGTCCGGGACAGCCCTATGTGCTGCTGGGAGGGGCGGGGCTGGCTGGGCTCACTCAGGGTCCTGTGGAGATGATCAAAGCACAGAGGTTTGCATCTCAGGAGCGCCCTCTGTGCCCTCCCTCATCAGGCTGCTACCTCCCTGTCTGCTGTAGAAGAATGCTCTCTGTCCTGTGGCTTCTCCTTACCCATGAGTGGGTCAATGGAGGTGCCCCAGGGCAGGAGGACTGACCTGACCTGAGGCCAGCTAGAAGTTCTGTAGAAATACCTACTCTTAGGTGGAATAGCCAGGCTTTTGCTGGGTAATCTGGGCAAGTCTCTTAGCCTCTCTGGGCCTCAGGGCCCTTGACTGCAAAGTGAAGATGTTAGGCTGGTACCATGTAGTCTGATGTTCTGAGAATCTGAGAACATCAGAGATGTTTACTTAATGACCTGCTCCTGCCCTGAAACCAAGTCTTGTGCCTACCCGCCACTTCTTAACACAACCTTTAATATGAATCACCTGTGGAACAGGTGCCAACGAACTCACATTCACAGATCGATTCAGGGGTGGACTTAGACTTTCCCTCTCATTAGTATATATTACAAAATAGTATGAGTTCATCACCCCGACCCCAACATAGCGAATACTTTTGCCTGTTTCCTTCCAAACTTTGTTCATATATACAATTTTATACTATTGTCATCACCTAGAGATATAATTTAAAATCCGATTTTTCACTTAACTTTATATCATACTTTATATAATTCTGCATTTTTTATATTTATTGTTTTCATTGTACATGATAGTGTATTTGAAGGTGAATCACAACGTAGTCAGACATCCTCCTGTTACATATTTATATTATTGTTACTTTTTTTTTTTTAGAATTATTTCCTTTACTTTATTTATCATTATCGTTATTTTTAATTTGACCAGAGTGAGACACACAAAGAGAGAGGAAGTGAGAAAGTAAGCCACCTGGTCAGCCATAGGGGAGTCCAGCGTCTTTAATCACCATACCACCTGCCGGCCCCAGATTATTGTTACTTTTTTAACTGTGGACATTCTTACACATATTCCTTCTTTTTTCTTCTGTTAAAATACTCCTTTAGAGGGGGGAACCAGCAGATAGCGTAATGGCTATGTTGCTGGACTCCCATGTAGTCGACTGTGGTTTGAGTCCCAGATTCAGTGGCTTAAACTCACACCAGGCGTGTGTGCCCAAGATCCCGAGGGAAGACTGGAGAAGAAGGGATTACGGCCGTGGCCATTCCCCAGGGTGGGGGGTAATTTCTCGCTTTCTGTCTCTCTTTCTGGCGAGTGCAGGCATCCTATAGCAAAATAAATAAATAAACTCTCAAAATTAAAAAAAGAAATATTCCTTTAGAGACCAAATGGTGACACAGTGGTTAAGGAGCATGAATCCCATATGGCCAACAGTGTTATTTGAGTCCTGAACCTGGTGGCTTTAAAAACACACTAGGGGGAACCAGCAGTTAGCGTAATGGCTATGTCGCTGGACTCCCATGTAGTCGACCGCGGTTCGCGTCCCGGACCCGGTGGCTTAAAACTCACGCCGGGCGCATGTGCGTGCGTGCCCAAGATCCCGAGAGGAGACTGAAGGAGAAGGGATTGCGGCGTGGCCATCCCCCCTGGGGGGTGATTTCTCACTTTCTGTCTCTATATCTCTCTCTGTCTGACTGGCGAGCGCACACGCCCTATAGCGAAAAATCTCTCAAAAAAAAAAAAAAAAAAAAAAAAAACCACTAGGTGTGTGTGCATTCATGCCCAAAATCCCGAGAGGAGAATGGAAAAGAGGGGATTGCATGGTGGCCAGCCCTCCTGGGGAGTGTTTCCTTACTTTCCCTTTCCTTCTGTCTTCTTCAACAAGCATATACACCCTATAGTGAATTTAAAAATAATAATAAAATTAAATATTCCCTTAGTATAGGGGCATTCACTGTACCATCCCATCTTATACTACGAGTTGGAAACTTTTTTGTAATACACATTTTGAAAAGGTTATTACTTTAAGGCTAGTTCTGTGAGCTGAAATGACTGTACCCAAGGTCACAGTTGTCTCTGGTTCTGTGCACACTGGTGTGTTGCTCTTTCTGCTAGTACTATGAGCAGCAGACTTGCACCCTCACAGGCACCAACGGTATCTCACCCTGCTCCCAAAGTCTGGGGGCCTAAAGGTGCTATTAACCACCCCAAAAACACTGGGAGCAGAAATGGGCCGGAACTGGGAGCTCAAACCTCAGGCTTCTCCTCCTCCTTAATCCCAGAAGGTCAGAACAGCCAGCTGCAGCAGAAAACACGACCTTTCCAATCAGTTCCAAGTGAGTGCCTGAGAGGGAGAGGTGGGTGAGCTGGGAGGTTGCTGGGAGCCTTCTCCTGGAGCACCAGGCTGCTGTTAGTGCCAGCACCACAAAACACCTTCAAGTGGTGCCAGGAGTAGCTCATGCCCTGCCAAGACCATCTGCCTTTTTTTTTTTTTTTCTTTTTTTTAACTTGACCCTGACAAAGAGTTCTCAATCTGGTCAAGATGGAAACTCAAAGGGTTCCTTCTTGGTGGTTTGTTGTCCTTGTCAGTTATTGTTGCTGTTATTTGTTTCTCTTATTGAAACCCAATGCTAATGGTATCAAGATTCCCAGACTCAAATCCCTTAAGGGCTAGTTGGTTAGCTTTGCAGGGGAGAAAGCCAAATAAACAAACCAGACCTTCCCTAGCTGCAGATAACCCCTGGATAAACAAAGGAGGGGTGGAATCAGTTCTGTCTCTACCAGCAGTATGGCCTTCAGTAAATCATTCCGCTCCCCTGAGCCTCAGATTCCACATCAGTAAAACAGGGATGGAGATTCCTACCTCACCGGGCTATTGTGAGACTCAGAGGGTAGTGAGGCCATGCAATCACTTTGCAAATATAAGTACATGGTCAGAGTCAAAAATATGCCAGAGCTTTAAAAATCACACTAACACAGGAGGACCAAAGGTTAGCGACATTTCAGACAGAATACCTCTCCAAAGCCAAACAAGAAAATGTGACTGAGTCACTTAAAATTCTTTATCTAAGAGGGATCAAGAGTCCACCTCCCCCCAGTAAACAAAAACAAAAACATGTTACTGCTGTCTAAGCATCTATTTATATAAAGACTAAGTGCTGAATATTGAGGCAGGAGACAGCCAGCAAACGGAAGCAGGTAAGGGGGCTGGAGCATCTGCCCATGTGGCTAGACAGAAAAGCCAATCAGTGGGACCAGCAGATGGTATCATGGTTATGTCGCTGGACTCCCACATAGTTGACCGCTGGACTCCCACATAGCTGACAGTGGCTTAAAACTCACACCAGGCAAGTGTGCCTATGTGCACAAAATCCCAAGATGAGAATGGAGGAGAAGGGATTGCAGTGTGGTCATCCCCCGGGGTGGGAAGGCGATGATTTCTTGCTTCTGTCTCTCTCCATTTCTCTGGCAAGTACACTATACCAAAAATCTCTCTCATAAAAATAAATAAAAAATAAAAACCACCACCACCACCAGAAAACAGATGAGAGCAGAAAATTCCCTGCCCAAGGTAACGTAGGCAGGAGATTAGTGAGGGATGTCTACCTAATTAAGCTACCTTTGACATAGCCCATAAGATGAATCCGTGGGCCCAGCCACATTGGACACAGCTGAGGAGAAATCAGTAGGCCAAGCCACATTTGATATAGTCAATGAGATGAGGACGATATGTGGGCACGGCCATTGATCAGTCAACATGCCCTAGATTAAAAATTACACACCTTGTTGAATGTAACTGCTGGTTTTTTGGGTTTTTTTTTTTTTTTTTTTTTTTTTTTTTTTTTGCTATAGGGCACGTGCGCTCACCAGGAAGACAGAGACAGAGAGACAGAAAGTGAGAAATCACCCCCCAGGGGGATGGCCACGCCATAATCCCTTCTCCTCCATTCTCCTCTGGGGATCTTGGGCACTCACGCACACACACCTGGTGTGAGTTTAAGCTGCCAGGTCCCGGACTCAAACTGCGGTCGACTACATGGGAGTCCAGTGACATAGCCATTATGCCAACTGCTGGTCCCACTGCTGGGGTCTTTTGAGTCACTCTCTGTCCACTCAGGCTGGCTCCTACCTCTCAGAAGTGTACTTTTGCTCTTAATTAATAAACTACCTTTTCCTTTCACTATTGGCATGTCTCATTCAATTCTTTGTTTGAAACACCTAAAAGCGGTACATTGTCACAGAAGCCATCCTGCAACACCATCACCACTTAGAAGAGCATAGGAGGGGGCAGAGATTGTTGGCTGTGGTGTTTGTAAGCCCGACTGTCTGGCCTTGTGTTATCTTTGTGCTCATTTCCCTTAATGCGAATAACAAGCCCTTAGCCAAGTCCTGGTGGCTGTCCCATCCTCATCTCAGTTCAGTTATGGGACATTAAGAGAAGGGTCTGGCACCATGTATGGCCCAGGGTGGTTCAAGGCAACTGAGCTCCACCCCTAAGACAATGGAGCAGTACAACAGAGGCAAGCAAGAGCCTCAAAAACGAAGTGACTTTGTCGGACGAGTGCCCCCAGGGAGAGGCTCCATCTACCATCAGCCTTAGAAGAGCTGCTGCAGTTTTATCAAAGGACAGTGGTTCCCAAATTCACTCGACACAAGAGGAGAACTAGCTTCTCTCTGAGACTGTTCCAGGGAAGTCCTGACCAAGCTGCCACAGTGGACCAACACAGACATCTCTAGAGTTTAGGACATCATGGATCCGTATGATTTTGAAACAAATTTGGGAGACAAACGTAAAGAAAAATAGCATAATGGGGACCAGCATGTGGCATGGTGGTTAAGTCTCTGGACACTCCACACATGGATGACCACAGTTTGAGTCTTGGACCTGGTGGCTTGCTTTCTCACATTCTCTTTCTCTCTCTGTGTCTCCCTCTGGTCAAATTAAAATAAATGAATGAATGAATAAATAAAAATAAACAATTCTTTAAAAAAAAGAAAAATAGTGTAAAAAACACAGTAAGGTGGGAAGCACAAGCCCTGTTTAGGGAAGATTAAGGAGCACAGTTTGGATCGAGCACAGAATGGAGGGGAGTTTGGGAAGGGAACTGGTATCTACTAAGTGCCAAGCAGGCAGCAGGCATCATGCATCTTGCTAAGTGCTTTTCATAATAGATATAGTTTATTTGTCCAAATAACTCTGTGATCAAAATCCTCAGCTTGGGCAAAACCATTTTAAACAAAATAAAAAGATAAATGACAAAATTTTAAAAATATGTGCAACTCATATCATAGACAAAAAATGAATCTTCATAATATTTAGAGTTCCTAGAAACAGAAAAGACAAGATTACTAGCCTTAAAAGAAAATCAGCGAAGAACATAAATAAACAGTTCATAGAAAAAAAATGTTCTTAAATCCAAGAAAATGTGCTCAACCTTTCTCCTTATAAGAGAGGTGTAGATGGGGCCAGCAGTGGAGAGCAGTGGTTCAGTGCAGTGCATTGAGAGCCAGATCCCAATGGCCACTGCAGTTCAAATTCTAGTCCTTGTGGCCTACAAACCCGGGTGCACATATGTCTGGCCAAAATCCATAAGATGAAGAAATAGAGGAGGAGGATTGTAGCATGACCATGCTCTGTTTGGGTGTGTTTTCTTTCTCTTCTTTGCTCCCTGATAAGCACAGGGATTACAAAGGGAGGAGGGGTGCAGATTTCATTGGTTGCATGGTGGTTAAGATGGATGGCTCCCACATGGCTGACTTTGCTGTTTGGGTCTTGGATCTGGTTGCTTGAAAAACAGGCCTGCGTGTGTACATGTATGCCCAAAATACCAAAAGGAGGGAGAAATGGAGAAGATATGGCAACACGGCCATCTCCCATGGGGGATGCTTTCTTACTTTCCCTCTGTTTCTGTGTCTCTCTGAAGAGCACACATGCCCACTGGCAAATTAAAAGTAAAAAATATAGAGAGAGGTACAAATAAAAATAGAGAGGTGATAGCATTTTTAACTCATCAGATTAGTAAAAATCCAAAAGTTTAATAACACACTTATTTGGTGAGACTGTGCAGAAACAGGCACTACGAGGAGTGGCCCCTTTCAGGGACTAGGACAACTGAAGATTTTCTGCCCAGACTTCACCCTCCTGACCCCCAGGTCTAGTAGAGTCAGTGTAACCCTCAATTTCCTTGGAGCCTGCTGCACAAAGGTAGAAAAACAGAACTGCAGAGAGATCGCAGAACACCTCCTACACACCTCTGAATGCTCACATTTAACTCCAAAAACTAGGAAAAAGTATAATCCATCAGCTGACCAGAAACCACTGCAGAGGCACAAGAAATATGAGAAGTCAAGAAAATATCTCTCCCCCCAAGGGAAAAGAATAACTCCTTATCCTCCACAGACAATACAATGGAACTCCTGGAAATGTCACATAAAGAATTTAGAATACTGGGAACCAGCAGTTAGCGTAATGGCTGTCGCTGGACTCCCACGTGGTCGACCACAGTTCGTGTCCCGGACCCAGTGGCTTAAAACTCACGCCAGGCGCGTGTGCGTGCGTGCCCAAGATCCCGAGAGGAGAGTAGAGGAGAAGGGATTGTGGCGTGGCCATCCCCCCTGGGGGATGATTTCTCGCTTTCTGTCTCTCTCTCTCTCTCTGTCTGTCTGGCAAGCGCACGCGCCCTATAGTAAAAACCTCTCCAAAAAAAAAAAAAAAAGAATTTAGAATATTCATAATGACAAAGCTAACAGAGATGAAAGAGAAGAGAGACAATGGACTCCTGAAGATGCAGGAGAAAAGAGACAAGTTCCAGGAGGTGAGGAAGTTCTTGCGTGATCTGAAGGAGGAAATATACACAATAAAAAAGAATGAAATGGAATTGTTAGAGATGAAGGCTGTAATACAGGAAATCAAAACCTCCCTTGAAAGTACTAAAAGCAGATTAGATCATGTAGAAAATCAAGTCTCAGATATAGAAGACAGAACCTCTGACCTAAAAAAATGTATCAAAATGACTGAGGAAATTACCCCAAAAAATGAGAATAATATACTAGAAATACTGGATACCATTAAACGTCCAAACATCTGGATAATCGGTATCCCAGAATGTGAAGACACTAATAAGGCCATTGATAATCTAGTCTATGAAATCCTGGAAGAAAACTTTCCAAACCTAGAGAGGCATTCAGATATCCAGAACCAAGAAATACAAAGGATCCCACATAGAATCAACCCAAGAAGATCTTCTCCAAGGCACATGATAGCCAGATTGGCCAAAACCACAGACAGAGACAAGACACTAAAATTAACAAGAGAGAAAGGTCAAAGAATATCCCATCAGGCTAATGTCAGACCTCTCATCAAAAACAATGCAAGCAAGGAAAGAATGGAAAAATATATTCAAAGCGATAAACAATTTCAACCAAAAATACTATACCCCGCAAGATTATCCTTTATATAGGAAGAAAAGACAAAAACATTCTCAGATAAACACAACCTGAAAGAATTTACTAACACCAGACCAGCTCTCCAAGAAGTGCTGAAGGGAGTGCTATAGCAGGAAAACTAAAGTCAGACACACAGAAATAAGAGAACAAAAAACAACCAAGAGAATGACCAACTGAATGGTAAGGACAAGTCTGGAAAGATCAATAATAACGTTGAATGTTAACTTCCAGAATTTAAACGGAAAGATCAGACCATAGTAACACTGCAAATTCAAGAGAAGAGAGATTAATTACATGAGACTGAACTGGTGAAATAGAATTTTATGGCTTTTGACTAAAACATTACTGATTTCCTTCTATGCTTTGTTTTCCTGATTTAAGGATTTTTGTTTTCTCTTGAACTATTGATAGGTTCATCACCTACTGTTTGAAATGAATCCTAACCTTTTTCCTGGCTTTAAGCCTTAAGCAAACTGCTCTTATCATTTTTTGATTTTGAGCTATTAAAACTAAAACTCTTTTTCTTGAAATTAAAAATACATAAAAAATACCTATTTAATGACCACAGTAAGCAATATAGCCCCAGTTAGGCTATTATATAGTATGTTCATTCTACTCACTAAGGTTTATGTCTAAAGTCAGACACGTGTTCATAGATATGTATGTATCAGCTGCACTTGCTATTGAAAGTATTTAGATTAATTAAGATCTTCTGTGGAGCCAGAAGGTGACGTGGTGGTTAAGGCGCTGGACATTTGAGTCCTGGACCTGGTGGCTTGCTTTCTCACTTTTCCTCTCTCTTTCTGTGTCTCTCTCTGTTCAAATTAAAATTAAAAAAATGAATGAATAATTAAAATAAATAATTATTTTTAAAAAGATCTTCTTTGAATCAATAAAACGTGGAAAAAAAATAAAGAGGCAAGGAAAACAACTGTAGATACCAGAGACATTGCGGGAAGAGGGTGGGAAATGGCAGAGCGGGAGAGGTAAGGCATCAAGGGAGACAAAAAAAAAAAAAAAACTCCAAAATATATTAGAAACAAGAAATAGAAAATTATTCATTGACAATAACACATATGGTAATATCCTTGATTGACCCAACATACAGTGTATTCTGGATGAAAAATCTCATTTTGTATACTGTAATAATGTACAGTGAATAAATGTAAATAAATTAAAAAGGAAAAAAAGGCACTCCCACATGATGCTGGCAGAAATGTGCACTGATAACAACCCTTACGGAGAGCAACTGGGCAATGTCCACTCACATTGCAATGCATCTGTGCTCTGACCCTGCAGTGGAACTGACACCATCCTGCACATCAACCTGTGGTAGGCACTGCTGCTGCCCTGCCAGGCCCCACTTTAAACCCCTGGCTGGTATCTCCCCAGAGGTTTAAAGTGCAGTAGCTTAGGGCTTACAGCTAAGACTTTTTATAAAAAAATGTTTTAGAGAGATTTACTTGCTATAGAATGCATGTGTTCTCCAGAGAGAGACGGGGAGAAAGAAAGCAAGAAATCACCCCCCATGGGGGATGGCCGCAATCCCTTCTCCTCCATTCTCCTCTTGGGATTTTGGATATGTATGCACACGTGCTCTGCATGAGTTTCACGCCACCGGGTCCAGGACTAGAACCACGGTAAGCCACATAGGAGTCCAGCACCCCAACCACTATGGCACCTGTTGGCCCCACTAAGCCTTGTTTTGAGACACACTTTTGGTCATAGGAAATACCAGCGAAGCTCCCCCCACCAACATGACCAGGCAGCTGATGACTTCCTGAAACAAAGTCCAAAGCCAGCTCCCTTGCCCCAAGGTGGGCCAACTTTGTGAGCTCATCACTAATCAAAGCTTGATCTACTGGGGACCACATCCCTGCATGGCTCTCTCTGCTTTCCCTCTCTACTTCCTCTCTCTCAGTACTGCCCCAGTACATCATGCATACCCAAAGCCCATCTCTAGAAGACCTGACCCAAACACTTGTAAAAGTCCCAAATGACGTATGAACAGATTATTCATAGGAGCACTATTTTATAATAGCAAATTATTTTGTACAGAATAGAAACAACTTAAGTTCTTTAGTAAGGGGTTGGTTAAACTAACCAGTTTCTGTCCACAGAATGGAGTAACATGTCCTAGAAATAGAAAGAAGTGGCTCCTGGGATCAGCAAGTGGTGTAGAGGTTAAGGCACTTGGCCAACTGCGTGGTTCGAGTCCCAGACCAGGTAGCTTGAAAATCACACTGGGTACATGTGTGTGCATGCCCAAAATCCTGAGAGGAGATTGGAGAAGAAGGGATTGTGGAGTGGTCATCCCCCTCTGAGGGGGGTGAGTTCCCACTTTCCCTCTCTGTCTTTCCAGTGAATGCACATGCCTTATAGCAAACTAAAAAAAGAAAGAGAGAAAAAGAAAGAAGAAAGGAAGGAAGGAAAAGGAAAGAAAAAGAAAGAGAGAAAGAAAGAAAAAAAGAAAAGTGGCTCTTTTACATCAATATGGAAAGATTTCTAAGATATACTGAACAGTGAAAAACAACAGTTCAAATCCCACCCATTGTCTGCTCTTGTACAGACCATGACCTAACAATGGGTTTTACATTTTTAAATACTTGGGGGAAAAAATCAAAAGAAGAATATTTCATGACCTGAGAAAATGATATGGAATTCACATTTAAGTTTCCATAAATAAAGCTCAATTGGAACATAGCCACACTCATTGTCTATGTCTGTCTTTACTCTCCAGTGGTCCAGCTGAGTAGTTGCAGAAACTGGAAAGGAAAGCCTGAACTATTTACTATCTGGCCTTTTATGGAAGAGTTTGCTGACTCCTGGTGTAGGGCATATAAACTTTTACATACAAAAAACCCCCAGAAAATAAAGATACATGTGACATTTATTTGCATATTCATAAAGTAACCTTGGAAGGATACCCTGGAAAATGAATAACAGAGGTTTCCTGTGTGTGTGTCAGGGTGGAGGGGTAGGGAGCAGGGAATGGGGGATGGAGAACAAACTGTTGCTACAATTTAATGAGCACTTACTTTGCATCATGTGCATTCTCTCACACTAGCTTCTCCATAACCGGAGTTAGATACTTCCTACACCCATTTTAGAGTTGAGAAAACAGAGGGTATGGAGGATCTAGACCTTGCTGAAGCTTGCAAATCTCTGAAGTGCAGAGGCCAAGTTGCCGAACCAGGTGACCTCATCTTAAATCCACTCACCATTTGTTGTTTTTTTATTGCCATTGTACAGATGAGGGCAATGAGGCTTTACGAGTAGATTTAGGTCCAAATGTTGGAGAGCCCATAACACTGGGGGAGATGTCTGTATGGAATGGGTCAGGGGGATACCCTGGAGGTGTTGGAGCAGGGATATGACATTGTCTGAGGAACAGCCCACCCTTTTCCACTCATTCAGGCAACACTCACTAAGTGCCTGCCACATGCCACAAGGGGTCCAAGGATGTCCAGCTCTAATAGAAGCTGGACAAAGGGACCAGCAAAGGTGAGGGGGTACGGGGGAGCCACGTATCAGCCTTGAGACACCTGTGGAAGTCAAGCAGGTATAGGACATGACAGGATGAGATTTCTTTCTTTCTTTTATTTTTTTTTTAATTTGCCAGAGGATGCTTTCTAAAGAGAGAGAGAGAGAGAGAGAGAGAGAGAGAAAGACTCAGGGAAAGCAAGAAAGCACTCCCAGTGAGGAAGAGCCATGCCACAGTACCTCTCCTCCACCCCTCCCTTTGGGGTCTGGGGCACGCATGCATATGCACCTAGCATGTTTCTCAAGCTACCAGGTCTGGGACTCCAATCACACAGTGGGCCATGTGGAACCCAGCTACCTTAACCACCAGGCCATGGGGTGGTCCTTGGATTGGCATTCTTAAATTACTATTATTATGATGAAAACTTATCTCGTAGTAGGTGACCCTAAGAGGGAGGGCTAGGGCCAGCCGGAAGGCTTTGGCTATGGTCTAAAAGTGACCAAGGAAGGGGCTGAGAAGGTGGCGTGGAGTCAAAGGATATTTAAGACATAGAGACACATTTGGCTTGGACAAATGGGCAAAGAAGGTTTCAGGAGCCAAGAGCTCAGCATGAGAGATCCAAAAAGTAGATGAGGGGCTGGCAGGTGGCATGGTGGTAAAGGCACTGGGCTCCCACATGGCTGACCATGGTTCAAGTCCTGGACCTGGTGGCTTGCTTTTTCACTTTCTCTCTCTGGTAAGCACACATGCCCTATAGCAAAATTAAAATAATAATAATAACTAAATAAAATTAAGTAAGTCTTCTTTTTTAAAAAGGTAGATGATGAGCTCAGTTTGAGACATGAGAGGTGTTCGATACAGAGAGAGAGAAAAGCATTCTCAACAGGGTGTCTTCACACCATGACTCCCTTTCTCCAGCCCTCCAGCTTCTCAGAATCCCAGGCACCCATGCATGCACCCTCTGTGTTTACAGGTAGACCCAGGGATCAAACCCACCATCAGCCCTGTGGTTTCCAGCCTTGCAGGACACTGTGTTACTGCTGTGCCGCAGCAGCTGGGCCCTCATCTTTAGACAGAAACATCCAGAAGGGGGAACTCAGGAGAGAGTTCTGGGGCTGCAGACACAGCCGGGGATGGTGGTGGTGGTGGTGGTTCGTAAGTGGAGAGGGAGTGGTTGCAGAGCGAAGGGAGGGATGCTACCACACAGGGAGAGTGTGCAGAACAAACCACGCTTCAGAGCTCTGCTGCTGCACTGAGGCGTTAACCCTGCTACACGTCCCAGTTTAAACGGGAACACGTGTTCACACACAGAACGGTCTCAGTTTCAGCTTCAGCTCCTGTAAATTCTCCAACCTCTGACGCCTGCTACCCCTTGTCTGCTAGCACTTGATTAAACAAACGAACAGTGAATTAATATTAGCGGAAAAACATGGCAGCAGCCAGCCATACTTCAGTCGATAGATTGCGCTTTTCATGGACACATGAGAGAGCCTATAGCTGGGTGTGTGTTCTTTTTGCACACGCAGACGATCGTCATAGTTTCTGCTAATAAAACAGTTCCCAGCTCTAATCATGGAATTAATGAGACTGATAGTTTGCGGTATTCCTATGACTTCCAGGTGCCCCGACGCCTAAACACTTGGAGAAATGTGAGAGGAAAGCGAGAATAAGGAAGGGCAGAGTAACTTGGGGAACACGGGTGCTTAATGGGCAAAGCGGGGAGGCTATGGAGGTGTGGGAGGGAGTGGCCTGAGAAATAGGGAACCAGGAGAAAGCACAAGAGGGGAGGGACTTCCCAGGACTTTATGTCTGCTCCTTCCTGTGACTACAGGCTCAGCTCGCCAGCCTCCCATGCCTCCCAGGGGGCTGTCTTCCCTGTGCATCTGGAGATGGTCAGAGAAAGCCCTTGCGAAGCTCTGCTCCTCTTTCCTCCCCCTGGCCAGGCAGGCTTCACACTCAGGCTGCTGAACCCCTCAGCTGCTGAACCCCCAGCGACCTAAGATAGACAGACAATGGGAACAGCAAAGTCAGGGCGCGGCACCCCATGGGGACCAGCTCGGCCTGTTGCCTGGCACGCTGCCAGGGCAGCCTCAGCACTGGCACCTCATTTCCTGGTGAGAGCAGGTGCTAACCCTCTTCCAGGCGCCCTCCAGGAATCTCAAGATCACCACTGCGGCTGCACCTGCTGGTCCTCCGCTCCCAAACCCTTCGGCCTCACTGTTTGGCCTGGGACCCCCACTCTGCCCCCAGCTCTGCCAGCCCCCTGTGAGTCATATGTCTCCCCCCTGCTTTGAGGCTCTGGGCCTCTAGCTCTTTCCACAGCAACACCCAGGTCTGAGAGGACAGGCACTCTGGTCCACAGACCTCAGGGGATGCCCCCGCCAGGCAGGGGCTGGGGAGGGGAGAGCCCTGGGAAGTCTTTCCTACCCAGAGCCCACCCTGCTCTGCCTCCTGACCAACTCAGAGGGAACACAGCACCCTGGTTCCAGGCAGGTAAACAGAGGCAGAAGGAGGTGTGCCATTACCTGGGAAACGTTGGGGAGGGAAGGCACCGGTCCTGCCTGAGGCCTGACCCCCACTTTAAGAGCAGCCTCCAAATAGGTGCTACCTCAGTTCCAAAAGGTCTAGAGGCTCCCTAAACCCTGTCCCTCCCCTCCAGCCTGCCGATTGTTGACTGAGAAACTTCTCCACTGAACAACCTGCCTCGCAGAGTGGCAGGCTGCCAAAGTCACGCCCCTTCGGCCACTTCACCACCTTGTCCTCTGCTGTCTGGGCAAGCAAGCAGGGCAGGAGAGTCAGAGCAGGCTTCGGGCACAGGGATCACACCTGGGCCACTCAGAACAGAGATGGGAGCAGAGGTGGCCTGAGAAGCTGCCCAGAGCCCAGGTGATGCCCTTCACTTTTTTTTTTTTTTTTTTAATATTTTTGCCATCAGGGAAGTATGCTTGCCAGAGAGAGACACAGAGGGAGGAAAAGTAAGAAATCACCCCCCCCCCCCAGGGGGATGACCACACTGCACTCCCTTCTCCATTTTCCTCTTGGAATTTTGGGTATGTACACACATGTGCCCAGCATGTTTTTCAAGCCGCTGGGTATAGGACTCAAACCAAGGAGTTGGCCACGTGAGAGCTAGTGCCTTAACCACCATACCACCTGCTGTTCCTGCCCTCCTCATTTTATACCTTGCCAAGTACCTAACTGCTGGGACCATAGGCTTCTCCCTCTACCAGGGAAAACAGTCCCTCTAAGAGTCCCTCAGCCTCCTTCTGGGCCCAGCCAGACCCCCCCAGAGGGCTGGAGCTGCTCAGAGAGACTCAAACCCCCAGAGGGGAAGGGGTAGGTCTTACCTTCTGTCTGCCCTCCATGGAGCTGGCACAGTGCTGGGCACGGAGCCGCTGCCCCCAGTGCTGGTTGCATTGAACCTGGAACCTCCCCATGGCTTCTCCCGGCTCTCCTGCTTCACTGGAGCCACCTCCCCAACCCTGGCTGGGCCCCATCCCAAAGCCAGCCAGGCCCAGCCAGTCAGAAGCCCTTGGCTCTGAGCTCTCCTGGGGAGGATTTGCCAGCTTGTGGAGAACTTGGAGTTCATGAATTCATCATTCAACCACTGCCAAGGTATATTCATGAGCCCATTAAAAGGTGCACAGTCCCATCGGGCACCGTGGGAAGGGCATCTTGCCCACCGAGAGCTTACAATCCAGACAGGGAGGCAGGAGGTGGGGGAGGCTTAGCAAACCTAGTGCCATCGTACAGGCTAGAAAAGGGGCCCCTCTGGGCGGCCGTTTACAGGAGTTGCCCCGCTTCCTTCAGGCTGACATGGCACGTGCCAGGACTGAACAAGCAGAACACAGGTTGCACTGTAGCCCGTTTACCTCCTGACCAGCACCTTTGTGTTGGGCGTGACGTGTGTCCCCTGTGTGGGCAGGGCCCTGCCTGTGAGCGTTCCACAACAATCCAAGAACGGAAAAGCAGGGGAACAGCACCAGGCTCCTGACCAGGTAGGTTGTCCTGCCAGGGTGGGCTGGCCTCCCAAGTAGGTGTGGCCCTGGGGCTGGAAGGCTGGGAAGGCTTCTAGAGGCTGTGAGCTGCCCGCTGGAGGACGGGGTGGAGTGACCGAGAGAACCATGAACACAAAAGACAGACCAGGAATATGCAAGTGGTGGTACTCAGGGGGAAATGAGGCCTGCCAGGAGGGCCAACCATGATAGGCAATCATAATAGTAAATGACTATGGGGCCAGCAGGTGGCATAGTGATTAAGGTGTTGGACTCCCATATGGCGGACCAACATTCAAATCCCAGACACAGCAGCTTGAAAATCATACCAGGCGTGTGTGTGTGTGCGTGTGTGTGTGTGTGTGTGTGTTTGCGTGTGCCCAAAATCCCAAGGGGAGAATGGAGGGGAAGGGATTGCGGCATGGCCATCCCTCCTTGGGAGTGATTTCTCACTTACCCTCTCTGTATCTCTTAGTCTCTCTCCTGCAAGCACACACACCCTATGGCAAAAACCTAAAAGAAAGAAAAGCAAATAGCTACATAGGGCTTATCCTGTGGTAGGTCCTTGTAGTACTTTATATATACTCATTCATTTAATCCCCATTAAAATCAAAACGTAAGTATTATTATCATCCCCGTTATACAGAAGAGGCACAGAGAAGTGAGGTAACTTGCTACCTAAGGCCACCAGCCAATGACTGACAGAGCTCAGAATCAAACACAGGTATCCTGCAGAAGGGACTGCAGTCTGGCCATCTCCCTGGGGAGTGCTTTCTCACTCTCCCTCTCTCCCTCTCTCTCTAGTGAGCATACCTGCCCTATAATAAATTAGAAAAAAGAAAAGAGAAAAGGGTGATTTGGCCTTCCTCCTATGGCTCTCGGGTGTGAGCAGAAGTCTTGAAGAAGAAAGAAGGCTAACAATGGCCCCTTAGGAACAGTTCATGGAAAACTCGTCCCTGGAGGCCCCGCCCCCAGCCCCCACTGCCCGCACTGCCCAGAGTGCTCCCCTCCCGTCGCCTAGAGCATGTACAAAAGCCTTCCCATGGCGGGTGTGCTGTAGCTAGTGTGCATGTCAAATCGCTGGACTGGAGCTCTCCGAGGCGAGGCGCCGGTCCAAGTCATCTAGTACTCCCTGTCCCTGGAAGGAAGGGAGGGAGGGGGAGGTAGAAAGGATGCCTGAGCCTGAACCAAATCCTTGTCGGTTGCCTGACTCAGAGATTATCCCCCTTTAGAGCATCTTTTCTTCCAAATGGACTGAAAACTCCATCCAGGACACTCACAGAATGAAAAGAAGCGGGACCAGCAGGGAGTGCGGGGGTCACCCAGGAGGTTATTTCTTTCTGGCCTGTCACTTGGAAGGCCTTTTGGGGGATGCAGCTATGGGAGCTGATTGCAGGAGACCCCCCCTAGCATAGCTTCCTGTGGGAGCAACCTGTTGATGGGAAGGCGTGTAGAAGTGGAATGCTACAGGTGTGTGCAGCTCTCAGCGTGGGGATGCCTGCTCCAGCTGAAGGGGGATAACTCTTCCCAAGTCCCAGGACAGGAAGCCACTGTGCTGAGGGGTAAAGCTCAGACTTGTCCAGTGGTGTCACCTCTGGCATCGGCTCTTCCGAGGGTACGAAGAGGGATGTGTGTGGCTGGGTGAGGCAGAGGAGTCTCTTGGAGCCACAGCACTCCCCACACATCCTGTCCTGATCGGATAACAGGGATGGAGCATCGGGCACCAAACATCCATGACCTTATACAGGTTCCCTGATAATCGAAAGCTGGGTCTCCCTACCCCAGGATGGCCTTTGAGAAATCTGCACTTGGAGGAAGGAAGTAGCTGGCCCACGCCCACACGTCTCAGACCCAGGATCCTAAAGCGCATCCTGTTCCTTCCATCACAGCAGCTGAATTCGCTCGGGCCACAAGCTGCCATGGCAGTGCTGCGAGAATTACAAGAAGTATATGAAAAACAGAAGTGGTTGGAGAGCTGAAGCCATTGCAGGGGAATGAAAACAAGGTAGGCCTAGGGACCTGGCAAGTGTTGCAGAAGGACGAGGGGGGAAGGGGGAGGAGAGGGAGGAGAGATGCTTAGGCTGAAAGGACAGAGCCAGGGCACTGTCCCAAAACCACAGAGTACCTGGTACTCGGGCATCTCACTAACACCAACCTGGCCAGGAAGTGCCACCTCCTGAACCCTGGATTCCTGGCTCGTGGCCTCTGGGACCCCTCCACCCTTCATAAGGCACCCTGCCACACACACATGCACCCCCCCACACACACACTCAGCTTAGCAGGCCTGGCTTATTTGGATGGCAGACACTGGCCTATGACTTCAGGCTAGTTTTCCCCAGTCCTGGACCTGCAGGGACAAGCCCACTGTAGACAAAGGCAGCCAAACTTGGGTCAAGAACATACTCCTGGGGGCTGCCCACAGCCAGTCTGTGCTTCCTGCTCCTCCAGGAGCTGGAGATCTACCCCTACCCCACCCTACCTTGGGGGCCATAAACAAAGGTGAGTTCTCTGGGAACCAGGACCCTAGCTGTGTTTTCATTCGGCAATGGAGCCCAAACCTGTCCTCTCTAAGTGCCAGACCCCTGCCAAGGCGTTTCATCTGCTATTTTGCTAGGCTCTTTACACCTGTTAACTTACTCGATTAGTACAGTGACCCAGTAACATAGAACTATCGCCCCCCATTTTACAGAAGAAGAAACTGAGAGGCTGTTAACCTGCTCAGGGTCACCCCAGCAGGGAAGTGCTAGGGTTGGGGCTCCAGATCTGAGCTCTGTCTGCCTTTGGAGGATGATCTTCCCTATCCTGCTGCTCACGCTTGACTGTGACAGGTAACCTCGCCAGGACCAGAAATGCCGTCAGGTGCACTGGGTAAACTCTCGGAGCTCCTAGGCACTGGTGCTGCTTTTCTGCCATTGTTTACAAAAGGCTCAGGTAACCCCAGAGGCAAGGGACAAATAAGAATGTGCCCTTCCAGCCACAGTTTGAATCCTGGCCCCAGCAGTTCGAAAAACACACCCGCTGTACACAGGGGCATTCATGTCCAAAATCCCAACAGGATAAAGAAATGGAGGAGATGGGATTGGAGCATAACCGTGCTCCATGGGGGTGTGCTATCCCCATCTCTGGCGACTGTATGCAACCTCTGGCAACTAAAGAAAAAATAAAAAATAAAGGTGGGCACGCCATTTATTGAAGACCTAAAAGGCATCACATGTATTTACACGTGTTAGTAAATTCTCCTGTCAGCTCCAAAAGGTGGCGATGGTCCCCCCCATCCTACAGATAAAGCTGAGGCTCAGGAGGTTAAAGCTTGCCCTAGGCAGCCCAGCTGTTCCGTGGCATCGGTATGTCCACTGGTGTGGCCTCTACAGTTATTTCACAATCCCTCCCTCACATGCTACTTGTGTTCTGTAGGGCCTCTGACCTCGACCCAAGAATGTCAAAAAGGAAAAAATGTGGAATCAATTTTTTTCCCCCAGGGAGAGGCCCCAGAAGGGTGTGACCTGGCTGGGGTCTCAAAAGGAAACTCCTCCCCCACAGGAGCAGAGGCCTCTGAATGGCCCTTGCCCTCCCGCCAGGACATGTGGGTGGACATACTTGGTGGTGGCTGGACTGAAGCCGCAGGAGAAAACCTCCGTGTGGGCGACCTGCTGGAAGCAGCGCTGTGGTAGCTCCAGAGGGTTTGATTTGTAATCTTTGTTTTGCAAGGAACAGGGATTTTTCTTTTCAAAAAGCACTCAGCTTCCTTGAATTTTAGACCTTTTACAAATATTTTCTTAGGAGAAATAAGAAGAAGAAAGAAAAACACCCCCACAGGATGCCTGTCATAGCTACTCACTTCCACCATGAATCACAGACACAAAACCACAGCTATGTGGTGGACAAAGCAACTGTGTGTTTTCACATGTCATGATTGGAAATCATTTAGCAATCTTCACCACGTCATCTGCAGACGAACAGACAGACAGGCGGACAGAACCAGGACCCTCCAGGTCCTAAACAGCCGGCTTCCAACAGAGTCACCAGATGACTTTGCATTTCGCCCATTTTCCTTTTCTCATCTTCTCCTGGGAAATTGGCCTGCAAAGCTTCAACCCACCCTTTCAGTCCCTCTCCAGAGGGGAGGTGTGTGTGTGTGTGTGTGTGTGTGTGTGATTGTGCATGTGTGTGCGTGCTGTGATGGCAGGGGGCTGGGGAAGAACGCCGAGACACTCATTTGGTTGGTTCCACAAGGGCACATTTCAGAGTCTCTTTTAAAATTATTGTTATCATAATAACACTTTATTTTTCTAAAGTGAGTTTCACCTGGAAAGCTCGCAGTGCCTTTTCTGACAGAGGCAACTTAACTAACCGATGGCAGACTTACAGATTGAGTAACGAGAAACTACTGGACCCATAAATCAGAAACTTCCAGTACGTCCTGGACAAGGGATGAAACCTGATATATATTTGCAAACCTTGAGCTCAAAGCAGAATTCATGAGGCCTGAAAAAGCTCCATTATGGCTCTGAGGCATGTTCTCTCTACAGCCTTCCACCCATGCCTGATTTCATGCGCAAAGCGCACACACACCCACACCCAGAGGGTGACTGACATTCACTAAGCAGCCTGAGTTCCGTAGAAAGCAGAGGGTAGGACAGACCTTCCTCAGGGCATCTGAAAAAGAGCTTTGACTGTCTTTCCATTCCCTTCTTCCTCTGCCACTCCCTAATCCTTTCAAACCAAAATGTAGACTTTAAGTCATTTAAATGTTCTAAGTACAACTGCAAGCTTGAAAATTTTTGTTTTGTTTTCTATAGGGTGTGTGAACTCACTAGAGAGAGGGACACACACACACATGCCTGGTGTGATTTTCAAGTCACTGGGTCCGGGACTCAAACCACACAGCCATGTAGGACCTAACCTCCTTAACCACTATGCCACCTGCTGGTCCAACGTTTGCTGTTATTATTTAAAGTTGAATGCTGGAAACTAATATATTTACATTTGAATGAGTCCCCCAGGCATGGCTGTGAGGCCTCAGGCCTCCAGGCGCTCAGGCTCCAGTAGTTTTCTGAAAAGACACCATTGCATGCCTTGCCAGCCAAGCGGAATGTTCTTTTACGCTCCTGTGCTCACCTGCCCGAGAGGCTGGTTGCAAAATGGTTGCGAGCACAGGTTCTGGAGCAGAACCAGGTGGGAATTGCCCTACCCTCAGTTTCCTCAGTGTAGAGTGTGGGCAAAGGGCCATCCTCCTTATTAGGTCTCCTTGAAACCGAGCAAGAACCCCCTAATGTATTTTCTAGGGTTCCTGAAATATAAAGTCCATTTACATTGTAATGGCCCAGAGTAAGGAGTAAGTCTTCAGACTTTGGTTATGATAATGACCAACATGGACCTTGAGTGAGGGCCATTTGACCTCTAAAACTCTCACTTAAAGGAAAGAAGGTTTTCATTCCAATATGTAAGATGTTTTGTAGGCTGGAAACTGCTGGTTGCGAGCTCAAAGACTCCAGGCTGAAGGGTTCCAGACACCTGAAGAGGAATTTGATTATCTAAGGCCTCACCAATCAAGAATGCCCATGAGATGATCACGCCCTCTTGAACCAATCACTGAACTGATCATGCGCCTAGGACCTCTGTCCCTAATTTTTGTCCTTAAAAAGGCACGTGAGGAATATCTCGGGGAGACCGGATCTTTTCAGCATGAGCTGCCCGCTCTCCTTGCTTTGCGCTTTGCGATACAGCTGTACTTTCCTTCATCACATCATGTGCCTATGGCTTGGTTTTATAGCGCTTGGGCGAGCGAACCTGATTTGAGTTCGGTAACATCATGACTACGGTAGATGTGCTGGAGATGTTCCACTTGCCCCTCCAGACCCCAACCCACCCCTCTGCAGCCTACTCTGGGCCCTGGGAAGCTCTTTGCCCTCTGCCTTCTGGTCTGGTTCAGCCCACAGGGAACCCAGGAAGAAGTCAAAGGCAGCAGGACAGTGAGTGGAAGTCCACATCCTGCCAGCTCCCTGTTGTCAGCACTGCAGAGGGCAGTGGGTGTTCCTCTACCGGAGGCCACAACAGGGTTGGTGGCCCTGTTGGGGGCTTCTCCTAGAACTGTAGCTGCTCTGGGTCCCAGTAACTACTGGTCCCCTGGCCCCTTAGGACTTTCCTACATGGCCACCCCGGGATACTCCACCAGCCTTTGTCATGTTCCTCTAACCACCTGCATACAGATTCTTTATTAAGCTATCCCCATCAGGCGTGCCAGCTCTTTCCCGTGCACTCTGTTCACACTCTTTTATTTTATTCTTGCTACCACTCTGTGCAGCCAGTATTAGCACCATTACTGCTTTACAGGGAGACTCTGGGAGGTGAAAAAAACCCACACATCAAGTGGTGGAGAGCAACAGAATCAGATGAAACAGGTCTGGCTGCCCCATGACCCGTGCTCTTACCCACCAGCCTGTCATGTCCCCAGGATTAAATTATGCGGTGGCTGTAAAGTGCCAGCTTACTCAATAAGGTTCTGTAAATGATAGGTTAAAGCAACAACCACACATACTCAAAAAAACAGTTCTAAATTCTGCTTTAGCATAATCCTAACCCAATACTAACCACACCCCAAGGGGCCAGTAGGTGGTATTGTGGTTAAGGTGCTGAACTCCCACATGGCCAACCGTGGTTGGACCTGGTTGCTTGAAAATTACACTGGGTGCATGTGCATGCATGCCCAAAATCCCAAGAGGAAAATGGAGGAGGAGGGATTATGGCATGGCTGTACCCCCGAGGGGTGATTTCTCACTTTCCCTCTATTTTATTCTCTCCTGTGAGCATATGCGCCTTATAGAAAACACCTAAAAACAAACCAAAAAAAAAACTCACCCTAATGCCACATGGAAGTTATACTTCTCATGCTAACCACCACTCAGTCATTAAATAGAATGTCACCCTTCCCACAACCCTAGTCCTGACCAGTCCTAACCCCAACATCCACCACTGTGGCCACAATTCTGGACATACCACTAAGGCCGTGGTGAGCACGGGGCCAGTTCCCTGCCCTTCTGCTCTCCCTGTCCCAGGGCAGGAGCAGCCTGGCGTCTCAGCCCGTCTATATGCCACCGTTGGGACACAGCACAATTGTGGCTAAAATGCACGTGTGGTATCCAGCTCCTGCCCAGCACTGAGTTGGTGACTTTGATGTGGGACAACAGGGAGGAGAAAAAAGAAGCAGAACACCAAGCAAGGTGCCTGGGACACAGCAGGGCTTTCAGACCGAGGAGAAGGAGGAGGAAGGAGAATTGGAAGAGGAAGACGATCATAGCTTTCTCCCCTACTGAGCTGCAGGCCATGGGCAGAAGAGGTGATCTGCTCCAGCCTCAGCGATTTGTAAACAGTTTGGATTTCTGCACCCAAACTGTGGGAGGGCAGCTGGTAACCCTCAACTCTGGGACAATATCGGAAAAGGGCATCACTCCATCTTCATCAGAGATTCAGGGACCAGCACAGACCAGCACAGGCCCTGGGATGTCCACTTTCAGGCTTAAATAAGAGCGGGACAACATAAGAGGAAGTGTGCAGGAAGCAGGCACCAGTCCCCTCCGATCTGCCCCAGCTGCCCTGTGTGGGAGCAGGAGGTACTGGGCCCCCTTCTCCCCTGAGCACTCGGGCTTCAGCTTGGCATCCTCACCAATCCAGAGGTGTCTACAGTGGGCAGAGCATGGCAGAAGGAGGAGACCTGCTGGCTCTGCCACACAAGAAGGAAGACATACTGCCTCCACCTCCCTCACAATCGCTCCCAGGACCACGTAGGCCCGGGACCAAAGTGTAGCCGACCACATTCCCCGAGCCACATCTGTCTAGAGCTGGTATTCTTATAATTCACACACGTGCACCCTAAGCCCCAGTCATGGCCCTGCTGAGGGCCTGAGCCTCATGGGTCTCGGGCATTGCATGGGTTGAAGAGGTATAATTAACACTGCAAAGCCCCAGAGGTTCTTCCTTCCTTTCAGAGGAACCTAGAAGGGACCTAAATAGCCAGGCCTGGTTGGTGAGGACCCCCTTGTGGCAACACTGTGAGGGAAATGGGAAACTTCTCTCTCCCTCTTGGAGAGGGCTTAGGATCACCACATACAGCTGCACAGGTTGTACACTACACAGCTCTAGAGGTATCTGTCACAGAGACCGAACAGTAAAAGGCAACCCAACAACCCTCGGTGCTGTGTCCAGCAGCTGAGAGGTCCAGCGCAGAGCAGCCTGCTGCCTCCTCTGCCTGGCTCATCACTCTGAGCAGTCTTTGCTGGACAAGGAAGCACTGGGCTGGCCGGTGTTAATGCCAAGGACCCTCCACAGACCTTAGTGAGGTCTGTCTACCCGTCCAGAACCTACCTCCTGCAAGCAGCAGGGAGAAGGGGTGTGGGTGGTGAAGGAAGTTCTTTGCTAAAATGAAGGTCTTTTCTCTGCACTCCATAAAAAGCAGTAGCAGGACTTTTGCAGCTTAAGACTTGGGAAAATAAAACCCTTTGCACTTGATCTGCCTGGAAGCCTGCAGTGAGTACCCCCTTCCTCTCCCTCTTCCAAACTCACCGCCCCAGGGAAAAGGGTTCATAGGGCTCTTCTTTTTATTTTTTTAAAGAACTATTTATTTAACTAAATTAATTAGTTAATTTTTATTTTTATTTGACCAGGGAGAGAGAGAAGGATAAGTGAGAAAGCAAGCCATGAGATCTGAGACTAGAACCACAGTTGGCCATACGGGATTCCAGAGCCTTAACCACCACACCACCTGTTGGCCCCGTAGGGCTCTTCTAAGAGCCAAGAATGAAAGAAACTGGGAGGAGACCCTGTACAGCCACAGCTCCCTGTCAGGCTCTGGCACTGAGGCTCCTGAAGGTTGCTAAGCCCACTCTAGCTCAGGAGAGAAGCATGACCCTCAGTCTGGCCTCGCTTCAGACCCCCAAGGACAGGCAAGTACCAACCTGTTGGGAGGATCAGAAGAGCCCCTTCTGGACTGACTATACACCAGGAAGGGGGCTGAGTGTCCCCTCAGCAGGGAGGGAACCTGAGGTAATCTCTCTTTGCTCCAGGCAGCAACGGAAGATGCATGAGGTCAAGCATGCTCCTTCAGTAGATATTTATTTATCGAGGCTCTGCAACACACTGGGCACTGTTCTGGGAGCTTAGGCTATGTCAGTGAACACAGCAAAGATCTTGCCCTGGAGGAGCTCACCTAGCTGCTGGGGAAAACAGATGAGCAACAAACATGACAAATTAGTAAATTACATGCTAGGTTAGAAAGGAGAAAATCAAAAGTACTATGGACATAAGTGAACCAGATGAAAGGAATCTCAGATTGGGGGCTGACAATATTAAATAATAGGGAAAGGAGAGACACCTTTCTTCTGGGAAGAAGCCAGGTCTAGGTTCACCAGGTATGGTTGCATGGTCTATAGATTGCATAACACTTGGGACACCTGTCACAGAGAGTATGACATGAAGGACATCCCTTCAAGTTGTATCTACTACCTAAGGTTAACCCTAAGGTTACAGTCTTTAAAAGGTAGTCAGGGAGGGCCTCCTCGAGGAATTTCTTCCTGTAAGTGAACCGTGTTCTTCTAAAAGAGGTATAAGCAAATACCCCAGTCCACTGTCTGGCCTGCTAAATAAGAACTACAAGCACTTGCAAGGCAAGTTATAGTTACAAAGCAATCTCTCACATACATTATCTTAGTTAATCCTCACATTGTCCCAGGGAGGCATAAATTATTCTTCCCATTTTATAGGTAGAGACATTAATGCTTAGTGACGCTAAGTGGCTTACCCATGGTCACAAGGATAGTCAGTGTCCCACTTGAAAGCAACTAGGTCTCCTGATTCTAAGTCTATATAACATAGGCCCATATCTATATCTCAGGCATAGGGAGGAGGCAAGTAGGTTTTCAAGATCCTAAGTTTAACGAATTCCAGAAAACCACAGGGGACAAGGTTGCAACTCAGAGTTACAAAAACAAGTCAGAAAAAAGAAAAAGAAAAAAAAGCCTAAAATAAAAAAATAACCAAAGGGACAGAAGGTGCTGAACCTCCAAGGCCCCCCAAAGCTTGTAGAATTGAGCCAGCCTAGCAGGGAAGTACTACTCAGTGGCCAGGAAGAAGGGGGTGACAGCAGGAAAGACGAAGCCCTGCCAAGGAGAGTTGGAGGCCAAAGTGCTAGAGACGGCTAAGTGCTGCCCTTGGTGAAAAGCTCACATATTCTCGTCTTGACCTTGGAAATGGGCAAAGGGAGAAGAAGCACATTTCACCATCAGGACTGGAGAACAGCCAAGGTGGAGGCTGGAACCTGGGCCATTAGGCCACTCATTAGCTCCTGATGTCAGGGAAGGTCCATTCTATCCCGCTGACTTACACATGTGCGGACTGAAGCCCAGGGAGGACAGGGGCTTGTTCAAGGCCTCCTAGCATGAGCTGGTCTCTCTTCATGTCCCAGGTGAATCAGAGAATGGTCTTAGGGACTTGGATGAGGAGGAAGGCCAAATGGGGGCTGTGCGGTATAAAGGGGCAGCAGCCGGCAGGCAGCAGCACGTTGATGCCCAGAGGGGAGGGAAGGAGTTGGGGGCAGGGACAGGGAGCAGGAGCCAGTCTCAGAGGGCCTGTGAGTCTTCAGGCCACCAGCCAGCCTCAGGAGCTCTGGGTAGCTAGGATACCAGGATAGGCCACTGATTTGTCCCAGGCACTGCAGTAGGCAGGTAGGCTAAGAGACTGAGCACTTCCCGGGGCCAGCAGGTGGTGTGGTGGTTGAGGGTGCTGGACTCCCACATGGCTGACCACGGTTTGAGTCCAGGACCTGGTGGCTTGCTTTCTCAAATTTCCTCTCTCTACTTCTCTCTCTCACTCTGTCCCCATGCTGGGTGCTGTCCCAGCTGCCCGCTCCCCAGGTGCCTAGTTTCTGATTCTGGGTCATCAGCCTCCTGGGAAAATCCCTTCCCATTCCACAAGGCAGCAGTTGCTGCACGCTTTGCCCCGAGGAAGGGATGCCGAGGTCTCCCCTGCAGTGGTTCCTGGTGCAGCCGTCTACTAAGAGGTTGTTCTGCTCCTGAGGTTTTTAGAGGCCACCTGCTGGGGAGCAGGGTCCTCATATTCCATATCCAGGAGATCTGGGCAAGGCCTGAGTGCGGTGGGAGGAGGTCGGCTCACCCTCAGCAATAGCAGGTGATAAAGGCCACGTGTCACCAAGTGCCAAGAGACAATAGACAGTGCTGGGGTCTTGCTCTGAGGCAGGGCACGCTCCACACACCCGCAGGACACACTGCCACTCAGCACTCAGAGTCCCTGGCACCCACCCCCGAGGCTGGACCTGAGGCAGGAGCTGCTCTCGTATGCCCTGCCCTTCCTTGGCTCCCTCCAGACTGAAGTGCAAGGAGGTTAGCATGGCACACAGGACAGGCGCGGGAGACAGCAGGCTGGGCCGGGGGGTGTGAGCACAGCCCTCACCTCGCTGAGCCTCAGTGCATCAGTGGGAAGTGGAGCAGGGCACTGTAAGAGGGGAAGGAGCTGATGCATGTAGGCAGCTGGGCGGTCAGCACATACTCTACTCACCCTCGCTGAGTCATGCTCAGGGTGCTGCAAAGACGCACACAAAGGAAAGAGAGAAAACCCCTGTCCTCCAGCACCTGACATGTCGCCACGGTAAGAGAAGCAATAAATAAGTAAAATATCTAAGATGTGGGTGCTGTGGAGGAAAATAGCCAGCTAGAGGGTAGAGAGGGCTTAGGGGTATGTGACTGTAGACTGGTGAACATGAAGGGCCCCACCAAGGAGAGGGGAGAGGAAGCCGCCCACGTGACTATCTGGGGGAAAAATGTTTGATGCAGGTTAAATTTGTCCTCACAAACGGACCCGTAGGACCAGCCAGGTGGCATGGCAGTTACGGTGGCTTGATTCCACACAGCACATGTGTGTGCATGCCCAAAACCCCAAGAGGAGAATGGAGGAAAGGGAATTGCAGCATGGCCATTCCCCTGGGGGGTGCTTTCTCTCTCCACGGCCCCTGCCCCCATCTCTCCAGTGAGCACAACACTCTACAACAAAACTAAAACAAAACAAAACAAAACAAAACAAAACAAAACAAAAATAAAAAAGATCCCTCGCAGTTCTAACGCCCAGACCTATGAATGTGACCTAATTTGGAAATAGGGTCTTCGCAGATAAATTAGTTTTAGATGAGGCTATATGATATTCAAGCACACTAAATCCAATGGCTAATGTCCTTATATGAGACCACACATACACACACACATACACACACACACAGACCATGTGATGTTGGAGGCAAAGATCAGGATGATACAACTAAAGCTAAGGAATGCCCGGGAAGCCACCAGATGCTAGCAGAGAGACAGAACAAACTCCCTCAGAGTTGTCAGAGGGAAGCAATCCTCCCAATACCTTGATTTTGGACTTCTGGCCTCCTGAACTGTGAGAGAATAAATTGCTTTTATTTTAAGCCATCCAGTGTGTTATGCCAGCCCCAAGGAACTAATCCATTCTTTCAGGGAGGAAGAAGCGTAAGTGCAAAGGCCTATGGTAGTCGCACCCCAACATAGTTGAGGATAAAACAGCTGGTGGTGTGGCAGAAGCAGGGTGAGTGGAGGAAGCAAGTGGAAAGAATTGATGTCAGAAATATTGGAAAGGTTTGGGGGCCAGGTCATGTAGGGCTGCCTTCATGGCAAGCCCTTGAGAAGAGGGGCTATTACACCTTGGGCAGAGGTCCCAGATAGAATGGGCTGCAGCAGGTGGGTGTGGACATCCCCTATGATCTCTCAATGTGATGCCTTTCTTTTTTTTTTTTTTTTGGAGAGGTTTTCACTATAGGGCCCGTGCGCTCGCCAGACAGACAGAGAGAGACAGAGAGACAGAAAGCGAGAAATCACCTCCCAGGGGGGATGTCCATGCCGCAATCCCTTCTCCTCCATTCTCCTCTCAGGATCTTGGGCACACACGCGCACGTGCCCGGCATGAGTTTAAGCCACCGGGTCCGGGACTCGAACCGCAGTCGACTACGTGGGAGTCCAGTGACATAGCCATTACGCTAACTGCTGGTCCCAATGTGATGCCTTTAAATATGTTATATTACATGGCAAAAGGGGATTAAGGTTGCAGATAGAATTAAGGTTACTAATCGATTTTTTTCTTAAGTTTTTGTCATAGGGCACATGCGCCGACCAGAGACAGTGAGAGGAAGAGTGAGAAATCATCCCCTAGGAGAAATGGCCAAGCCACAACCTCTTCTCATCCATTCTCCTCTCAGGATATGTATGCACATGTACCTGGCGTGATTTTCAAGCTCCCAGGTCCGGGACTTGAGCTGCATTTGGCCATGTGGGAGTCCAGTGCCTTAGCCACTACTCCACCTTCTGGTCCCCCAGTGAGTTGATCTTAAAATAGGGAGATTGTTCTGGATTGTCCAGATGGGTCCAGTATCATCACAAGGGCCCTAATGTGGAAGGTGGAGGAGGAAAGCCAGTGAGAGAGGGCTAGTGGAAGAGGCTGGCAGTGTCCACTCTCCATTGCTGGCTCTGAAGGTGAAGAAACATGGCCACAAGGAATGTGGGCAGCTCCTAGAGTTAGGAACAGCTTCCAAGTAACAGCCGGCAAAGAAACTGGGACCTTAGTCCTACAACCTCGAGGAACCAAATTCTGCCAACAGCCTGAATAAATGAGGAAACAATCAGATTCTCCCCTAGAGCTCAGGGAATTCAGCCTCGATTTTAGCCTAGGGACTCCCATGTCAGGTGTCTGACCTATAAAACTATCATAATAAATGTGTGTTATTCTAAGTTGCTAATTCTGTGCTCATTTGTTACGGCAGCCATAGAAAAGTAATTCAGTGGGAAAAGGGCTGGAGATATGCAGAGGAGGAGATCCAGAGGAAACGGGGAGACTGGATAGACAGAAAAAGCAGGCCCCAGCTACCTTCTGGGGAACAGCTGCTGTGATCCACCACCATGGGGCCACAGCTCCCCAGATACCTCCTGGCCACCCCCTTGTCCTGCTCAACACTGTCCTTCAGACTCCTTGTTGCCACATATTGACCAAACCTGCTTAGGATGTCCCCAGGGCTCAGCATCTAGGTCCTCAGGTATGGCTAAGGAGCTAAGCCAATAGAGGTCCCTCTCATTCTTAACCCCTCACCTTAAGCCTTTTTCCATAGGGCTGAGTGACAATGGTCTGATGAAATAACCATACCGAAGCCAGCCAAAGCCAGCTGGATCTGCGGGTTACGCCTCCCCTGGGGCTGAGTCTGGGCTCTGCCTTGTCAAAAGCAGGCTTTCACGCGCATACGCACACATTTTCTCTGTCTGCTCTTTGCTCCTTCCTCCCATCCAGACAAGTCCTCACGGCAAAGAGAATCTGTCTGCTGACGGCTAGGGTGTGCTGAACTCTGTCATATCAGGCATCACACTAAGGGCTCACTCACTTGATCTCATTTGATCTGTTTTATAATCTTATCAGATGGAGACTACTGGCTCCAAGAAGTTAAAACAAGTAGCCTAATGCCACACAGCGGTAAACCCAGAATTATCAAAATCCAAAGCCCAGTCTCTAACTCTCACTACACTGGCAGCATCAGCCTCACCAGGGACCGTGGCAGAGATCCACACCCTAGGCCCAATGAATCAGAAGCTGCATGTTGACAAGTCCCTGGCCCAGGTGATCCACATACTGGCTGCAGTTTGAGAAGAATTGGTCAGAATCAGTTTTCCAAAGGTCCCAGGTTCCCAGGGGCAGCCCCTGCGCCATCTTGAGGCTCTCCCCCAGTTGCCTGGCTCTCGCTCCCCAGGTGGAGCAGGCCCTCCGCCCAGCTTTGGGAAAGAAGCCTGAATCTGGGACTCGGCCATCTCCAGGCTCCTGCAGCCAGCCCGGGCCACAGCTGGACAATATCCATCTATGTCTAGCTCTTTGCAGGGTATCCTGCCTGTGCCCGAGACTCTCCCGGCTCTCTCCCTCTCATTTTACTCTGAGACCCTAGTCCTTGGCCTCTGCCTGGTGCGCCCTTAAAGGGAGCCTTTGGCCACCCCCAGTCCCTGCAGCGTCTCCCTCCCTAGACATTCTGCTGCCTGCCCCCCACCCCTTAGAATACCTCGGCATCATGTCACTGCCACTATCTGGACACTTAGGGGCTGTCCAAGGAGGGAGGCCAGTGGCTGCCTGGAAACCTGGCCAAGCTCACAGGAAATGTCTGACACCACCAGGCAAGTGGGATTTGGCCTCCCAAAGCAAAACACAGCTGGGCCGACAGCGGGGCGCTTGGACTTTCCCAGATTTCATGCACTGAGGCTCCAGGGCAGTGATGGTCTGGCCTGGAGGCTGCAGCTCATTAAGAACTTCACAGTAGCCCCTGGCCAGGGAGCCTGTGAAAGTCGAAGAGGACAGCTGCTGTGAGCCAGAGACCTCACCCAGGACCTTGGGCCTCCACTATCCCTTACGTGCAAGAAACCTTCACTGAGGACTGAAGGCTCAGGACACTCAAGCTGCTTGTCTTGCAGCAACGCCCACCCCTCCCCCAACAACTAGCCTCATTCATCTGCTCGTTCAGCTTAGGTTGACTGTGCATGTACAGCGTGCCAGGCATGGGGTCAGGGGCCAGGGACACACTAATGAGCAAAGGAGCACCTGGTCTGAGGAGAACAAAACAGCCATCCCAGGCAGAGTGAGAAGTGCTACAGGGAAGCCTGAGCTCTGCAGCACAGCTGGTGGTGCCCTTGGATCCAGGTGCAGGCTGAGGGGTCGATGCCAGCTGGGCCCTTCGGTTGAGCTAACTATCATTTGGACCAAGTGTCAGAGAGCCAATCTGGATTGAGCACTTCCTGCTAGGCAGGCACAGTGGGGGAGCTGTTGGGAAATCCCGGGTGCAAGGCAGGGTCGCTGGCTTCCAGGATGCAGGTGGCACGATCTACGTGCAGGTGCAGGGCACAGGCCTGCATGGATGAGTGCCAGTGAGTGAACGGGGGACCAGATAGGTGGGGGCAGGTGACCAGGGGAGGTTCTGGGGAAGAAGCAGGACTGAGCCTTGAAGAATGAAGAGAGGTCTGACGGCTGGAAGTTGAGGAAGGGGTGTCCAACAGCTCTGACTCACGGTGTGAGGGGCGGAGTGACTTGCCAAGCAAACACTCCCCAATGTGAACACACACGGGATCAAGATACCCCACCAACTAGAAACCCCACCTGGAGGACTCTGTTCCCTCTCTGGCCCAACTAGCCCTCAAGCTGGCACCTATCGGGTGCCTTCTCTTCTTTCCTGTCCTGAGCTAGAGATCTCTCCGTATTGGCTATGGCAATCAGGTGGGGGAATTCTGCCCATGAACTCTCCCTTGTCCTGTTTTTCCTCTCTACCCCACCTGCCTTACACTCGCAGCTGGGGCCAATCAGAATGAGGCATAAGCCTTGCCCACCTGCTCACAGCCAATCCCAGGCCCTCTGTGTTGACCACCTTGGCTCTGCTCCTTGTTTCTGCCCTAATAGCCCCCAGCCTCAACCTGTGTCCACCCTTTCTTTTGAAAAAGGGTTTATTTATTTATTTATTCATTCATTCATTCTATGAGCAAGTGTGATGGGTACCCCCAATAGGGTCTTCATGCTGCAATCCACCCCCAGCCTCAGCCAGCCCTGATCACAGGAATGTGGCATACCACGGACCTTCTCCTATGGGCCCAGTTGCGTTACTGCAGAGCCGCGGTCTGGCCCAGTCCATCCTTTCTTCCTGCTCCTAGCTGCTCCCAGAAACCATCTGCTTGGGTGCACAGGGCCAGGGAACCCCGCCTTACGAAGACCTTGGGCTGCCCAGTCCTGCTCCCTCTCAGGGTTGCTGAACGACCTCAACCACCTTTCCTTTCTCCCTGTCCAACTGAGCCCGTCACTACTGATCTTTCCTGCTGGGGCCTGACCGAAGGTCAGCTTCCTTCCCCGGTGCTCCTGGCCTCCGAGAGGACAAGTCCTTTCCCCCTTAGTTCAGCAAGACAAGGTTGCAACATTTCAGAAAGAACTTACCAAGTAGAAAGTGAATGGAAAAACTAACCTGAAAAACTCAAAGGAAATCACAGCCCCCTACAAATGAAGCAATTTACAAAGTTTAGATTTCCTGTCCTGAGCTAGAGATCTCTCCGTATTGGCTATGGCAAGCAGGTGGGGGAATCCTGCCCATGAGCTCTCCCTTGTCCAGTTTTTCCTCTCTGCCCCCTGCGCCCCACCCCTACACACCTCTTCCCCTCTGAGGAGAGAGATGGAAGCTGGATGGCGAATGTACTGAAAGGGCTGTTTCTGGCAGGAGTTCTTCCTACATCACAGAAACCACAGGAAGGGGAGAGGAGGGGAAGGAGGAAAGGGAGGGGGAGAGAGGGAACAATTTAGAAGGTCTTACTTATGTCCCAGGCTCAGTTCTAGGCACCTTCCTGACAGTAATTCTGTGACGTAGGTAGTAACACTGTCCTACCTTACTGATGAGGAATCTGAGGCACAGAGCGGTAAGTACCTTGCCCAGTGTCATTCTGGGAAGTGGCAAAGCCAGGATTTGAACCAAGAGAGCCTGATCCCAGGTACAGGCCCTCCTCAGTTTCTCTGAGGCACTCAAGGGCAAAGATTTCACCTCCCCACTCACCCTTCACCCCAACCTGGCAGGCCTGTGCTATTGGCAACACCTGCTCTCCTGCTCACGCCCGCCAGCAGGGAAGAGGAAGGGCAGGAAGGAAGGGCCACCAGGGTCTTCACCAAGCAGCCCTAAAGAAGAAGCCCCTCCAGGAGGGAGACTGAGTCCCAGACCCCTGGCCAGGGCACTCACGTGGCCTGTGGCGTCTGGGGCTCCAGTGGCTGGGTCCTGGGGCCCTCCCTGGTGCTGCTCCTGCGCAGGCTGGGTGAGCCCTCGCCCCAGCGTCGGGGTGCGGGCCTGGAGTTCTGGGGATCGAACTCCTCCTCAGGAATGACCTCCTCACAGCGGGCACCGCGGAAACCAGAGCGGCAGACGCAGAGCTGGGGCCGGCTGCAGGAGCCTCGGTTCTGGCAGGGCGGCTGGCACACGGCTGAGGAGACAAGGAGAAAGGTGACCTGAGGCTGCAGCCTCCTGCCAGAAAGCTGCCTGAGCGCGGCATCCACACCCTCCAAAGTAGGAAGCCAACTCCTGGCCTCAGAAGGCTCTTTGGACCATCCTCTCCCCTCCACCCACAGACCTCCAGGCGGGGCTGGCCTTGATCTCCGGCCAGCCCATCAGAGACCGAGTGATCAGAGCTGTGCGGCGGCTCACACCAGCACTTCCTGCAGAACACACTGACAGTGTATTTTATATTGACATGTTCCCTCCTACCAGACCTCAAGCCCAAGAGGACAGACATTTCATTCTGTGCCCCAGAAGTTAGAATAGACTGTCACTGAATGGCTTCTCAGGAAATACTGAATGAATGAATGAATGAACGAATGGATGAACGAATCGGTCTCCTTTATGGGAAAGGACTCACCATGGGCCTGGAAGTCAGGAGGTTTGAGTTGCTGATTTTTTCCCCATTCCTCATGAGCTGTGCGAGCTTGACCTCGCTGAGTGTCAGTTTCCTCATGACTCACTTGAGGAGGGGCTGAGGAGACCGGGAGGACCCTAAGGGTCTCTTGAAGCCATCGTTGACAGGAAAGTCTCTCCTCTTCCTGGGAGAGTCCCTACTCCTTAACAGAGGAGCCCACCCTCCTTAACAAGGTAGAATTCCTAGCTCACTGGAATGACTCGGCCTCCTGGGCCCTAGGTCCAACTTGGGGCAAGGCGGGGCTTAAACCAGGCTGTCCTCCCAGCCAGCCAGCCAGCCCAGCAGCCCCTGCTGCCCAGGCCATGCTCTCCCTGCATGTCATCGCCTCGCCACGTCCAGAGCCACATCAGTGTTCAGCAGCCAAGGGAGAGTCACATGCAGGCCACACACTGGGACATGGCGCCCCGCCCCAACCACCTGGGATCCCCCGGGGCATACTACCTCAAAGGAGAACATGGACTAGGTCATATCACATGCGTTAAGTCCAAGTTCTCATTCATCTGACACTTATTCACTCACCAAAAAGTTGTTGAGCTCTACTGAGTACTAGGCACTAGGACCAAGTCCTTGCCCACATGGTGCTTGTGATCAAGGCAGGAAGAACAAGATCAGCAAGAAAATGAAGTAGGACGCGGTGTCAGGCAGTATCAAGGGCCTAGAGACAGTCAACTAGAGAGACTCAGTGTTCTGGGCCCACCCAGGAGCTTCAAACGGGAGATCAGAGACCTCTCAGAACTGAGCTAGGAGTGGTGCAAAGGAAGTAGATCAGCAGAACTCCAGGCAGGCTCCCAGGAGGGCTAGGTGGGCGCAGAGCTCCAGAGGCTGGAATAAAGGTGGCATGCTTGAGGGGGCTCAAGAGATCCAGGGAGGCTGGGTCTGGTGGCAAGGGGGTAGGGCCGGTCAATGAGGAAGCAGAGGCCAACACATAGACCTGCCACCTCAGTCGTTCTACGTCCATTTGGGAAACACTATCCCAACTAGGTACCTGGGGTTTTGTGAGCTAAATTCTAAGGGCAGCACTAGAATTCAAACAGGGGCTGTCTGGATAAATCTCGTCAAAATTCCACCCTCTCAGAGACCTTCAGTCATTCCCCAGTGCCCTCAGGACTGAAGTTCATAGAAAAGCCTGCCAATCTCACCCCTCTCTAACAGTCTCTAAGTCAACCTATTCGGGTGGAACTGGCCCCAAGGCAGCCTCTGCTAACTCCTCTGTCTGCCTTTGCACGTGCTGCGTCCCCTCCCTGGAACTCTTCCCCCGGGTTCTCCATGCACCCATGTTCTACCGTTCCTGCAAGACCACCTCCTCATCCCTGATGACCCATTGCTCAGCTGCTGCTCCCTCCCCTGAACACAAGGAAAAGCACGCGCGCGCCGTGTCCACCACGCGCTGGGCGTGCCTGGTGTGCCACTGTGCTCAGTCCCTTGAAACGTAGTGATTGTCTCTTACACCTCTTTGTCTCTTTAGCTCCTAGCATATGCCCGATAAGAACATTCTTTTTGTTATCATTGTTATTACAGTAAAAGGGGACTTCGCAAAATTCATGGAAAAATGGAACTAAAGTACAAGTTTGTTTTGGTGCAAAATTTTTTTGAAATCCATGCACTTTTTGAAAAACCCTTGTATGACCCAATGAGTACTGACAATGTTGCGGGCGCTGCGCTTTGGGCATACTATCTCATTTCATCCTTACAGCGATCCTATCCAGCAGGTGTGAATAAGAGTCTCATTTTGCAGACAATGCCTCTGAAACTCAGAGAGATTAAGAGACTTGCCTAAGGTCACCCAGCTAATTAATGTTGGAGCGAGGGTTCCACTTCAGGAGTGTTCCACTGAAACCCCGGGCTCTCGCCGCTATACCCACTCTTCGTAGGGCTGATATGGTCTTCCTCCCTCCCATCTCTGAGTCCTGGCCTGGAGCTGAGAATGGAACAAAAGGGATCTGTTGGCTTCAAGTCAGTCACCAGACGCATCCTTGAAGCCCTGCCCTGGGAAGCCGCACTTCCCAGGTTGGCTCTGGCCGTGGGGGCTCTTCCAAAACCACACAACTTTTTTTTTTTTTTAAAGTATTCAATTTCACATTCCTTTTATTAAAAAAAATTTTTTGTTTGTTTATTTGTTTATTACTTCCCTGAGTAAGAGAGACAGAAATAAAGACACAGAGACAGAGAGAGCACCCCCAACAGGGTCCCAATGCCACAGTCCACTCCCCGCGTCAGCAGGCCCTGGACCACGACCGTGCGTCACACAGTACATGTGGTGAGGGAGGGTGTAGACCAGCTCATGGGTTGATTCAGAGAGCATTCACTGAGCACTCACTAGGAGAGAGGTCTGTGACACTCTGTGACACACTATCTGACACAGAGAGCTGAACACACAGACCATGTGATGACGACTGCATCAGTCAGGACCTTTACCCCAGGCTGAAGCAGGGTGTAGGGAAAGTCAGGAAGGCTTCCTGGAGGAGATAGTGCTTCCTAGAGTCACAAAGAATAAAGTGACTGGGCCTCGTGTCCATCAGAGGCACCCAAAAGCCAGCCTGTCTAATCAGCAGAGTGAGGAAATATGCAGATCCCACTGCAGGGTTCTGACCAGGAGCTGGATCCCGAGTGGGACCAGAACATTTTCCTTGGCATCTTGGTACCACTTCCTGACAGGGCCCAGGCCTCCAGGTAAGGAGACCATGCAGAAAATTATAACCTAGAGCACTTCCCCAAATTCCAGCTGCCACCATGACAGGGTTCTGGTCTATCACCTGTCCACCACTCCATCTGCCCCAGCAGACTTAGCCCCCACCTGGCCCTGGCAGGCCCGTGTCACCAGCACCAGAGACCTGGTCAGCTGGGACCAGCTGGCAAACCAGCTGGCGACACGTGGGGACGTGGCTATGCCAAGACCGGTCTCAGCCTGGTTAGTTTTAGGGAAGACGTAGAAAGGGAAGGCCTGCAGGTTCCCAGGTGGACTCGCACCTCTCTCAGCAGGGACCCAAGGCCTGGCAGGGGTGAGAGGAAGGATCACACCTTTCCCCTCTGAGTCTCCCTCTGAATGGTTGGTCCTGACCCCTGAAGATGGCCTTCGGAAAATAGTCTAGCTTTCATCCCTCCCCCACTCCCTCAGCCTCATCCTCCCTAGCTCCTGAGCCCCTGAGCCCCTGAGCCCCAAGGGTGGCCCATGCTGGCCTTTTTTATCTTTTGCCAGAGGGTAAGTGTGCTCCCTGGAGGGAGCTAGACACAGAGAGAGAGAGAGAGAAAGTAAGATAGTACCCCCATGGGCAATGGCCATGCCACAGTCCCTTCTCCCACAGTTCTCCCTCCTTTTGAGATTTTGGGCATGCATACACATGATGTGGTGTGTTTTTCAAGCCACCTGGTCCAGGACTAGAACCGTGCAGCTGGCTATATGAGATCCAGCTGCCATAGGTGGCCCCTTGGACTTTAACAATAAGGTCTTCATTCTCTAGAAACCAAGACCCTACACCTGCAAGCTGAGCCCCTTGCTATGCCTCACTGTGTTCATACATTCCCACAACGTTTAATGAGCTCTTCTCTTTTGGTCAAGATGGGTGCCGGGGCTGCAAAGGTGAACAAGACTGGGTACTGTGTGTACGCATCCCTGCCCAGTGGCGGGTTCTCACACCCATGGAAGCCTCTTTCCAAGCAGGGAATTAGGTCTTCAAGGAGGACTAGGGTCCACACACTTCGGTTGGTACAATGAATAGATCTTGAGAGAGAATAGCTGGGGGGAGTGGGAGCTACAGCAATGGCATTTTATTGTTTATATCACGGTACATAAAAGTCTGACAGCTCCAAACCAGCCAGATGAGTTGGTGGAAAAAAACCGGCATGGGAAGATCATCCTTCAGGACCAACCATTTAGGACACAGTACAGAGGTGCGACCTGCTCAGGCAGATCCTCTAAGGAGTTTCAGGTTTTCTGAGGTTTTGAACCTGCTCCCACTGGCTTCACGTGCAACCTCTCCTCTTTTGTTTTCACAAGTCTCAGCATGCTGCAAACTACCTGACTTTTTCAGCAAATTTAAGTGTTTTGTTCTGAGCCAACAGTACGCTTGGTGAGGCTGGAGGGTACTCTTTTCTCCTCTCTCTCCACACCCCCAAAAATACCCCCTCCATGGCCCACAACAGTGGCCCACATACCTGTCTCTGAAAGGGAGCATGCTGACAGTTTTTACTGGCCTGTCATAAAATAAGGAAAATAAACAGTTTCCTGAATTGCTCTGAATGATGGTTTTTCCCATTTTAAGAGTTTCTTTTATTTTGAGATTATGCCTTTTCTATTTTTCTTGGTGTTAAAATGTTCTTGTTAATAAAAGGTGATGGTGGATGGTAGGTTCCCCCACATGTACCAACATCCCCACTTGAAAAAATGAAAAGCTGGCCACTGTACTTAAGATATTTCTGAATATTTCACTGGTGCGTGCAATCCGGTGACCCTTTGGGAGGGAGAGGCAATAGTGGTCGTGTGGACACATGACTTCTTTTGTTTAAAGAAGGCTGAAGCCAAACATTCTAATGTTGAATGAGCACAGATTTCAAAACTGAAGTATCAAAAAGAAAATCAACCGTTTCCGAATTGCCGGTGACGGGTCATCGCGTAAAGCAAAGAAGGAAATGCCAAGGGTCTCAGGAGAGGCGGTTCCATGAGGTGTTGTAGGAGTCTTAAGAGAGAAAGCCTCCAACCATGGTGGGCCAAGAAGTCTTTCTGTTTTGTCCTTGTGAATTCATTCCTCCCATTTTTCTTCAAGAGCAGAGATCATGCCTAGCCCTTGCCAAATGTGCTCAGTATGGGATACATGATTTTAAGACTCTCCATTGATTGATTATTGGCGATGCCATGACATCTGTGTTTAGCCCTCCCCCATTGTGGTCTTCCTACACAGAATATACACCTTGGGCAACCGCTGTCTACGCTGTCGACCAGCCCCCCTTGCCAGGTTTTAGCCATTTAGAATTTGAGCTTTTCCAGATCTCTTTCTTTTTTCTTTTTTTGGAGAGGTTTTTGCTATACGGCACATGCACTCACCAGAAAGACAGAAAGAGACAGAGAGACAGAAAGTGAGAAATCACCCCCCCGGGGGGGGGGGATGGCCACGCCTCTATCCCTTCTCCTCCATTCTCCTCTCGGGATCTTGGGCACGTACACACACGTGCCTGGCATGAGTTTAAGCCACCGAGTCCAGGACTCGAACCACGGTCGACTACATGGGAGTCCAGCGACAGCCATTACGCCAACTGCTGGTCCCCAGATCTCTTTCTTTTCCATACTGCCCACCATTCTCTTCATCACTGAACATGAGAGATGTGGAAAGTCTCCTCTTTGGGAGTTCAGTTCTGTGGAGTTAGCGGGATGCCAAAAGAGGGGAAATCAAAGAAAACTAAGACCGTTTGAAAGCAAGAACTAGGAGGCATTGTTCCCCTAACCGCCCTACCCTCCTGGCTGTGCCCCTTCCATCTTCACTGCTCCAAGGCCGCTTAGCAGAGCTTTGCTCAGATTTTCCACACAAAACTTCTACTCTTGGGAGAAGACCAAACTCAGAATGAGCAGGCCTGGGGGAGATTCTAGAAACAGCCCTCACTATGCAGGCTGCTCCTACCATCTGCACAGAACTGCCGATGGTCAGCTAAGTGGTAGCAGAAAGAACATGGGGTGGGGTCAGGAGGATTTGGTGTGATCCCAGCTCAGCCAGATCCCAGCTACACGACCTTGGACACCACCCTACCCCCGCCTACAGTGCCTCACCCTGTACGTCTCTTGTCTCCTCGGTGAAATGGGGCTGATCATTCTTGCCTCAGAGGTGTTGTGAGTCTCGACAGAGATCTTCAATGTACTTTGCACTCTCTGAAGCTGTGCTCTCCAGTACAGTCTTACACCATAGCTGTGAGGTATATGTGGTGATTTAAACTTAAACAGATTAAAAGTAAATAAAATTTAACAGTTCATCACTCTCACTAGTCAGATTCCAAGCGTTCCATAGGTTGAACTGTCTGGTTCATATACGTTCTCAGATCTTCTCCACACTCCGAGCTGTTCCTCCACAGCGTTGAGGCTGTATCCTCCTGGTCCCAACTCCATATTTCAAGCTACACAGGGCTTATGGTTGCCATAGCGGACAGCAAGATACTGAACATTTCCATAATCACAGAAAGTTCTAGAGGTTAGCAAAAAAGAGTGAGAGAGAGAGAGAAAAAAAAAAAAAAAGAAAAAGAAAAATCCTACCATATTCCCAGAGGCAAGATGGCTTCTGAGCTTCCCAGCTATGACCCTTTTTCTGGGAAAAGCTGCTGTCAACTAACTTAGGCCTAGGTTAGAGAGATGGGTAACCGAGGACTGTGGTACAGAGACACCTGCTTTCCAGTTGTCATTTACAATCATCCCTTCCCATCCCCCAGGCACGCATTTGGCATTAGCTCTGTCCTGGGCCTCAGAGACACTAGCCCGTCCACCAAGGACCTATTGGAGGGGACACTGACTTCAGAATGCGCCCTCAAGCCTCTCCCTTCCTCCGTAGCTTCCAGCACCACCCCCTCCTGTCTGGGAGACTAACTTTAGCTCCAGACCAGACTCTGGACCCAGCCCCCCCTACACCTTAAACTCAGTTGCTCCCCAAGTTAAAGGGCTGTATTTCCTGAAATCTGCACCCATGGACCACTAAGAACTTACCCACTGAGCTACCCAGTCCCCTCCTCAGCCCAGGCTTTGTCCCTTTCCATTCCCAGAGGCCTTTGCAGATGGGAGTTTCCAATCCATCCACAATACTTATCTCAGCCCCTCCCCAGGGCCCCCCTTTTCCCTTCCCCCACACCTGGAGACTACACTTGTTCGCTGGAATTTACCTCTGGGGGTCCACCTATGACCCCAAGCTGTTCCTCCACAAGCTTGACCTTTGGTTTCAACAGGAAAGGGACCCTAATATCAGAGATCCCTAAGGCCACATCTCTGTCTGGCTCTCTTGTACCCTCTGATCTTCTCCATGTTCAAGCTCTGCACCAGGGCTGTGTCCCCCATGCCCTGACCCAGGCCATGGGACATGTCAGGGCCTCAGGGATTTGCTCCGCTCCCGCCACAGCTGTGCTGAAGCCATAGCTCAGGACGGCTGGAAACAGCACTGGGGCTCAGGGCCGGCCAAGCGCCCAGCTCCAAAATAGCAGTTGTGTTCACATAAAAGCTTCTAATGAGAGAAAGATGCCGTTCTTGGCCTCTCGCGCGCGCTCTGCAGACACTGTCTGGCAGGCCAAGTGGGCCTCTACCGTTTGGCGTCGGCCGGAGGGGAGGAAGGGGAGGTGTGAGTCAGACCTTGGCCCCAGCCTCTCAGTGTGGACCGCCCTGTTAATTGCATTAACAAATGCTGCAGTGCTGGGCCAGTTAGGGGCCGGGGGGCCAAGGCAGGGGCAGAGATAAGTCCTGGTTCCCAACAGTTCCAGCAGGCATCAGGAGGAGTCTGAGCCCTGCTTATACCCTGGGTGGAGACCTGGGTTTGTCTCCAGCAGCTGACCCAAGTCAGAAGAGTCACTTGTCCATCCCCACAGCCTTGAGGGTTTACCTGGGATGAGGAGGGGCCAGATGGACATCTGGAGGCCAGAGGGGATGGGACAAGCCTTTCCTGGTATAGCTACCACCAGGATGCACCACAGGATGAGTCTGGCCAGGGAAGCAGCACCAAGGGCACATACGATGGCACTGTGGGCCACCTGGAGTCACTCACCTCGTCTGCAGCAGCACCAGCTCTGTGCCCAGGCCCAGAAGTCCTGGGGGGCCCAGCACACCGCACTGTTCAGAGCACCTGCAACTCAGCTAAGGCCAGGGCAGAAGCAGAAAGGAGTGTGTGGTCTGGCAGTTGGAGACTAACCTTCGTGAGCCGTTTCCTGGTCAAGAACATTCAGTGTTTACTACCTGCCTAGCAAGGCAAACAAGACAGATCCCCTCTCCTCCTGGAGCTTCCAACTTAGAGAAATCACTAAGCAAGTTCAAGAAGTAGAAGAACAGGGACCAGTAGTTAGCGTAATGACTATGTCACTGGACTCCCATGTAGTCGACCGCAGTTCAAGTCCCAGACCCGGTGGCTTAAACTCACACTGGGCACATGTGCGTGCGTGCCCAAGATCCCAAGAGGAAAATGGAGGAGAGGGATTGCGGCGTGGCCATCCCTCCTGGGGGGTGATTTCTCGCTTCCTGTATCTATGTCTCTCTCTGTCTTTCTGGCAAGCGCACGCGCCCTATAGCGTAAACCTCTCAAAAAAGAAGTAGAAGGACAGAAATCGGAATGAAATAGGGAGGAAATGCCAGGGGACCGAGATGCAGAACCATTGGTGAGGGCAGCTCTAGACAGAGCAGTTAGGGGAGCCCCTCTGAGGAGAGGAACTTGAGTCAGATGACATAGACTAGCCACCCAGAGAGGAGGGAAAGCACCCAGAGAGAGCATGCAGCAGAGCCCAGAGGTGGCATTCCCAGAGCCCAGGCCAGATTCAGGGAGTGAAGGGCAGGTGCCAGGGAGGAGGCAGGAGGGCAAGGGAGGTGCTGATATACCACAGCAGGAAGCTCGGACCCATGCCAGTTCATGGCCTGTTAGGAACTGGGCCATGGAGCAGGAGGTGAACAGCGAGCAAGTGAGACAAACTTCGTCTGTATTTACAGCTGCTCCCCATCACTCGCATTACCGCCTGAGCTCTGCCTCCTGTCACACCAGTGGCAGCTCTAGATTCTCACACTGGAACATGTCAAAAACCCCAATGTTCACTTGTCACCTCCAGAATTCCAATGTGGCTTTGAACGCAACTGCATTCTAGTTGCAGCAAAAAAGCTCAGGGCTCCCACTGATTCTGCAGCATGGTGAGGTGCATAGCTATTTCATTATATATCACAATGTAATAAATAAATAGAAATAAAGTGTACCATCAATGTAATGTGCTTAAATCATCCTGAAACAATCCTCCCCACTCCCGTCTGTGGAAAAATTGTCTTCCACTAAATCCATCCTGGTGCCACAAAGGCTGGGGACCGCTGGGTTGGAAGGCAGCAAGGAGAGTAGCTGTCACTTGGGAGGACCAAGATAGTACCCAGACCAGAGAGGCAGTAGGGGAGGAGAGGCTCACTTAACCCGGGAAGTGAGGAAAACAGGGCTTAGGGATGGATTGAGACAAAGCCTGAGTGAGAGCAAGGCGTGCTGGAGGGCCCAGGTGTCAAGTCACGGGAATGCCATTTACGGGGTGGGTAAGACCGAGTCAGGGAGTCAGCTCCGAGGGAGGGAAATCACATGCTCTTTTTGGCCAAGCTGGGGCTGGGATGGCTGGGAGGCATTGCGAGCAGATGTGGGACAGGCAGCAGATGCAGGAGTCTGGAGGTCAGAGGGAAGGGCTGGCTGAAGATATATGTAAGTCTGGGCATCGTCAGTCCAGAGACAGTGTTTACATCCCTGAGAATGCCGGGGATCATTCCAGGAGCAATGCGGTGAGAAAGAGAGCACCCAGACCAAGTCCTAGGACACCCGATGTTCAGAAGTGGGTAGAGAAGAAGCAGTGGTCAGGGACCAGAAGGGGACCAGGACCAAGACGAGCATGAGAGCCACTCTTAGGGTTGGAGGAAGATGGAAGTGTTTTATGCACCTCTGGCAGAGTAAGCATTGGGCATTGATTTTTTTTTTTTCTGAGTTTATTTATTTCATGAATGAGAGACAGAGTTAGAGTTTCCAGCAGGGTCTTGATACTATGATCCACCGTCTAGCTTCAGCTGGCCTGGACCAAGGGCACATTTGTGCCCAGTGTACACAAGAAAGTCTCTGGACACGAACCAGTAACCTTCCCATGTGGATCGGCCTTGTGGAGCATTACACTTTAGCACTGTGCCACCATATGCCCTGGACATTATTTTTACTAGTGCCATGATAATTGCCTCTCACGGTGTCTACCAATGCTCAGTAAGGGGTGGCAATTTATATCACTTTGGCTCCCATGGCCCTCCTCTTTAGGGTGGGAAATTTAGAAGATCTGAAGAAAGTCCTGGAAGTTCAACATTAAGATATTGGATAGCGGGAGCCAGCAGGTAACATGGTGGTTAAGGCACTGGACTCCCACATGGCCGACCATGGTTCAAGCCCCAGATCCTATGGCTTGAAACTCATGCTGGCCATGTGTGCATGCATGCCCCAAATCCCCTCCCTCGGGGGTTATTTCTCACTTTCTCTCTCACTGTCTCTCTCTCTGTCTCTCTGGTGAGTGCAAATGACCTATGGCAGAAACCATTAAAAAAAAAATGAGTTGGGGCTGGGAAGGAGAAGCCAGAAAAGGACTTTGAGAAGAGGCAGCTGGGGCTGCAGAAAAGAAAATACCAGGTCACCCATGTGAATATTTGCCCACTCAATCCTGTAAGAAACATGAGCCAAGTGTGTACAGAGGACACACACCCTCTCACACACACAGAGAGAGGATCAGGCATACCACTGGTGTTCACAAGACACTGCAGTGGGCTTCAAGAAGCTCCTGGTTGGGAACATCTCCTAAACATTCCACTGGGCGAAAAGCCTCCAAGGGACACACCCACTCACCAGGAAGAGTGAATGTGCCCCCCACATGATGGGGAACATGGACAGTTTCTCCTGCTGGGACAGCACTCTTCATGTTAGCAGGTCTCCACCCAAATCAGAGGATGATTGCCCTTTTAGCCACTTCCTTCCTTCCTCTCCACCACTCCCTGCTGACTCCCAAGTGCCCTAAGAAGTTTTATCCAGAGATGGGCCACCCACAGGCTCAAGTCCTGGCCCAATCAGTGAAGAACATGAAAATCCCACACCTGCCCTGACCTTCTCCCCAAGGTTCATTAAGCATTTACCATGACAAGGTCCTGGACTACCTGCTTTATGTGGAGCAACTCACATAATTACCTCATTTTTATAACTACTACTGAGAAAGGCTGTGAGTAGTCAACTGCTTGACCAAGATCACCATGCTGGTTAGCGACAGAGTCAGAGTTTGAACCCAGGGAGTCCAGTTCTGAAGTTGGGTCTCTTCCCCAGGGAAGCCCTGTAGGAACCCAGATCAGAAGGGATGGGGCCCTGTAGGACTGAGATAAAGAACAAAGGGAGTGTTGTTCTGGTGCCCTCTGTGCTCCGAGAATCTCTGGGCTAAGGAGCCAGGCGCAAATGCCCAGGCTTCTATGTCTCCACCCCCAGAATCCCCCGTTCACTGGAAGACCTGATAAAACATTGGCAGCAAAAAGGGACCTCTCAGAACAGGCAGGTCCTGTATTATTCAGTACTTATGAGGGGACTTCAAAAGATCCATAAAAAAAAAAAAAATGAAATTAAAGTACAAGTTTATTTTGGTGCCAAAAGAAATGTAAAATCCATGCAGTTTTTTATAATATGCATTTTCATGAACTTTTTGAAGACTTCCTCCCCAGACAACTGAGCCTTTCTTCGCCGTGTGCCAAGTGTGCTGCTTGCCGCAGGCGGTGAGACCAGTCCCTACCCTCCCAATCAAGGCAAACATATAGAGAGCACATGGAACATGCCAGACCTTGCACTAAACATTTGACCTAAGTTACCTCATTTGTTCCTTACAACTCTGAAAGGCTGGAACTAATGTTAGTCACAGTTTACAGAAGTGGAAACGGAGACAGGGAGAGCTCGAGCGTGCTGCTCATAATCATGCAGCCCTGAAGTGGTAGGGCTGGCAGTGAAATCCAGGCAGGCAGCACAACCTCTGGGAGCTGGCAGAACTAACCAGCTAAACTTACCAGGTGCCAGATGCTGGTACGCATTTAGCAGAGAGCACAGAGTTAAAGCTCCCAGTTCACTCTGGAGCCAGGTTACCTGGATTCACATCCAGGCTCTGCTGACTCCCAGCTATATGACCTGGACAAGGAACTAACCTCAACATAAGTGGGGATAAAAATCAGATCTAGCTTATAAATTTGTTGTGAGAATTAAAAATGAATAATATAAAGTGCTGGGGCCAGCAGGTGGCATGGTGGTGAAGGCACTGAACACTCCCACATGGCCAACCATGGTTCAAGTCCCTGACCTGGTGGCTTGCTTTCTCACTTTTCTTCTCTCTCTCTCTGGTCAAATTCAAATAAAATGAATGAATAAATAAAATTAAATAAATAATTCTTAAAAAAATAATATAAAGTGCTGAGAATAGTAACGGACACACAGCAAGAGCTATGGAGTATTATTATAATCGTTAATCCTCAAAAACAACTCTAGGATCGAGCCTGGAGGCACAATCAGTAACAAATTGAACTGCAGTACTGGAAGCCACATGACTGGCTGTGGTTTTAGATCCCTGGGTTGGCCTGAAAACACACTGAGCCCAAGATCCTGGTAAGCAGGAGGGCTGGGGGGTGATGAGACCCATCAAAAGTGTTCTCCCTTCATGAAAGAGAGACACTGTATGTCCCCACTTAATATATACCTAATGTCTGCACTCTATGGCAGAAAATGAAAGACTGGATGATATGAAACCATGGAGAACAATTGCGGACACTAGAGACAGCGTAGGAGGAGGGTGGGAGATGGGGGAGGATGAGAGGAAGGAAATCAAGGGGAAAAGAAAGAAGCAAAACATTTAAAGGACACAAAAATGTAAAATTATCTGTTTATGATAAATACATGATAATATCTTTAAATGGACTAATATACAGAGTATTCATGCTGGGAAAATTCATTTTGCAAGCTGAGGCTGTAATGATAAACAGAGATCGGATATATAGAAATAAATAAATAAATAATGCTTCCCCACCACTACCACTATGAACACATGCTATCAGGAATAAGATAAATAAAACTAAAAAAAAAAAAAAACAAAAAAAACCCATACAATTCTATATAAACTTATACTCATCTTATGAATAAGGCTTCATGACTGGGGAAGGGATAGTCACTTGCCCAAGGACACAGAGCTGGGATTCAAACACATGTCTCCCTGGATCTGGCATCAGAATCTAAAGCACGTGTTCTTAACCTTGAGACTTACTGCTTAGGAGGGGGACAGTGGATAGCAATTCACCCAGTCCCTTCCCCAATAGCTTCAGGACTCTCTTCTGCCCTCCCCAGAGTGGTCTCAGCCCTTGTGTATTCAGGCTGAGATAAAATAAGAAGTCTAGGGAGCCTTCAAATCCCCTTTCCCAGTTGGGGTGAGGATGGGGGTGCTGCTGAGCCAGACTGGGAAGCTATAAACGGGACACTGACACTCCACACGCTGCAGTCCTTCCCCTGAGCTGAGCAGGCCGGGCAGGCCCCAGTCAGCTGCCTCCACAAATACGTAAACATATAAATCGCAAGAGAGAGCTGGCAAAGCCACAGAGGAGAGGCAGATAGAGGGGAGGAGAGGGCAACAGACCCTGAGGAGTGGAGGGAAGAGTTGGGTTCCAGCACCGGGACCTGCGGATGCACCGGGCACTCTCGGAGGCCCAGTCTGGGCAAGGAGGAAGGAAAGCAGGCCAGGGAGATAGACTGGTGTGTTAGAGTAACCCAAGACTGTGTGAGAGGGTGCAGGAGCAGGGACGGAGGGGAGACCAGCACTCCCTCACCATGGGCAGTGGGTTGGGCCCCCAGATATCTGGGACAGACCCTGCAAGAGACTGAGTCTCCACTTCATTCTGAGACCAGCTTCCATTCTTGGCAGGCAGGGCTATGTCATGCAGCCTCCTTTGTCAGCCCCATCTCCTGCCGGCATGAGGAGGCAACCCCCACATGTGTGAGACTGCGTGGACAGAATTGTGAACATTCCCTGGCCTTGGCAGTCTCTGCTCAGCCAGGAGGGCAGCTGTGGGGAGGAGACAAGAGGACGCAAAGCCACTGGGGTAGTGAAGAGCCAGCTGACAGTGCATGAAGCCAAGAGCCCCACATTCTACAGAGCTCCGGACCCAGCCATCCAGGGCCAACACCCCACCGCCCGCGTGGTTCTCATTAGGTTCATTCGCAGCAAAACAGCAACAAGCAAACAGCACTGGGACCAGCTAATGAGCGCACAGACCTTCTGCACAAGCTGCCTTCAAGTGGAAGGCCAACGCCCACTGGCAAGTCCCTCCAGGAGAGTTGCCAGCCTGTGTGTCTGGGTCAGGGTGGGCAACAGGGGAGTTGCAGAGTGAGAGCCATGGAGCAAATTAACAGGGTAGTGGGCATTGGTGGCGCCCCAGAACAGCATCCCACCGGGGCATGAGTGCACACTCAGACACATGTTGGTACTGGGATGATCTGTGGGCTCACCCCACCTCGAGTTTCCAGTGTTGAAACTCCAGTCTGGCAGAGAGCATCATCGGAAAATCCCAAGCAAGTTAGGAAACTAAGAACCTCCAGGCCTGTGTGAGGCCCACACCCAGACCCCTTAAGCAACTGGGGAGAAGCTCACCCTGTGAAGTCACCCTGCTCCAGCTTCCACTCAAACTTCAGCAACACTCTCCTTCAACCAGTGATGTCTCCCTGCAGAGGCTACGAACACACCATCTCTCTCCACCTCCAACTCTATACCCCCTCCCTGGCCCCCTGAGTCCCTGATTGCTCTGCTACTCAAAGTGTGGTCCCTGGACCAGCCGCATCAGCATCCCCTTGAAGCTTGTTAGATAGGCAGGCTCTTCTGCTCTGCCCAGATCTGCTGACTCAGAATCTGCTCTTTAATAAGACCCCAGAGGACTCATGGGCACATTCAAGTGAGTAGGGTCTCCAAGGCAGATCTTCCTGCGATGGACCCCAAACTCTGCTCAGTGGCTTTCAGCCATGGCTAGAATCATTTCGAGCTTTTAAAAAAGAACCAGCCCAGGGGAACCAGCAGTTAGCGTAATGGCTATGTCGCTGGATTCCCACGTAGTCGACCGCGGTTCGCGTCCCGGACCCGGTGGCTTAAAACTCACACCGGGCGCGTGTGTGCGTGCGTGCCCAAGATCCCGAGAGGAGAATGGAGGAGAAGGGATTGCGGCGTGACCATCCCCCCTGGGGGGTGATTTCTCGCTTTCTGTCTCTATGTCTCTCTCTGTGTGGCGAGCACACGCGCCCTATAGCAAAAAACCTCTCCAAAAAAAAAAAAAAAAAGAAGAACCAGCCCAGAAAGTCTGTTTAGCACAGAACCATCTGGCCACTGACATCTCGGGCTTCTTGGCCCAGGAGAGTTGTTCAAAGCTTATTCTGATTCTCAGATTCTCTAATGAGCTGTGTGACCTTGAAGATATCAACATTTCTACAAGGTTCACTTTCTTCTTCTTTAAAATTATGAGGCATAAATGTTCCCCCAATTCTGCCCACGCCCACAGTAGGCCCGTCCTCTGAGAGCCCCCACTAATCTGCTGGTCCTGGTTCCCCAAGAAGGAAAGGTTGTTCCCACAGAAGATCGCTTGGTTGTTCAGTTTTGACTGTGGGGTTTGAGTTTCTTTATCTGGAGGTTCTCAGAGAGACCCAGGCTTCTTTCTGAGCTGCATCCCTAGGCTGTCAGAGAGCATGGGCCAGGAGGCCTGAGACAGAACTCTGGAGCTGGGTCAACCAGCATCTCCATCCACAACAAAATGACATGCCATCCGTCTCATCCCCATCTCAGGAGAGTCAGGAGAGCCAGAGATGACGGGCACCCCCAGGCTGGGAATGCCGTGTTTTGTCATACACTGATCAGCTGTGCCACCTTGGCCCTGTTTCTTAACCAAAGTGCACCTTGCACAAAGTGAGTGCCACGTCGGACTGCTTCTTGTTACTGTTGCTGTTAGTACACGTAACACCAACGGTGAAGGCCTGAGCATGGGGACTGTGGCTCTTCACACGTCCCTCCTTGGTTTTCACAGAACTAAGATGGTTATTCTCTTTTCTCTCACTTGACCAGCCGACCAGGCTTCAGAGCAGGCAAGGAAAGAATGCTGCAGACACAGGATCAGAGCCTCATCTGACCAGCCCAGTAGAGTCTGACGGGAGCCAGGACTGTCAGGCCAGGGACCAGGTCATGCAATGGGAATGGTGTCCCCGGAAATGTGCGATGGACATGGAGGTTCTGGGGCCAGGTGTGTGCTGGACACGAGAGTGTGGGGGGGCCTCGACAAGGACCTGCGGGCAGGGAATGTGGGCCCCGACACAACTGGACAGCAGGAGAGAATGCAGGAAGCTTTAGCCGCCTGAGCGGGCATTTGATCTGAGAAGTGGTTTCTAGTTGGAGGCATTGAAAATCTCTTCCCTCCCACTGCACATTGCCTCCACTCCAGGAAGGCTGTATCCTCAGGGTGCGGATTGTGGAAGAGACTGGTTCCAGGTTCTGGAGTCCCTGAGCCTGCTCCCCGAGAGAGAGAGAGAGAGAGAGAGAGACAGGGAGATGGATGGGGCAGGAGGCACTCACGTTTGATACAGTGGTTGGTGCTGTTTGCCGTCGTCCATCCTGGGCAGCACTGTCCCCCGCAGACATTTCTCCTGTGGGGTTGCCAAAACAAGGTCAGCAAAAGGATGTTCAGAATTGGAACTATTCATCCAGCCTCTCTGATGGACTCACACTCTACAGCCAGGGCCTAGGGAACGCTGTCCTGTTCTACAGGGAGGCCACATGGCCTGGAGATCATGCAAACCCAAGGCTGCATCCTGACCGCCATTCTCCGTTTGCCCTTGGGAAGCCTTTCTTTCTCGGTCCATACAATGGAGATGATCATAAATGCCTAATCGGGTGGTTGTGATGATTAAATAAGACTGGGAGGTTAGCACCTGATGCAAAGAAGGCCATCCACTGATGCACAGGGACAGTGACCATCCAGACGATAAGCAAGCAAGTTCAGAGGGGTTCAGGAACTTGCCGAAGCCACACAACAGGCAAGTGCTGGAGCTGACTCAAACCTGGGTTGGTCCAACTCTGAGACATGCTCCAATTCACACACATACACACACACACACACACACACACACACTGCCTCTCCCCAAAATAAACACTGCGGTCCTTGCCCCGTGAATGCCAACAATCCAAAGGAGGCTGGAAGACACATACTAAACTTTTTTTTTTTTAAAGAGAGATGTTTTGCTATAGGATGCATGCACTCACCAGAGAGACAGAGACAGAGACAGAAAGCAAGAAATTACCCCCCAGGAGATTTGACCACACTGCAATCCTCCCGCTCCATTCTCCTCTTGGCATCTTGGGCATGCATGCACATGTGCCCAGCATGAGTTTTATGCTGCCAGGCCTGGGACTCAAACTGCAGTCAACTACGTGAGTCCAGCGACATAAGCATTACACCATCTGCTGGTCCTGACACACATTAGACTTTAAGGATGTACACATGACCCTCGGACAATGGGTTTGAACTGTGTAGGTTCACTTGTACATGGATTTTTTTCAATAAATATAGTGGAAAATACAATGCAGTACTGTAAACTCTTTTCCTCAATGACAGCTTCTTTTGTCTAACTTACTTTATTGTAAGAACACAGCATATAATACAGAAAACACACAAAGTATGTATTGATTGACTATGTTATCAGTAAAGCTTCAAGCCTTCAAGCCAACAGCACTAACAGCTAACAACTGTTAGTGGTAAGTTTTAGGGGACTTAGAAGTTAAAGGTAGGGACCAGCAGATGGCGTTGCAGTTACATTGCTGGACTCCCATATGGCTGACCATGGTTCAAGCCTGGACCTGGTGGCTTCAAACTCACACCAGGCGCATGTGCATGCATGCCCAAAATCCCAGAAGGAGAACAGAGGAGAAGGGATTGCGGCATAGCCATCCCCTCGGGGGCGGGGGGGAGGGGAGATGACTTCTCGCTTTCTGTCTCTCTATCTCTCTCTGTCTCTGCGGTGAGCACACACACCCTATAGCAAAACAAACAAAAAACTCTTTAAAATAAAAGAAGTTATAGGTGGATTTTTGACTGCACAGGGATCGGAGTCCCCAACTGACACGTTTAAGGTCAGCCAGGCGTCACCAGCCAATGAGTGCATACTAGGAGGCGCCTTAGCCCTTGTAGCCACATAGGCCGGTACGTGGTAAGAATAAGCATTGCGTGGGAAACCAAAGGAACAGGCCCTTGGGTTTCTATTTAAGAGGAATCTATGAGGGGCAAGCTGACAAGTTGAGGCTGGGGGTGCAGTTTAAGCTGCATCTGCATAGCAGGCACTCTTATTATTTGGGGAGGCTAATGGAGCTTGCTTTATGGGGGATAAAGACCCTCCCAGAGCCACCCCTCCATGTTGGCCCTGAGGACACTTGCATGAGAAACTGACCTGCGGGCACACTCGTCCAACCCACCCAAACTGCTCAAGTGTCAGGTGAGCACCAGCAGGCCCCATCCAGCCCTGAGTGTCCATCTCAAGACCCACATGCCTGGCCCAGGGTGTTTCCAGGCTGGGCCTGGCTCTGGCTTCCTGGACCCCATCGTTATCCCAAAGTTGGCAACTGGACACTCATGGAACTGCAGAATGATTGGGAGGGGGTGGTATGGAGGCTGCAAAGCTGAGGACAGAACAGGGTGGCCATTCCTGTGATCTCTGTGGCCAACATGGCGAGCATCTGCTCCCAGTTAAGAGTTTGTTTGACATTCGAGTGGACCCCAAAGCTTGTGTGGTTTTTCAGAGCCTTCCAAAGAATTCAAAATAAATTCCTACAGCTTGAAAAGCTGAGGCCCATTCCTGGCCCTTTGGCCCAGAGTCGTGGGGAGCTGCCTCCTAGAGAACTCCCAGAATGTCCTGCCAAAGTTGTGCCACTCAGGCCACCTCGAAGCCTTTCTGGGCCACCACCTCCAGCAACTTCCTGGTTCCAGGAAGGTGTCCTCATCTAGGTCTACATCACCAGGTTCCAGCGAAGGACCTGTCCCTAGACCCAGTGCATGTGCCCTGCTGGAAGGGGAAGATTGCCTGCCCATTAGTAAGTCACTACCCTTCATGGTGACAAGATTTCTTAGGGATCTTTGAGAAGGAGTATACTAAGAACCAAGGCCTGCGAGAACCCAGACAGCATGAACCGAGGGGCCTGCCAGGTAAGAAGGTCATGGCATGCAGCCTCACCCCAGGAGGCCCCAGAACCAGCTATGACCCCAGATACTCTCAAGATAGCTTTGCAGCTGGTGGAAGAAGGCAGTGCTAGGCCTGCCCTGCCTGCCCATAGTGGAGCCCCAAGGAAGGTCAAGGCCACAGTGAGGACCGGTCAGAATCAAAGGCTGCCAGGTCAGGGCCAGGTGGGGGCTGGGAAGGTACTCAAGACCGATTCAAGTACCCAACAAGAGCCTCTGAGGTCCTTTCTCAGGACCTCAGATATAGAAGTCTCGGTTACGGGCCCAGGGAGATGACCACTGGGAGATAGCTTTTCAGTGGACCCTGGCTAGGTAGCATAGCAAGAGCATATAATTCAACAGCTCTGACTCGCTGGGACCACATGAGCCCAATCTTCCCGATGACACTACTCAGTAAGCATTGCTATTGGGGGACACATCTGCCTAATAGCCTTGGACAGCTACTGATCCACCTGGGACACACCTGATCTTACTGGCCCTTTGTTAGAAACCTCCCATAGCTACCCACTGGCCTCTACAAAACCAACCTGGCCTCCACTTGCTCGTACAGTCTCATGATCCCCATCACCCCTCCCTCGTCTCCACAACCATCAACAAGTAAGGCTGTGTTCCTCCAGGGAGACGAAGCTGTACTCTGAATGCACCATAGAGGTCACACCTCAATGCCTTTGCCCTCTCTGCCTAGAATGCCTGAAATCTTTTGCATACTCCAAGACCTCCAGATCAAATGTTACTTCCTTTGTGTGAAACCGCCCCTAACATCTAGCCAGCCTTCCCCACTCTCCATCCACTGCGATCATGTAGTACCGATGGTCTCAGGTTGCTGGTTGTAGTGTGTTTGTCTTGGGTATCTTGAGGGTTCTTTCTTTCTTTTCTTTGGGCCTCTGGAGTCTAACACAGGGCCTGACACTTGGTATACATTTACTATTTCTTAGCTTCACTTAAATCAGTGTTTCCAAAAAACTAGGAGATGAGCATCACAGAGGATAGGAAAGGTACATGATCAGAACGTTGAACAATTCTGAGTCACACAGTGAAGATGTGATTCCTGGGGCCAACAGATGGCGTGGTAGTTATGTCACTGGATTCCCACATGGTCTACTGTGGTTCAAGACCCATACCTAGAAAATAACGCTGGGCGTGTGTGCATGCGTGCCCAAGATCCCAGGAGGAGATTGAAGGGAAGGGATTGTGGTGTGGCTGTCCACCCGGGGGGGGGGGGGGGAGCTCTCATTTCCCCTCTCACTGTCTCTGTCTCGGTCTCTCTCTCTGATGAGCACATGTGCTCTATGGCAAAAACCTCTGAGAAAAACAAACAAACAAGAAGTGATTCCCTCTCCTGTGATCTTTCTAACTTATTTAAGTCAGTGAAAAAGTCACCATCTGAAGCAGGGTCCTCATGCCAGATTCTCTTGTCAACACTTGCTAGTCCTTCCTTCCAACAGAGAGATCATGCCACAGGGTTGAGCTTCCTAAGATAATGAATGGCACTTAAGAACATTTGTTTTCATTTCAATGTCCCTATCATTACCTTGTCTTTACAACAAATGGTATTACTTTCAACTTATAATAATGATACAAAGTTCCCTTTTAACTATGAATTTATTTATGCAGAAAAATGACTCAAGAGCTGTTTGTCATAGCAAAATATGTAAGTCATGTAAATGTCTCAAAACAGAAGGATGGATAAATAAACTGTGGTATATTCAGACAAAGGAATAATATACAACAGTTATAACGAATAAACTTGGACTAATTATATTAACATGGTTAAATCTCAAAAATCTAATGGAGGGTAAAACAAATTGAAGAAGCACAACGCAATATGGTATTACTTATCTAAGTTTAAAATATACAGTAGTAATATGTGTATTATGTGGATAGATTCATCCATAGTAATCATAGTAAAACTTCTAAAATTAAATAAATTCAGGATAGTGGTTAACACTGGGAGAGAGTCAGGCAGGTTTATAGAGGAAATTTCAACTACAAAATTAAAGCAAAATATGCCAAAATACTAAGGTTTGATAAAGCTGAATTGTGAGTTATATTATGCAAATAGCTTGTTATATGTAGGTAAAACTGTATAATATGCCTTAAAATGATAAAATAAAACAAAATAAAATAAAATATAAAATCCTGTTATTTTAGTAGCATATAAATTTAAAATATACAATAACACAATAAAAGGGGAAAGATACAAAATATATGAAGGCATGCTGTGAATTTGGCTCAAGAAACACTGAAAATTGGGAAACAATGACTGAATCGGTTCCCTGCAGACCGTAAATTTCATTAGTCAGCTCTGACCACTGCTGTATCCTAGATACCTAGCACTGTGCTTGGCACATACTTAATGACCCTGTATGTGCAATAAATCCTCACTACGTTGAAAATTCTATGAGGACAGAGACTGTTTGCCCTGGCCACTGCTCTATACCAGAGTCCACCATAAGGCCGGGCACATGGGAGGCTTTCCATAAATACTGAATGGATGAAGAATACCGAGTAATAGTGCTGCAGTTTCAAGCTTCACCAGCAGGTGGCACTTAGTCCTTGGCGTTGAACAGTGTACAAGGCAATGGCCAAAGTAGCCAATCTGGCCAGAAGCCATAGGCCAAAATAGACATGAGTGGAGGAAGTCAATGGATAAGATTGCCGTTCAGCCCCTCCTCAGCTGACATGGGGTGGCTAACTGGAGTGCCAGAGGAACTCACTCTTTATCAAAGCTCAGAAGACAATCTGGGGAGGAGCCAAATCCAGAGAGGGATTCTGACTGGTGCAGCAAGTGTACGGCAGGTGCCTGTCAGCGGCATTCAGCTCATGCCCTCCACACTTGTGCACATCTGCCAGCCTTGTTGTAGTGACAATCTGGTCTCCTCATCATTGTTCATTTTGCAATTTCTTTTTTTTTTTTTTTGGAGAGGTTTTTGCTATAAGGCGTGTGCGCTCGCCAGAAAGACAGAGAGATAGAAAGCGAGAAATCATCCCCCCAGGGGGATGGCCACGCCACAATCCCTTCTCCTCCACTCTCCTCTCCGGATCTTGGGCAGCACGCATGCACACACTCCCGGTGTGAGTTTAAGCCACCAGGTCCAGGACTCGAACCGTGCTTGACTACATGGGAATCCAGTGACATAGCCATTATGCCAACTGTTGGTCCCACATTTCGCAGTTTCTAATAGTGCACCTTTCAACCCTCGTCCTGCACTTCCCCTCCCCCAACCTGCACCTAAATGTCTACACTATAAGCTCCTCTATGATCCAGCCTGACTTCTGTCTCCAGCCTCAGTCCCTATGGCTGTCTGTCCCTGGGCCAGTGCAAAAAGTGAAAAGCCTTTGTCCTTGGGCGTGCTACACCAGCACAGCACCCTGATTGGGTCCCACTCCTGTCACTGCCCCTCTGCCTCTCCACATGCTACCCATCGAGTTCCAGGGGCTCCAGGTCACAGGGCCTTCTTCTCTGAGTTCCTCAGCCACAACCATGCCATTCCATGGCACCTACCATGAAGTGTGCGGTACTGGGAAGCACGTCCCCGGGTAGATTTCTGGTCACTTCCCAGACTTGACTGTAAGTAATTGAGTTGCTCTGTCGGCAGGAACAATGTCTGGGCTTCCTGGGCCCTTTCCCAGGCTCTGCGCACACGCTCTGAGAAAGCCTGTGTTCATTGCACAGGTCAGAAAAGGGAAAATCTGAACCACAGCAGGGGCTCCGTGAATACCTGCTGAATGATCCTGTGTGCAAGGACGGGGCAGTTCACAGGTCTACTCTCCGTAGGGCCTCCCGCGAGCAGCAGGGAGTTCCTTCACTCATGCGACAAATACTGGATGAACACCAGCTATGTGCAGACACTGTTCCAGGTACCGGTGACACAAAAATGAACAAAACAGATCCTGCTTTCAAAGAGCTGGCCGGCCAGCCCCCTAACACATAAACAGAAACATGTCTGATAGAATACGGGCTATGAAGCAGCATGAAGCAGGGTGAAGGGAGAGGTTGGGGTGGCGGGAGTGGTCAGAGCACACCTCTCTGAGCAGAGATCTGAATGAAGCAGAGAGCAAATACCTGCTGCAGTATGGGAGGAGTGGTCCAGCCAAGGAAAATGTCAGTGGAAAAGTTAGGCAAAAAGTCCTCAGGAGTAGAACTGGTGGCAAGTGTCCTTGCTGCTCACTAGGCTAAACCCAACTGAGGAATGGGCCCCAGGCCAAGAAGGGCTGCCAGCATCCTTCCCAGTCCCCACACTGCCCTGCACGGCCCTGGCCCCTTGTTCCAGAGACACCTGTTACACCCAGGCAAAGCTGAACGCCCTCAAGCCACACAGATCCCCGATGGCGGCGAGGCCTCCTCACGCTGCGACAGCGCCTCCCCGGCGGGCAGGGGGTACTGCCCAGGGGTAGCAAATAAGTAAATCAGAGCTGCAAGGAAGGCTTAGCCCTGCAAAGCGCTGGAGTCACAGGACACCAAGACGCAGTGGTGCACACAGACCCAGTTCTCCTGCACCCACTATGCCATAGCTACGTCGGGGAACAGGCTTCCTGCCCACGGTGTCCTCAAGCCCGTACGCGCTCCTACACCTAGCCCTGAGCACGCACGGGCTGACGCCCCAATCCGTACCTCATCCTGGCGCCCCAGCTTCACTGCCAGCCCCTTTCCCAGAGACGCGTCTGCCTTGGCGCCTTAGAGGCCCCGATATTCTCCACCTAGCTGTGGCCTTGGCCAGCTCACCCTCCCCTGAGCCTGGAGCCCCTATCCCACTGCCCCCTCTCTGCTAGCCCTGGGCTGGAGGAACGCGGGCGAAGGCAGAGGAGCCTTGGGCGAGGAGTTCACGTCGGGGCTCAGGGCGAACTGGCAGGAACGGTAGAGACCGTGTTGCTCTACACCGTCAACTCCGAAAGCCGTCAGATTTCAGGGCTGTTTCCCCGCAGTACGGAGGGCAGAGGGACGAAGGCATGTCTGGCAGCTTTTTCCTCTAGCCTGCACGCCCCTCCGCGAATGAGCGCACGGGAGCCCCAGCGCGTTGCTCTCCCCTCTCCTCCCATGTTTCCTTCGCCCGTGCTCACCCCGTGAGCCGCCCTCGCGGCTGGGTTGAAGCCGCAGCCCCGGACCTCTGCGGGGTTCCGACACGCGGGACGGCTGGCGCCGCCCGGGCGCGGGGTGCCGGCTGCTGCTGGCGCAGGGGACTGCTTCTCCGTATCTGCGCAGGTGGCTGGACTCGGCGCGGCTGCTGCGCGCGAGGAGGCCTCCTGGCTTCCACCTCGGCGGGCCTCCTGGGGTTCCCCCAGCCTAGCTGGGCCCGTTCCGCGGGCAGCAAGCCCGGCACGGCTGCGTCCTGCTCCCGGAACAGGCTGTACACCTTGGCTGTAGCCACGGCGGGGTGGCTGCCTCCAGGACGCCGCAGCCGATTCGTGTCCCTGCCAGCCGGCTCGTATCTCCCTACGGGGTCCCTCTGGGCATGAACCATGCCCACGAAGAGAGCCAGGGTGAGCGGCAGGAAGCCCCTCCAGGGGTTCCGCAGCGCGCGCCCTGGGCATGGGGCGGTGGTCGGCGGCCTCATGGCGCCGGGGGGCGGCTGATAGCGGTGCGCGCGGGGAACTGCGCAGGAGAAGGTGGTCGCCGCTCCTGCCCGTCCGCGGACTGCTCTGCCCCCCGCCCGGCGGCCCACGTCTTCTCGTCTAGGAGGCCTCCCCGAAGCCGCCGACGGGGGTCAGGCTGTCGCTGGGCCGAGGGCTGCGCGGGTGGGCCGCCGGGGCCGTGCGCCCTGCCTGAGCCCGCGCTCGGTGACCGGCGGGGCGCGCACCGGGCGCTGCACCTCCGCGCCTCCTTCCCGTCGCCGGAGCCGTCTGAAGGGGACCTGGAGAGTTTTACTTTGGGGAACCTCCCCGTGCTTTTTCGTCTTTTATCCACACCATGCCCCCTCCTCGGAGGGACAGCTCAGCCCCCTCATTACGGAGAGGGAGAGAGGAATTCCAGCAACACCCACTTTGGCACCGGGAAGCGAGCGGGCGGCGAGGGGATTAACCCGTGAGGAGCTGGGGGCGGCGCGCGGCTGCCCCAGGGCTGGGAGGGCAGAAGGCGCCTGCGGGACGGAGGCACCTGACCGCCCTTCCCCCAGCCCTGGACAAACACGACCGCCGACCTGTCCTGAATTTTGCTCCCGCCCTGACCTCAGGTACAAACTCCGGGTCGGATGACCAAGGCTGAACCCTCGAATATCTGGAGAAGGCCGGAGAAGTACTAAGAGCCGCGTGACGGGGATGGAGGGCCGAGGCACAGGCGCCTGGGCCCTTCTCTTCCCGCCCCGGACGCTGGGGGGCGCCCGCGCCAGACGCCGCCTGGTACCCGGGCAGCGCCGCGGAGCTCGTCTGGCCGCAGCTGCCGCACGCGGGCGCGCGGGGAGGTCTCTTGCGGGCGCGCGCCCCCTCGTGGAGCTGGCTGGCTCCTGGCGGTCCTGCAGTTGTAGAGACAGTTGTAAAGCCGCTGCCCGCCTTCTGCGCCTTGATCATCCCCTCCTGCTGCGTCCTGGTCCTGCTTAGGCCTGGGATGGTGATGGCCGATGCTAGAAGAGGTGTCATACCTTTTTTCACAGAGGCATAAAAATGGAGCCTCTAGAATAAGGCCACTCACGGAGAGAGCAGTTGTCAAAGAGGAATGAAATCCAGACCTCCTGCCTCTGGCTCAGAGTTCATTCTCTGGTCCCCTCTCCAGTCTCTCATTTCCTCAGGAATTTCCCCAGAGGGAATTCGATGAACCTTTGGTGGATCCGGTGTGCTCACTCACATCTCTTTGTACTGGCAGTGATGGGAACAGGGGTGCAAAAATACCCCCTCTGAGGGCCCTCAGCAATAAGCTCATCAGTCTCACCCATGCTCCATGCTCGTTGTTGTCGTTTTTAAAGATTTTTGCTATAGGGCTCATGTTCCCGCTGGAGAGACAGACAGACAGACACAAAGCAAGAAATCGTCCCCCCCCCCCCCCAGGGAGGATGGCCACACCACAATCCCTTCTCCTTCATTCTCCTCTGGGGCTCTTGGGCACCCACACATACGCTCTATCATGAATTTGAAGCCACCACTTCCGAGACAGAACTGCAGTCAACTACATGGGAGTCCAGTGACATGACCATTACGCCACGTGCTGGTCCCTCCTTGCACATTTTTTTTCCTTTTTTTGGAAAGGTTTTTCTTATTAGGCACGTGCGCTCGCCACAAAGACAGAGAGAGATAGAGAGATAAAAAGTGAGAAATTACCCCCCAGAGGGGATGGCCACACTGCAATCCCTTCTCCTCCATTCTCCTCTCGGGATCTTGGGCACACATGCACACGCACCCAGCATGAGTTTAAACCACCAGGTCCAGAACTCAAACTGCAGTCGACTACATGGGAGTCCAGTGACATAGCCATTACACTAACTGCTGGTCCCCCTCCTGGCACATTTTCACAGCCTGCTGCTTCCTAGAGGCGCTGGCCGAGGGCAGTGTGTACATCACACATTACACAGAGGCCAGGTGGGGATGCCATGTGGGAATAGGCCTCAGTGCCTGGCCTTGGCCTACAGAGCCCTGCCTGTTGGACTTCTAGGGCCTTGTTGCTGAGGTCCTCATCACACTGCAGTGCACTGGCCTCCTCTGCTCTTGAACATACCCAGCTAACGCCCACCTTCCTCTACCTGGAGCGTTTGTCCCCAAGATGTTTACAGAATCCCTCTTCAACCTCACCTCTCAGATTAGACATCACTTCCCAGATGACCTTCCCTGACCCTCCAATCCAGAGCAGCCCTCTTGTCCCAGGTCGTTGCTCTCTAACACCCACTCTGTTTGACCTTCCTTGCTCTAGTGACCAGTTGAAATGGTCTTATTATTTGTTTACTGTGTAACTGATTTTTCCTTATTTTATGTCAGAGGGCTCATGTGTGCATTTGCGAGACAGAGAGAAAGTTACCGCCCCCCCCACCATGGGGCCTAGTCATGCTGTAATCCTCATTCCTCTTATTTTCCATCCTGCAAGGATCCTGAGAGATCTGAGTGGGATTCAGACCACAGTAGGCCAAGTAGGATCCAGCTACCCCTGCACAGAGATTAATTGCTGCACTTCGGGCCAGCCAACATGACCCCTTTTTCAAATGGGTCTAACCTGAAGAGGAGCAATCAGGAAACAGCTATATTTGTCTCCGTGTACTGTCTTCAACTATATCGTTGTGTATTTCCCCTCCCTATCCTAAATAGCATCTCAGACAGTCCTTGGCTTGCCCATCTGTACCAGACACAAGGACAATTTCATTTAAGACCAGTTTTTAGGGACTTAAAAGTCTACTGTTCAAGTCAAAACCTCATTCAGTGTAATCAATATCACATCCAACTTGATTCTCCTCCTCTTCCCCCACAGGCACATCCCTTAGTTGGAGATCCTATAGTGGGGAGAGTAGAGTGAAGTCTGATTTTCAGAGCCTCTTTTTCTGCTGTAGCTCCCCCATGTCAAGGTTGAGAGGGAAATGATAGAGAAATAATGAAGTCGTAGGTGACAGGTGCCTTTGGTTGGCAGGTGCCAAGTGCTGTTCTTTCATGGGCACCTGTGTGGGTTCTTGGAGGGCTCTCTGCAGGACCTCTGCCTGCACCCCCATCATAGCAAAGCACTTTCTGCCAACCTCTTGCAGATCCCTGTATCCCCTACCCGTCCTATCTATGCCAGGCAAAACAATGGAGAGTTGGCTGCCCCTCACCCTGCCCTCTCTCTCTCTTTTTTATTTTCAGAGAAAGATTTTTCCTATAGGGCGTGTGCACTCGCCAGAGAGACAGAAAGTGAGAAATCACTTTGGGATGGCCACATCACAACCCCTTCTCCTCCATTCTCCTCTTGGGATTTGGGCATGCATGCACATGCACCTGGCATGAATTTAAGCCGCCAGGTCCAGGACTTGAACCGTAGTCCAGAGATGTAATCATTACGCCATCTGCTGGTCCTGACCCTGCATTCTCTTTACCCATAGAGACCACTCCAGCCAGGCTCCACAGTCAGAATTTCCAGACTGAGGGCACACACAAGTCCCTTCACTTATATACAACCTCAATGCCCAATGATACATGTTGGGTTCTCCCAAGAACTTTCTTGTGCTTTGGTACACTTGGGTGCCTGCTACTTAGCCAGCATCTGTGGAAAGGTGGTTGCTGAGAAGTCATAGTGCCCTTCCCTTTTGGCAGACAGTTCTGTTGAGCCCCTTCACTTGATTTGCATCAGAGAGTAATCTTGGAAAAACTCAGCACAGCAGTTCCATAAGTCAGTGGCTGACTTGATTGGTAGGCTGGAATCCAAAAATGTGGTTTGACAACACTGAGCCTCTTCTGCCTTAGTGAGGTGTCTAGTACTTCTCTTTAGAATGTGAGAATATTGGGACCAGCAGGTGACATGATGGTTAAAGGTGCTAGACTCCCACATGGCCAACCGTGGCTCAGGTCCCAACCTGGTGGCATGCTTTCTCACTTTCTCTCTCTCTCCCTCTCTCTCTCTCTTTCTCTCTCTCTCTCTGTCTCTCTTTGGTGAGCTTGCCACCCTATCGCAAATTTTTAAACTCTAATAACAAAATAAAATAAATAATTCTTTTTAAAAAGTGTGAAAATATTTCATCTTGCTGGTTTTTTTTGTTTTTTGTTTTTTGTTTTTAGAGGTTTTTGCTATAGGGCGCGTGCGCTCGCCAGACAGACTGAGAGAGACAGAGAGATAGAAAGCGAGAAATCACCCCCCAGTGGAGATGGCCACGCCGCAATCCCTTCTCCTCCATTCTCCTCTCAGGATCTTGGGCACGCACGCACACGCGCCCGGCCTAAGTGTAAGCCACTGGGTCCGGGACTCGAACCGTGGTCAACTACATGGGAGTCCAGCGACATAGCCATTACACTAACTGCTTGTTCCTCATCTTGCTGTTCTACGCTTTGAAGCTTCAACAGACAGTCTAAGACCACAGGAAAAGTCTTGCTCAACAACATATTAAATCTTTCCATAGCCCAGTGGTAGCTCTACAGGAATAGATATCTTGTCTGCCTTACAGCTCTGTCTCACCAGAACCTGGAACGGTGCTTGACTCTGATGGATAGCCATGATGTAAGTGACAGCTAGGCGGCTAACTGAATGAGCAACAGAATCATCCCATCGAGTAGAGAGGACTGGTATCATTAGACCCACTTTAAGAGAGAAATACTGAGTTCTAGGTGGTAGCTACTGATTCACATGCTTACTGTCTTTAGGGCTTCTCCAAAAGAACCCCTTAAATCCCATCCCTTTGGTTTTCCCAGAATGCTCGGTTCCCTCCCTGACACACTGCCTCACAGCTATAGATGCCACTTCAGCTCCTTGGCCAGATATTCCCCCCAACTCTGTAGTCTGGGTTCCCTTTGTCTCCCCACAACCTCCCAGTTCCTTCTGGAGCTCTCCTCTTCATCCCTCAACGCTCACCTCAGATTCCCATGAGCCTCCCAAGGCCAGAAACCTTGGCGTCATCTTCGTCCCTGAGCTATTTTTTCCTCCTCTGTGTCCAAGTCATTATTACCGCTCCGTCTCCTCCGTCTGCATTTCTGGAAGTCTGCCTCCCATTCAGCCTCTCACGGCTCTCCTCAGCCAAAACGCTCACGCAGACACATTTCCCTCACCACTGGGTCCCCCTCCCCTCCCTGGTAAGTACAAGTGGTCCTTGGAAATGCCCACCCTGTTCTCCTGGGGCCCACAGCTGGGCTAATTGACTCCAAAGACTAGCATCTCCTACCCACACCCCAGCACCATCCTCGTGTCCTGGTTCCTTCACTGCCCATCCGTCCCTTCCCCTGTGACTGTTGGGAGCTGTCAATGTAGCTCTTCGGAATCTCCAATCCCATAAACAGTTGAGTTTTTTTTTTTTTTTTTTTTTTTTTTTTTTTTCTTAGCTGCCAAAATTTATGGAGCCTACTCGAGTTCAAGCACCATCCCGACCATGCTATATAAAGTGTCTCATTTGGGACCAGCAGTTGGCGTAATGGCTATGTTGCTGGACTCCCACGTAGTTTACCGCAGTTCGAGTCCTGGACCCAGTGGCTTAAACTCACTCCGGGCGTGTGTGCGTGCATGCCCAAGATCCCGAGAGGAGAATGGAGAAGGGATGGTGGTGTGGCCATCCTCCCTGGGTGGTGATTTCTTGCTTTCTGTCTCTCTGTTTCTCTCTGTCTTTCTTGCAAGTGCACGTGCCCTATAGCAAAAATCTTCCTAGAAACAAACAAACAAAAATAAATAAATAAATAAAGTGTCTCATTTAACCAATCAAAGGAAGTGTTACTGATTTCCACATCTACAAAGGAGACAACCGAGGCCAGGCATGGCGACTAGCCTGCCCAAGATCACACAGCTGGCTGCTAAGTAGCAGATACAGGATCCAAACCTTGGCTGTTTCCCACCTGAAGCCAAGCTTTTAAGACTGCACCATCTTGCCTCAGCCCTGGGTTCTTCCCAATTGCAGTGGTATCTTCCCAGCCAGCCCCACCGCTGTCACCAGCATATTTATCTCCGGTGCATATTCCTAAATGCCCTCTTCCCTGCCTACTAGCCCACAGTTCAATTCCCTGGAGATGTGGGTCACCAGAACATTCTGCCCTGCTCGATTTCTCTGCAGGGGAAAAGTAGGGGTGCTGTTTCCAGCACAGCCCTGACTCACCATGCGTCACTTCCCCATCTTCCTTTCAGCTTTCTCCCTAACGAGGTACAGAATGCTGCTGGGCCTACTCACCCATCTCTTGGGTCTGGGAATGAAAACCATCTCTGAAAAGCCCTGCACAGAGTGCCATGGGGTTGATAAAGAGATTCCAGCAGCAAAAGGTTTGCCCAGACGCATGTCCCATGAGAGGGGATGGCAGTCAGCTGGACACCGGGCTGCCTAATTGCTTCCCCATGTTTTGCTGGAATAATGCTGGCGGCCATGGAGCTACCAGAACCTGAACTAATTTGGTAAACAAGGACCGAAACAAGGACCGCATTTCTGTTGCCTTCGCTGAGACCCAGACTCCCAACAGAATTCCAAGGATTTTTCTTCCTTGGAAGTGAATGGACCTCCAGCCCTGAATTCTTCTCCCCAGGAGAGCTTGTTTCCCTACTCAGAACAAATAACACATTTCCTGGTTAATCAAGGGGCAGAACTGCTGAAGGGAGGTTGATTGGGCACCCCCCGGCCTTCCCCATGGGAGAGCTCGCAGGGCTCAGATGCCCTTCTCCCTACTGGGCAGCTGGGACCCCACTCCTGTGTAGCCTTGGCTTTCAGTCTGGAAGAGGAGGCTGTGCAGAAGCCCTGGGGAAGCCTTCAAGGACCGTGGAGACTTGTCAAGGACACTCCGCCTCAGCCATGGTGGCCTGCCCCCCCCCCCCCCCCAGGTCTGCCAGTGCCCATCTCTTCCCGTTGAGCATGCCATGCTGGCTGGGTGGTGGCAGCTACAGAATGGATGCCCATGGTGAGGTCAGATGAGCTGGCCGATTATTGCAGAGTTCTGGAAAGGATCCTCCCACAGCCCTGTAGTGAAGGTTTGGGGCTTCTGTGAAAGGAGCTCAATTCTGTACTCATCCGGCTTCTACCTTCTCATTCCCAAACAGAGGTAATGGCCACTCCCTCACTGAGGGCACATTAGATAACCCGCCGTATGTAGCCAGGTGTGGGAAGGCTTCAATTATTGCTATTTCATTTACCAGCTGATAGCTCTTTCTTTTCCTTCCTTTTTTTTATTTAATTGCCAGAGACTCCATGCACTCATCAGAGAGACACAGAGACAGAGAGAGAGAGAAAGCACTCCCCAGTGAGGCATGGTCATGCCACAATCCCTTCTCCTCCATGTCTCCATCCTGTCGGGACTTAGGACATGTACACCTACACACCTGGCGTGTTTTTCGAACTACCTGGGCTGGGATTCAAACTGCAGTTGGCCATGTGGATCCAGCTTCTTTAACTGCTATGCTAGGGGGCTGGCCCCAGACGCTATTTCTTGAGCACTGGAAATACACCAGGCAGCAGCCCAGCTAGCTCAGTCTGTAGAACACGAGACTCTTACAGTGCACCAGGCATTCTGCTGTGCAGTCACTTTGTCATGGCATCCTCACAATAACCTCATAAAGGAAGCACTATTCTTCACCATGTGGCAGATAGGAAATGGTTGCTCAGGGAGGTACAATGACTTACTCACAGGCATAAAGCTGTCAGTGGCTATCCTAGGATCCACTCCTGGTTTGTCTGGTCCCAGACACTAAACCAATGCCAGTTTCCAGGGCCGAGCAGGGCAGGGCAGAGCAGGGCAGGCCACCCCTGGCTGCATTTCCCTGGGAGCCAGGAGTGTTCACAGCTGTTCATGGTGTGTGGTGGGAGTGCTGATGTCCACATAGAACCGCCATCACAAGTTAGCTTTCACCAAACAGACCCCATCCTCTACCGGCCTGTTTATCAACCAGGGGCCCACGTGAGGTCAAGGGCAGACCATAGCCATCATAGTAGTTTCAAGAAACCTGACTGCCACCCACCAAGAACAAGGAAGAGTCAAGTCGTCTTACATCAAGTAGCTCACGACTGCTGAGTAAGGCTCACCTCAACCCGCAGTTCTCTGGAAAAGAAAGAATGGCTCTGCAGCCCAGGGCAGCAGGCGGTGTAACTCCCATTTCACAAACCCAGAGGGGTGAAAGCTCTCCTTCAAGGTCACGCACAGCGAGGAGTCGAGCCAGGATTCAGCTAAGAAGTCTGAAGGACTCCAAAGTCCGTGCTGTTTCCACTATAGCACACTGTGCTCGCCCCAGGACGTCCTGCAATGATGTGAAATGGGCAGCTCTTCAAATAACTGATTTCACTCCATTTCCCCTCATTCCCAGCCTCTGGTACAAGGGCGGGCTGGTCTGAAAGCTCTATGCATCTCGTTGTAAGTGCAAACATAATTTACTATTGACCTGCATACATGCCTGTGGTCTTTGGCTGAGGGTGAACCCTCTAGAACTCCTGGGGGCTGAAGCATGACCTCTCTTCAAGCACAGGTTCTGAAGACCTGAGCAGTACACCCCAGCGAGCTGCAGGCAGTCTTCTCCTTTAACACTTCCCAGGAAGATCACAGGGCCTTCGTGTGCTCTGCTGGGAGGGGGGGAGTCACCCGGATACAGAGGGATCACAGGTGGGAACAACCTTTCAAAATCCTCAAGAAGATGGCCCTGTGCACCGGGATATTGGACAGGCCCGTCCAGGGTTCTAGAGTCAGACAGGAAGCAACTTCTCTTGGTTGTCATTAGGGTCCTAGTCTGTCCCCACTTTAGCTTCGTGCTGGGACACAGTAACAACCTTAGACTCTGGGGGATGAGGGATATGAAGACAGAGAAAAGGGGCTGCTGTGGGGTCTTTCCTAGAATATCCTCTCCCCAGGGACCTGCGAGGCCTCCCACACTTCACCGTCAAGGCAAATAAAGGAAGAGAATGCCTTCTCCTGAAGTTCATTTTTCCTCAGACAACATGTTAAGAGGACACTCAGTGAGGTTTGCCTGGTGTCACCAATACTCTCTTCAGGACCCCAAGCCCTTAGGTATAGTCCCAGACCCCAAAACTCCCCTTGAAAGGGTACAGACACCAGACTGAGGAGAGGAGGAGGGGGTGGTGCAGATCCCAGTGGGCCCCAGCCGGACTGCATGACTCATTTCTTGTTTCCGTCCACTCGGGTCTGAGTGCCTTGGCCCAGGGGCCTCCGGGAGGTTGTAACACAGGCTGGCCCCTCGCCCACTGGGGCTCAGCAGACAAAAATTAAAGATCTCACTCCTCAGGAACTCACACAGACAGCAGAGGCATGCTCTGTACTCTGCCTCACCAGACCAGACCTCGGGCCAGAGGAGGCTGGTGGCCAAGGGAGGAAGGAAAGGCGTCTCCAGCTCCTCCCCGTCCTCTTCATCCTCCACACCCAGTCGTGAAGCCTGGGTCACTGCCCATCACTGCCCATTCTTGTCCCACTCCCCCCCTGGTCCTCACCTGCAGGTGGTGGTGCCACCACCGTCTCCTTGGCTCCACTGCATCCCACTGCACCTCTGCCCAAGGACAACAGTGATGGTGAAACAGCCCGTGCTTTCCAGGAGAAACAGACTTGTAATCAACTAGCTATACATCTTCTGGCAACACAGTTCTGATCAGGTCACTTATTGGCTCAACAACTTTCAGTGGCTCCCCACTACTTTACAAATGAAGCCCAAACTTCTAACCGCTCCTAGTACCTGAGCAGAAGAATACCCTGCTTTTCTCATACCCCTCCTTTCTTCCTGGGTATGCTGACACTCAACACAGTCCCATCCACTCAGAATTCTCCCAGTTTCTTTCTCTAGCCCCTCATCCAAATACCTTGGCTTATACCATTTCCTTCACTTGGAATGTCCTTCACCACCCCTGCCCGCCCTTTAATTCCAATCTCATAGGCCACCTCCTCCAAGACGACTTCCAAGAAACCTCCCTCCCTCTGGAAAGCTTGCTCCTTCCACCCTCAGTTCTGGGTGCACTTCACTCTATCTTGCATGACTAGGCCATAGTGTTGGTCCTAGAATACTGAGAAGGGGGCTTTGTAGTTCTAGCCTCAGCAGTATAGTTTATCAGCCATGTGGCCTAGGCTAAGTGACTCTTTGAGCCATTTTCCCCACCAGTAAGTTAGAGAGCCAATAAATGTCTTTCTACACAGCGCTTAGAAAAAGCAACTGTATTTAGCATGACAGGACACTCCAGATCACAACTGATTGGATCAGAGATGAGCACCTGACCCACAGGCAGCCCTCTCATTGGCCAGTGCTATAAGACTTTTGTGGTCTGGCTTGAATAAAGACATTGCTGGTTGCTGGACACATCAGATTCTCTCTGAAAACTTGAACTAAGAAAGCCAAACTTTACTTTGGAAGCCAAACCCTGGGATTAAAACATAATAGGCAAGTCCTTATTCCCTAGATCTCAGTCCAATGGTGTTTGTAAAATCATAGAACAACAAAGCCAGAGAAGTGAAGTGACTTCAGAGTCACACAGCTAGTCAGTAATATCGAGAGCACTAGCACTCAGGTCTCCAGGCCTTACTTTGGTCCAGGGTTTGCTCTAGGTCACCCCCTGCTCAAAGCTCAAAGGGCACATGGTCCTGAGCTGATTGACTAAAGGAGACTGAAGAGCCACTGTGCCCTATGTCAACCCATGCTGGACACTTGGGCAGCTTGGGAGCAAAGAGCTCTTCTGTTTGAAGCAGTCACTAAAGTCAAGGTCAGATCATAGCAGGGAGCATAGACCCTGGTTCTAGTTCTTCATCTTATCCCAGTGTATCTCCCTGATCACGCCCTTCCCCTCCCTGGGCCTCAGTTTCCTCACTTATAAATAGAAAGGATTTTACTGAAGAAATCCAAATACCCTGTCAACACTAAGATTTTGTTTTGTGGCACAGACAAGAGTCCACAGGGTCCACAGACTTTGTATGCTGGAGAGGACCATCCCAAGAGATCAACCAGTTGAAGAAATTGAGGCCCAAAAGCGAGAGTTGCTTGTCCAGGCCACATGACTGGTTATTGGTACTTGAACCAAACCTTTCAACTCTTTCTCTTCCAGCTCCTATGAGAGGCTGAGAGCTATCCAGCCAGGGAAGCCAAGAGTGGCTATGCATGTCAGAGCGGGGCCTCAGGGCTTGGGGATATCTCTGATGGTGAATGCAAGTGCCAAAGCCAATGGTGGAAAGAGAGGGGGCTGGGGACATGGAGTGCCCCTGGAGATCGGCTGTCAGCATCCTCCATCTCTAGTTGGCAAGAAGAAACAGGGAAGGTTCCATGATGATTGAGGGGAAACAGTTCCCATTTCTGTTTGGGTCATAGCTCCATGGAGTATTGGTCCCGCATCCCCTACCCCCCTTTTCTCTCTCTCTCTCTCCTTCACATACACCAAACACCATCAGCCCCTGCCAATCTGCTAAAACCTGCAGCCTCAGTCTCAAGATGTGTATTGGTGAAATTTACATGGCATTCACTGTGGAGCCCATGGTAATGCAGAAGGTGTATGCGTTAATATTCCAGCAACCAACCCCTACTTGGAATGGATGGAGGTCACTGAGCTCTGCAGTCATATGCAAGACAAGGCTCTGACCTGTACACCTGCGGGCATGCTATGCAGTGAGGCCTGAAATTCCTTTCACTGCCCGAGATGACTCTAAACACCTGCTTCTAAAGTCCAGCCTGTATGCCTGTGATCGTGATGTTCTCCCATTTTTTGAGCTCCTAAGATGTGCCAGGCACTGGGAGAGAAAGGACATCCTTACTACCTGTGACAGTAGGGGAATGGACACAATCTTTCATGCTCACTGAAAAACTGCTTAGTCATGTATGGTGGGGGCCGGCTAGGGAGCATTTCTCCAAGTCATGACTTTGACTTAGGTCTTAAGGGCTGAGGAGGAGTTCCCTGCAGAGGGAAGGGAGGTATGCCAATGAGAAGACAGGACATATGCAAAGCCTGAGCTACTGGGAGGGATCACAAGGAGCTCCTGTGGCTGCAGTTTAGATAAGAAGGGTGTAAGGGGAGGGAGAAAGCTGAAGGAATAGGATGGAGTCTATTATAGGGGGCTTCCATTTAGTGACCTCCTTGTCTCAGATAGAGGGATGCGTTCTCCACATCGAAACCACCAGCTGGCCCTGGAGTAGACAGACTATTTATCTGGAATTCTGAAAAGCAAGGAGTCACTTGTACGGGGAGGAAGCTGGATGTTCTTAATCTCCATCAACCCACCCAAAGCCACTCCAAATAAACAACCATCGACAGAAGGACCACGAGGTTGCCATGCTCAAAGACAATCCTTCAGCCCTGCTTCTAACCAGTCTTCCTTCCACGTGATGCCCCTTTCATAGACATTGTGGAGCTGCCAATGCGGCAGGTCTAGCCTGGTTCCTCGGCTTCTGCTGCCAAGGCCCAGCAACTGGACTGTGCCCCTTCCTCCCTGACCCTTTCCTCAGGTACCTTCACTCCTCTAAACTGAATTCTCTACTCCCTTTGGGCCCTGGGTTCCTCTGGGGACTCAGCCTCTGTCAGGCTCTTGCCTTCCAGTCTCATTCTTGCTTGGCCTCAGGTTCCTCTCCGATCCCATAAGCTCATGCTGTTGAAGTTTCATCATGTCTGGGTGTCGCACTTCACATCTCCAAGCCCATGTACTTTGCAGCCTCCCTAAGGGCTTCATTTCCTAGATAGGAAAGCCATGTGTGCTTTATATCAAACAGATAGCTGGGAAGTGCTTACAGCATTTCAGTCATCAATTATTGAGCACCCCTTTCAGGCAGCAGAGTTGCCAAGAAGAATAAGGAGCAGTTCTTATCCTCAAGGAGCTTCCAATACAGTAGGAAAGGCAGACAGCATATATCATGTTAGTGCCATGACAGAGAAGCTCGGGGTACAACGTGAATACAAAGATGGAGGACCGAGTCCAGGCTGGGAGCACAAGTGACTGGGACGATCCTGAAGATGCTGTATGAGCTGGGCCTGGGACTTGGAAAGTCTGAGCCAGGAGAAAGTGGAAATGGTGGCAGAGAGGGGGCAAAGCAGTGATTACCAAAGCAAAGTCCCCCAAATTAAACCACACCAGGCTCTACCATGTTTCCTTTATCAATGGGGTGCCTGATCTGAAAAACATTGCCATATTTTAAAATGATATTCCAATGTGGAGCCAGTAGGTGGCATGGTGGTGGAGGTACTGGGCTTTCACATGGCTAGCCACGGTTCAAGTCTTGGATCTGTCAGCTTGCTTTCTCACTTTCCCTCTCTCTCTTTGTCTCTCTCTGGTGAGCATATGCACTCTATAGAAAATTTAAAATAATAATAATAAATTAATTTAATTAAATAAATAATTATTTAAAAATTATGTTCGGGGCCAGCAGATAGTGTAGCGGTTACATCACTGGACTCCCACATGGTGGACAGCAGTTTGAGTCTCGGACCTAGTGGCTTCAAAATCACACCAGGCATGGGAACCAGCAGTTAGCGTAATGGCTATGTCGCTGGACTCCCACGTAGTCAACCGCGGTTCGCGTCCCGAACCCGGTGGCTTAAAACTCACGCCGGGCGCGTGTGCATGCGTGCCCAAGATCCCAAGAGGAAAATGGAGGAGAAGGGATTGCAGCGTGACCATCCCCCCTGGGGGGTGATTTCTCACTTTCTGTCTCTATGTCTCTCTCTGTCTGTCTGGCGGGCGCACGTGCCCTATAGCGAAAACCTCTCCAAAAAAAGAAAAAAAAATCACACCAGGCATGTGTATATGTGTGCCCAAGATCCAGGGAGGAGAATGGAGAAGGGATTGCAGCATGGCCATCCCCCCAGGAGGTGATTTTTTACTTTCCCTCTCGGGAGGAGGTGATTTTTTACTTTCTCTCTCTCTCTCTCTCTCTCTCTCTCTCTCTCTCTCTCTCTCTCTCTCTCTGTTGTGCACATCCCCTAAGGCAAAAACCTTTTTGAAAAATGATACTCAAATGAAATTTAAGTGATATTCAATGTGGAGGGCTGGAAATACGTGGAGCACTTGATAATGCAGTGAGGCACATGTGTAGATATTTGAACAACCATTCCCCACATTGGTACGTAGATGGAGGTCACTGAGATATATAGCCATACATGAGACAAGGCCATGACCTAGACAAGACTTTATATAGCTTGGATGAAGTCAGAAAAAGCATTTTAATCAAAATTTTCACATGACATAGAACTGGAAGAATAAATCTAAACCTAAAACTGGAAAATAGAAACAAGATATAAATGGATCTAGATAAGTTGAGATTTAATAGAGATAAGTGAAAAAGTCTTGCATCTTAGTCCAAGAAAAAAAAATCAATAACTAGTGTAGTATTTGTTTTGATGGCAGTTCACATGAAATGACCTGAATTTGGTTGTGCTGGGGTGGAATGGGGAAGAGAGAACAGAGACCGTTGAAAAGGAAGAGTCTAAATAGCACTAGTTTAAAGGAAACTAACAATGCACTCTTCTAAAAGGTCTAGTGCCATCGTGGATAGAATCCAGGGCTCAGAACAGAGACAGTAATCGTGTGTGTACTCCATACTGTCCAGACACAGAGGAAGTTTTGCACTTCTTTCTGCTGCTGTGTTTTAAGTGGTATATTATGACCCTAAAGCATGTCTAGGGGAAGGTAGTCTGAATGGAGATAAATAAACCCAAGAGGAACAGTTGAGATATTGGTGAAGAAAAATCTTGGGTGGGGCAGATTCTGGCAACTTTTATGTATTTTCAGGATTATTGGGTAAATGAAGATTCTGCTTGTTCTATGTTTGGGTTAGTCCTAACAGGTTAACTGCTATTACCCAACCCAAATGACCCAAAACCACACATTATTTATGCTCACAGTAGGTGGGAGGGTGGGAGGGGCTTTGATCCACATGGCCACTCAAGGACCTAGGATTCTTCCATTATGGAGTTCCAATGTCTTACAGAAATCCTTCCACCTTAGTATTCAGTCAATGGATGGGAAGAGTTGCCCAACAGCAGAACAGATTTATTGCTAAACAATGAGATTTTTGACACTGGATGTACTTCAAGAGAAGCTGGATAGGGCATTCCAGAAAGGCTTTCTACACAGAAGAACAACCTCTAAGGAGTGTCTTACCTGTGAAAGGCCTAGGGTTTTCCTAAGATTTCATTACCTCTCTTTGCCCAAGGTCTCCTCTCCACTCTTGGCCTTGGGCTCCTCATTGCCAACATTCAGAGCTTGACTGGTGGGAAGACAGAATGGCCCTGCCTCCTGAAGCCCAAGGGGCCTCACTGCTGTTGGCTAGGGGTCTTCAAACCACTGAGGGCTCCCTTGAGCTATGAGCTAACTCAGGAGTCAGTGGTGACATGATAGCAAGTTTCAACAGAGTCAGTGAAAACCAAATAATCCTGGGGACCAGGGGAAAAGGGAGTGAAGGGCCAAAGAGATGCATAAGAAGACCAGTCCTTATTTATTTTATTTATTTTGGAGAGTTTTTTGTTTGTTGGTTGGTTTGTTTTTTGCTATAGGGCACGTACTCTCACCAGAAAGACAGAGAGATAGAGAGACAGAAAGCGAGAAATCACCCCCCGGGGGGATGGCCAAGCCGCAATCCCTTCTCCTCCATTCTCCTCTCAGGATCTTGGGCACGCATGCACACGCACCCGGCGTGAGTTCAAGCCACCAGGTCCGGGACTCGAACCACGGTCAACTACATGGGAGTCCAGCAACATAGCCATTATGCTAACTCCTGGTCCCAGACCAGTCCTTATTTTTAAATATGTACCTAAAGGCCAATCTCACAGATATCTCTGTCTTAGCTTCGCATGCATCCAGCACACCCCAGGGATGAGACGGGGAAAGGGGATGTAAGGAGAAGTTCATGGTACCATGCAAAAGGTTCATGGGCTAGGAAAGAAGGAAGATATAAAACCCAAATGGATCAGTCCATATTCTGAGAGTCAAGGGGCAAAAGGAAGCTGGGGGACCCATTATGTAAGCAGGCTTGGAAGGTGTACCCACTTTCACACCAACAGCATCAGGTCAGATGGGAACAGTGGTTTTCAAATGTTTTAACCCCAACTCAGGGTAAGAAGTCCATCTTATAACACAACTCAACACACGTAGACATTTACCTTCAACGGAAACAGCTTATTCTCAGGGGTTCCATTACCTCTCTTCTGTTTGGTTGCTAATGCTGGTTGTGACTCACTTCAGCGATTTCACAGCTCACAAAAGTATTTCAGTGCTCACCTGGGCAGTGGTACAGACACAGCTGCTGGAGTCCCTGACAGAAGTTGGGATAACCCAGGCAAACCCAGACCAGGAGGCAGGAAGGAGCAACCATGATGATTGATCTAAATGCCCCCCAGGAAGGTCTTAAAACTCTTGATCCTGCAGAAAAAGAAGGCCTAGGGAAGGAGGGTTCCATCCTCTGGCCTTCACATCTGCCAGGGAATGTTGTTCCTTTGCTGGTTTAGTTAGAAGATGGTGAGCAGGATTCTTCATGCTCACCTAGGGCAGTGTGAGGGGGAGCTGACTAAAACCTCAGTGGAAAAGATTTTCATTCTACACAGCCTTGGTGGGTGAGTACGTGTGGAGAGTGAGATAGCAAGAGACTTTACACACTGAAAAAGGTTCACCTGATATTTCCTCTTGTTAAAAGTAAGAGAAGGGTGCTGTCATTAAAAACTGTTTAGGGCCAGCATGGTAGTGCAGTGACAAGGTGCTGTTGAAGCACCATATGGGAGATCAAGGGTTCGGTTCCCTGGTCAACCTGTATTTACCAGGCATGAGTGCCCATGAGGCTGGTTGGCTGGGAAGGCTGATGGGTGGCTCTGGGCTGTGAGGCTCCGTTGAAGGTGCTTGTCTTTCTCTCTCCTCTCTCTTTCTCATGAAAGAGCTAAAGAAAATTAAAAAAAAAAAAGTTTAAATGTATGTTAATTTGAGAGTTTCCCCCAGAGGACAGGGGAAACACTAGGTAGCTTGAGCAGGTCTTGTCCAGCCATAGGGGTTCATGACTTCTTCAACTCAGTCCAACAAAACCTGCCTAATAGAATTCACCAGAGAAAGACAGAGAGGGAAAGTGAGAAAGCATGCTCCAGGTCCAGGACTTGAACCGCAGTCGACCATGTGGGAGTCCAGCACCTCAACTACCACACCACCTGCTGCCCCCTGCCTATAGATTTTCACTCTGGCTTGGTGTTGGCTGAGGAAAGTTTGTTGGGATTCATAGACAGGCCAAGTCAGGCTTCTCCATGTCCAGACCCCTAGAAAGAGCCAGGCCGGGGAAAGCCTTCCAGAGAGTGAGAGAAGGGACTCACGAAGGGGTGCAGGCAAGGGAGGCGGCTGCACACGGTATGCCAAGTGTTCTAGGCTAGGCGGGAAGCACAGGGGGCTGGTGGAGGGGAGCGGGAAGGAGCTGGGGGAGCGGGAGCTCGGTGCCAGGCAGGAGGCAGATCTGGCTCCTGTCATACCTGCACTAATGAGCTGCAAGCAGATGGAAATGGCCCAGCGTGTGAAGGCCAGCAATGGGAAGGTCCTCCTCATGCCAGCTGGACAGGAGAGGACCTCGCAGGGTGGAAACAGGGCTGGTCTACTCCCCACACCCTGGGCTCTCAAGCTAGAGGCTGGAACTTCCAGGTGGGCGGTGAGGGCAGATCAGATGAGGTTGAAATAAGACCTCCTGGGGGCAAGGGGATTAGGAAGATGCCACAGGACCTGGCATAGGAGAGAGAGCGAGCCAAGGGGCTAAAGAGGTGCCCTGCCAACCCTGGGGAGGGACGAGGCTTCAGGGGATTGTCAGCTGCAGCCACAGGCCCTAAAGAGAGAAGTTGAGCAGGGGCAAAAACCAATCAGTCAACTGACTCAACCCGCGCAGCTGAATGGATGGGTCCACCCCACCCTGCCAGGGCGACAGAAAGGGCCACAAGCATTCACAGACTGTAAACACCCAGAGGGGACAGGCTTGTCTGGGTCTGCAGGGCAGGGCTGGAGAGAGAAGGGGCGGAGCCTACCTTTCTCTGCCGTGGACCGTCCTGAGAGCCTGGAGGAAGGGTCACTTCAAGAGCCCTAAGGGTAACCCAGAAAGCCTCACTAGAGCCAGGAGCTCTACCTAGCTGCAACAGGGCCGGACTGTCCTTGTGTGTGCAGGGAGCATGTGTTTTTCCCACCCTGCAGTCCAGGACCCAGGGACTCAAGCATGGCATTTCTATTTGGGCCCAGGCATGGTGTCATTGGTGTGAGAGAGCCAGCTCTGCCTCCCAGCAGCAGGGTGGGGCCAGGACAGCTAGATAAATATTTCTGGAGCATGTGCATTAACTTTTTTTTTTTTTCTTGAGAGGTTTTTGCTATAGGGCGCGTGCACTCGCCAGACAGACAAAGAGAGACAGAGAGATAGAAAGTGAGAAATCACCCCCCGGGGGGATGGCCATGCCACAATCCCTTCTCCTCCATTCTCCTCTCGGGATCTTGGGCATGCACGCACACGCGCCCGGCGTGAGTTTAAGCCACCGGGTCTGGGACTCGAACCATGGTCGACTACTTGGGAGTCCAGCGACATAGCCATTACGCTAACTGCTGGTCCCTGTGCATTAACCTTTCATATGCAGGGTGACCTCTCCTATGGCTTCCATATGGGCCCTCACCCCACTTTTGGTATTGAAATTTCCTACCAGAAGCAGAGCCTATGGGTCCAGTCTAATGTGCACACTTATTCACCACTGGCTGGGGACCCTCCAGGCAGACTAGCTTCTAACACGTAGCCAGGGATGAGGGACATTGCCTCCCCTCTTGGGGCCTCAGTGTATCCATCTGTAACTAAGCCCTTTCTGCACCCAGGAATTTTCACTGGTTCCAGCCTTTCACTTAGCCCGTGTTTGTTATGGGAACAGCCCAAGTCTCCAGTGCACCAACAGGCAGGCATGTCATCCTCCAGCTGTGATGACTGTGGATTTTGTCTGTCTGCCCACCATCTCTCCCCTCATGTTCTGGTACCAGCCTCCCTTTTCCTTTAGGGAACCTTCCACTTCCTCGTTTGTCTGACTGAACTGCCAATTGCAATACTTGCCATGGAGCACACAACCCAAACTGAACACATGGTTCTAACTGGACCATCTAATTTCAGCTCCCCAAAACAGACACAGCCCTGGGAGGATCCTGGGGCTGAGAGTCCCATCACGACCAGATTTGTGGCCATCTCAAGCCCCATCTGTTCAGCTTTTATTTTGCTTCTGTTTGCTCCTAAAGTCTTTCTTGTAATCCTATTTTTTTTTTTTTGAATGTACAAATTAGTCAGAGTCCTTGCTGCTTGTAACTGAAGACCCTCATTTATACACAAGTCAGGAGAGACCGGTCAGGAGCATTGCAGGATTCCCTTCTTTGTGGTCCCAAGACATCTGGCTCGGCTTACCCACAACACATGCAGGAGACATGGCAGGGTAAGGTTCTCCTTGCTCAAGGAGACTGTGAACGTCAGCCACTAAACAAACACACATTTGTGTCTCAGACACCTGGCTCAAGACCTTACATTCACTTTCTGTCTCTCTGTCTCTCTCTTCTCTCCAGCAAGCACACGCACCCTATAGCAAAAATCTCTCTCTGAAAAAAAAAAAAAAGAACTTAGACCTTGGAGAAGGCAATTCCAATGGGGACAAAACTTAATTGGTGTCAAGGGATAATACTGAGAGAACAGATATAAACAACTACCAAGCAGACCTGAAACATGAATAATGAGTATAGACTCTTCATTCAAGAATAGGTCTCGAGGGACCAGCAGATGGTGTAATGGTTACATCACTGGACTCCCACATAGTTGACTATGGCTCAAGTCCCAGACCTGGTTACTTAAAACTCATGCTGGACACTTGTGCCTGTGTGCCCAAAATCCTGAGAAGAGAATGGAGGAGGGATTAAGGTGTGGCCATCACTCCTGTGGGGTGATTTCTTACTTTCCATCTATCTCTGTCTCTCCAGTGAGCACACACGCCCTATGGGAAGAATTTCTCTCTAATAATAATAATAATAATAATAATAATAATAAAAAGAATAGATCTTGATGTGAGAAAAAAGGTAGGGAGCATAAATGTTTTTTGGTAGACCGTGAGAAAGAGAAGGGCCAGAAAGGAAGGTTGGGACACAAGCGTATGGGATGTGCATCAGCTTCGGTTGCGAGTTATAGAGGCTGACTCTGGCAAACTCAGGTAGGGAAAAATCATTGATGGGAAAGATCCAGCGTATTGAAGGAGACATTCCACACAAGGCCTGGAAACCAGGGACCAGGCACTGTGGGGATCTGGATGGCAGAAACTCATCAACTGTCTGGCTTTGGGTGATTCTAAGCCAACAGGCAACAGTCTCCTGCTGGTGACGGCGGTCCCAACCCAGATTCGAATTTCCCAGGAGAGAGTTTGATGGACCTTGGGTCCTGTGCCCACCCTTCAGGAGTAGAGGGGCGGGAGAGTCTCATGGCTGGCAGCCCCACCAGGAATGCATGGAATTGAGAAAGCTGAAGTTCCCCAAAGGAAGGCTGAGTTTCTGTTACCCAAGCAAGGGGAAGCGATGCTGAGCATATGTGCACAGCAGATGTTTACTACACATGGGATGTCAATTTGGAGAGGAGGGAGATGAGTGGGGTGGGGCTATGGGAAATTCCAGGACACTCCAGAATCTGCCTTAGGGGCCGAAATTCTTGTTCCAGCCCCAGATTGCATCTCCCTCTCCCCCTATAAAAGTGTGCTCAGGAAAGGAACGCTGTTTCTGTTCTTGACAGCTCAATAGGATGGTCTCCTTAGCTTCCAGACAGGCTCGGCTCCTGCTAGAATAATTTCCACCCACCTGTTCTCCATGCAAAAATTCACAGCCAGTGGAGACACATCTGGCCTGTAAAAGACATGCTTGGAAGTTTCCCAGGCTGCTTGGAACAGACTGGGGACAACACAGGGTCAGCCACTGATTCAAAGACAAGGAAACAGCTGGCTTGAGAGCCATGGTCACTGTGGTCTGAGTAGCTGCCCCCCCACACACACACACTGTCAGGCAGCCTGATGGCCATGGGACAGATATGCCCTGAAATAAGCAAAACCCTTGAGACTCCAAGGGGATTTGAATAGTGGACCCTGTCCTCTTACTCCAGCACCTGGCTGTCCTTGCCACCCCTCTGACTTCTTCAGTGGGTGGAAGGGCTATTGCCCTGCCCTTCTTCCCATTGTTGTCCATATCATCATTCTCTTCTAAACACTCTGGAAGTTTAAAAAAAGCCAGGATAGGTTTCACTGGGGAGAGCCAGAAGTACTTCGGTGGTGGAAGTCACTGCATCCAAGTGTTAATGTGAAACAGGGGCCAGCAGGTGGTGTAGTGGTTAAGGTGCTGGACTTCCACAGGGTTAACCACGGTTCAAGTCCTGGGCCCAGCGACTTAAAACTCATGCAGGGCGTATGGGTGTGCCTGCCCAAAATCCCAAGAGGAAAATGGAAGAGAAGAGATTGTATCATGCCCATATCCCTCTGGGGGGTGATTATTTGCTTTATGTCTCTCCAGTGAGCCCACATGCTCTTCAGCAAAAATCTCTCCAAAAAAAAAAAAGAAAGAAGGAAAAGAAAAGAGAATATGAAAGCAGAACCAAGGAGCCTTAGAGAGCCTCTAGGCCAGTGGCTTTCAACTTTAATTTTTAAACAGCTAAAACCTTTGTGCAGTGTTCCAGCATTCAGGAAATACTTACTGCGTACTGAGCACCTACTGTGTGGGGCGCTGTGGTAGGGCATGCCCAGGGAGCAGGGCAGAACTGAGTCCTGCCCTCTGAGCTCAGTCTAGAAGAGGCGATAGACATGGAGCACATAATTAGGTCAGGGACGAATTACAATGGACGTAGAGGTAGGACACAGACTGGTGCAACTGGGTGGCCTCATGCAGACTTGGGAACAGAGAAGGCACTCCCAAAAAAGCAAAATTCAAGCCGAGACCTGAAGGATGAACAGGGGGTAAGAAAAGGGATCAGGAGGAGGGGACAAATCCCCAAGGCAGGAAAGTGCTGTGTTGGAGGAAATGACAGGGAATTGCCATAGTGAGGCAAGGCACCAGGGTGGCTGGGGATGAGGGCAGAGCCTCGTGGGCCTGCTCAATGACTTGAACAGGAAATGGTAAGCTGTTGTAGTTGAAAGGGACCCCACCCCTGATCACTCCCTAACGCCCCCACGCACACATCCTCCTGTCTTAAGGCCTCCGAGACATCTCAGAGGAACTGTAGGGCTTATCAGAACATAGTTTGAAAACCACCATACCTGCTTGCCATCTTCAGATGAGAAGACAGACTATATAGTTGTCCACACCAGTGTCCTCTCTGTTAATTCTGGGCAGCTAAGCCAGCCTCCCTGGACAGACTGTGATGTGGGGCCAGGCTCTGCACTGCACATCTTAATGTCTTCCGGGTGCGGGTGGGGACAGCCTCGAGAACGAGCTCAGGGCTCTGTCATGGGGGAGTGAAACCCAAGGATGAGATGTTGCCCTTTGCCTGCCCTCGAGGGCCCTCAGTCTTTCCCCCCTGAGCTGGGAGAGGCCTTGACCTCCTTGGCCTGCCCCATCAATCATCCAAGGCACAGGTGGGCCGCCTGCCAGGACAGCAGATTCCTCTCCAGCTCCAGCCTCAACATTCCTTCCCCACTCGGCGGTCAGGGTCAACAGTAGGGTACTTTCCCAAGCCTTGGAGAATTGTGGCGCCTCCTATTATCTACAGCTACCCAGCTCAGAGGGCAGCTTCCAGGGAGACAGGCTGACGAGAGGAGCAGTCAGCTGGGCCTCAAAGCGGAGCTGCAAAGCAAAGGGGCCTGGAGAGGAGGGCCCAAAATATGCCAACAACTTCAGGGCCTGGGAGCCGAAGCAGAAAGCCGGGAATAGAAGGGCAGGAGCCCAAGTGAGGCTTTGTCTGCCTCAAGAAGAAGCTAGAATTTTCCTGCACCAAGCCAGCTGGTCCTCGTCTGACTAATTCTCAAGAGACCCCTAGCTGGCCTGTCCACAGTTGCAGGGCAGAAGCCAACAGTAGCCACCAGCTTGATGACAAAACAGAACCAAGAGTCAGGCATTGCAGGCACTGTAAACCCCTTTGCAGCCCTGCTGGCCAAAGGCCAAGCAGGTCTGGCTGGTGGGAAGGATCTAAAGTCAAGGGGCCGGCCCCATGGCCTTGTGTTTAAGGGAGCTGGATCCCACATGGCTGACTACATGGTTCAAATCCTGGCCCTGGTAGCTTGAAAACATTCTAGGTGCATATGTGTCCAATGCTTCAAATCCCACCAAGATGGAGAAATAGAGAAAAGACTGCAATGTAACTGTGCCCCCTGAAGGGGGGTTTTCTCCGTCTCTGTATCTCTCTGGTGAGCACACATGCCCTCCAGCAATTTTTAAAATTAAATTTAAAAATAGGGGCCAACCCGTACATGGTGATTAAGGTAGCTGAATCCCACATGGCAGACTACCCCGTTTGAGTTCCAGACTGGGTGGCTTGAAAACCACACAGGTGAATGTGTGTGCGTGCCTGAAATCCCAAGGAGAAGAAGAAATTTGGAGAAGAGACTGCAGTGTGACCATCCCTATAGGAGTGCTTCCTCACTCCCCCGCCCCCACCCTCTGTCTCTGTCTTTGTCTCTCAAGTGCACACAATCTCTGGCTAAATGAATAAATAAAATGGAGGAGGCTGAGGCAATCACCTCTGGGCCAGACAAGGAGTAGTTGCCGAGAGAGAAGTCTCTTGGGGTCAGGGAGGTGGTTTCACTAGCCAAGGCTAGCCTGAGGCAGCTCTCCCTCCTGTTTCTCATCTGGCATGCTGCTCTGGGAGCATCCGGCACCTGCCATCCTGCCCTCCAGGCAGAGAGGAGCGAGGATGCAGGTGTCAGAGGTCAGTTGCTCCCCATACTAGCTGTGTGCTCTTCAGCGAAGATCTCAACCTCTCTGAGATTCTGCTTCCCTTTCTGTAAAGATAGGGTTGATAAGAGCTATTCCATGGGAATGCAGAGATGACTGAATGAGAAAATGAAGGTAAAGATCTCAGCTCATGGGGCTGGCAGTGGTACGGTCGTTAAGGGCGCTGAACTCCCACAGGGCTGACTGAAGTTTGAGTCCCGGAACTGGCGGCTTGCTTTCTCACTCTCTCTCTCTCTGTCTCTCTATCACTCTCTGGGCAAATTAAAATAAATAAATAAAGTTAAATAAAATAATACTTTTTTTTTTTTTTTTTAAAAAAGGAAGATCTCAGCTCTTAAAGCATGTGCTGTGGCTACCCCTAATGGACAAGGGAGACAGGAGGGGGGAATGGGCAAGTATTGAGGGACCTTTACCTTTTCAAAATGGGGTAATTGATGAGAGACAGGATTTCAAAAGTTTCAAATCCCATTTCTGGGACCTAGCGGCCAGGCTAGGTAGTGGGTGGCAAGGACATGAGGTAGGGAGTTTTCTCTATTAAAAAGAAAACAGAAAGAGGAAGTCAGCTCTCCCATGCATGTCAGCCAAGAGCCTGGGCAGACGGTGTCTGCTCCAGGGGAAGGGCTGGTGTGGCCGAGCTCCGTTGCCCTTTGGCAGCCACTTCACTCCTGTTTTCCTCATTAAGTGTAGCTGTAGCCTGGCCCCCTTTACACTGCTGATAAGGGCCAGAAACAATTTGTGGGCCCCAGACAGACAGTGTCAGATGCTTCCAAAGTCACCTCAGCAAGGTGGGGCTGTACTCGGGTGGGCTGCAGGGAGTCAGAGTGGAGCACCAACTTCTGGGGATGCGTATAAGCCCTTTACCATGTTGCTAAACAGAAATACCTGGGACTGGGTGACTTAAAAGAAAACAGGTTTGTTTGGCTCATGATTCTGGTGGCTGGAAGGTAGGGAGCCAGCATCTGGCCGGCCTCCAGGGCTAGACTACAACATGGCTGCTAGAAGCAGAGAGGAAGGTGGGCATGTTCAAAAGGGAGGAGAGAGAGGAAGAGGAAACAGACTTTTTCCCTTCCTCTGTTTGTCTCTCCCAGCCTCAGCAGATTGGATAGTGCCTGCCCACCTGGAAGGCAGGTCTTCCCCTCAAAGGTCTCACATCTCCCAACACCATTCCACACCATGATACTCTGGGGCACAAACCGTCATCCAAACCATAGCAGGGTGGGATCTAAATTCAGAGGACCTCCCTGTGTGCCAGCATGGCTAAGCCTCATGGACACCAAAAGACTGTGAAAGTTAACATTTGTCGAACACATACTGTTTGACCACCTTTAGATCTAAGCACTTGTGCATATTATCTACCCCATAACCATCCTTTGAAGTTGGTAGCATTATTATGTCTATTTTACAGCTAGAGAAACTGAGGCATAGGGTAATTAAGAATCTTAACCAATGGGACCAGCAGTTAGTGTAATGGCTATGTAGCTGGACTCCCCTGCAGTCGACCGCGGTTTGCGTCCTGGACCCGGTGGCTTAAACTCACACCAGGCGCGAGTGCATGCGTGCCCAAGATCCCGAGAGGAGAAGGGATTGTGGCGTGGCCATCCCCCCTGGGGGGTGATTTCTCACTCTCTGTCTCTCTGTCTCTGTCTTTCTGGCAAGCGCACATGCCCTATAGCAAAAAAATAAAAAAAAATTAACCAAGGAGTTTATAATTTTTCAGAAAGGTGAGACCACAGATTAACATACCATGTGAGAAAAAAAAATCTATACTATACTCTTCCCCATCATCCCAAGTATCTCACTCCTCAGTTTTGTGTCTCCACCTGCCTCAGTTTCCTCAGATTTCCAGCTGCTACTCTGGTGACTGGGCTCAAAGGGCCACCCTCCCTCACTGTCTGAGGAATGGACATGGTCATTTTTCTAGAGGTCAGCCAAAGCATGGTCAGAATATTATTTTTTTAAGCTTATCTAGGAAGCACAGGAAAAAAAAAAAAAAAAAAAAGAACAAGATAAAACTACAAAAAGCCAAGAATCTGGAAAGAGAGGAGTTTACAAAGCAGTTTTTCACATTTAAGATAAAGGAAATAATAATAGCTATTGGTGTGCTGTGCCCCGGACATATGTAATTTAGTTTAATCCTCGAGGTGCCCAATGAGACAAGCAGTATTAACCTCACTTCACGCATGAGGAAACGGATGCTCAAAGAGGTTAGGCAACTTGCCAGGTCACCCGGCTTGTAGAGTGGAGCTACAGTCAAACCTGCCTTTGCTCTTACCCGTCTAAATAAAGGAGATGGACCAGCTAGCATGGCCCTCCCAGCTGACAGGCCTCTTGCTTCCAGGCCTCATTTAGGTCTGAGGGAGGGATTTGATGGATCTGCGGAGATCCTATTAAACGGAAAGGTTTCGAATGGGTTCCACTGTGCCATCTGATAGATTTTCAGATTTGGCTCAGGAAATAATTGGAACACTTTTCCTCCTGGACAAGTCCAGAGAAGCCTTGACATATCTGTATCTTCCAGTTCTCCGTCTTCTAGACCCCACATATGCAGGCCAAGATAAATCAATCAATCAATCAATCAATATTAATTAATTAATTAATTAAAACCCTTGTGTTTGCATTTGTCCTTCATTTCAAATTACCCCTATGACATGTTACACTTTTCACAATAATTCATTAATTAACTATCAGAATGATGGTTTCAGCAGCCCTTCAACCAGTCTTGGCACATAGTATTTGATGTTTCATTGTGATGATCACCGAGAGGCTTCTTCCTGCTATCACACCAGAAGATCATCTCTGACTCCCTTGGTATAAAACAGTATAAAGTGCTAACTGAATAGTTGCTATCAATGGTTATTGATAAGTAATATTTATTGGGTAGTTACTATTGATACAGGCCATGTATCTTACATGCATTATCTCTTTAACCTTCATAACTCAATGGGATAAAATGATTATTATTATCTCCCATTAACAAATGATGAAACTGGAACCAGCAGTTAGCGTAATGGCTATGTCGCTGGACTCCCACGTGGTTGACCGTGGTTCGCATCCTGGACCCGGTGGCTTAAAACTCACACCAGGCGCATGTGCGTGCGTGCCCAAGATCCCGAGAGGAGAATGGAGGAGAAGGGATTGCGGCGTGACCATCCCCCCTGGGGGGTGATTTCTCGCTTTCTGTCTCTGTGTCTCTCTCTGTCTGTCTGGCGAGCGCACGCGCCCTATAGCGAAAAACCTCTCCAAAACAAATGATGAAACTGAAGACTGGAAATATTAAGTAATTTGCCCAAGATCACACAGCTCCCGAATGACAGGACTTGTATTTGAACCCAGATAACTAAGTTCAGAACCTGCACCTGTAACTTTTATAATCTCCTGCCTTCTGCGATGAATTGACAGTAAGACATGAGGTGAAGGAGGTGGTGGTTAAGGCTCTGGACTCCCACATGGCTGACAGCAGTTTGAGTTCTAGACACACCAGGTGTGTATGTGTGCGTGCCCAAAATCCCAGGGGGAGAATGGAGGAGAAAGGATTGTGTGGTAGCCATCCTCCCCTCTGGGAGGTGTTTCTCACTTTCCCTCTCACTGTCCCTCTCTGTCTCTCTCTGGTGAGCACACGTGTGCTATGATGAAAATTTTTAAAAAGAAGAAAAAAGCGTTGGGGGGGTCAAAGAAGGAAGTTGTCAGTGGAGAAAGCTTCTTGAAGGAAGGACAAACTGAATGAAGCAAGAGAGATATATGTTTTAGGCAGGAAAGAAGTCTCTCGGGATCCCAAAATGGAACATCAGATCTCTCATCTTTGGGACTGCTTCTTTAAAACAGCAACATTCGGTCAACTTGGCCTGTTTGGTGAAGAACTCAGCACCTTAACAGGAGCCCATGGTATTGTATTGGGTTTCTAGCATCAGAATTAGGGAGGAACAACAGCAGTGGATTCCTGCAAGTCGCTGGACAAAGGGCTAGTGATCACCACACTGGCCACAAGATTTGCTTCAACAGTTGAGCTCGGTTTGCTGGACTGTGGCGGGGTGCTCCAGCAGTACAGACACAGAGAAGCATGTACCTGCAAGTCTATAGCCATTCACAGAAGCCTCAGGAAGAAGCTTCACTGCAGGTGAGTCACAGAAATGTGGGGCTTGGGGAAGAATTCAGTTCAAGGCTACGCAGGCTCCCAGCTGACAGCAGCGAGTCTTTCCTCTCCACCACCTGCCAAAGGCAGACATCCCTGACATGTGGCAAGTGCCTCTTACAGGTTCAGCCAGCCTTCTCCAGGTCCCATCTTGGGCATTCACTTGCTTGGCTGTGGATTCTGTCTGCCACCCAGATATCCAGCTGCCACCTGTTTATAAACACTGTATGCTTGTGTGAGTGTGTGTGACAAACCCTCCCACGAAGCAGAGGCAAACTAAGTGAGGCGAGCCCATTTATTGAGATCCCAGTGGCCTCTGCAATGTGGTCTCCCTGGGCTTAAAGTCTTTGTAGATCAGGCCAGCCAGGATCCCACAGTTCGAGTCCTGGACCTAGCTGCTCAGAAAACACACCAGGCACATGTGAGTGTGTGTGTGCCCAAGATCATCCCAAGAGAACAATGAAGGAGAAGGGATTGCAGCATGACCATCTCCCAGAGCAGTGGTGCTTTCTCATGTTCTCTCTCTCACCATATGGCAAATTTTTTAAAATAAGCCTACAATGACCTCATGTAGATTGAGCTGCTGTGAGGGTGGGGTGCTGTGGGAACCCGCTGAACTTGAAATTGGCTGGAAAGAGGCTGGGGAGGTACACTTAGTAGGACTAAGAGAACAAAATTGCTCCACTGTGCAGAATGGGGCAATTGAGGTTTAAGCCACTAGCTGGGTGCTCAGCATAGTTCAGCGGTTCGGGGAACGTATACAGCTATCCACAGAAATAACGTGAATTTCTGGGTTGACTGGCTCTGCATCTGTGTACATTCTTAGATCTGAGAGAGATCAGTGAGGCTCTCTGGGGAGCAGCGTGTCACATAAGCACTTCTTATCTGGGAACTGGTCAGAGGAATCACTCAGGGAAAGTTGGGCCAGTGTTGGCAGCTGAAGTCTGAACGGGAACATGTGTGCTCCCCAGGCCAGGCCTGGCTCTCACAGGCACTGGTGGAATTTCTGAGAGCATCGGTAACTGCACCTATCCCTTCTCTCCTAGCCTAGCTTGGCCTGGCCCAGCCAGGCTGCAGCCAGAGCCAGCCTGGGAAGAACTGGCCCACACTTCTGAGAACCAAGCTGAGGCCAGAAGGCGCACAAAGCCGGGGGGCTCCTTCTCTGCTCAGGAACTTGTGTGAGAAACCCCAGGCGCCTGTCACAGGCACTCTCAGCAATCATTGCACAGTTCGTTTTCTGACTTTTTGTTTTCTAAGTGTCCTGCTTTCTTTCATGAGAAGGAAAGAGAAAGACAAGCGCCCTCAACCGGGTCTCACGCTACAATCCACTCCCAGCCTTTCCAGCCAGGCAGGATCAAGGGAACCTAGAACGCACAGGTTGACTGGAGCCTGTGAGCTTCCACATGAGCCAGCGTGCCCTAAGCAGTGCTTTCCTGCTGCGCCACCAAGCCAGCCCCTCTTCCTGACTTCCGTTGTGGCCCTGCGTGTGGTTGCTCTCTTCCTGTACTTCCTGCCATTATTACTCAGTGAGCATCAGCAGCATCAGCATCACCCAGAAGCTTGTTAAAATGCAGAATCAGGGCCAGGAGATGGCAGGAAGGCTAAGGTGGCTTTATCCCACATGGCCAAATGAGTGGTTCAAGTCCTGGACCCAGCAGCTTGAAAAACATGCTGGGCATGTGTGCATGTACATGCCCCAAATCCTGGGAACATGGTGGAGAGGGGATTGTGATCGGGCCATGCCCACTGGGGGTGATTTCTCACTTACCTTTCTCTCTCCCTCTCTCTCTGGCAAGCACACATACCCTATAGCAAAAAACTTTTTTTTTTTGGAGAGGTTTTCGCGCGTGCGCTCGCCAGACAGAGAGAGACATAGAGACAGAAAGCGAGAAATCACCCCCCAGGGGGGATGGTCACACCGCAATCCCTTCTCCTCCATTCTCCTCTCAGGATCGTGGGCACACACGCACACGCGCCCAGCCTGAGTTTTAAGCCACTGGGTCCGGGACGCGAACCGCGGTCGACTACGTGGGAGTCCAGCGACATAGCCATTACACTAACTGCTGGTTCCCAACAAAAAACTTTTTTTAAAAAAATGCAGAGTCTCAAGTTCCATCAAAGATATAGTGGATCTCAACTTGCATAGTGATAAGATCTCCAGCCATCTGATTGCATCAAAGTTCGAGACACTGGTGCTTAGCAGCTGGCGTTATCCCTGTTGGAGTCATCTTCGTACAACTCAGCTTTTGTAGTCAGGTGCTTGGCAACAAGTAGGTGCTCAAAAAAATGTATGTTTTCACTTTTTATGTTAAATAATTGTAGACTTGGAGGGGCATGTGAGAAAAAAGTGCTCTGTTCTGCTGCCACCGCGAGAGGCGCTACCCACTTTCGTCCTCTCCGGCTCAAGATGGTGTCCTCCCGAGCAATTGGCAGCCTCCGATGCTTCACTGCCTTCAGGACCCTCCGCTCCCGAGGTTATATATGCCGTAACTTTTCAGGCTCTTCTGCTTTACTAACCAGGACCCATATCAGCTATGGAGTCAAAGGGGATGTGGCAGTTATTCGAATTAATTCACCCAATTCAAAGGTAAATACACTGAATAAAGAGCTACATTCAGAGCTCACAGAAGTAATGAATGAAATCTGGGCCAACGATCAAGTCAGAAGTGCCGTCCTGATCTCCTCGAAGTCAGGCTGCTTTATTGCAGGTGCTGATATCAACATGTTAGCCTCTTGCAAGACCTCTGGAGAAGTAACGCAGTTATCACAGGAAGGACAGAGAATGTTTGAGAAACTCGAGAAGTCCTCAAAGCCTATTGTGACCGCCATCAGTGGATCCTGCTTGGGAGGAGGACTTGAGCTTGCTATTGCATGCCAATACAGAATAGCAACAAAAGACAGAAAAACAGTATTAGGTACCCCTGAAGTCTTGCTGGGCATCCTCCCAGGATCAGGAGGCACACAGAAGTTGCCTAAAATGGTGGGCGTGCCTGCTGCTTTTGACATGATGCTGACTGGCAGGAACATCCGTGTAGACAGAGCAAAGAAGATGGGTCTGGTTGACCAGCTGGTGGAACCCCTAGGACCAGGAATAAAACCTCCAGAGGAACGGACAATTGAATACCTAGAAGAAGTTGCAGTTACTTTTGCTAAAGGACTAGCTGAGAAGAGGATCACTCATGAGAGAGAAAAAGGATTGATAGAAAAATTGACATCATACGCCATGACCATTCCATTTGTCAGGCAACAAGTTTATAAGAAGGTGGAATAAAAAGTGCAAAAGCAGACTAAAGGCCTTTATCCTGCACCACTGAAAATAATTGAGTCCAAGACTGGACTCGAGCAAGGGAATGATGCTGGTTCTCTCTCTGAATCTCAGAAATTTGGAGAGCTTGCAATGACCAAAGAATCAAAGGCCTTGATGGGACTTTACCATGGTCAGATCTTGTGCAAGAAGAATAAATTTGAAGCTCCACAGAGGGATGTGAAGCATCTAGCTATTCTGGGTGCAGGACTGATGGGAGCCAGCATCGCCCAAGTCTCCGTGGATAAGGGGCTGAAGACCATACTGAAAGATGCCACACTAGCCGGGCTGGGCCGAAGACAGCCGCAGGTGTTCAAAGGATTGAATGATAAAGTGAAGAAGAAAGCCCTAACATCATTTGAAAGAGATTCCATCTTCAACAACTTGACTGGGCAGCTGGATTACCAGGGTTTTAAGAAGGCCGACGTGGTGATCGAGGCTGTGTTTGAGGACCTCAGTCTTAAGCACAAAGTGCTGAAGGAAGTAGAAGCTGTGATTCCAGATCACTGTATCTTTGCCGTAAGACCTCTGCCCTCCCAATCAGTGAAATTGCTGCTGTCAGCAAAAGGCCTGAAAAGGTGATCGGCATGCACTACTTCTCCCCTGTGGACAAAATGCAGCTGCTAGAGATCATCACGACCGAGACGACCTCCAAGGACATGACCGCGTCAGCTGTGGCCATCGGTCTCAAGCAGGGGAAGGTCATCGTTGTGGTTAAGGACGGGCCTGGCTTCTACACCACCAGGTGTCTTGCGCCCATGATGTCGGAAGTCATCCGGATCCTCCAGGAAGGCGTTGACCCTAAGAAGCTGGATTCCCTGATCACAAGCTTTGGCTTTCCTGTGGGTGCTGCCACACTGGTGGATGAAGTTGGCGTGGATGTTGCGAAACATGTGGCAGAAGATCTAGGCAAAGCCTTCGGGGAGCGGTTTGGGGGTGGAAACATAGACCTGCTGAAGCAGATGGTGTCCAAGGGCTTCCTGGGTTGCAAATCTGGGAAGGGCTTTTACATCTACCAGGAAGGTGTGAAGAATAAGAGTGTGAATTCCGACATGGACAGTGTTTTGGCAAGTGTGAAGCTGCCACCTAAATCTGAGGTCTCCTCTGACGAAGACATCCAGTACCGCCTGGTGACAAGGTTTGTGAATGAGGCAGTCTTGTGCCTGCAGGAAGGGATCTTGGCCACGCCTGCAGAGGGAGACATCAGAGCCGTCTTCTGCCTCGGCTTCCCCCCTTGTCTTGGAGGTCCCTTCCACTTTGTGGATCTGTATGGTGCTCAGAATATCATGGACCGGCTCCGGAAGTACGAGGCTGCCTATGGAAAGCAGTTCACCCTGTGCCAGCTGCTCCTGGACCATGCCAGCAGCCCTAGCAAGAAGTTCTACCAGTGAGCAGGCCACGGGCCCTGTTCAGTCAGCGCACTACCCTGCACAAGGCTGCTGCTTCTCCACCAATCAGGTGTCTAGATTTATCCCAGTAACCAGAGGAAGGCGGAATTGGGCATTAGGTTGCACCTTGATTAAAAGTGCCTTCAGCTCTGACCACCTCTCCGTCCCGGTGAAGTCTGACTGTGAAGAGTTTGCACTTCATGTTGGAAGGTGGAGCCCACTGTGCTCATTTGATAAGGCCCAACGCCCAAAGCAGCAACACAGAGCCATCTGGAGCCATCTTTGCTACCTGTTCCTCCCAGGAAGCCAGTGGTGATCACTGGTGGGGAGGACAGTTTGGCATCCAGCCAAACACAACAATAAAAACCAAATCAGCCTCTCTAAAAAAAAAAAATAATAATAATTGTAGACTCGGAGAAAAGTTGAAAAATAGAGTGTCCACGTAGACCCTCACCTGACCACCCTAATATTAAAAGCTTGCATAAACCACAGTGACAATTGTCAAACTGACATGGGTAAAGTAACATCAGTGAAGATTCATCTAAATCGCTGATCCTTGTCAAATTCCACCGGTTTCCCCCCTAATGTTCTTTTCCTGTTCTGGATCCCTTATAGCTTTTAGTCATTGAGTCTCTTCAATTTCTCGTAATAGTTCTTCAGTCTGCCCTTATCTTTCATGACCTTGACTCTTTTAATGAGTATTCTTCTACTTTGTGATAGTCTTTCTCCCATCTTGGGTATGTCTGCTGTTTTCTTGTGATAAGACTGATGTTAAGCATTTTTGGTAAGAATACCACAAAAGTGACAGTGTGCCCCTTCTAGAGCATCATTTCATGGAGTACATAATGTCAAATGTTTTTTAAAATTTATTAATAATTGTTTATTTAATTTAATTTATTATTATTATTATTATTATTATTATTATTTTAATTTGCTATAGGATAAGTGCACTCACCAGAGAGAGAGAGAGAGAAAGCCACCAGGCTCAGGACCCGAACCATGGTCAGCCATGTGGGAGTCCAGCGCCTTAGCCACCATGCCACCCACTGGCCCCAGGAAGTCAGATGTCTTACTGGTGAGGTTAACCTTGTCTGCTGGATTTCTCCACATTAAAAGTACTACTTACCCTTTCTTCTCTAATTAATATGTCAGGCCAGCCAGTGGCATGGTGGTTAAGTTGGCTTGAAAAACATGCCAGTATATGTGTGCATGCCCAAAATCCCAAGAGGAGACTGGAGAAGAAGGGATTGCGGCATGGTTATCCTCTCTGGGGGATGATTTCTCACTTTCTCTCTCTGTCTCTCTCTAGCAAGTGTACATGCCCTATAGCAAACGAAAATAAATAAATAAATATTGAGTCATTGGCAAAGTCATGACACATTTTGCCATAGAAAAACAGAAAAATATTGGGATTAGGACCACTGAAGACCTTCTGCCCAGACTTCACCCTCCCGCCCCACAGACTGAGCCAGGACAAGCCAAACACCAGCCATCTATATCTGAGTTCTGAGTAGCCCCTTTCAGGGATTAGGACCACTGAAGACCTTCTGCTCAGACTTCAAACTCCTGCCCCCTGCCCAGATCAAGCCAGCATCCACACACTGAGTTTCTAGATAGGTCTCAGTGCACAGTAGCCAAATATCTGAATACTTTCAGGGTCAGATTAACTCTCAATTTCCATTGAATCTGCTGCACAAAGGAAGAAAAATGGTACTGTTTAGAGATTGCAGTTCACCTCCTCCTGCATGCCTCTGAATGTTCAGATTTAACTTCAAAAACTAGGAAGAAACATATAATTCATCAGATGACTAGAAACCACTGCAGAGGCACAAGAAATATGTAAAACCAAGAAAATATCTCTCCCCTAATGGAAAAGAATAACTCTTCATCCTCCAGAGACAATACAAGGGAACTCATGGAAATGTCAGATAAAGAATTTAAAATACTCATAGTGACAAAGCTAATAGAGATGCAAGAGAAGAGAGACAACAAACTCCAGAAAATGCAGAAGAAAGGAGACATTGAGTTCCAGGAGTTGAGGAGGTTCTTACATGATCTAAAAGAGAAAATACACACCATAAAAAAGAATCAAATGGAATTGTTAGAGATGAAAGCTGTAATACAGAAAATCAAAACCTTCCTTGAAAGGATTAAAAGCAGATTTGATCATGCAGAAGATCAAATCTCAGATGTAGAAGACAGAACCTCTGACCTAGAAAATTTCACAAAAAGACTGAAAAAATAACCCCAAAAATGAGAATAACATATGAGTAATACTAGATGCCATTAAATGCCCAAACATCTGGATCATTGGTATTCCAGAAGGTGAAGAAACTAATAAGGGCATTGGGACCAGCAGTTAGTGTAATGGCTATGTCGCTGGACTCCCATGTAGTCGACCGTGGTTCGAGTCCCGGACCCGGAGGCTTAAATTCATGCTGGGCACATGGGTGTGCATGCCCAAGATCCCGAGAGGAGAATGGAGGAGAAGGGATTGTGGCATGGCCATCCCCCTTGAGGGGTGATTTCTCGCTTTCTGTCTTTCTGTCTCTCTTTGTCTGGCAAGCGCACGCACCTTATAGCAAAAACCTCTCAAAAAAAAAAAAAAAAAAAGAAAAGAAACTAATAAGGGCATTGATAACCTATTCCATGAAATTCTGGAAGAAAACTTTCCAAATCTAGAGAGGCACTCAAATATCCAGACCCAAGAAATACAAAGGACCCCCACATAGAATCAACCCAAGAAGATCTTCTCTAAGGCACTTCATAACCAGATTGACCAAAACCACAGAGATAAGACACTAAAATTGGCAATAGAGAAACATCAAGTTACTTTCAAAGAATATCCCATCAGGCTAACATCAGACCTCTCATTGGAAACAATGCAAGCAAGGAAAGAAAGGGAAAATATATTCAAAATGGAATATATTTAAGTAGAAAACAATTCCAACCAAGAATACTATACCCAGCAAGATATCCTTCATATAGGAAAAAAAAAAAAGCCAAAAACATTCTCAGAAAACAAAAACTGAAAAAATTTATCAACACCAGACTAGCTCTCCAAGAAGTGCTGAAGGGAGTGCTATACCAGGAAAAAAAAAAAAAAACTGAAGTCAGACACATAGAAATAAGAGTACAAAAAACAATGAAGAAAATGGCCAGCCTAATGGTAGGGACAAGTCTAGAGTTGAATGTTAACTTCCGGAGTTTAAATGGAAAGATCAGACCACAGTAACACTGCGAATTCAATAGAAGAGAGATTAATTACATAAGAATGAACTGGTGAAATAGAATTGTATGCCTTTCGACTAAAACATTACTGATTTTCTTCTATGCTTTTTTTTCCATATTTTAAATTTTTTGTCTTCTCTTGAATTGTTGATAGTTTCATCTACCTACTATTTGAACTGAATCCTAACCTTTTTTCCTGGCTTTAAGTCTTAAGCAAATTTCTCTGAACATTTTTTGAGTTTAATCTATTAAAACTAAAATTGTTTCTCTTTAAATTAAAAAATTCATTAAAAAATAACTATTTAATGACTGCAGTAAGCAATATAGCCCCAGCGAGGTGCTACTTTATAATACGTGTACTTAACTCCCTTAGGTTTGTGCCTAAAGTCAGACGTGTTCATATATATGTATATGTCAGCTGTGCTTGCTATTGAAAGTTTTTAGATTAATTAAGATCTTTAGTGAATCAATAAAATGTGAAAGAAAAAGGCATGGAAAACAACTATAGATAGCAGAGACAGTGTGGGAGGAGAGTGGGAAATGGCAGAGGGTGAGAGGGAGGGAGGGAGGGAATCAAGGGGGGAAAAAAGCAAAATATATAAGAAACAAGAAATGGAAAGTTATTCGTTGACAATAACGTGTATGATAATACCCCTGATTGAGCCAATATACAATGCATTCTGGATGGAAAATCTCATTTCATATACTGTATTGACATACAGTGAATGAATGTAAATAAATACATAAGTAAATATTAAAAAGATAAAAAAAGAATGTAACAAGGGCAAATAAAAAAAAGAAAGAAAAACAGAAAAATATGTCTTGACTTTTCCAACGACCCAATTTTTTTTTTTTTTAGAGGTTTTTGCTATAGGGCGCGTACGCTCGCCAGACAGGCAGAGAGAGACAGAGAGACAGAAAGAGAGAAATCACCCCCCAGGGGGGATGGCCACGCCACAATCCCTTCTCCTCCATTCTCCTCTCGGGATCTTGGGCACGCACGCACACGTGCCCGGCGTGAGTTTTAAGCCACCGGGTCCAGGACTCGAACTGTGGTTGACTACGTGAGAGTCCAGCGACATAGCCATTACGCTAACTGCTGGTCCCACGACCCAATATTTTAGGGGAGATATTTTAGAACTCTGCAAATATCCTGATTCTCATCAAACTTTCTTCCACTAATTCTTAGCATCCATCAAGTGGATCTCTTTTAATTATTATTGTTATGTGGGGCTGGCAAGTGGCATGGTGATATAGGGCGCTGGACTCCCACATAGCTGACCATGGTTCAAGTCCTGGACCTGGCAGCTTGCTTTCTCACTCTCTCTCTCTCTTACACACACACACTCTGTCCCTCTCTGGTCAAATCAAAATAAATAAATAAAATAAATCATTAAAAAGTTAAATAAAAAATGGTCTCAAAAAATTATTATTGTGGGAACCAGCAGTTAGCGTAATGGCTATGTCGCTGGACTCCCACGTAGTCGACCGCGGTTCGCGTCTCGGACCCGGTGGCTTACAACTCACGCCGGGCGCATGTGCGTGCGTGCCCAAGATCCTGAGAGGAGAATGGAGGAGAAGGGATTGCGGCGTGACCATCCCCCCTGGGGGGTGATTTCTCGCTTTCTGTCTCTATGTCTCTCTCTGTCTGTCTGGCGAGCGCACGCGCCCTATAGCGAAAAACCTCTCCAAAAAAAAAAAAAAAAAAAAATTATTATTGTTATGTTTGCCTAATGTTAATTAATTAATAGCATTTATTAATTGAAATGCTTTTGGGGAAAAAAAAAGTGTTCCTCCCTTTATTTATTTATTTATTTATTTATTTTTGGCTTTTACCATGGGGCTGTGTGCTTGCTGGAGAGAAACAGAGAGAAAGAGAGAAGTCACTCCTGGGGGTGGCCATGCCACAATTCCTTCTCTGTTGTTCTCTCAGGATTCTGGGCATGCATACTCATGCATCATGCATGATTTTCAAGCTGTCGGGTTTGGGCCTCAGACCCCGGTCAACCATGTGGAAGTCTGGCACTTTAACCATGACGCCACCTACTGGCCCTGCTTCTTCCCCGTTTTTAATGCAATTACTTATTTCAGTAGGGACTCAGGTTTATGTATTTTATCCTATGGGTTATATAATTCAGTGTTACCATTATTTCATGTTGTAGCTTAGATTGTTCCAGCCACTGGGTGCTCCTACAAGTTGACTGTTGTGTCCTCCTGACACACACGCCCTTTTCTAAGCACTTCCTTCCTCTCTGGTGCCACAGATCTTTCAGACTCATCTCGTTCAGTGAAGTTTGAATGAGGGGCCAGAAGCTGGCACAGTGGTAAAACACACATTTCGAGAGATGGACCCGCATGGGAAGGTTGTCGTTTCTGGTCTGCACTCACCTTTCTCTGCGTGCACACACACGCCCATGATCCAGGGCTGGCTGAAGCTGGGCGTGGGTGAACAATGGCCTCAAGACCCTGTTGGGGTGCTGGCCCTCTCTCACTCATGGAAAAATAAATAAACTTTAAGATTATGTTGGAATGAATGGTAGAATAATTTTTTTTTGTATCTTAAAGCGTATGTGTATGTGTGTGTGTGTGTGTGTGTGTGTGTGTGTGTGTATAGGGTCATCAGAAAAGTCATGACACATTTTTGCATACAAAAACAAACATATATCATGACTTTTCCGATGACCCAATACATACAGCCTTCCTGTGATTCCCCAACAAGGAGGCTGTATCTAATCCAGTTCCCAAAAGGGAGGAAGAACAGAATATGTTCAGGTGACACGTTGAATCACTCACCTCCACTGCTCTTTAAATGTCAAGGAAAACTGGAGACACCTTTAATCTCAAGACAAAGGAAGCTGTATCCGTGGAAACTGTAGGCCGGGGAATTAGCTTGTCCTGAAAGTTCAACTCGTGGATCTGCCGCCTCTTCCAGGCACTGTGAGACACTGCTTGCGACGCATGTGCTGGAGCCGGATGCCTGGGTATGAATCTGTACAGCTACTTACTGTGTATACGCCCTATGCCTCAGTTTCCCCATCAGTAAAATGCAGGTGATAATAGTGCAGGCCACAGAATTGTGTAATGACAAAGTTTAAATGTTTCAGTGGTTTAGAACAGTCGATGGTACACATAAATATTCAATAACCATTACCCAGAAGCCTGGCATTTCCAGTAATTAGCTCACCCTGTTGAAATCCATTCAGCAATTATTTATTGAGTGCTTCTATTGTAGCACACACTGTAGCGAATCCTGTGGTCTCAGCAGTGAACAAGAGACAACACTGAACCAGCCCTGTGGCAGGGCGATTAAGAACAGCGCACAGGGATCTGGATCCCCCATGGCCTACTACAGTTCAAACCCTGACCCTGATGACTTGAAAAACATGCCAGGCGCATGTGTGAGTGTGCCCAAGATCTTGACGGAATGGAGACACGTAGGAAAAGGACCTGTGGTGTGACCATGCCCCATTGGGGGATGCTTTCTCCCTCTTTCTCTCTCTCTCTTCTCTCGCAAGAATGCGTGCCCTCTGGTAATTAAAAATGAGAAAGACCAGGACCAGCAGTTGGCATAATGGTTATGTTGCTGGATTCCCAAATAGTCGACTGCGGTTCAAGTCCTGAATCCAGCAGTTTGAGACTCATGCTGGGCTTATGCACATGTGTGCCCAAAGTCCTCAGAGGAGAATGGAGGAGAAGGGATTGTGGTGTGGCCATTTCCCCTTTTGGGTGATTTCTTGCTTTCTGTCTGTCTTTCTCTGTCTTTCTAGCAAGCAAACATGCCCTATAGCAAAAATCTCTCTTAAAAAACAAATGAAAGAGAAAGACAACATCACTATTCTCACAGAGCTTGCATTTTCCTAGATAAAAACAATCTATCCTACAAAGACAAATACTTTTTAAGACAATAGTATGGACAATGGAAACAGCTACATCTTTATCATCCAGCAACACCATTCACCTTTTCCTACTCTAAGTATCCATTTCCCTCCAGAAGCCATTCTCTGGTGTCATGTGACTCCAGCCTTAGCCAATCAAAACATTGTGTTCCTTAACCACAGTGATTGGCTCAGGCAAAGACACATGACCCAATCAGCACCAGTAGGACCTTTGCTGCCAGGACTCCTAAAGATAAGAATGTCATGAAAGCCAGGCCATTGCATAGTAGCCCTGCCCTGCTCAAGAGAACCTGAATCCCACATGGCGACCTTGATTTGAATCCCGGGTTAGTCAGCCTGAAACATGCTAGGCACGCAAACAGGACCCCCATGCTGAGCCCCTCTTCTCACTTGAGCATGTCTTCATCCCTGCTCAGGCATCAAGGCCCCCACCACACTCTGTTACTTCCCACCTCCAGTCCACCTCCACCCAACTTCCTCCCCAGGAAACCCCTGTCCAAGGACCGCAGTCAGCTGGCCTCCCCATCCTCTATAGAGCTGGAGCCTGTCCCTCCTGCTCACTTGCTTGGCTCCCAAACTCTTCTGCCCAAACCCTCACGTCTGGGTCTGGCTGAATTCCCAGCCCTGTTTTGCCTCTCATGGCCCTGCCTTCCCTTGTCCAGAGGACTGTGAGGCTGAAGCCAGACTCAAATGGCCATCAGGAGAAAACTATTTCCAACCTAGGAGTCCCATCGAAGCTCACACTCTAGGGCCACCCTCCTTTTATTCCCTAATCTTCCGTCCCTAATGTCTTCCTGTAATTGCAGACCTGGCCCCTTCAGGGTGGACTCAAGGATCTTGACTCTCCTTCCCTTGTGTCTGGTAGAAAGCCCTGTGCGGAGCTGGCATCATAGTGCCGTGGGAGCCAGAGCCCACGTGTTCAACCGCAGCTCACAGCCCAGCCCCAGAAGCTTGAAAAACACACTGGGCAGGGACCAACGGATGGTGTAACGGTTCTATCACTAGACTCCCACACAGTCGACTGCGGTTCGAGTTCCAGACACTGTGGCTTAAAACTCACGCTGGGTGCATGTGTATGTGTGCCCAAAATCCTGAGAGGAGAATGGAGGAGAAGGGATTGTGGCATGGCCATCCCCCCTGGGGGGTGATTTCTCACATTCTGTTTCTTTCTCTCTCTGTCTCTCTGGCAAGCGCACACGCCCTATAGCAACAAAACAAAACAAAAACTCTTAAACACACACTGGGCACATGTGCATGCATACCCCAAATCCTGATGGCATGGAGAAGCCCTTTCTCTTTAGTGTGCCCATCCCTGGTTCCACACTGGCACTGCCAGCAGCCCTGTGGGGCCTCAGGCAACCCAGAAGAGCTGCCCATGACTACATGGATTTGCAGCTGCAAATGCAAAGCCGTGATTTGTTTTGAATGGATTGTGGCTCTGGGAGAAAGCCTGGGATGCAAATCTGCCATAAGTGGGGCTGCAGATGGGAAGCAGATGTGGGGAGGCTGAAAGTCCCGGCTCCTGTGCCTAAGACCCACCTTGGAGAGCACATGCCTTCTGCTGCAGAATGTTGAGGGGCAAAGCTGCACTAGGACGCCCTGGAAACCCCCCACCCCCAGGAGCCAGTCTGCTCAACTGTCGCTCTCTCTGCTCAGGAGCAAGGCACTTCTGCATTCTTAAAGGTTATGTCTGTTCTCCCTGCCTCTCCGCTGCCTCTCTCTGCACCGCCTCCCACTTCACCATCTCTGTCTTCATGTTACTGCCTGTCTTACCCTGTCTGTCTCCCACTCCCAGACCTTCTCTGACTCCATGTCTGTCCTCGGTCTCTGCCTCTCCCTCCCTCCCTCTTCCTGGCTGCTTCCCAAGGCCAGTGCCCTTACCCTCCATGCTTGGATAAGTCTGCCAATCGGCTTGAGCCCCTGGGGTGAGGAACAGGAAGAACAGGCCAAGGGCAGACAGCAGCCCCTGTTCCATGAAGGAAAGCTATTTCTAGCCAGAGAGGCCTGGGCGGGCTGAGGCCAAGAATTTCTCACTTACCCGCAGGGCTGGATATTTAGTCTGCGCTGGGGAGGGCAGGTGGCAAGCAGCCTGGAGCTCCCAAGCCTGAAAGAGCAGCTTCTCCTGAGCTGCAGGTCCCATTTAGTGTGACATCTCTCGCCTGCGCTGGCCTGGGCCCGGTGTACTCCAGACCTGGGAGAGGCAGCGCAGCTGTGTACACCGTCACGTTTGCCCCAAGGACACAGGCTCAGGTGAAGGGTAGGCAGGACAAGATGGAGCTTGTTTTGTATCCTCCACCACTCTCTAAAGAGCTAGGAGCAGCCCCTCCCTTTCAACCCTACAGGGGCCCCAGACAGGCTCTAAAGGAGAATGTGCTTTTTCTTTGGCTCATATACAGTGGAAATCCTTTACCCAGTTGATACAAGTTCCATGTCCAGTTGTCGTTTATTTCCTTTATGGGTCTGTCCACAGCCCTCTGAGCTCTCAGTCAGGATCTTGAGACCATCTGTGGTATGACCCACCTGCGGTATGGCCACTCACAATCTCACAAATTAATTGTTGTGTCATACACAGGCTGTGAATGCAATTTTGGGGGGCAAATTGAGGGACCCATTGAAAACCACCCAAAACTAGAATGCCGCCATTCCCAGGAGACTGGAACCATCCAGAGGGCAATTTCACAAGTGCTTCTGTGCTGTGAATGAGGATGCTATCGAATGCAGCAGGGGTCTGTCTCCCTGGCACTGTCCAAGTCTGCCCAGGGGCTGTTTCTCCTCACCAGGATCCACAGGCACCTCATCATCCCCAGCACCGGAGCAGCACTGAGCAGGCGGGCACCCTAAGACATGGTCCCAGAAGGCTTAGCAATTTGTGGGCGGCCAAGCTCTTAGCTCTGGAAGCCTTCATGCATTGAGCACTATTATGTATGTGCCCAATACGATGCAAGGGGGTGTGAGTGCTGAGCAAAGCAGACAGGGTGTCTCCACTCATGAAGGACACGAACAGGGTGCTGAGACCTGAAATAACCAGGGACGCCTTAGGAGAGCAAGTCGCAACTGAGGAAGGCCTTGGACAGGTCACAGCAGTTGTCTCCGAGCTTCAGTCTCTCCACCCGTAAATTAGCAGTGATAACAGGGGGCTGGTAAGCATTATTTTTTAGTTTAGTTTTTTGTCATAGGGTGGGCGCCACCACACCCGATTATTTTACTTTAGTTTTTTGCTATGGGGCATGTGCACTCCCCAGAGAGAGATGGGTGGGGGCAAGGGGGAGAGAAATTACCCCAGGGGGAATGACCACGCTGCAATCACTTCTCTAATTTCAGGATTTTGGACATACATGCCCACATGCCTGGTGTGGCTTTCAAGCTGCCAGGTCTGAGACTCGAACCATGCAGATGGTCATGTGGGATCCAGCGCCTTAACCTCTACACCACCTGCTGTACAGGGCTATTTTAAGGTTTCAATGATATAATCGGCACATGGTGACTTGTAGTGCTAATAAACTGCTAATGAGGACCACACAGCTAAAGCAGTCAGCAGACAGTACATGGGGACAGCAGATGCTGTCAACGCTCTGCCTACATGTCCTTGGATCCCGCAGCATGTCAGGACACAGGGCACACTCCCAGCAGCCAGCCCTGCCTCTCTCATCAGTGGGCTGCCCTCAGGCTGCCGGCAGCTGCTTTGGCCACCTGCAAGGAGGGCAGGCAGGTCTGGAAGGTAAGTTACTCCCCGAGCCCCCACAGGCTGTCCCTGACCAGTGACTGCAGAGTGGGGGAATACACACCTACTCAGTCCCCAGGGCTCCCTGCAGACCCAACCACTCACCTTCCTGGCCCTAGGAATGACATTGTATCCTGGCTTGGCAGTCTTATCTTCCCAGTCCCCTCCTCCCACGCCTGGGAAGATTTCGAAGAAATCTCTACTTGCATACAAATCCTTGTTGCATGATCTGCTTCCCGGGAACACAATTTAAGACCCTGGGAAATGCCAAGTAAACATTAGGAGGTGTCTTCTAAACTGTGTGACCCAGTCTTCCTGCAGAGCTGCCCTCTGGTCAAAGCAAGTCCTCCCAAGTTTCTAAGGCATCATTACCACACAATAGCCTTCTTCTTCTTTTTTTTTAATTATTATTTATTTTATTTTACTTATTATTTTTTTCTTTTTTCTTTTTACTTATTTATTTTTTGCTATATGGCATGTGCACTCGCCAGAAAGAGACAGAGAGACAGAAAGTGAGAAGTCACCCCCCCAGGGAGGATGGCCACGCCGCCATCCCTTCTCCATTATCCTCTTGGGATCTTGGGCACGCACACACATGCACCCAGCGTGAGTTTAAGCCACCGGGTCTGGGACTCGAACCACGGTCGGCTACATGGGAGTCCAGCGACATAGCCATTACACTAACTGCTGGTCCCACTTATTTTTTAAGAGTGTCTAGGAACAGAGACAGACAGAGGGAGAGAGAGAATGCACCCCTGTAGGGTCTGGTCATACCACAGTTACTTCTCCTCCATTTCTCCATCCTGTTTGGATTTGGGGCACACACATACACATGTCCAGGTTGCTAGGGAGGGAAAGAGATAGAGAAAAAGGGAGGAGGAGAAAGTACCACCCTCCCCAGTGGGGCATGGTCACACTGCAAGTCCTTCTCCATTTCTCCATCCTGTTGGGATTTGCGGCACACATGCATATACACCTAGGATGCTTTACGAGCTGCTGGGGTAGGGATTCAAACCACACCATATGGGATCTGGCTCCCTTAAGCATGAGGTCATGGGGCCAGCCCCACAACTGCCCCTCACTCTGAGGGAACCTGTGCTCCTTGTATTCTAATATAACAAAGGCCAGCACCATGAGAAGTTGATGGGATGGCCCCTGGCAAGTAGTTCTCAGCTCTCAGTTAGGAAACTGTGGGAGCTGCTGGCTTCAGGAATCTGTGTTCCTTCCTCTAGGGACCCACAGGACACCCAAAGATGACATAAAATGCCTATTTACTGGCTGCCATTTTCCTCTATCCCTGGGAACCCCCAAGGTCATCTTGAAGTTAAGCCTTCACTGCCCGTCCTCCCATATCCACCAGTGGGGAGACCATGGACCCACACTGGGCAGAGACACAAGCAGCTGGTGGGGCCAGATTCAGATGCTGGTCTGGATTAGTTTTCTGGACTTTGTGCTGTTTGTAATATTCACCAGCTTCTCAAATGTTCTAATTTGTCATGACTTTTTTTTTCTTATTCCAAATAAACATTCTCCTTCATACCTAATTTTGAAAGCATTTTCTTAGATGGTTCCCATAATTACAGAAGCTGTAAGCAACAGACAACCTCAATATGCTTTGGCCATCTGATGATTGGAAGACTTTTTCACAAACTAGCTTCAGACTTCGGAACATCTCGATCCTTGTTTCTTTTCTCTTGTCTTCATATTTCTGTTGCTGGGTGTGATGGTTGCTGTCCCTGCACCTGTCACTGTGTAAGGTGAATCAACAGAGCATGTGGTAGAGACATCCCTAAAAGCCATTTATAGTCAAGATGGCTAGCAGTAAGTATATTCCACAACCTAAATGTATTACACATCACTCAGCAAAATGTTCTCCCAGCATAACCAAATGAATATATATACACCCCCAAATGCCACAGCCACCCCTCCCATGACATGAAGGGAGGTATAACAGAGGAGAAATCAGGGTGGACAATTACTACAGTTAAGAAAAATCTACTGGTGCCGGCAGGTTGCATGGTAGTTAAGGGCACTGTACTCCCACAGGGCTGACTGTGGTTCAAGTCTCGAAACTGGCGACTTGCTTTCTCACTTTCCCTTTCTCTCTCTCACTCTTTCGCTCTGCCCCTCTCTGGTCAAATTAAAATAAATAAATAAAGTTAAATTTTTTTTTTTTTTTTTTTTTTTTTTTTTTTTTTTTTTTAAAGAAAAACTTACCTTAGCAAATACAACTGAAAAATTACATATGACCTTGGAAGGTGCAAGCCTTCTTAGCGTCTCAGGAACTCAGCCTCTGGTAGCTAGACTTGCTGTAAGGATTAGACACAGTATTTTAAGGACTGGGTTTAAGCCCCATCCTGTGTATATAAAGGATGACGGTGGCTCAGTATTGCTCCAGCCTCTCCTTTTTCTTGGTGCCCTTCCGTCTAAATCCATGTCAGAAAGACCCTGTAGCACCACCAGGCAAGGCAAAGGAGGGACAGCAAATGGTGACTTTGGTCACTGCTGCCCTATAATGAGTTTGACCCATGAGGTTTGGACTTAATTGCAGGACTTACAGTAGTAGTCTCTAAGCCCAATTGCTCCTCTTAATTTACCTTTTGTTTATCTTTTTTATTTTTAGTTTTTGCTATAGGATGTGTGCACTCGCTGGAGAGAGAGAAAGTGAAAAAGCACCTTCCAGAGGAGATGGCTTGCAAGTTAGGGTATGCACAGACACACACACACACACACACACACACACACACATATCCAGTGAGTTTTTCAAGGTTCTGGGTTCGAGACTTGAACTCAGAGCCAGACATGTGCGATCCAACCGCCTTAACCACTATACCACCAACCTCCTTAATTTTTAAAAACAAAATTTCTTCTAGAAAAATCCCAGATTCATTTTTGCTGACCAGAAGAGCAAAGAGATTTGGTTACACCCAGGCAAGGTCAAGGACAGAGTCCAGAGTGAGCCAGTCCAAGTGGGACATGCAATGCCAGCACTTATTCTTTATTCCACACCCATTATCCCATGTGAGCTTCATGCTCCTTCAGTGGGGTATACTGTCATGTGTGTTAGTATCAATATTTTCCAATTAAAGGGGGACGAAACAACTTCTGCAAACGTATACACCACTAAGTGGCAACGTTGGTATTTAATCCAGATCTTCCAAACTGAAATCCACAATAGCCAAGCTTAGCTGTGGATACTGGTTTACCTTTGCCAATAATAATGATAACAGCTGTTATGCTTTTGTTTGTTTTAGGCTTCAGTGCAAGCATTTGTCATGAATTCTCTTCTCTAGTCCTCACCTCTGACATGAGTGGGTTCTGAAGGGGAAAGAGGCTGGACTGACCAAGATGGGCAGCACCCTTCATGCCTGAATGGCATAAGCAAAGGAACAAAGGTGCGCACAGAGCGTGTCTTCTGACCACGCTCCGAGAGCTGGCAGTTCTTGCTGAGCCACTGTCCTTGGGCCTCTGGCCTAACCAGGTAGGCTCCCAGGGCCTGTCGACCCCTAGATTGATGTGAAGATCAAATGAGTTAACACTCTTCTTAGAGGAAAGGGGCTGCCCTGGAAGCAGCAGCTGGAGGTATCCTGAGGCCCGTCTTTAGCCAAATATTGATAGTCTGCTTCTCTGCAAGAGAGTCCTACCAGAGTGAAGTGGTATGTCAGGGAGGCTTCCAATTTCCTAGTGATGGGTTGGGCTTCTACCCCTCAGCTTTGAAGCTTAATGGGGCTCCTGGCACCCCAAAGACCTTGGCCAGCTCTTGCCCTTTAGCCTCTTTTGTGCCTGGAGCCTGGGCGACTCCTAAGGCACTGCCTCTGCTTAAGTTGGGAGATGGAGAAGTGCCTCCTGCCCTGGAGGGAGGGAGAGCGCAAGTTCTGCCCTGAGTGGCAGCAGAAACCTCCAGTCCTGAGGCACAGGATAGAATTGAGGGTGCCTGCCAGACTGCCCCTGGAAGCCAGAAGCCCACAGTCTACCTGCCCGCTTTGGAGAGGGGCAGGACGCTAGCAACTCTTTCCCAGAGTTCTCTGAATCTGACTGTGCTGCTCCCAAACCCCACCTCCTTCAAACCTACATGAGATGAGGTGTTGGAGCCAACTTGACATCTAAACTCTCTTTGGACATGCACATTACTTCTTTGTATCTCAGTTTCCTCATCTGCAAAATGGGAATACTGTCTTCAGCTTAGAGGTGGATGTGAAGATTGAATGAGTCATCACAAAGTGCTTAGAACGGGGCCTGGCACAGAATAAGCCTCTCTTAGCTGTTAGCTATTATTGCTGTATTATTACAAGAGGCCCGAGAGTGCTCCCTTAGGTCCCCCATATTTTCCCTTGAGGTGTGTTCTGTCACTTACAATGGGTTGAGACCGCAGGATGGTGCTGTGACTAGCCGCCAGCACCAGCATGTTGCTTCTCCTCTGGCCCCCTCCAGTTCCGGGCTAGTTTCACTGCTCCAACCCGCTGTGTCTGTTTCAGTTTATACACAGCTGCAAGCTGGAGAAGAGGTGTTTAATACCTCATTAGCACCTCCCAACTGCTCCTCCTGGGCACTAATCGCTTCAGCTTGCTCCCTCTGGAGGACTCTGAGCAGCCTTTGAAAAGCAAGCCACGTGATAACCCAGAGACTTCCCCAACTGGTCCCAACTCCCTCCCTTGGGCTGTTCCTTTTTACCCAGCAAAACAACTTACTGGTTAGATTTTAGTGATATATAAAACAGGTCAGATTCTTATTCCTTCTGTAGCATCTAAAACCAAACCTTCACGTAGTCTCTCCCAGAGCCTTCCTCTTCCCTGTCCCACACCTGCAGACCTGCACCGTCCCATGCCACTCCTGGTTTGGTACAGGAATCAGGCCAGACAGCAAGAGTCCAAATTCGAAGCAGATGTTTGGGATGGTGAGTGAGACTGGGGTGGAGACAATAGAAAGGATGTGGATCCTACTAGAACTTCTTGTTGCTCTGACCTACTGCCAAGGCTGAGAAAAATAGAGAGACTGTTCCTGTTAAATACCCAGCTGCTACTCATGCCAAGCTTTCCTGGGCCGCAATCCTCGGAGTCTCTGGCTTGGTTTCCAAAGTTCTCCATATCCCTTTCCCCATCATGCCAAGCCCCTAAGCCCAGCCTTACCCCCAAAAGTCAGGAGTGGAGTGGAGTTTCGCTCCCCCCACCCTGTCCCACTCCACACCTAATCCACAATTATATTTTTGGAGCAAAAACTCAAGATATGGTCCGACAAAAGTTTTGTGCTGATTCTGGGCATGAGGCTGTCCGGAAGACACAGATTGGGGGCCAAACAATCGAATTTTCAAGAGCTAGGGGGAACCAGCAGTTAGCGTAATGGCTATGTTGCTGGACTCCCACGTAGTTGACCGCGGTTCGCGTCCCGGACCCGGTGAATTAAAACTCACGCCAGGCGCGTGTGCGTGCGTGCCCAAGATCCCAAGAGGAGAATGGAGGAGAAGGGATTGCGGCATGACCATCCCCCCTGGGGAGTGATTTCTTGCTTTCTGTCTCTATGTCTCTCTCTCTCTCTGTCTGGCGAGCGCACGCACCCTATAGCGAAAAATCTCTCAAAAAAAAAAAAAAAAAGAGCTAGGGAGGTAAGAGGTCAGAAGTGCTTCAGCTAGAACGTCTGTGGAGCATGCAGATGGATGGCTGCTGACCCACACCCACCATCTCCCGGCCGCACCGAGTTTGCCAGGAACTGACCCTGACTGGGATAGCCAGTGTCAGACCCACCGAACATCTGTTTAATTCCCTTGCTTTGACTTTTTGAGGAAACACAACTTGGAATCAATACAAACAAGGTTTGAGAGAAAAAAATCCCTTTGGGGAGGGTAGCCTAATGGAAGAGGTGGTTTTCCCAGAGGAGTGCCCTGCCCAAGGTCCACCCGGTTGCCATCCAGCTGAAAGTGGTTTTCAGGAAGCTGTATCTTCCCAATTCAAGTCCCAGTCCTGGGGGCTTGAAAACACACAGGACACATATGCACACATGCCCAATATCTTCAAAGGAGGGAGAAATGGAGAAGGGTCTGTAGTGTGACCATTCCCCATGGAGGCAGATTTTCCCTCTCCCTCTTTCTCTGCAGAGCACATGTGCCCTCTGGCAAATTAAAAAAAAAAAAAAAAAAAAAAAAAAAAAAAAAAAAAAGTTGGGAGAAATGGAGGCTCAGGGTTTCACCCAGAGCAGTCCCAACCAACCAACATGCCTCTGCACTCACTGGAAATGGCATAACTTATCTTTTCTCTCTGCCACCCCCCTGGTTAGTCAGACCACAGTACTAACACTTCTGAGTACTATTAGTGTTGGAGATGCATCCCTCTCCCCATCTACTCAAGATTTCAAATTCATTCACCGAGCTATAGGCCACTGGCCAATCGCCCATCGCCAAAGTCAACACCTCAGGTCTGCTTCGTCTGGGAGAGAAAGTTAAAGAGAGCCCTGAGTTTCTCAGCCTGTCCCAGGATCTGCTCAAGCGATGGCCTATTTATGGCACAATGAGGACCTTGCTCCCTGGGTCTTTGGGTTCAGAATTCATCTTTACAAGGGTCCTTTCTTCTCTGAAAGTCAACAAGGACAGTACTCTCCCTCCCTTTGTGTAAGGACCTAGACAAATTTCACTTGCAGCTGTTACTCTGTAATATGGAAAGTCTCCAAACGCACAAACAGAAATGTTCTCCCCGCCCCGCCCCCCATTAAACAGGAATGAGAGAAACCATGGGGGTGGGTGGAGACAGGTTTGGGTGCACAAGCCTCAAGGGAAGGAAAGTCTAGGGAAAATGGATTGTTTATGTCTGTCTCTCCCTCAAGATGGGGAGCTGCACAAGACAGAGATGACACTCTGCCTTGCGTGTCCCTAGCTCCCTGCACATGCCTGATGCACAGGAAATGTGTGCTGGAAGGAGTAGCTGCATGGTACTGAAGGAAAATGGAACCCAGTGTTGGAACCGAAACCCTAGATTTTCGGGAATGGTGGTAGGGGTGGAGAGAGGGGAGGTACATTTATAGGAAGTGAAATAACTTGGAGTAGGATTAAACGTAGGATTTAGAAGACCTAGCACAAAATGATGACACACACATAATCGTCCTCTTACATAATAACACAACATTTTGTTCTCAACATAACATAAAAGCCATCAAAGGCTCTCCAGCTGGCCTGCAAATACTGATATCCCCACTCTGCTTCTGCTAATGGGCAAACAGGAATGTCCTGGCAACTCCTTTGAGTGGGAGTTCTGAGGAGACAAGAAACATTGTTGGTCTGTAGAGAGAAGATGGGCAGAGTCAAAAAGATTCCTTTATGTGTGAAACCATAATACAGGTGAATTGGAGGTTGTAAAAACAGCGACTTCATGGGTACAGAAACCCCTCACCCTGGAAAAGATACTATGCTTATAGTTTCCATAGAAGCCCACAGTCTTGTTTGGTGTGTGTGTCTCCCTTTGGCATTCATGACAATGTTGGCTGCCTCGGTGAGATATCCACCAGGAATTTGGCCTTCCCAAATGGTGTCGTTTCATGTGAAGAGAGTTTAGAGACAAAAGATTCACTCAAATGAGTCTTTTTCTACACACTCGGTAACCAGAGATAAACATCAGGGTATTGTGTAGCATGTCTGACTTCATTCTAATTTCATTTGCATACAACCTATAGATTTTCCACCAAAGTAAGTTTATTAAAATTTCAGGATTTTTCCCCTTGTTATAGCCTCAAGGGTGTCTTGTATTATTTTCAATTTGAATTCATTTAAACTTGGATGTCATTTCACTTAAGTCATTAGTTGGTAGTCTATGGAACTTTCTACATGCAACTAGTTTTAAAGCCACTGCTAATAGTCGCATCTCTCAAAAGCTCTCTAATGGATGAGCAGAGCATTCTCCCCCCACCTCGCCCCCAATTCCCAAATCTTCAAGTGACTGAGAGGTAAACCAAGGTATAAAGCGTTTGTCTGTCAGACACAATGTCCTCAAGTGAACGTGAGGCAGAGTCAGAGAGCACTGGTGGCCCAGAGCCTGGGCCATTTTTTAAACCAGTCTGCTAGAGACAAACCAGAAATGTGTAGTGTAGGTTTTGACATGAAGCAGACCCATGTTCAGATACAGTTCTACTTCCTAGCTATGGAACCTTGGCCGTCATTAACCCTCTCTGTGCCTCAACTGCGTCTACAATGGAGCAACAAGACCTACTTTACAGGGTCACTGTAAATATTAGACTATAGGTTGCCTATCACAGAACATGGGTGACATAGCCCCCTCAATACTCCTCTGGCCTTTGGAGGGTCATACAGAGGAAGAGGTCTCTTCTGACTTGGGGTCTTCATAGGTGTTTGGCCTAAATGTCTTGAATACCCATTCTCTCAAGCCCGCCTAGACATGGCAAGGTAAGAAAAGAGCCACCAACTCATTGGAATATCCATACAGGTCATCTTCTCCAGCACTCACAATTGCCCCCGGATCCATAGTCTTCACCTGGCCTAAGCAGTGGGCAATATTGTTTCATACGTATGACACATAGAAAGAATTTTTTTTTTCAAAAAGGTCTAAGCTATTAGTCAATTTTCTTAGTTGTCAGGAAACTGATATTCAAGGATAGTTGTCTTGTCCAAGGTTGAACCATGGGAGTTAAAAATAAGAATGTTCAGAGCCAGCCTCAAGGACACAGTAGTAACACAATGCTCTGTGATGCTAGGACCCATGGGAGGGTCCTAGGTTCATGTCCAGAGACCTCCTTGCACACACCAGAAATGCATCTGTGTACTAATAATATGGGCCAACCAAGGCTGGGTGTGAATTGTGGCATGAGAACACTATTAGAAGTATTTGTCTCTCTAATGTAAGAATTTTTTAAATAAAATTATCCTAAAAAATTACATGGGGCCAGAAGGTAGCATGAAGGTTAAGGCAGCTGGATCCCACATGGTCAAATACAACTCAAGTTCCAGGCCCAGTGACTTGGAAATCGCACCAGGCACTTGTGTATGCATGCCTGAAATCTCAAAAAGAGAACGGAAGAGAAGGGGTTGTGGCATGACCATCTCCTCTTGGGGAGGGTTGAGGGGTAATTTCTCACTTCTCTCTCTCTCTCTCTGGCAAGTGCATGCACCCTATAGCAAAACTAAAGAAAAATTCCAATACTGTTACTATTAAATATTCCAATACTATTACACCAACATGATACTCAGTCTTCCAGAATACCAAAATCACAATCACTAGACTAGCCCACAAAACCTTGGGCCATATCATGGTATGATGGTGAAGGCAGCTGGATTCCACATGGCTGACCTTATTGTTCGAGTCCCAGCCCCACTGGGAAAAACACACTGGGTGCGTCTATGTGTGCACAAAAATCCTGAGGAGGAAGAAATGGAAAAGGGATTACAGCACAACCATTCCCCATGGAGGTGCTTTCTCACTTTCCCTGTCTCAGCAATGAGTGTACATGCCCCCTACCAAATTTTTTTTAAAAAGAGACTTTGTAGGGACCAGCAGTTAGCGTAACGGCTATGTCGCTGGACTCCCACATAGTCGACTGCATTTCGAGTCCTGGACCCGGTGGCTTAAACTCACACCGGGCACGTGTGCGTGCGTGTCCAAGATCCAAGATCCCGAGAGGAGAATGGAGGAGAAGGGATTGTGGCGTGGCCATCCCCCCAGGGGATGATTTCTCACTTTCTGTCTGTCTGGTGAGCACACGTGCCCTATAGCAAAAAAAAAAAAAAAAAAGAGAGAGACTACATGAACTGTTCCCTCATGATGAATTTTAGGAAAAACTGTCTAAAAAGGGGATTGGCAAAATAATTATAAAAATCAGGACAGCAGTTACCTTCAGAGGACCTATGTTCTGTAGTGTTACAATATTTTATTTCTTGACCTGGCTAGTAGTTATGTGTGCATTGTCTTTATAATTACTTATAAATTATACATAGTTGCATACCTTTTTATACATGTTATATCTTTAAAAAAAAAATAAAGAAAAACAAGGTTTTTTGTTTTGTTCTTTTGACCATAGGGCATGTGTATTCACCAGGGGGGGACTAAGAAAGTGAAGGAAAGTGAGCAATCACTCTCTAGGGGTGATGGCCACACCACAATCCCTTCTCCATTCTCTTCTTGGGAATCTGGGCACACATGCACATGCACACGGTGGGATCTTCAAGCTGCTGGGTTGAGACTTGAACCATGGTCGGCCATGTGGGAGTCCAGTGCCTTAACCACTATGCTGGCCCCCAGAAGTATTCATTTTAAAATAAAAGTATTTCAGGATATCTGGAACTGGTCTATTATACATAAGGGGCTACATGATGTCAAGTAGAGGTAAAGAGCTCTGAAGGTTCAAGCCACTTGCTGGAGAACTTCTGTTGCACAGTGAAAGGAATATGGCTGGACAGGGGCCGGACTGCTCTGCGTGCAATGGCACACATGCACACACAGAGGAAGCACTGTACGTGAAGCTGAAGTTGGTATTGTTCATTCAAGAACACTCCAACCAGCCACTGGAGAATGACTCCAGGAAGGGCTAAAATCACTCAATGATTATGACTATGAACGTTTCATAGTCACCTAAGTCAAAGCCACAGAGGTGCAAGTGTAAAAGATGTAAGACTATAAGTAACATCAAAATGTAAAGTTAGAAGAACAATTTTTTTTTTTCTAAGACCAGAACTATTGGGGAAATGCAAAAACACATCTATGTCTCTTCCTTCCCCACATTCAATGAGCTTGGTGAGGTGGGGACAGAATAAGCACACTTTAAAAGAGATGTCTTCGAATAAAATTACAATTCATCTGGAGGTCCAATATCCAACAATCTGCCTGCCCCCTTTTTAAAAAATAAAAATCCAAACAGGATTTCGTTTTGATGTTTCAGACTGGGAACCTATATACAAAATATTGTGATTACTTCCCCAAGCCAGAGTCCTAATACTTTTTCTTCTAGGCCAAGTCAGTTATCTGTTTTTCTCTCCGCCAAACTAACATTTGCTCGGAAAGAATAGTTCCATCTGCCACCTCAAACTTTTCAGGAGCACCGTTTTTGTTTGTCACACCCAAAGTCATTGCAAGAGGGGAGGGAGCATGTTGGGAAGTATAAGCATATGAAAATCACAAGGCCATATATCAGTGTTAACAGTGGTTACCTCTAGGTGGTAAGGTCTCATATTCCTTGTACCTTTTCTTCATTTCAACTTTTTTTTAATTGCCAGAGAGCAAATGAGAGACAGAATGCCCCAACAGTATGTGGTTAGACTGCAATCCCTTGCCTCTATCACACCATCTATTTAAGATTTTGGGCCCATGCACATGCACCCAGAGTTGTTTTTCAAGGGCCTGGAGGCCAGGATTCAAACTGTGTTGGCCATTTGGGACCCAGTGCCCATTGCACAATGTTTAACCACCAATCTACAGGGATGGCCCAATCTTTTATACTGAAACAATAGTAGTAAAGTAGTAAGAACAAATTAATTTTAAAGATTAATGAGAATAGACACCCTCTGCTCTTGTCACCTCCTTACTTCCTCAGGAGCTAAGCACAAACCCTTGTCCCTCTTGATGGCTGTCTGGGAGAATGAGCATGGTGGCCCTGCCTGGCACCAAGGACATTTATCAACGATGGATGATTATGTGCTGATAATAACTGTGTGGTATTTTCAACCAGACTGGTATGAATGTATTCATGCTGGGTAAATTCACTTTACAAGCTGTAGTGACATATAGTGACTGAACATACAAAATAAAAATTTAAAGACATTGGGAAAAAAACAAAACGACACATGAAAAGGCCATGGCTTAGGACAGGCCAGTGCTTTGGGTGTACATTCTACTGAGAGTTGACCAGAAGAATTACTAGGGAAATGCAAAAATACATCTAAGCCTTTTCCTTCCCCACGTTCAATTTAAGCCCTGAATCTCCACTTAAAGCAGTCACTTGATGCTTAGTCCTTCTTTTAAACATTTGTTTATTCACTGTACAAAATATTTACATCATCAGCTACAACTGTCTGGCCTTTCGCCGGCCTGACAAATCTGCAGCAGGACTTGGTCTCTGTCGATTTTCTGGAAACATGCCAACGCTCTGCATGATGTTCGCATGATGCCTGGTCTCTTTCAAAAGAGACTAAAGGCAAGAGGATGGCTGGCCCCTCAAGCATCTAGGCCACAAGGGCATAAATAAAAGAACTGGCCAAATTAAGAAACGTGAGTAGAAAAGTGCCCAAGAAATAACACTCTCCCTTCTTTCCAACACATTGTACCTTTTCCCCATGCTGGCTAGTACCAAAGGAGGATTTGAAAAAAAGGTAAAAGGACAGGCCAAAAAGAGCAAAGATACTTCTGACCAGAGTTAGGGGGAGAATAAACTGGGAGAATAGAAAACTAGAATAGTCCCAAAGGGTTTGTTAAAGACTCATGTCCGAGGACCACCACAGTAAGGCAGCTGCCCCCATCCGGGCTGCAGTGGTACCTCAGATGCTCTGCAAAGGTGCAATGACTAGAGCTCGACATGACAGATCTAGCCAAAAAAATCAATTCAACCTCCAGTATTAGTCTCTGGAGGACTGCTCGAGGGAATCATGCAGAATTCAGAAGAACAGCAGCCCCAAACAGCAGAACTAGGCCATGTACCCCTAGATAGAAACCACTATCTGGGCCCAGGAGGCAGCACCACGTTCCCTAGCGTGATGACTAAACTTTCCTGTATAATCCCATGGGGGAAAAATGGGGCAAGCAGAAGCACCTTGTCCTGGTCCCTGAGGAGAGCAGTGACCGTGTGGCATGGAAGATCCTGGGGTCTAGAGGCCCTGTTGCTGGATCCTGGACCCCAAGGAGAGGTGAGGTCAGCACCCATGCCAAGAAAGGACAAATGAAAACTGCGAAGGCTGAGGTCAGGCAGGAACTGTAGCAGCTCAGGAGTGGTTGTTCCCCATGATCCCTGGGAACAGGAGGGCTCAGACATGCTTCCAGGGGACCAAGGCATTACCACAAGTCCTGCCTCATCTCAGGACTCTGTGTACTTGCTGGTTTTGGCAATAAAGATGGCTTGTTATATTCTCAGAGTTGAGTGCCCCACTGGGAATGGTAGTTTGGAGCAAAGCCTTCTTAAAAACAAAATTGGGAAGTCAATGAGATTTTGAGTTTGGAACTGTTTTCATTCAAACAGTAACAAAAAAGGATGCTGTCATCTTCCAAGACACAGCAGCGGGTTCTCTTCAGTCATCACCCAACAGTGAACCTAATATAACTAACCTAATATAACTTAGTTCCCCTTACTGGTAACCAATATGGAGTGAAGGGGAAGTACTTAGGAAGGCTAGGGTTTACTGTCTAACATACCTCTCCTCCATGTGTGTCCCCAGGGTCCTGACCCCAGGGAGCAGTGATAAGCATGTAAACTGACCCCTGTTCCCTTGTCTCAGTGCTGCCATGCAAAGACAGAATCAGGGATCACTGGCATGCTAATCCTTTGCTACAAAATGTTCTTGAGTAAAATTTCTAAGAATCCCAGCTCTTAGCAGACAGCATAACTTGGAGGCCAGTGGCCAGGCCCAGCCACACACTGGTGCAAAGAAAAAGCTCCAAGAAAAGTGTCAGTAGTCTTTAAGCCAGTCATGTACCTCGGCATGCCCCACGAACCTCAGGGAAGATCACATTCAGCCCTGGAGACTCTAGCCTAGTTGTCCTTCACATTCTTGGGTCTGTCTGCTTTAATCACTGGCCCAAGTGCAAGAAAAAGCTTAGAGAGTTCTTTATGGATTAATGACCATTTCCAGAAATGCCTGCAAGGAAAAGAACCTTTCCTAGTTCTGACACCACAAAAAAAAAAAAAGATCTTTCTGTACTCTCAGTCCTCATCAGAGGTAGTCCAGTGCCATGGCCCATGCCTGACATTGTGTAGGGGGACAAAACCAAAGACTGCTCATGTGGGCCGCCTCTTGTCTGTGCTTCTCCTAGCTACAGATGAGAAGAGGCCATCACCCCGCCCACAAGGAGGACTCATGTATGAATTTGGTCAAGTACTGAGGGCCGAAGAGGGCACCCCACGGATGTTAGCAGAGGGAGTTGGAGAAAGGCATGGATTTAAGGCTCTCTGCACACCAGTTTCCCAAAAGAACTGAGCCCCGTGTGTAATCTCCCTCAGCTACCGAGGCAGCTCCAGCGGCTGAGATCTTCAAAGGACCAGAGGAAGTGACAGCAGCGCGGTCCTCTTCTCATGACTGAATAGTCCACTCGGATTAAGTTCCATGCTAAAGTGGCTCATGGTAGATATTTTCAGGGGAAGGTGGGGGTGAGGTAAGGACAAGGCTTGTAGGTGACAAAATACTCCTGTGGCATCTTCTGGTTGATGGTTATGTGTTTGGGCCAATGGCTATGAGGACTGTAACGTGCGCCCACCTGCTCCAGAGAGCACAGGATCCAAGTGGATGGGACAGGAGTAATCAGAGCATGCCAAAGCCCTCGCAACCCTCGCTGATGGCCAGCTGCAGCATCCTGTGCACCTCTTCATATGAGTCATACGTTGGGAGGCACAGCTGGTTAAAACTGGAAGGTGAAGGGGAGACATAATTAGCTCATACCACCAGAAAGGCTGCCAAGGGCTGGGAAGATCATCCCCCTCAGAACAGGCATCAGGCAGTCAGATACCTACCACGTGTGTGCAGTCGGGAGGGTGCTATGGGTTGGAGCAGCAATGATCTGAAATGAGGGACAGAGGGCAGCGAAGCCTCCAGGTGGCAGCTGAGAGGAGCCTGTTGTGAACTGAAGTAGCCGGGCCAACTCCTCCTGGGTCAAACTGGAAACCACAGTCCAAAACCACCTCATGACCTGGCAGGGAGAGCACAAGGCTAGGACCATATATGGCCTGCGGCCTAGGATCTGACCCCTGGGAGAAGGAACAAGACACCCTGGAGTGGGGCTGTGCCCCAGTTACCGTTCTATGAGGACAGAGGTAAGAACAGCTAGAGATGACAGTCCCTTCAGGTAACTGTAACACACTGACGAGGGTGGTCGCTCATTGCCTGATTCTATTTCTTCACATTCCTGATCAACTGCTCCCGTGAGAGCCAGCATGACAGCCCTTGGGGACCAGTGACCCTTCTACCTGAACCACCACCCGTTCTTCCCACAGGCATCATTCCCCCCACCCCCTTCAAGATGTCAACTTCTTTGACTCCTCTTATTTGTTTCTATTGAAACATTTTCCTTATAATACAGAAATCTAAGTGAAAGAAGTCTGGCCCACTTGCCTTCTCTCTGAAGTGCCACGAGCCACCAACCACCACTGCATGAGCTTTGAAGTCAGACACACTGATGTCCCCAGTCCCACACATCAGAAGCTGGAGAAAGATGGTCAAGGTTACTAGGACAATCAGAGGGATGAAGACCACTTACTTCTGTTAACATGCAAAATGCAGAATAAAGATAAATACTGAGAAAAAGACAAAAGGTGAGGTCTTAATGACAGAATATTGCTTTAGGAAAACCAACTACAAACTAAAATAGGCCAATGGCTCCAAAGCAGTGTAGTGAAATACCACAAAGCTTTTAAAAAACACACCGAGATGCCTGTGGTCCTAACCTAGACCTACTGAATCAGAATCTCTAGGGAAGGGGTAATGACCTCGTGTAAGTTGAAAAAGTTTCCAGGTATTTCTGAAGAGCAGGACTGTTGTGATGGGTTATTTTTAATTCAAACAAAAGATTAAAAAGTGGACCACGTGTTTGCTGCTAGTCTGCTCTGAACTTGGCCTGAGAATACCAGGGAGAGAAAGAGAAGCCCTCTCCCTTTGATTAAGACCCCCAACTCATTTATGAATTTGAAGACAGCCTTTCCTTTTTCCCAGGATCCAGCCTTCTTTTGTGAATTGAACTTTACTACTTTCCCTTCAGCCCTGTTTCTACTTGATCAGATATATTAGAGTATGCCCAAAAATGAGAACATGAATGACATCAGAGCCCTAAACATCTTGTCGATGTCCTCCTTTGGTTCAGGATCCAGCAAGGTACTTAGCAGACTGTGAGTCCTCATCTAATAGCCATAAAGAGTTATACATTCTGGGGACCCGCAGGTGGCATGGTGGTTAAGGTGCTAGACACTCCCACATGGCTAACCACGGTTCAAGTCCTAGACCTGGTAGCTTGCTTTCTCACTTTCCCTTTCTCCTTCTCTCTGTGTCTCTCTCTTTCTCTCTGGTCAAATTAAAATGAATGAATAAAATTAAATAAAAGAAATATTTTTTAAAAAGTTATACATTCTGACTGAGAGACAAGAAAAGCCCAAAGTAAGCCTGAGGAGGAGCCTTGGCTCATTCAAAAAGAACTTGCTAAGCTAATGAGTAATAAGAGCAGGATGTAGAACTGTAAGAGACTGTCTTTCTGTGTGAATATACACACACATACATACACACACACACACACATATATACGGGGATCTTCAAAAAATTCATGGGCCATGTAATTATGAAAAACCTCTGCATGGATTTCAGTTTTTTTTGTGTGTGTGTGGCACCAAAATAAGCCCATTAAATCTACTTTTCTATGAGCTCTTTGAAGTCTCTTTGTATGTATAAATCTATATAGTATTGTGATCCAAAAATATGACATATGGGCACATCTTTTGGCCTATCTCTCACTAGAATCTAGCTCCCCATGCACATAAAAAAGGCATAAAAAGGTGATAATCAAATGCTTCTGGGCAGTTGTCTAAGGATGGTGGGATTTCAGATGAGCTGTGCTTTCAGATTTTCTGTACTGTCTGAATGATTTTCTAATGAGTGTATCACACCACATATGTAGTCAGAAAAGCCAATAAAAGGGTTAGGGTTAGGGTTAGGGTTAGAAAAAAAAAAAAAGAAAAAGAAAAGCCAATAAAACATTTTCATTGCATAAAAAAAAGAAAATGTTGTTGGATAAAATTGGGGATGTTGTCTTATTGATTGGGATCTCCCCAGCACCTGAAAGTACATAGCAGATAGAAGGCACTCAACATACACCTGAATAAAATTCTATTATTCCCTTAAATGTTACAGGATCGTATGAAAACTGTATATGATATCAGCTATATATATATATATTTTTTTGAGAGGTTTTTGCTCTAGGACATGTGTACTCGCCAGAGAGAGAGAGACAGAGAGACAAAAAGTGAGAAATCACCCCTCAGGGGGGATGGCCACGCTGAAATCCCTTCTCCATTCTTCTCTCGGATCTTGGACACGCACATACACACACCCAGCATGAGTTTAAGCTGCTGGGTCTGGGACTCGAACCGCAGTTGACTACATGGGAGTCCAGTGACATAGCCATTTCACCATCTGCTGGTCCCAATACCAACAATCTTCACTACACAGACTCATATTCAATAAATAAATATTATTATTCTTCATAAGTAATTACCTACTTGCTACTTTTTAATTTTCACATTCTAGTTTTTTAAAAAGCTGAAAAAAGAATTAATGAATTAAAGGGTAACAAAAATGAAACTACTCTTGCCTTTCAAAGGGCTTTTGTGCCACATCTCATAGAAGAAGGTGCAACAAGCTGGTTCTTGTGCATCACTAAAACGTTGAGTCAAGAACAAAAGTTTGGGGACCAGTAGATGGCGCGATGCTTACGTTGCTAGACTCCCACATAGTTGACTGCGGTTCATGACCTGGACTTGGCAGCTTAACTCACACTGGGCATGCCTGCATGTGTACCCAAGTCCTAAGAGGAGAAGGAAAGAAAGGGACTGCAGCATGCCCATCCCCCAGTGTGGGGGGTGATTTCTCGCCTTGTGTCTCTCAATCTTTTCAGCAAGCACATGTGCACCCTATAGAAAAAAAATACTCTCTTAAAAAAATTAAAAAAGAACAAGGGTTTGAACTGTAAGCACTTACCTCAAGTTCATTCTCATCAAAAATAGCCAAAAGATTCTCAGGGACCAACTCATTTAGGCCTGAAACAAAGAAGCCAAGTTAAAGTCATATCCACAAAATGGATACAGGCATTTTAACCTCAAGGCCAAGGGTAGACAGGCTCATACCTTTTAGGAAATGTTCCACTTCTTCTTTCACTTGACTGGCAAGCCGATACTGTGCCAGCAAATTTAAATAGAAGATTTTATTCGCATTGGTAACTGGGGTTTGCGCTCCACCTGTCATGAGTTCTACAACCTGAAGTTAGAGGCAAAAGATAGACAAGGAGAGGTTGTGGATGGAAGTTTACATGATGATATCTGTTTGCTGTGGTCTACAAACATAACATTATTGAACTCCATCAATGTCAGTCAAGTTTCTGCTTTGTATTCAGCTTTTCAACATACTTGGTTTTATACCGTTCCTATACTTCAGGGTCCTACCATTGCTGCACTCTACCAGCTACTTTCTTTCATTTAAAACAATCTTTTAATTTTTAAATTTTTTTTGAGAGATTTTTGCTATATGGCAAGTGTGCTCACCAGACAGACAGAAAGACAGAAAATGAGAAATTACCTCCCAGGGGGGATGGCCATGCTGCAATCCCTTCTCCTCCATTCTCCTCTTGGGATCTTGAGTATGCACGCACACGCACCCAGTGTGAGTTTAAGCCACCAGGTCCAGGACTTGAACCACAGTCTACTACATGGAAGTCCAGCGACATAGCCATTACGCTAACTGCTGGTCCCAATTTTTTAATTTATTTTTTAACTGCCTGAGGGTATGTGTGCTTGCCAGAGAGAAATAATAAGAGAGAGAGCACCTACAATGGGACACAGCCATGTATCAATCCCTTCTCCATTTCTCCACCCTGTTAGGATTTTGAGCACACACACACACACACACACACACACACACACACACACACACACAATGTGTTTCTCAAACTGCCAGGGCTGGGATTTGAACCATACAGCTGGCCAAGTGGGATCTGGCTCCTTCAACCACCAGGCCATGGAGATGGCTCTCTACTAGCTACATTTCTATGGTGGTGACTATGTGAGTCTTCTCTGACCAAGTAGTGGTGAAGCATCAGAAAGATATGGCTCCTTGTTGGCACTATTTTAATCTGTGATTCAAAGTTAAGCCACTACGGAATTCTCTGACTCAGAGTAAATAAATTCAGGTAAGTAGTGAAGTCTTATGTCTCAAAAATAAGACTGAAATAGTTGCTCCCCCACATTCTTCTAGCTCTGATGTGAGTCAAAAGAAAGATCCATGGCTTATAACCGTTTTTTTCTTAGAGAGATTTCTGCTATGGGACATGTGTGCTTGCCAAGACAGACAGAGATAGAGACAGAAAGTGAGAAATCACCCGCCAGAGGGATGGCCGCCACAATCCCTTCTTCTCCTTTCTCTTCTTAGGATTTTGGGCATGCACGCACACATGCCTGGTATGAGTTTTAAGCTATCAGGTCTGAGACTTGAACTACAGTCGTCTAAGTGGGAATCTAGTGATGTAACCATTACCCTATCTGCTAGTCCCAGATGGCTTGAAACTTAAGAGATCCCAGATTCTTATCTCCGACCTGATGCTAACATCGTAAGCAATAAATAAACTTCAGTCACTTAGCCATTTGGGCCCCCAACCTTATCTGCAAAGAAAAAGCCATAAAATTCTCAGATAAAATAGTATCTCCCAATAAGCAACTTCTAATAGGACTCTAAGGAAGCCCTGAAGCACATTTAAAACCACCACCCTGTAAAATTTGTGTAAAGTGACTAAGGTTGTCTTCTTAAGTGAAAAGAAGGCCTCCATTTCGTTATAAGATTAGATCTTCAAGTCTTGACAACATCATAATGGAAATAGCATACTACTCCATAGCAGGGATTCTTGATGATCTAAAAAAGTAACATTTTTTGTTGTGTATAATTCTAGATATTTATGTCAGTAAACATTTCTAATTAATAGAAATAAATCACTAAGCTTTTGTATTCAGATTAAACCCAATAAACATGAGTACTCTGTTTGGCCTGGAGATCCTAATTCAGGATCTTGACTAGCTGCCTTGCTGTGCTGGTCAGGAAGGCAGGCTCTGAAGAGGTCCCCTAATTTTCAAAAAGGCTATCTATTAGTAGAGTGATACTAGTGGTTACTACTTTTCAGTCGGTGCTACTCTGTTTTTAATCATCTATTACTGTATCTTTAGCTTCACCTTTATTATCTGATATTGCTTAAAGCCATGATATAAGCAGAAGCACCTAATCTTCCATGTAGTACCCAGCATTACAGAGCACGACCACTGTGCCACTGTGGTGAGGCTATCTGGCCGATGGTTTTCTTTTTCTTCAGATTTTACTATAGGGCATGTGCACTTGCCAGAGAAAAAGACACAGAGAAAGTGAGAAATCACCCCCAGCGGTAGATGGCCATGTCACAATTCCTTCTCTTTCACTCTCAGGATTTTGGAAAGTGAGAAATTACCCCCCAGTGGGGATGGCCATGCTGCAATCCCTTCTCCTCCACTCTCAGGATTTTGGGCACACATGCACATGCACCTGGTGTGATTTTCAAGTCACCTGGTCTGGGACTTGAACTACAGAGTCAGCCATAGGGGATCTAGCACCTGAACTTCCACTACCTACTGGCCTGTGGCCAATTGTTTTCTTTCCTTTCTTTTTTCTTTTTTTTCTTTTTTTGTTTAAAGGTTTTTGCCATAGGGCATCTATGCTTGCCACAGTCAAAGAATGACAGAGAAAGGGAAAGTGAGAAATCACCCCCCCAGGGGTAGATGGCAGTGCCACAATTCCTGCTCCTTGGTCTTACTCTAGGGATTCTGAGCGTGTACATATACACTCTTGGCATGATTTTCAAGCCTTTGGGTCCAGGACTCAAACCAAGATCAGCCATGTAGGAATCCAGTGCCTTAACCACCACACCACCTGCTGCCCCTCCACCGGTTTCCTAATAGAAAGTTTTAAAATATACAAACAGTGTGTCAAAAATGGGATTATCTACAGCACCATACTAATAGGAATAAAGATAGGGCTAGCTCTTCTAAATCTATAATAAATCTAAATTTAAATTTAAATGTGACTCTATAAATCTAAGTTTATAGAGTCACATTTCATTATGATTCAGTTCTTTTTGTTTGTTCATTTGTTTTTGGAGAGGTTTTTGCTATAGGATGCGTGCACTCGCCAGAAAGAGAGAGACAGAGACAGAAAGTGAGAAATCACCCCCCAAGGGAAGATGGCCACGCTGCAATCCTCCATTCTCCTCTCGAGATCTTGGGCACGCACGCACACATGCCCAGCGTGAGTTTAGGCCACTGGGTCCATGACTCAAACTGCGGTCGACTACACAGGAGTCCAGCGACATAGCCATTAGGCCAACTGCTGGTCCCGTCATTCAGTTCTTTTTCTACTGGAGGATAGAAATAAGGAAATAGATGGACACATGTGACTTTTGTGTCACTCAAATCATAAAATGTGGGATGCAATGCGCTCAAGCTGCACTCTCCAATATGGCAGCCACTAGCCACACACAGTTATTTAAATTGGTAAGGTAAAATGAGAAATTCAGTTATTTGGCCATATGTGCCACGTTGTCGGTGCGTAATAGACACCAAGCATACAGAACACTGCCACCACGGCAGAAAATACATTAGACAGCACTGCTCTGGATGAAGCTGAGGAACACAAAACCCACAGGCTTCTGTCTGCTCTCTCACCTTATCCAGTTGACCTGATTTGTTGTATTTCTCTTCTGCAAAGACCAACTCCATCTCACTCATGTCATTATTTAGGATAAAACACACTTTAGATTTGTAGAATTCTGGGTCATCTGTTTCAAAGTACTGAGGAGATTAAAAACAAAAACAAACAAACAAAACACAGAATATGAATACTCTTGTCCAGAAATGAGATTTATAACTGCTTAGAACCACTTATCCCTTAAACTTAATAATAATCTCAGGTGGAACGATTCCAGAGTTAATGGCCAGGGAGCACTAGTAACCCATGTACACCTAAGATGTTACCTTGTAATGCATACGTAGTCCTATGATTTGGGCCAAGAATGAACGGGTGAAGCGAGCTCGAACCAACTGCTTATAGGCTCCTCCTAGAGAGGACTCATAGAGACACTTGCCCACCAGCCGCCCCGCAAACTCATACATCTTCAGGCGCAGATGAGCAGGACGATTAGGGTTGGGATGCACCTGTCAAAGAAAGAAACTGAAAGGCCTTGGGCCACTTTTCTTAAAGCCTAGTTCTGGAAAGACTCTCTCTCCCCAACCCCATGCCAAGGGAGCAAGAATTTCAGTGTAAGGATCAAAGAACCCATCTAATGACATTAGTCTTGTGGTAACCACCACTGAATAATTCAAAGTGACTAGAGGATAAAGGGCAAAATGGGACTAAAGTTGAAGAATCTTATATTAAGTTTGTGATCCATGCATGAATAAAGAAGTTAATCAGTGGATAATGTGATAACTTTTCCCTAAATTAGAACTTCCCTCAGCCAAAGTTTACTTTCCTACTCCTCAAACCTCCACCTGGTCAAAGATCTGGTACCAAAATCAATTGCTTTTGGGATGTTTTAAGTGGCTCAGTTACTGGGTCGTCTATAGAAAAACTTGTCATGACTTTTCTGATGACCTAGTATTATTCTAATAATTTAAAGTAGAGTAGTCATTGTACTATAATGCCTTTCAAACACTCATTTGGCTGCATTTTCTCTTATTTTATAGAGGACATAATGAAGGCAAAAAGGATCTTACATTAAGATTAGCTCGAAATATAAGGACAGGCAGTCAGACTCCCATGTCAGTTCCATTAAGTTCGAACCCGTTATTATCAATACATCCCCTCTAACATCATCCACATTTTCTACCCGCCCATGGGGAAGTAATAGACTCACTAATGCTTGGTTGTTGTCGCTGAATCGGGTGAAGAGCTGATTAGTGGTATCGAACAGTGCTTTGCAGATAAGCTCAAACCATTCCCGGCGAGGTCCTCCCCAGTCCAGGGCTGAAAAGCATAATGAAAATAAAAAATGATCTTGGCCTACCTCCTTTTATCACTTTAACAACTTTTTTTTTTTTTTTTTTGGAGAGAGACTTTTGCTATACGAAAGCGAGAAATCACCCCCTAGGGGGGATGGTCATGCCACAGTCCCTTCTCTTCTAGGGATTTTAGACACGCACACACACGAGTTTTAAGCCACTGGGTCTGAGACTTAAACCACGGTTGACCATGTGGGAGTAACGTAGCCATTACACCATCTGCTGGTCCCTTAACAACAATTTTTTTTTTTTTTTTTTTTGGAGAGGTTTTTGCTATAGGGCGCGTGCGCTCGCCAGACAGACAGAGAGAGACAGAGAGATAGAAAGCAGGAAATCACCCCCCAGGGGGGATGGCCACGCCGCAATCCCTTCTCCTCCATTCTCCTCTCGGGATCTTGGGCACGCACGCACACGCGCCCGACGTGAGTTTAAGCCGCCGGGTCCGGGACTCGAACCGCGGTCGACTACGTGGGAGTCCAGCGACATAGCCATTACGCTAACTGCTGGTCCCAACAACAATTTTTAATTGACATATAATAGTTGTACGTATTTATAGGTCAGTATGGCTTTTTAATGCTGTATACAATATGCAATAATAAAATTAGGGCACAAGGCATATCCACCATCTCAAATAGTCATTATTACTCTGTGCCGTGAACATTTGAAATGCTTTCTTTGGCTATTTTGAAATATACATGGAATTAGCATCAACTATAGTTAATGTTACTATACTGCAGTACTCTAAAACTCGTTCCATTTATCTCCTGTATCTGTTAACCAAGTTCTCCCTATTCCCTTTATCCTCCTCCCCATACCATTTCATTCTCTACCTTCATGAAATCAAATCTTTTAGTTTCCACTAATGTGTGAGAATATACGATACTAGTCTTTCAGTGACCGGCTTATTTGACTTAGCATTATTTCCTCAGGATTCCTCCATGTTGCCTCAAATGACAGTATTTTATCCTTTTTTCAGATCTTAATAAAAGGATGTGTATATATATACACCACAATTTCTTTATCCATCCAACAGCGGTTGGATACAAGTTGAGACCATACCTTAGCTAGTGTGACTAGCACTGCAATAACATGGGAGTGTAGGTATCACTTGTACAAACGTTTCTTTTCCTTTGGGAATATCCCCTATTATTCCCTATAGTGGGATTACTGGGCTACAAGGGAATTCGATTTTTAGTTTTTGAGGAATCACCCTACTGTTTTCCATAATGTCTGTCCTCTTACCACTTCTGTTCACTGAGTCATCATTTTACATATTATATTCCCTTTATTCGACTCCCTTAATATTTCTACATTGCAACTCTCCTAAACTGTGGACTTCTTTGAACTCACACTTTTTTTTTTTTTGAGAGGTTTTTGTTATAGGGCACATGCGCTCGCCAGACAGAGAGAGAGAGACACAGAGACAGAAAGCGAGAAATCACCCCCCGGGGGGATGGTCACGCTGCAATCCCTTCTCCTTCATTCTCCTCTCAGGATCTTGGGCACACACACACACACTTGCCCGGCGTGAGTTTTAAGCCACTGGGTCCGGGATGCGAATCACGGTCGACTACGTGGGAGTCCAACGACATAGCCGTTACGCTAACTGCTGGTTCCCATGAACTCACACCCTTTTATGTAGGACTTAGGTATTCTGATCACTAGGCTAATGTCCCCTCATATGGAAACACAGATGGTCAGAGATCCCAGGAAATGGATATTACCTTAGTTCTACAAGTCGCTTTGCCCTCCTGGCTCTAACTTTGAGCGCCCTCTCCCAAAACTTACATGTCTGTGCTCTACAAGATCCAAGACCCAACATGTCATCTGTCCAATATACTTTACCCTTTTTTTGTTGTTTTTTTTTTCCTTTGGGAAGAAAAGCTATTTTTTTCTTTTCTTTTTTTCTATTTTGGTGAGAGGGAATAAGAGAGAGGATGGGAATGAGGAGGAGAGTTAAAAAAAGATGAAAGTGCAATTTCAAAACTGACCTTCTTCATCCTGGAACACCACTTCAAAGTTCTTACTCCAATCTGAGATGGAGAAATTTCGAGTAGCTTTCAGAGACTGCAAAGCAGTGAAAATAAGGAAATTGTTAAAACACTGGCTGGAATCCCTTGGATATTAAAGATGAAAACCACAAGAGCACGGACATCACCCAGTGATCTAACTACCACCACTTGAGACAGATACATTACTCACAAATAACCTTTAATACCATCTTATATTTTAAATGACATATCTCTAAAAAAATGTTAAGTTTAACGAAATTTATCTTTACACCATCACTTTGTTGTAAAGTTGAAGCTATTTGTTCTCTCTTTTTTATAATTCTTATTTTATTAATGAGAAAACTCATGCAATAAAGAAGTAAAAAGACTCAGTCAATAAGCTATAAGCAAGAGAACCAAGGAGTCCTGGTCTCTGTGTAGTCTGTCCACAAGACATCTTTGTTCATAAGGCTAGGTTCAGGAAGGGAGCCAGGCTATGCAGAGAAGGTGACTGAGAAAAGGGGATTCCAGTCACATCAACCAAAGCCAAACATCACAAACACTCTCTGGCCAGGGATCAGGCCTGTCATTCTTGGGGAATGTAAGAAGTATGCCAGTGTCTGTGCAGTAGAGACAGACACACCTCAGGTGTTCCTTTTCCATCAGACCAAAGTGACAACAAAATCATTTCCTTTTAATCCAACAAAAGCTCCTCTATTTCAGGGATTTGATAACAAGTTCTTTTTTTTTTTTAATTTAATTTTTTCCCCTTTAATTTGCTATAGGACACTGGTGCTCAACAGAGGAGAGAAAGGGAGAGAGAGCAAGAAAAAGCTGCTGGGTCCAGGACTTGAACCATGTTCAGTCATGTGGGAGCCCAGCACTTAACCACCATGCTACCTTCTGGCCTCAATAAGAAGTTCTGCAACCAATTCTATTTGCCCCACAGAGAAGTCCCATGAAACTGCTCAGGAACTAGTTCTGAGCAGACTGAAAGCCAGTATCTCAGCTAACCTCTGCCCTCAAGAACCTATCTGCAACATGTCTGCTCCAAATTTAAAGTTTTCATAGGTATATTTAAAGAGAGAACTCTGTTTGGTGAGAAAGATAACCAGCAGAATATAACCAAGAGGTAATAGGTGGAAGACTGTCATCTGCTGACAAAGATAAAACTACATACCGATTCCAAGAGGGCATGTCTGCTGACCTTCAGGGTGACTTTGGAATGTGGCCTTTTCATATGCACCTGCCGAAGCTCTCGCTGGAAGAAGTTCACCTTGTCCTGAAAGGTCTCAGAGCCTCCTGAGAAGCAGCAAGATCCATCATGATTACAAGCCAACTGATGAGTCCCACCTCTATACCCTCAAATACGCAGGGAAGCCGGGATTGCTGCCTTCCCTGATCAACCTCACCTATGTTCTTATGGAGAGAGCGGATGAAAGTGGCTGCTAGAATGTTCCTCTCCTTACAGCTGAGCTCTACAGGAGGTTGAATGCCATCATCCACCACCAGTGTGAGGAGCTTATGGACAGGGTCAGGGCCAAGGTATGAGAACTAGCAAGGGGGAAAAAAGGAGTTAATCTATAAAACCCTCAAACCCAGTGAAAATGTACAACAGCCCAACCCTCTGTACCAACGAACAAAACCAAGTTAAGCCTGCTTTCTCCAGGTGAGTACCCACAAGAAGTACATCTCAGTACTCTACAATTCAAATGTCATTTTTTTTCTGCTATAGGGCGCGTGCGCTTGCCAGACAGACAGAGAGAGACAGAGAGACAGAAAGCGAGAAATTACCCCCCAGAGGGGATGGCCACGCCGCAATCCCTTCTCCTCCATTCTCCTCTCGGGATCTTGGGCACGCACGCACACACGCCCGGTGTGAATTTTAAGCCACTGGGTCCGGGATGTGAACCGCAGTCGTCTACATGGGAATCCAGCGACATAGCCATTACGTTAACTGCTGGTCCTTCAAATGTCATTTTTAGTACAGGTCACAAGAAATACTACAGACTTTCCAACATAAGAGTGAAAGTATTGGGTTGTGGAAAAGTCATGACGTGTTTTCTGTTTTTCTCTGCAAAAATGTGTCATGATTTTTCAGACAACCCAACAGTAAGGAAAAGTTGCCAGAAAAGGACTACTTCAAACTAGGTAGAGGGAAGTGATTTTTATAAAATGATACACTGGGCTAGCAGGTGGCATGGTGGTTAAGGGTGCTGGACTCCCACATGTCTGACCAAAGGTTCAAGTCTCAGACCTTGCGGCTTGCTTCCTCTCTCTCTCTCTCTCTCTCTCTCTCTCTCTCTCTCTCTCTCTCTGCTCTGATCAAATTTAAAAAAATAATAAATAATTCTTTTGAAAAATTAAAAAGTAAAATTATATAGTCAAACTGTTGGGCAAAAGCTTAGATTTCAGAAGTTCAAAGAAGTTAAAAAACAGTTTTAAAAAATATATGAGAGGGGCTGGCAGGTGGTAGGGTGGTTAATAGATACTGGACCCCCACATGACTGACCAGTTTAAGCCCTAGACCTGGTGGCTTTCTCTCTTTTTCTTGTTTTCTCTCTTTCTCTTTCTGTGTTTCACTCTAGTCAAATTTAAGACAACAATAATGATAAATAAGGGACCGGAAGGTGGTGTGGTGGTTAAGGGCACTGGACTCCCATATGGCCAACCGTGGTTCAAGTCCTGGACATGGTGGCTTGCTTTCTCACTTTCTCTTTCTCTCTCCCTGTCCCTCTCTGGTCAAATTAAAATAGGTAAGTAAATGGATAAAGAAAGTTAAATAAAATAATTCTTTAAAAAAATAAATAATGATAAATAATATAAAGGAAATACTGCTTCTAAAAGTTAGCTTTAGCCCACTGGGAATTCAAGCTTGAGCCAAAGAGGCCAACACTATGTTAACTTAGTCTTGGAGACAAAAGATAACTGCTAAGTATTCTGAGTTGAAACTAACTCCTGTTTCTGTAGGCACGTCTCCTTTGAGAATTTATATATTCTTCATGTCATTTAGTGAAGAGATAATGATCCTTTATTTGGCAATGAATCTTGTATGCACAGTGAGAACTTCCAGAACACCAAAAGTCTTTCTGGGAAAAAGAAAAGGCTGAAACATTCCAGAGTTGAAGCTGCTCAGCATGAACCAGATGTAAGCTTTCCACTCACCTTTGTTCCCGGGCACACTCGGAAGGTGTAAAGGCGCCAGGGGATGATCTTCAGGTAGAACTCCTTCACTGAGAATTGCTGGAGGACCAACGTACAGAAAACAAGCCGATGAGAAAAAGACTCTACTGTAATTCAAATGTCAAAATCTCTACCGACCATTTCCCATGATAACCTTTTTCTTCCATGGACAAAAGTGGATAGTAAGACCAAGTGTGTCAACTCTATCTTTAAAAGGGACAATGAAAAATATTACTCTGACAATGCAATTTCACACAGAGGCATTTTATAATCTTAATACTCAAGTCTTACTACAATTCTAAGTATCTAGGAGCAGGCTTTCACTTCACGTAGGGAACGTTTCCCTGGGAGAGAATCAAAATTTCCTTTTGCTCAGCCCAATGCCACTGGGTGGCTTCCTCCAAGACCAACAAGCATGGACAATGCCAGCAGCCCATATCTGCTGCTCCATCCCTATTTGCAAGGTACGAGGATTTACTAGGGAAGGAAAGGTAGGAAGATGGGGTAGAGGTCAGGGGCAGGAGTAAGGGGAAATAAGAGTCTTACATAAAAAAGTTCTCAAAAATACCGAGAGTAAGAAGGGTCTCCTTATGCCATTTTCAGAAGAAGAAAAGACAGTACCATCTTTTTTGAAGGAAGAGGAGGCAGAGGTTTCTGCCTTAGGGCATGTGTGCTCCATCAGAGAGAGAGACAGTGAGAGGGAAAGTGAGAAATCACCGTAATCCCTTCTCCTTTCTCCTCCTGGGATTTTGGACATGCACCGCACACATGCCCAACATGATTTTTTGTTGTTGTTGTTGGAGAGGTTTTTGCTATAGGGCGCATGCGCTCACCAGAGAAACAGAGAGAAAGCGAGAAATCACCCCCCAGGGGGGATGGCCACGCTGTAATCCCTTCTCCTCCATTCTCCTCTCGGGATCTTGGACACGCACGCACATGCGCCCGGCCTGAGTTTTAAGCCACTGGATCCGGGATGTGAACCGCGGTTGTCTACATAGGAGTCCAGCGACATAACCATTATGCTAACTGCTGGTCCCTCCAAAATGAGTTTTAAGCCACCAGATCCAGGACTCGAACCACGGTAAGCCATGTGGGAGTCCAGTGACGTAACTGCTATGCCATCTGCTGGCCCCACAATCACTTTTCAATATGGAAAACAAAAACAAACAAAAATATTCCTGTTATCTGAATGTGTAGCAGGTCAGATTTTTTTATTTTAATAAAAGCTCTTCATTAAAGAAAATTTCACATACGTATTGAAGAAAACAGTATAACGAGCCCATGACCAGTTTCAGTGAGTATTAATTCACAGCTTATCTTGTTTCATTTATTTACCCCACCCACTTCCCTCATTACCCCGCTTTTCAGTCCAAATTAGGACTAGACCATTAAACAAAAAATGGCACACAGCAAAGTGTTATAAAGTAGAACAGAATTAGAACCCAGTTTGGGGTATGAGATTAAAGGGATGTAAACGGGATGTTTCAACAGAGTCTCACTTTCATGAGGACTGAATAAGAAAATACAACTATTAAAATAAAACTCCCAAACACAAAGCCCCTCTGAGCTTAAGGGCTTGGGAAGTTCACCTTCTTTGTCTCTGCCAACATTTCTTTACTCCAATCCTGTGGCCTGAGAGTGATATTCACTGACTGAGGTTTCACAAGTCACAGACTGAAAGATCAAATTGTTTTGATACAGCACAAGGGGCCAACAGTGATTTTTATGCTACTCAGATATTTTAATGCTTCAAAGTAGCTTTCTCTACATCTCTGGAAGTCATGCCTTGGAAAATCGCCCAGAAACAATCAAAAGGCAGAATCCTACAGGTCCTCTAGAGCTCCAAGGTGCAGAGAATCCCAGACAGAAACTGTGTCTAGTCTAAGGCAAACACAACCGCGGCAGAGGTGACACAGTCTTCCACTCCATGGCAAATAGACTGCTTTAGTACCCAGAAACCCTAGTGACCTTTTCCTGATACTCAAGACTGCTACTTCATGGTTTCAGTTACCAAATGCTAATCACATACTGCCTCAGCCAGAAGGATGTTAAGGTAAGAATGGGCGTTCCAACCTTTGGTGACACATAGCAGTACACCTTCTTGGGTTTCTTCACCTTCTCAGGAGTGTGGCACTCAGAGGGTGAGTCTTCATCTTCCTCGTCCACAGCCGTGGAAGGCCGGCGCTGGGAAGAGCTCATGTGCATGGGTGGGAGGTGCCACGGCGCACTGCTACAGTTGGTAGCATTATAAAGATAAGCCTCAAAGTAAATGCTCACTCCTGAGGTGGACACATTACGTTCGACAATATTCTTCTCATTCTCTGAAATACAACAAAGAGTAAGGATTCAAGTAAGAGTCCAGGAGAAAAAGAATGACCCATCTCTAGTTCTTTAGTTCACAGAACACTAAGCCTAGTGTGGCACCCACATCACGTGTTTGCGAGGTCGTTCAGAAAAATGCAGACATTCAAAGTAGTGGCTGGGAAATAGGACTGAATCGCAACTCCTCTCATAACTTACCAGTTAGGACAATAATGTCAAATTCGCCATTATTGATTGGTTGATTTTGGTATGAAATGCAGGCATGGAAGCAACCACGAGAATGCAAGGTGAGTCGCAAGAACACCTGGCAAGTCTGCCTGTTGGATGTCACTGACTTCTCAAATGAGACATCAGTACTCTCTTCTTCTTGAGGGCCAAGCTACCGGAAGAAAGAAATCATCACTTCGCATTTATGACTTTCTCCTTTGCAAGGCAATTTACACTTTACAGAGAAGTTTCCTTCTATGACTTAATCTAAATCTCATGATTACTAATGAGTCAAATGAAGATACAAAGTCAGAGAGAGGGAAACAAGAGACAAAAGTGAATTTGATGGGATGAGAATGACAGAGTAAGGAGCCTGTTCTCCCTCGTGTACAGAGAAAGAAGGAAAGCTGCTTACCTCATGAATGGACAAACTGTAATTGTGCTCATCTCTCAAGGATGTGGAATTGTTGGTAGGGTTGTCGTATTCATCTCGGGGCACTATTTGAAGGGTATGCGGCTGGCCACAGGTCAAAACAAGAGTAGAAAAATGGCAGACAATTTTGGTCTTGGAAGGAACCACCATTCCTGGAACAAAGACAATGGAATTTAATGTTGAGAGGTAGTCTTCAGAGCACAAAGAACTGCTTACTGAGTCCTATAGCGCTTAATTTCCTCCCAATTCCTGGATATAAATAACACTACAAAGAGGAAAAGAAAAAGAAATAGATTAAATCAAATTAATTTTGGGAGCTCATTTTTACAAATTCTCAACCATTTCGAGTAAAGAACTTGGAAGAAACAGAACTGAGAGTTACACATACAGAGTCCCACTGCAAACTTATCAGTGAGGTGGGCCTTAAAAATAAGAGCTGGCCAATCACAAAACAAACATAAAAACCCATTAAATACTTATATGCAAATCTAACAAAATATATATAAGACTGACATGCTGAAAACAACAAAATGCTAATGAAAGAAATGAAAAAAATCTATATACTAAATAAACATATCATGTTTATGAACTGGAAAACTGAACATAGTATAGAAGTTAACCATTTAGAAAATGCCAATTAAGGGACCAGCAGTTAGCGTAATGGCTATGTCGCTGGACTCCCATGTAGTCGACCGCGGTTCGCATCTGGACCTGGTGGCTTAAAACTCACGCCGGGCGCATGTGCGTGCGTGCCCAAGATACCGAGAGGAGAACGGGGGGGAAGGGATTGCAGCGTGGCCATCCCCCCTGGGGGGTGATTTCTCGCTTTCTGTCTCTGTGTCTCTGTCTGTCTGTCTGGCGAGCGCACACGCCCTATTGCAAAAACCTCTCCAAAAAAAATATAAATAAATAAATAAAATAAAATGCCAATTAAGGGACCAGCAGTTGGCGTAATGGGTATGTTGCTGGACTCCCATGTAGTCAATCACGGTTCGAGTCCCAGACTCGGTGGCTTAAACTCACGCCGGGTATGTGTGCTTGTGTGCCCAAGAGCCCGAGAGGAGAATGGAGGAAAACGGACAGCAGTGTGGCCATTCCCCTTGGGAGGGGTGATTTCTGGCTTTCTGTCTCTCTCTGTCTCTGTCTTTCTGGAGAGCGCACATGCCATATAGCAAAAACCTCTCCAAAAAAAAAAAAAAAAATAGAAAAGAAAATGCCAATTAAAACTACGATATTACTTATCAGAATGGCTAAAATAAAAAACTATTTAACGTATTAAATATTGGTGAGTATGTGAAGTAACTAGATCCATCATACATTGCTGGGCAGAATATAAATAGCCACTCTAAAACAGTTTAGCAATTTTTTTAAGAGACTATTTTTGCTATAGGGCATGTGCACCCACCAGAGAGAGAGAGAGACAGACAGACAGACAGAAAGCAAGAAATCACCCCCCCCCCCCAGGGGGGATAGCCACACCACAATCCCTTCTCCATTCTCCTTTTGGGATTCTGGACACACACACACCTGGTGAGAGTTTTAAGCTGCTGGGTCTGGGAATCAAACCACTGTCGACTACATGGGAATCCAGTGATGTAACCATCACATTATCTGCTGGTCTCATGGAAGAGTTTAGCAATTTATAAAACAACAACAACTAAGCATACAACTACCATACATTATCAGCAACTGCATTTCTGGGCATTCATACCAGAGAAATGAAAACTTGTATCCACATAAAAACTTGTACATGAATGTTTATAGCAGTTTTATTCGTGATAGCCAAAAACTGAAAACACCACCAGTACAATGTCTTTCAGTGAGTGAACAGTTAAACAAATTGTGGTACCGAATGAACATCCCTAATCTGAAATTCCAAAATGCTTCAAAATCTGAAACTTTTTGAACTCTGACAAGACATCACAAGTGGAAAATTCCAAGCCTGACCTCATGTAATGGGTCACAGTCAAAATGTTGCAATACAAAAATATTGTATAAAATTATCAACAGACTATGTTTGCAAGGTATATATGAAATGCATTTTATGTTTACATTTGGGTCCCATCTCTAAGATATCTCATCATGTTCATGAAAACATTCCAAAATCTGAATAAATCCAAAATCTTAAACACTCCTAGTCCCAAGCATTTTGATCTGTACCATGAAATACTCAGCAATAAAAAGGGACCAAATACTGATACACACAACAACCTGAATGAATCTCCAGAAAATTATGCTAAATGAAAAAAGTCAATCTCCAGAAGTTAAAAGTCAGGACCAGCAGTTGGTGTAATGGCTATGTCACTGGATTTTATGTAGTTGACCACGGTTCAAGTCCTGGATCCAGTGGCTTAAACTCACACCAGGCACATTGCATGCGTGCCCAAGATCCCGAAAGAATGGAGGAGAAAGGATTGCGGCATGGCCATCCTCCCTGGGGGGTAATTTCTCACTTTCTGTCTCTCTGTCTCTCTCTTTCTGGCGCACACACGCGCTCTATAGCAAAAACCTCTCCAAAAAAAAGGTTAAAAGTAAATTCTGGGGCTGGTAGGTGGTGTGGCGGTTAGAGGCACTGGACTTCCACATGACCAACCACGGTTCGAGTCCTGGACCTGGTAGCTTGCTTTCTCGCTTCCCCTTGCCCCCCATCCCGTCTCTCTCTGGTTAAGCTAAAAAATAATGATAATGATAAAATTAAATAAAGTGATTCTTCAAAAAAAAAAAAGTCAATCCCCAAAGGTTACATACTATGATTCTACTTATTTAGCAAGTATGCATACCCAGAATCCTAAGAGGAGAATGGAGAAGGGATTGCAGCATGGTGATCCCCCTGGGAGTCTGCTTTCTCACTTTTCCTCTCTGCCTCTCTCTGATGAGTGCATGTGCCCTACAGCAAATTTAACGAAATAAAATAAAACATATCAGCCTGGTACTGAGAATGCCATGGGGAAAAAAAATGCAAAAACAAAACCAAAAAACAGAGAGAGACAGAGAGAGAGAGAAAAGAAAGAAAAGAAAAGAAAAGAAAAGAAAAGAAAAGAAAAGAAAAGAAAAGAAAAACGAAACGAAACGAAACATACTGCGGGGGGGGGGGTGAGTGTGACTATAAAAGGTCACCATGTAGGCTCCTTGGGGTGACAGAAATGTTCTGTATCTTGACTTAATCATGGTCAATAATCTGGCTGTGATGTTGTACCACAGTTTATTTTCTTTATAATTTGTTATACGGCACATGTGCTCATTGGAGAGACAGAGAGAGAGTGAGAGAGGCTGGGGAGAGAGAAAGAAAGGATGAGAGTAAAGGCGAGGGCAATGGAGAAGGAAAGTCAGAAAGCACCCACCCCGGGGGGGATGGCCATGCCACAATCCCTCTGTTTTCCTGTCAAGATCCTGGGCATGCCCACACACGTGCTTGTGTATGTTTCAAGTCACTGGGTCAAAGACTAAAAAGAAGGGGCCAGCAGGTGGTGTGGTGGTTGAGGGTGGACTCCCACATGGCCGACAGCAGTTCAAGTCCTGGACCCGGCGCTTGTTTTCTCATTTTTTTCTCTCTCTCTCAATCTGCCCCTCTCTGGTCAAATTTTTAAAACAAATAAATAAATAGTTAAGGGACCAGCAGTTAGCGTAATGGCTATGTCACTGGACTCCCACGTAGTTGACCGAGGTTCGAGTCCTGGACCCGGTGGCTTAAACTCATGCCGGGCACGTGTGCGTGCGTGCCCAAGATCCCAGAGGAGAATGGAGGAGAAGGGATTGCGGCGTGGCCATCCCCCCCGGGGTGGTGATTTCTCGCTTTCTGTCTCTCTGTCTGTCTCTGTCTGTCTGTCTGTCGAGTGCACGTGCCCTATAGCAAAAAACCTCTCCCCAAAAATAAATAAATAAATAAATAAATAATTCTTTAAGGAAAAAAAGACTCAAAATAAAGAGTACACTAGATCTTTGTATTATTTCTTTCTAAAAAAATATGTATTAACTTTATTTATCATTTTTTAATGATGAAATGCTCTAAAATTTTGACTGTGGCTAGGGCTATACAACTGTGAATTTTAAAACCATCAAACTGTGTATTTTAAATGGCATGTGAATGTCTCAAGACATAGTATTAAAAAAAGAAGAGAGGGGACCAGTAGTTGGCGTAATGGCTATGTTGCTGGACTCCCATGTAGTCAACCGCAGTTTGTGTCCTAGACCCGGTGGCTTAAACTCATGCCAGGTGCATGCGTGTGCGTGCGTGCCCAAGATCCAAAGAGGAGAATGGAGGAGAAGGGATTGCGGCATGGCCAGAAATCACCTGGGGGGTGATTTCTCGCTTTCTGTCTCTCTGTCCTTCTGGCGAGTGTACATGCCCTATAGAAAAACCTCTCTCTAAAAAAAAAAAAAAAAAAAAAAAAAAAAAAACCTCTCCGAAAAAAAAAAAGAAGAAGAGAGAGGGGCTAGCAGGTGACAAGTGGTTAAGGCACTGAATTCTCACGTAGCAGACAAACAAGGTCTGAGTCCCAAAGCTGGCAATTTATGAAAATCACAATAAATAGATGAAGAGATACATGGATAAATAGATAGGTAAATGTTAAAAATAAAAAAAAAAAAGAAAAGAAAAAAAGAAAGGAAAGAGAAGAAGAAGAAGAAGAAGAGAAAGAATGGGCCAGCAGGTGGCATGGAGCTTAAGGTGTCTGAGTCCCACGTGGCTGGATGTGCAATCCAAGTCCCAGACCCTGAGGCTTAGGAAACAACACCAGGCGCATGTCCATGTGTGTCCAAAATCTTGAGAAGATAATAAAGGAGAAGAGATTGCAGTGTGGCCATTCCCTCTGGAGGGTGATTTCTCACTTTCCCTCTTTCTCTCTGGTAAGTGCATATGCCCCACAGCAAAAAAAAAACAGAAAAGCTGCGGAGGCAAGAACGGATGGAGTAAGTACAAAAAAAACAGAGAGAGAAAGGGAGGAGGAAAAAAAAAGGACTTACCAGGCTGAAAAATTTTGTAATAGGGACTATAGGCCACATTTAATCCACCAAGCTTCACTGTGATTTCGTAACGCCCAGCCTTGCGCACAGTGAAGGCCACCTTTACCACATTGGAATTGGGCTCCTGAAGAACTTCCTGGGTCACTGGAATTTCCACTGCTAGCTCGACGTGAGAGATGTGAACTCTTAATCCCACAGGGCGATGTGCAGGGAAAGGCTGCCCGTTCTTATAAAATAACTGCAGTAGGAGAAAGGGAAGCCCATTAGTGAGCACAGGGAGAAAAGGAAAACCACTTCCCATGTCACTAGGGAGAATGTGGGAGAGAAAAGGCAGCAGGCAGAGATCATACTAGTAACCCCAGGACCTACCCGCTCCTTACAGTCCTGTTCATAGAAATACGGACAACTAACTCCCTCAACAGTCCAAAGAAAACCATTGACTCAGGAGCAAAGCCTTTCCTTTTCCCAGGATGGGGTAGACTATACCACTGATTCAAACTTTCGATTTAAACTCAACGTTTCTTAATCACCACCGCTGCCTCCTCATCTTCCCAGCCCTTTCTACTATCTAATCACTGTAACCCACAGTTGAGGCAGTCAGCCTAGAGTGGCGCAGAGTGAACCGGAGCACCGGGCATAGAGAGGAGGGTTCAGGCTCTCAAGGCAAACGCAATGCTACAGTGGAGAAGTCCGCATGGGAGTCAGCCAACTCTGCAAAGTGCCAGAGAGTAAATACTTTTGGCTTTGTGGACCAGACACAACTACGCAACTACCCTAACTACTAGACCTGAAAGGAGCCCCAGTCAATCCATGACAATTGAGTGTGGCTTTGCTCCAATAAAACTGCATTTATGAAACAGAAGGTAGGCCTGATCTGGCCCTCAGGCCAGTTTGCCAACTCTTGACCTGTAATACTATTCTTTCTGGCGATACGTTTCTCATTTTGAAAAAAAAAAACATTAAGCTTTATCCTTCCTCAAAGTTAAGTACCAATTTAACCAAAACGATAGAGAAATTCATGCCTCCTCAGACATGAACAATTCCCAAGTTCCTGGGAGGGACTGAAAAACAAGGGAAAATGTTAACACTCCAGTCAGCACCACCAGCAGACTTAACTGGGCTCTGAAAAGCAAGTGACTCAGAAACCCCAATGGGTATGGAGACAGAAACATTCCCTTACATGCACTCGGAAGGCCATGCTGTGGCCCACCTCATAGGGGTCCTTCCAATCCCAGGAGACTTTGCAAGACCGGGGATCCAGGTAATTTCCCCGCACGTAGTCATAAATTGTCCGGTCCCCTCGACGCTCACGGTCCTCATTTTGGAGGAAGCTGACTACACGTGCGGCAAGCTCAAAGAGGAACTTAATTGTGAAGAAGAATGCAACCACAGACACTGTGATTCCACCTGTGTAAAGAGAGAACACACAAGCCACCTGTCCATTACACAGCAGCTTCTCATTCAGAACAGGACAGGCATCTCCCACAAATTAAAGGAAGTCAGGAGAGGGTTGCAAACATTCTCCTGGCTTACTACCTCTGTGGGTGAAGAGAACTTTATAACAGGGGTAACCACAGCCCCCAGGCCAAATCCCACCCATTGCCTGGTTCTGTCAAGGCCTACTGGAACTCACCATACCCACTGGTTTTCAGATCATGGCTGCTTTTGTACCATACCAGTGGAGCTGAGTGCTGTAATGCGACTGCATGGCCTTTGAAACCAGAAACATTCATGCTCTGGTCTTTACAGAGAAAGTTTGCCAACCCTTGCTCTATACCATGAATGACAGCTAATGCTACCCCCCTCCCCAACGCCTCCTGCTCGCGCCTCCTGCTCGTGCTGGCCCTCGCAGAAGCAGTAAAAAGAATGTGCATTCAGTACCCTCCACTTAAGAAGCCTTCCCCTCCCTTGACCTCTAGGCAAAAGCCAATTCCCCAGCCCCCCCAGATTTAGGGGTCCCCTTGTCTAGGCTCCCTCAGACTCCTCAACATGAACCTACTATAACTTTTCTCTGCCTCGGCCATTTACCCCATTCATGTTCTGAACTCCTTGAAGGGAGATTTTTGCCTTATTCGACTTTGACTCCACTATAAACAGTGTCTGGCACTGACTGTAATTACTCAATAAACATTTCCCAAATGAATGAATTCTCATTGCCAATTCCATGAAGGTACATTCTGGCATGACTGCAAATATTTCTAGCTCTATTTTTAAAGGGAAAGGGGAGAGACAAAGAGGCAGACAGGACTTAAGCAACCCTAACAGTAAGATAGAAAAAGAAAACTCTTTCTGTAACGTACCAATAACGTAAAACATCAGGTCCCTTCAAAGCCAACGGACAGCCGAGGATCACAGCTGCAGCTGCAAGAGAAAACGTGTTCAGTTTTTTTCTCCAGCTCTTCGTTATAGACATCTCAGAGTGAGACAGAGTAGATAAAGCCTTGTTATTTCTGTCTTCTCTCTAGTTTGACAGGTACCTGAGCATTTCAGAGAAACAGTGTATTATTTTCCCTACAGATTTCCAAATCTGTTGATCACTCTAGAAATACCAAAATAGTCACTTACTTTATTGCTAATTACAAAATGCAATAATGAAGCTTTCGTTTTCGTAGATCCTGGGTTCCCGAGACAGTTTACCTCCCCCACACAAAATGGTGCTAATTAACACGCAAAGAAGATAATGGAGTCGGTTTCTGCTTGTATTTGACTTCTGGAAGTAATTCGGCTAAGAAGAGTTGCTATAGTGAATGTAAATTTTTTTAAAAGCAAGTATTATCATCATCATGCTGGCATTATGTAATTAAAATGAACTCTGGGTCATCCCAATAATAAGCAGTGGGTAAGTAAGCAAAGCCATTTATACTGTTACCAACCAATTTCTCAACCAAATGAACAAACTAATGGGCCCTGTGGAAGATGAGCTCAGCAGAGAGGCCAAGGACAGGAACAAAAGGAGACTGTACTTCTCATCCTATGTGAAACCTGCCAAGATTGGCGTTCGAGGCGGAACTTGTTGTTAAACTTGTTTCCAGAGTAAGACTTCAGTTTTCATTACTCACTGGTCATTCTGAGCCACCAAAGGAAAAATGCAATGTACACTGGTGTTGCTATCTTACTCCTGAACTTGACCTTAGTATAGGCTATATATGCTCTCCATTCTACGATGCACTGAATTCACTTTCTTTCCAAATCAATATACTCTCAAACAAGAGAAAAAGAGAGAAAGGAAAGGAAGAATGGAAGAATTGAGACAGAGAGGCAGAGAAAGGAAAAGAGAAAAAGAACTTACCAGGCTAAAAAACTCTGTAGCAGGGACAAAATAAAGCAATATTACATCAACCCAGTTCTTCTCCTCTCTCCCACCCCCTGCCAATTTGTTAGAGGTCACATGAGCTCACCAGAGACAGAGAAAGAGTGAGAAAGCACCTCCCCATCGGGGACGGTCACACTGTAATCCCTTCATCTCCATTTCTCCTTTGGGGATTTTAGGCACGCACATGTGCCCAGTGTATTTTTCAAGCTCCTGGGTCTGGGACACAAACCACATAGTCAGTCACGTAGATACAGCTACCTTAACCACCCCACCAATGGCTGACCCAACCCAGCCCCTTTTATCAGTACTAGATTATTATAGACAAGGTGGCTAGAAATTTCTAAGCTAAGATCTGATAGGAGCAAAAACAACTTTTTAAAAAATTTTTTATTTATTCATTCATTTATTTTGATTTGACAGAGAGACACAGAGAGAAGGTGAGAAGCAAGCCACCAGGTTGAGGACTCAAACCATGGTCAGCCATGTGGGAGTGTCCAGCACCTTAACCACCACGCCACCTGCTGGCCCCAAAACAACTTTCTTTCTCACGGTGCGCTATTATGTCTAACTGTGGTTGAAAATTTTGAGAGAGAGGGACTAGCAGATGCCATAATGGTTACTTCACTAGACTCCCATGTAGTCAACTGCGGTTCACGTCCTAGACCCAGTGGCTTGAAATTCAAGCTGGGTGCATGTGCACATGTGCCCAAAACCCTGAGAGGAGAATGGAGGAGAAGGGTGCATGGCAGCATGGCCATGCCCCTGGGTGGTGATTTTTCACTTTCTGTCTGTCTCTGGCGGGCACAGGTGTTCTATAGCAAAAATGTCTCTTAAAAAAAAGAGAGAGAGATAGGGACCAGCAGTTAGCGTAATGGCTATGTCGCTGGACTCCCATGTAGTAGACCGCGGTTTGCATCCCAGACCCGGTGGCTTAAAACCTCATGCTGGGCGTGTGTGCGTGCGTGCCCAAGATCCCGAGAGGAAAATGGAGAAGGGATTACGGTGTGGCCACTCCCCCCGGGGGGTGATTTCTCGCTTTCTGTCTCTCTGTCTGTCTGTCTGGCGGGCACATGCGCCCTATAGCAAAAACCTCTCAAAAAAAAAAAAAAAAAGAAAAGAAGAGAGAGATAGAAAGAAAATGGTCTATTAGCTCCCCTGATAAGAATACAACAAAAAGAACCCTCAGAGGGTGAGTAATTTGGGGAATAACCATCTCAAGTTTCATAGAAATCCCAATTTAGACTGGTGTCTAAAGTCCTACTACAAGAAACCCACAAAAGGAACATTAGAATTGTCAACACACATAGATTAAGCTACTCCCAAAGGGTTTATTATAAAGAGACAGTAATACAGACCCAAGCCTAAACCTCTTTCCCAAGCCAAGTATCTCTTCTCCTGAGACTAGGCTGACAAGCTATTATCATCTCAAAAAGCTTCTATCATCTCTCAAATGGCATCTGTCTGCACCTTGCAGAACATGCTAAATGATTTGGTGGGACCAAAACTGGCAGCAAGTACTTCCTTAGCTGGATACCATCAAATCTGACCCTCAATGTGAAACTTCTGGTCCTCAGGGACATTACAGCTCTCAGCGGAAAATGACGTATATATGGATGATGTCGCAGACTTGTGGCCTCGAGTCTCTTGCTCCTTGGAGGGATGAGAGCAGAGCCACATGTATGCCTTGAGTCACAAGAGCTGGAAGAATTCCTGTCTACATTCTATGACAACCTCCTCTGTGAGACACAGCTCACAACAGTAAGTCAGAGCCTAGGGACTAGTCCCAGAGCTGTGACTAGCTGTGTGACCTACCTGGGCTTTAGAACTGTCACTGTTCTCTAAGAGCTGAGATTAAATCATTTTTAGGGCACCATCTCCTTTAGTATGATATGACTGCAGTGTAACTCCTCACGCCCACTAACATCTAAGAACCAAACAGTGTAACAAATATCCCACTGCTCTCCAATATCGCCTCAGTAATACTCACCTCCCAGTTTTACCCATGGTCACATTCTGTGCTTGCCCTCCTTCTACATTTCCCCTTTCTGGTTCCACCTGAATATTCCTGCACAGCTTCCCACCTTTTGCCCTCCAATCACTTTCATTCCAGATTCCACCCATTCTGTAAGCATTTTCTGTCTTTTTTCTTTTTTTTTTAAGAGAGAGAGATATTTTTGCTATAGGGCACGTGCTCACCAAAGAGGCCAAAAGGAAAAATCACCCCCCGGGGGGATGGCCACACCACAATCCCTTCTCCCCCATTCTCCTCTTGGGATTTTGGGCACATGTGCACATGCATCTGGCTTGAGTTTTAAGCCACCAGGTCCAGGACTCGAACTGTGATGGGCCATGTGAGAGTCCAGTGACGTAACCATTATGCCATCTGCTGGTTCTGCATTTTACCAACCTTGTCAGGAGCTCTCTCTGTACTCACTCTCTCTGCTACATCTAACCCCACACTATTTTCCTTGACCCTATCTCCCATAATACCTCATCAATCATTCTATGATCTATCCAAATCATATCTTTTACACTTTTACACAAACACTGTGAAATGTCCCATCTCTAAGTCTTTTAAAAAGTAATCTCCTCTGCCTAGAATATCCTTCTCCCTCTCAGTCTCTATCCATGAAACATCTCCTGATCCTAAGGTCAAGGAAAATTCTATGCCCTGCTCCCAGAAATAGTCTCTGACCCCTGATGTAGAAATTCCTTCCCTCTTCTTGGGACCAGCAGTTAGCGTAATGGCTATGTCGCTGGACTCCCATGTAGTTGACCGCGGTTCAAGTCCCGGACCCAGTGACTTAAACTCACGCTGGTCGTGTGTGCGTGCGTGCACAAGATCCCGAGAGGAGAATGGAAGAGAAGGGATTGCAGCGTGGCCATACCCCCTGGGGGGTGATTTCTCGCTTTCTATATCTCTGTCTCTGTCTGTCTGGCGAGCGCACGCGCCCTGTAGCAAAAACCTCTCCAAAAAAAAAAAAAAGAAATTCCTTCCCTCCTTTGAATTGACACACAACTTCATTTTTATTTATCTTACAGCATTTATATTCCATTGTTTAATCTCTTGTTCTATTTTTCATTTCAGAGTGGCAAATAACATGAGGCAAAGACAAGCCTCAAAATTCCTCCTAAGCAGGGGGCTGACAAATGATGTGGAGGTTAAGGTGCTGGATCCTACATACAGTTTCATGGTTCAAGTCTCAGGCCCAGTGGCTTGAGAATTAGGCAGGGTGTATGTGCATGCATGTGTGGCCAAAATCCCAAAAGGAGATTGGAGAAGGAATTGCAGTGTGACATCCCTCCTGGGAGGGGAGGTAATTTCTCACTTCTTCTCTGTCTCTGATGAGCACATGTGCCCTATAGCAAAACAAAAATAAAAATAAAATCCTCCAAAGCAGGCCAGCCAGTTGCCTAGTGGTTAAAGGGGCTAGATCCTATAAGGCCAACCATATAGTTTGAGTCTTGGACCTGGCAGCAAGATAAACATGCCACGTGTGTGTGTGCATGCTCAAAATCCCAAAAGGAGGGAGAGATGGAAAATGGATAGCAACACATGACCATCCCCTACATGGAGTGCTTTCTCCCTTTCTCTCTTTTTAGTTTTTGCTCAGGGTGTGTGTGCTTGCAGGAGAGAAACACACACACACACACACACACACACACACACACACAGAGAGAGAGAGAGAAAGAGAGAGAGAGAGAAATCACTCCTCCAGAGGGATGGCCACGCCACAATCCCTTCTCCTGCATTCTCCTCTCGGGATTTTGGGCACGCACAAATACGCATGCATCTGGCAGCTTGAAAAACTTGAATCATGCAGGTGGTCATATGGATTCCAGCCACTTGAACCAGCACACCGCCAGCTGACCCTTCCCTCTCTCTCTTATGTTTTCTCTCTCCAATGAGTCCATACACTCTCTGGCAAATTTTTAAAAGAAAAAAATCTTCCAAAGCATCCAATATAATTGCATATAGTAACTGCAGTAAATACAAGCAACATATCTGCTGAATTGATAGAGTCAAATGTTTGTTCTTTTTGCCATCCAGGAAAGTGACTCAAGCCTACATCTACGTGCAAAGCCTAAAGCTCTCAGCCTTGTACAACACTGAATCATAAAAAAATGAAATCATCGAGATAACAAAGTATTTGGGAATAGAAAAGATTTAGAAAAACAGGTAAAAATATGAAAAACATTATCCAATCTTACTGTGAGGAATTTCACAGTGCGATTAAAATTAGAAAGATAAACTCTTATGGTTCTTCTTCTTTTTTCTTCTTTATCTTTTGAAATAAAAACAAAATATGACAAAGGAAAGTGGAATGCAATACAAATTATCTAGAGCAGAAATACCACTTGCTCACTGAAAAATCCTGGTCAAGTTGCTTAATACTATAGCACTCTGGGACCAGCAGTTGGTAGAATGGCTATGTCACTGGACTCCCGTGTAATCGACTGCAGTTCAAGTCCCAGACCCGGTGGCTTAAACTCATGCTGGGTGCATGTGCGTGCATGCCCAAGATCCTGAGAGGAGAATGGAGGAGAAGAGATTGCAGCATGGCCATCCCCCCTGGGGGGTGATTTCTTGCTTTCTATCTCCCTGTCTCTCTCTTTCTGGCGAGCACACACCCCCTATAGCAAAAAACTCTCAAAAAAATAAAAAATAAAACTACAGCACTCTGGCCCATACTACCTGCAAGAAATGGGGGAAATGCTTGAAGACCCCTGACTCGGGAATGTTAGAAAGTTGACTGATAGGCCATATTCTAAAACCTTTTGCTTTTTTGGAGAATAAAAATTTATAATGATAATGTTAAATAAAATCTAGTCTCAATATTAAGGATCAGTTGTGAAAAAGTCTTGTCCTAGTAGAGGACATTTTTTCTTCATATTCAAAATTGCTCTGCTAAGGGCAAAGTCAATTCTCACTGCAACTGTGGGCTTCAACAGCTAGCTATCCCTTGCAAAAAAATAAATAAAAAGGCTTAGGAATTGGTTGCTGGATCTGTATTCTGCATTTTACCAAATATTTAAGAGACAGGGTCTCTTATGTTGCCCTGGCTGGTCTAAAACACATGGTCCACCAGCCTCAGCCTCTAGAGTAGATGGGACACTACAAGCGTGCACCACTGTGCCCAGCTCCACTAACTGAACCTTTTTTGTTTTCTTTTTAATTGTCAGAGGGCACATACACACTCACCAAAGAGACAAGAGAAAGAGATGGAGAAAGCACCCCCTAGTGTGATGTGGTCTCACTGCAGTCCCTTCTTCATTTTTCCACCCTGCTGGGATTTGGGGCATATACACGAGCCCAGTGTTTCCTTCAAGCCACTGGGACAGAGACCAGAACCCTATTTGGCTATGTGGGACCTAGCTCCCTTAACCACTAGGCCATGTGGCTGGCCCACCAAAAACTGAAAGTTAACTAGGTCTATTACCTTACCTTTAAACGAGGGCCCATGTTCTGAGAACCAAGTGGAACACTCCTATTCATCAAGGAGGGCAACTTCTGCCCCCTTTCACCTTGTCTTCCACCTTGTCTGCCACATGAAAGAAAAAAACTGCAAGGTCAACAGAAAGGCTCTGTCCATCAGACCTTCACTGCATATGTCACAAGCAGAGGGTCAGTGTTTCTGGAACAAACTGCATGAATTCCAGGGTGGTGAAATACAGTCCAAGAATATATCATTTCTGGACTTCCCACTAGTGCCGGGTATAACCAATTGCCAAAAGATGCATCTGTTCTGGTGTCCCAGGATCCTACCCTAAAAAGGAAAAAAAGAAAAAAAAAAGTCAATATAATAGGTTTTTACTTCTAAAAGAAATTCCCCAGGAAACAACAAAGACCCAGAAGAAACCCTGGGGCACTAAATATAACAAAGGGTTGGAAAACTACAACTGAGCATTTCCAATTAAAACTCCAGCTCCCCTGAGACGATCCTCCAACTCCACAAGAAAAGTCAACCGGCAACTATGCTGCCTTAATGATGTTCCTTCCAGAAAGTCAGTACTTCTGGTGGTGCCAACCCTTCAGTAGAAGCAACTCAGGACACAATTTTTTTTTTTTTTGAGAGGTTTTTGCTATAGGGCGCATGCGTTCGCCAGACAGACAGAGAGAGACAGAGAGACAGAAAGCGAGAAATCACCCCCCAGGGGGGATGGCCACACCGCAATCCCTTCTCCTCCATTCTCCTCTTGGGATCTTGGGCACGCACGCACACGCGGCCGGCGTGAGTTCTAAGCCACCGGGTCCGGGACACGAACCGCAGTAGGCTACATGGGAGTCCAGCGACATAGCCATTAAGCTAACTGCTGGTCCCTCAGGACACAAATTTAAAGAGTGAGCCTCATCAGGAACACAGGCCCAGTTTCAGTTTCACAGGGTTGAAGCACAGGGTCTGCGGACAACTGTGAAGAGAAATGAACAAAAGCACAGGTGGGGCTGGCATAGGACGGGAGAGTTGATCTGTGTTATATAAAATCCTTGGTTTTTTAGGTCTAGATTCTTAAAATTAGAGACCCATCTTGAGATGCAAAATGAAAAGCCACAAACATTTGTAAAGTAGGAAAATGGAAGTTTTAATAGAAAAGTGAAGATTTTAATAGAAAAGAAGTACACCTCCATCCCTGAAAGGCACGTGTGTGGGCAGCTGCCGGACAACTACAATACTACTGGGCATGGGGTTAGGTAATACATTTATTCTAAGAGCTGGTATTGAATATTTAGCAGGGAAGGTTTGTTACAGTATTTGGCTTCTTTGAATTTGTGGGTTTTTAACTGTGCTTGAATATCTCTTTCATAGGTAAGGGATTTAATGACCTAATTCTACAAGCTCAGTGTGGACTTAGAAGGTATGAGCATCCTTGGGGACCAGCAGGTGGCGTGGTGGTTAAAGAGCTGGATACTCCCACATGGCTGACCACAGTTAGAGTCCAGGACCTGGTGGTTTGCTTTTTCACTTTCCCTTTCTCTCTCTCTCATCAAATTAAAATGAATGAATAAATAAAATTAAAATAGATAATTCTTTAAAAAACAAGAAAAATAAGGTATGAACATTCTTATTTGGATGAACTGCCCAATTAGTTTACTGCCGCAGTAGGAATCAGGATGTTGACCAAAATACCTTGTTGGGCCCTTTTGTATTTATGAGGAATGATAAGAGGGAAATTAACAACCATCTCTATATGCCTTTCTCAGGTACTAAAGAATAAAAATGAGATCTGCCTTCCCTTCCATAGGAGGCATTTTCATGGAGGGTCTGATTTAACTCCTGGTAAGTTGTGATTGATGTGACAGGTGTCTCTACTATTTTCTTAGAACTATCTGCTCATTTCTGACTAACAGCCTATCAGGGCCAGAATCCTAAAGGTCTTACATGTCACAATAAGGAATCAAGAAAATATTTAGCCGGAAAGGAGAAACTAACAGAGTATTTATCTATCTACTTATTTATTTATTAAATTCAGGTGCCAGCAGGTGGCATGGTGGTTAAAGACAATGGACTCCCAAGTGATCAACAGCAGTTAGAGTCCTGGATCTGGCACTTGCTTTCTCACAACTCCACCCTCCCCCCCCAGCCCCCCCCCCCCCCCCCCCGTGAGCGCATGTGCCCAATAGCAAATTTTAATAATAATAATAATAATAATAATAAATAAAATTAAATAATTCTATTAAAAAATTGGCCACAGGCAGGCCATCAGGTGGTGTTTAAGGCACTGGACTCCCACATTGCCAACCACAGTCTGAGTCCCAGACCTAGCAGCTTGGGAATCACACCACACATTCCCAAAATCCCACAAGGAGGAGAAGGAACTGAGGCATGGTCATCTCCCTAGAGGGTACCTTCTCACTTTGTCTCTCATCTCTCTTTCCAGTGAGCGCACATGCCCTACGGCAAAAATCTTGAAAACAGATTTTTTTTGCCTAGCATAATGGTTACATCACTGGACTCCCATGTGGTCGAATTACAGTTCGAGTCCCAGACCTGGTGACTTAAAACTCACACCAGGTGCATGTGCGTGTGTGCCCAAAATCCTGAGAGGAGAATGGAAGAGAAGGGATTGCAGTGTGGCCATCCCCCTGTGGGGGAGGAGTGATTTCTTGCTTTCTGTCTCTCTGTCTCTCCAGCAAACGCACGCACCCTACAGCAAAAATTTCTCTCAAAAAAAAAAAATTGCCATAGGGCAAGTGTGCTCACTGGAGAGAGCTAGAGAGGAAGAGAGGGAGGTGAGAAAGAACCCTCCAGAGGGAATGACCCTGTCACAGTCCCTTCTCTTCCATTTCCTTCTTGGGATTTCAGGCACAAATGCACACACGCACACACATGTGCCTGGCATGTTTTTCAAGCTGTTGTGTCCTGGATTCAAACTGTGCAGCTGCCCATGCCAGCGACCTTAACCACTGTGACAACTTGCTGGCCCACTAACAAAGCTTCAAAATCTAATCTATCAATAGTAACTTAAGTGGTCTTCTCCCTTTGTGCCAACATATGCATTTCCAGGACACAGTTAAACAAAGGATTTTTTTTTTTAAATTCATTTCTTCCATGAGTGAGAGACAGAGAAAAAGGGATAGAGACAGAGACAGAGATACAGAATTCCCAACAAAGTCTTTTTCTTAAAGAATTATTTACTTAATATACATATATTTTTAATTTTCTATAGGGCACATATGCTCACCAGAGAGAGCAAGAGAGAAAGAGAGAGAGAAAGTGAGAAAGCAAGCTGTCAGGTCCAAACTGCGGTCGGCACCCCCAACCACCTGCTGGCCCCTCCCAACAAAGTCTTGACTCCACAATCTAACTTCAGCCAGCCTGGATCTTGAGAACACACATGCCCAGCACACTCAGGGAGGTCTCCAGATGTGAACCAGTAACCTTCCCACATGGATCTGCTTTGAATAGGGCATCACATTTTACCACTGCATCTGTCGAGCCCCACAAAAGTTGATTTTAGCTTTAAAATAGTAAAATGTGCCGCAAGGAGGGGAGGACTATGAACTTTCCAAATAAGTAAATAAGTGAAATCCAATAAATTCAGTTAACTCCAAAAGATATTAAAGCCTGATAAAATCAGTTAACTCTTTAAGATATTCATATGCCAAATATAGCAGAAAAGGGGCTTATGGCCATGCATAAACAAACAGCTAAGATAAATGAGACAAATCACTAAATGAAAAAAAAGACAGTCTTACCACATAGCAAGAACTGCACTGCTTCATACATATTAATTCACAACCCTAAGACACAGACATGATTATCCCTGATGAAAAAACTGGGATACAGAAAGGTTAAAGAACTTTTTCAAGATTACACACAATAGTAGTAGAGCCAAATCAAACCCAGACAACCTGGACCCAGAATCCATGCTTTTAATGATTACTCTGCTGTCATTCTACCATGGGAAACCAAGGAAGAAAACACAACGTTAATAAGAACAGTTCAGAATGAGTGAAAGCCAGCCGATAAAATAAGTTAGCAAACTTTCATAATTAAAATAAACAAGTGTATGCATTTATTTTAAAATATGGCACCAGACCTGCCAAGCACATGAGCCAAAACCTGGGTCAACTAGCAATTGGAACCAGCCTAAAGGATCTGCAAGCAAGAGAACAGTTATGTAAACTGGGAAGCGAGCTCTATCAAAGAATGTAGCATAAGGATTTTAAAATGATGCTTTTAAGGAATAACAATACAGGGAAATGCTCACAAATAAAATGTTAAATGAAAAAACAGGCACGGAATTGTTTATATGGCACAAGCCCAATTTTAGAAATATAACATTTTACTGGGTCATCAGAAAAGTCATGAAGTAATTTTCTATGTTTTTCTATGCAAAAATGCGTCATGACTTTTCCAACCCAATATAAAGACTAGAAAAAAGAAACATGCCAACAGCAGTCTTCTCTTTGTATACTGAATTATTTTTATCTTCTACCTATCCTATTTATTATTTTCCAGTATTTTAATAATGCAAGGACATGTAAAAGTTTCTATTTGTGGAGAACATAATACTTTGTAGGGTCTTATTTTTCTAAAATACGCAAGTCACCACTTTTTCAAGTAAGGAAAAACCAAAAGCATAAAGAAACTAAGAAAAGAGAACGTAATGAACTTTTATTTCTATTCATTATAATCTCAGTGGGTTCCTAAACTTGTGATCAGCTGGTCATGCACTGCATAATGACATTTTGGGCAACAGACCACACAGACGATGGTCGTCCCTTAAGATTATAATAGGATATATCACATAGCCTAGGAGTATAGGAGGCTATACCGTTTAGGTTTGTGTAAGGACATCCTAAGATGTATGCATGAAATTGCCTAATAACACATTTCTCAGAAAGTATTCAGTCATTATGCAATGTATGACTTTTTTTTTTTAGGTTTTTGTCACAGGGTGTGTGTGCTCACTGGAGAGACAGAGAGAGAGATACAGAGAGGGAAAGTGAGAAATCACACCCCAGGGGGATGGCCACGCCACAATCCCCTCTCTTCCATTCTGCTCTTGAGATTTTGGGCACACATGCACAGCACCTAGTGTGATTTTCAAGATGCCAGGTCCAGAAAGTGAACTGCAGTAGGCCATTTGGAGTCCAGCACCTTAACCACCACACCACCTGTGGAACCAACTCTATTTGATTATTAAATAAGTACTAGTTCTAACATAATCTTTACTGTCTCCACCATGAACTCCCATGCTTACCCCAATTTTTCAGTGCCTCTAGTGAGCTTCAAGATTGAAATCAAGGGGACCAGCAGTTAGAGTAATGGCTATGTCGCTGGACTCCCACGTAGTCGACCGCTGTTCGCGTCCCGGACCCGGTGGCTTAAAATTCACGCCAGGCGGGTGTGCGTGCGTGCCCAAGATCTCGAGAGAAGAATGGAGGAGAAGGGATTGCAGCGTGGCCATCCCCCCTGGGGGGTGATTTCTCACTTTCTGTCTCTCTGTCTCTCTCTGTCTGTCTGGCGAGCGCACGCGCCCTATAGCAAAAACCTCTCAAAAAAAAAAAAAAAAAAAAAAGTAAAAGATTCAAATCAAGCACCCTCTTCTCCCTTTCTGGTCCAGTTCTCAGGCTTCTCTGAGACATGTACCTATCCCACACAGAATCAATCATTTTCTCTTTTGTAATTACTCTCATGCTGATGATACTTCTATTACAGCATTTACTACTCATATACTTATATACTATTCTCTCCTAATAGATTGCCAATCCCTAAGGACACTGAGTCTTACCCATCTTTGCCTCTGAATGGCTAGTCCAGTGGTTTCAACTCTATTCCCGCAGAGTCTGTACTTTCATAAGATTCCAAGCCAGCTAGTCGCATGGTGGTTAAGGTGATCCTACACGGCTGACTGGTAGTTTGAGTCCTGGACCAGGCAGCTTGAGAAACATGTTGGGCGCATGTGCATGCACGACCAAAATAGCAAGGAGGAGAAGGGACTGCAGTGTGGCCATCCCTGCCTCCCCGTGGGGGTGGGTAATTTCTCAAACCCCCACCCCTCCAGCGAGCATATGCACTCTACAGAAAACTATAAATAAATAAATAAAAGGATCCCCAGGTGATACCTGTCTATGCACATGAGAATCTGAGAAGCACATTCTAGACTCTAGAGCAGTCACCCCAAGGGGCCCAGCATTCCGTATCTCTAACAAGTTCACAGGTAATGCTGATCTTATGGATCACAGTTTCAAGAGCAAAAGTCCAAAGTAGGAGCTGGGAAACTATAGCCTGCAGGTCAAACCCTGACGGTCCCCTTGTCTCATAAAAGCAGAATGAAAACAGTCAAGTTCACCACCTGTTTTACATGCTCTCCATGGCTGCTTTTACACTACGATGGCGGTGCTATGGCCCACAAAACTTTATTATCTGACCCTTTGCAGGAAAAGTGTACCAATCACTGGTGTAGAAGTCTTAGTCTTAAAACTACAAACTGCTGAGTGTAAATGAATGCATTTATAAATTAAAGAAAGCATAACACAGCCATTTTCTTCCAGTTCTACTATGCCCTTAGGAAAAGAGCTATAAAACTTGCAAAAATATGCAAATGTTTCTCATTTAAAAGCTTTATGCCTCCCACAGCCCAAGTAGAAATTTTACACATTTTCCAAAATACGTATTTCATACAATCATGCCTGTATTTCACTAAAGCTGATATCTTAAAACCCATAACTCAGGGACCAAATACTGTATCCTAGTTCTTTAAATTATTACAATGCCTATTACTGATGGGGGTCTCTTTTTTTTAAGTTTCTTTTTTTCTTTCATGACCGTGAGATGGAGAAAGACAGAGAGCACCCTAACAAGGCCCTGATGCTGCAATCCACCCCCAGTCTCAGCCAGCCCTAGATCATGGGACACACATGCCTGGCAAGCTCAGGGAGGTCTCCCGATGAGAAACTAGAATCTTCGTGTGTGAGTCAGCCTCACAGAGCACTGAGTTTTACTACTGCACAACCATCTGGCCCTCTCAGTCTCTATTTTAAAGTGCTATCCTAAAAAAACCTGATGTGAAAGCCCACTTCAGAATTCTGGCACACAGGGACCAGCAGTTAGTGAGTGTAATGTCTATGTAGCTGGACTCCCATGTAGTCAATTGCAGTTCAAGTCCCAGAACTGGTGGCTTAAACTCATGCTGGGCACGTGTGTGTGCGTGCCCAAGATCCTGAGAGGAGAATGGAGGAGAAGGGATTGCGGCGTGGCCATCCCGGGGGGGTGATTTCTCGCTTTCTGTCTCTCTGTCTCTCTCTGTCTTTCCGGCGAGTGCACACGCCCTATAGCTAAAACCTTTCAAAACAAAAAAAAAGGAATTCTGGCAAACACAATGCTAGTGTCAATCAAAACACAGGAGCTCAAGGATAACCTTCTGATTTTCACAAAACAAGACAGGACAAAGGAAGGATGTTCACTTTTAAGACATCTACATATAAGCACCAGTCACAGGTCCAGGGATATCAAATTTTAAAAACAAATGATTCAATTTTCTAAAGGTACACAGGTTAGAGTGGTCTAACTAAAGCGGTTCCAGGAAATAAAGTGAACCATCAGATACTCTGGATAGTGAGTTTACCTTTACCTTGGCTTAATTTCACCCTTGGTTTATTCTCCCTAGCCCAAAATCCCACCATAAAAGATGGCCCTCCCCCATCAACTGTACACTCTTGAGATATGTACGCAGTTATTTCTGCTATCTTGGTTCAGCCAAGTTATACAGTTTTCATTTATACTTTTCTCATCAGTCAGCCCCTCTAGTCTCTTAATCATTCTTGTGGGTCTTCTGTGAAGTCTCTCCAGCTGTTTCCAGTGATCTGGTAATGAGGTGCCTCCAACTAACTGCAGCCTTCCAGGAACAGCTTCGTTAGTCAGAACAAGATGAGCTCACTCCCCTGATTCCATGACATAATACTCCTGAGTGGGCAATCCCCCAAATCACAGAAATCTAGTACACTGTCGTATTAGACTATAACCCCATTCTGCGCCTCCCAGATGCGGGCACTGGGACACAGCAAAATGTGCTAGCAGCCACAGGATAAACGACACATGCGCCTGAAACATCTATTTTACTAGAGGATGAAGTAAGGAGCAAACAGTATTGTCATGTTAAAAACAAACGCATAGATAATAAAATAGGAGGCGGTATTTCCATGAATTTCTTTTTTTTTTTTTTTAAGAATTATTTCATTTTGAGGGCCAGCAGGTGGCATGGCAGTTAAGGGCTCTGGACTCCCACATGGCCGACTATGGTTCGAGTCCTGGACCTGGCAGCTTGCTTTCTCACCTTCCCTTCCTCTCTCTGATCAAATTAACTAATAATAACAGGGGCCAGCAGGTGGCGTGGTGGTTAAGGGCAAAGGACTCCCACATGATCAACCATGGTTTGAGTCCCAGACCTGGCAGCTTGCTTTCTCACTCCCCCTACCCTCACTCTCTGGTCAAATTAAAGTAAATAAATAAATAATAAAGTTAAATAATGATTTAAAAAAAAAAAAACAAATAAAGTTAAATAAATAATTTTTAAAATTTAACTATTTATTTATTCATTTTATTTTAATTGAACCAGAGAGAGAGAGAGAAAGTAAGAAAGCAAGCTGCCAGGTCCTGGACTCGAACCAAAATTAAATAATTTTTTTTTTTTTGGAGAGGTTTTTGCTATAGGGCGCGTGCGCTCGCCAGACAGACAGAGAGAGACAGAGAGACAGAAAGCGAGAAGTCACCCCCCAGGGGGGATGGCCACGCCGCAATCCCTTCTCCTCCATTCTCCTCTCGGGATCCTGGGCACGCACGCACACACGCCCGGCGTGAGTGTTAAGCCACCGGGTCCGGGACGTGAACCGCGGTTGACTGCGTGGGAGTCCAGCGACATAGCCATTACGCTAACTGCTGGTCCCTCTTTTTTCTTAAAATAATTATTTAATTTGGGAACCATTACGCTAACTGCTGGTCCCTCTTTTTTCTTAAAATAATTATTTAATTTGGGAACCATTACGCTAACTGCTGGTCCCTCTTTTTTCTTAAAATAATTATTTAATTTGGGAACCAGCAGTTAGCGTAATGGCTATGTCGCTGGACTCCCACGCAGTCAACCGCGGTTCACATCCCAGACCCGGTGGCTTAACACTCATGCCGGGCCCGTGTGCGTGCGTGCCCAGGATCCCGAGAGGAGAATGGAGGAGAAGGGATTGCGGCGTGGCCATCCCCCCTGGGGGGTGACTTCTCGCTTTCTGTCTCTGTCTCTCTCTGTCTGTCTGGCGAGCGCACGCGCCCTATAGCAAAAACCTCTCCAAAAAAAAAAAAAAAGTAAGAAAAAAGAATTATTTATTGGGGCCAGAAGGTGGCACGGTGGTTAGTGGCGCTGGACTCCCACATGGCCCACCACGGTTCGAGGCCCAGCTTTCTCATTTTCCTTCCCTCTCTCTCCCCCTCTCTCTGTCCCTCTCTGGTCAAATTAAAATAAAATGAAATAAATAAAGTTAAATAAAATAATTCTTTTAAAAAAGAACTATTTAATTTTATTTTTCATCATTATTATTATTTTAATTTGTCAAAGGCACATACCTCACCAGAGAGAGAAAGAGACACAGAGAAAGAGACAGAAGGAGGGAGGGAAAGTGAGAAAGCAAGTTGCCAGGCCCAGAACCTGAACTGCCATCACTCACATGGTAGTCTACCATTCCAATCACCTCACAACCTGCTGGTCCCTCCATGAATTTCTAAGATAAAATCTGAATATGTGAAACATATTCATAGATATTTTGTTAATTGGGACTGTTTGGAGCTGTTTCCAGCCTCACAGGGTTACAAATCCACTATGTGACCACTAGCAGTACTTGAGTCAGAAAAGTTTGAAAAGCACTATAACCCCCTACTGTCATTATCATCCATCCCATATATTCACATTTAAAGTGACATTATTTTTTTCCTCTGTTTCCCCATCCATAGACACCTATATTTATTCTCTTTACCTAAAATCATTTGCTAAAACTCTGTGTTGCATTTCACTCTGTAAATCACTGGCTACCAACATGTTCAGGTTCCTGTGCACCAATTTTTTTTGAGTGTAAGTCTGCTTGTGTACACACATTCCCTATCTCTTGGAAAAATACCTAAGAGTATGACTCCTGGATCTTATGGCAAGTATACATTTACTCAATAAAAAACTGCCAAGCTGTTTGCCAAAGCAGCTGTACCATTTGTATTTCCACCACATTTGTTTCTTAAAACAAATGTAAAACAAAATGTATGAGAGTTTCAGTTGCTCTACAACTGCCAACATTTGGTATTATTGATTTTTTAATGTTACCCAATTCTAACAGATGTGAAGTGGTTTTAATTTGCATTTCCTCAAGGACTAACAATATTGAGCATCTTTTTAATGTACTTACTGGCTTTTCTATAGGTTCTTTGGTGAAGTAAGCATCTGTTTAAATCTTGAGCCATATTCTAAATTGAGCTGTTTTGTCTTCTTACTATTGAGTTGAAAGAGTTCTTTATATAGTTTAAATACAAGTGCTTTATTAGATATATGTTTGGCAAATATTTTCTGTGACTTCTTTTTTCATTTTCTTAACAGAAAATAAACTCTTTTTATTTTAAAGAACATAAGCTTTACTGGGACCAGCAGATGGTAATGATTATGTTGCTGGACTCCCAGGTAGTTGACCATGGTTTGAGTCCTGGACCCAGCGGCTTAAACCTCATGCCAGGCACAGGTGCATGCATGCCCAAAATCACAAGAGGAGAAGGGACTGTGGCATGGCCATCCCCCACTGGGGGTGATTTCTCACTTTGTCTCTGTCTCTTTGGCGAGTACATGCACTCTATAGCAAAAATCTCTCTCTCTAAAAATAAAAAAAGTAATAAAAGTTTTACATTTTGATAAAAATCCAACCTGTAAATTATTTTCTTTGTAGTTTGTAAGATTTGTGCCTGATTTAAAAAAAAAACAAAAACAAAACAAAAAAAAACCTGCGGGCATAGTGGTTAAGGTGCTGGAGTCTCATATGGCTAATCACAGTTCAAGTCCTGGACCCAGTGGCTTGAAACTCACTCCTGGCATGTGTGCAAGCATGTGCAAAATCCTGAGAGGAGGATAGAAGAGAAAGGATTACAGTGTGACCATACCCCCCGGGGAACGATTTCTCTCTGGGACTAGCAGATAGCATAATGGTTACGTCACTGGACTCTCACATAGACAACCATGGTTCGGGTCCTGGACCGGGCGACTTAAACTCATGCCTAGCATGTATGCGTGTATGCATGCATGCTCAATATCCCAAGAGGAGAATGGAGGAGAAGGGATTGCCATGTGGCCATCCCCCCTTGGGGGAGATTCTCACTTTCTGCCTCTCTGGTGAGCACACACGCCCTATAAAAACCTCCCTTAAAAAAAAAATACCTGCATAATTCAAGGTCACATTTTTACTATTTTCTTCTAAACGTTTATCTAAAAGTTACATGAGAGAAAAAATCTCTCATCAGTTTTTTTCTTTTTTTTTTAGAGGTAATGAGGACATGAAATAAGATGGATGGGAGAGGGAACAGGTTGGAAAAAAGATTGTGTAAGACAAACCTGGAAGAAAAAGATGACCTGCAGAGACATGGAGTCATCTGTAGAAAGGTGAGAGTTGAAACCTTTGAAATGGACACACTTGTTTTAAGAGAGGAATTATTTAGTGAGAGAAGGAAGACACACAAAGTTGGAGTCTCTGTATATCACAAAATAACAAAGGAGTCCATGTAAAAAAACATCATGGACAGGAGAGAGACATCAGAGACAAGAGAGCATTTCAAAAAGGAGAGACCTCGACAATGTTATTTGTATTGGTCCAGCCATGGTGGTGGCAATGTTGAAAGCATGCATGCCTGGTACACGTGTGATCACCCTTCTGGGAAGAGCTGGGGAAAGGGTCGTGGCATGAGACCCTGCTGAAAGTGCCTATTTTCCCCACCCCCTAAGTCTCTCTCTCTCATGAAATAAATAAATATATGTAAAAACAAAAAAAAAAAAAATGCTGTTTGTTGGGACCAAAGCTGAGACGATGGTATAGATCTGACGACTGACAGGTCAGAGTTTCTCTCTGAGAGAGCAGCATCAGTACAGGAGGACGAGAAACCAAAGCTGACGAAGACTTGCTAGTATACTCTCACTGAGCTTACTTAGAGTTATCATGGAGGGAAGTAAGTTGAGAACAATCGACACACTTTTAAGAAATGGTATAAAGATATCAGCTTGTTTGGGGGTACAGAGTAAGATAATCAAAGGTAAAGATTAAAGATGTGTATTAAATGAGAGCAAAACGAAATGCACAGGACATCTGAAATAAAGCAGCTTACAAAGGCCACTGAATGTTAGTTTTTTTCTTTTTTCTCTCTCTTTTTTTTAAAGTTAAAAAAATTATTTATTTTCTTTGAGAGAAAAAGAGAGAGCCATACATACCAGTATCCTCAATATTGTCTTCATGCCAGAATCCCCCCCAGCTGTGAAGCTAGCCAGGATCAGGGGTGTGTCCACAGGCATACCTAGCACATTGCAGAAGACCCAAGATGAGAACCCGGAGTCACAAAATTGTTACCACTTTCTTTTTTCAACAGATGTTTATCTAAAAATTACACAAGAGAAGTATCTCTCATTAAATTTAGAATAATAGTTGTTATACTTTTTATCTTATAATTATTCAGTTTTATTAGCCCTTTGTTTCTTTCAAATTCAACCTCCAGATTAACAAGTACTATTTAAGTTATAGTCTATTTCTGTATTTGTAAAGATTTTTATCTTTTAACAGATTGTCCCCCCCTTTGACCAAATAAATCGTACGCCTATATTAAGCCATGTGTTTAAGTCCCTAAGTTCAAATCAGCACAACACTTCTGCACTCCTGATGCTGTTTTTGGTTTGTTTGTTTTGGCAGGGGAGGGTGTATTTTGGTTTGGGGGCACATGCACTTGCCAGTGAAATTCAGTGAGAAGGAAAGTGAGAAATCAACTCCAGGATGACTGCAATCCCTTCTCCTCCACTCTCCTCTTGGTATTTTGGGCATCCACGCATACACGCCTGGCATGAGTTTTAAGCTGCTGGGTCCTGGACTCGAACAACGATTGGCGATATGGGAGTCTGGCACCTTCACCACTACACCACCTGCTGGCCCCAATGCTGGTTCTTAAAACGACAACTAAATTCCACAACCTAATTCATGTACCTTGAGGTTAAGCCAGGGATTACAAACTACTTAACCTTCTGAATTTAAAGAGAAGCTTTTATAAGATTATTTTCATCTTCCTGAGTCACTCTAACTTGTGAGGAGGCTAGAGAAAGTCATTATCATTCACTGGGCAAATTAAAATGAAGGCTTATAAACGTTAAGCTTACCAAGACAAAAGAAATTCTACACTTCTTAATTCAGTTTGGACTCTCTCTATTCCACCACCCTTTTTAAAACAAGTCTGAGTTCTTCAGACTCAAAATGAAAGAAAATATTTAAAAAGCATAGCTTTAGGATTAACTCTCCCCTGGAATAGTTTGCAACTCATTCTCAGCATGGTTCAGAGAAAGCAGGAAAAAGGGATTCAAAGCTAATGTAAGCAAAACAGGGAAAAGGAGCAATGACACTTTACCATTGCTCACTTTGTAACATTGTGCAATGTCTGGAGGGAAACAAGATAGAACACTGGCTCACCTATATTCCTGTCATATTTTTTGCCTAAATTAAGCTAGAATATGAGCTTCAGTTTACCACTCTCTCCTCTACTGATATATTTTCTACATATAAAACTGACTCTATTGTGCCCAAACCAGGGCAGAGTCCCATGTTCCTACCCCATGGCAGCTTTCATGCTTAGGTGACCCTGGGCCACTGAATCCTGGCACTAACAGAAAGATTTTTAAACTAATTTTCTGAATCTGACAAGCCGTCTCCCTCAATAAGTCTAGGAAGTTGTTATTTTATTAACTGTGCATGAAGTGGCAGGCAAACGACCAGATCAGTAGCCCAGTGGGGTGGAAATGGAATTGTCACACATATTCTGAAAAGCTAACCTAATTTCTGCTTCTAGTCCCATTCACTACTTTGAATTCTATTCTTAAAGGAAAATGAATTATTTATACAATTGAAGGAAGAGCCATTTTAAATGAGCATTTTATAGTTCTCTATTTAACATTCCCCAAGGAAAAACCCAGTTTGCCACAGAAATGACAGTCCAAGATGGCTTGATCTGAAGGAACAACTCTATCCATGTATTCAAAGAAAACTTTCTGTTGACCTAATATTCAACCACCAAACAAGGATTTATTCTTCAAATGTATACCAAGATTCTACCACATGCTAACCAATATGCTGGACCCCGAGAACTCCAAAATCAGTAAGACAGTCCCTTGAAAACAAACAGCTTAGCGACCAGCAGATAGCGTAATGGTTACGACGCTGGACTTCCACAAAGTCAACCACGGTTCAAGTACTGGACCCAGCAACTCAACTCACACCAGGCAAGTTTTGCGTGCACTCCCAAGATTCCGATAGGAGAACGGAGAAGGGATTGCAGTGTGGCCATCCCACTCTCTTTCTGTCTCTCCAGTGAGCACACACACCCTATAGTAAAAATCTCTATATATAAAAAAAGAAATTTTAATAAAGACGACAGACAAGTAAACGATTATAGCTTCTTACAGTAAAAGCTGAGATGAGCGCAGGTGTTACTGGAGCCCAGGATGGGCACCTTAATCAGGATCAGCTTTGAGCTTCTCTGGAAATTTCACACTATCCTTCTGGGAGCAAAGCCAAGACTTCCACAGAGTAAACAGTGCTTTGGGAGTCAAGGAAGACAAAACACTATCTATGCAGTATTATTTATTCTCACAGTCTTTTACACTTCAGCACTGGTCTGAGGGGAGCACGGGGACCACATACATGACACAGAAAAAGCACTCATTGGAAACCTCAACCTGTTTATCAAAACTGAACGCGATCTAAATGCAATCTGTATTCTGGACTGGATACTGGGTGAGAAAATGGGAGTGAGTGGTTAGTATTGTACTAATGTGAATGTCTTAGATGTAATAAATGTACCACGGTTATTTAAGAGCCATTCAGAAGCTGGGTGAAAGGTAAAAAGGAACACTGTACTATCTCTGCTACTTTTTAAGACATTTTAAATTATTCCACAATGAAAAAAAAATTTAAGTACACTTTACATTCTCATTGAGCCTTAAAATTCTGATTATGATTCCCTAATCACTGCCCCAACTCAGGTAATGCTGGGCTAAAAAAAAAAAAAAAAAAAAAAAAAAAGTAATCTTTTCAATCCCTTTCTATAAACCATTTGCATAGTCTAGTGGGTTTCCTTCTTCACCAAGACATGAAAAACTGAACACTGGAAAGGTTTTTATGTTTCTCTTAAAAGTTTCACACTTTGGAATTGAACTCCCCAATGCAGACAAGAGAAGATAACATGAGCTAGATCTCTAGATAAAAGCAAGAATTGAAAGCAAGAATAAAAGCAATGTGCAGGACTGCGAGCAGTGTGGTGGTGAAGGCGGCTGGATCCCACATGGCTGACTACCTGACTTGAGTCCCAGTTCCTGTGGCTTAAGAAACATGTGGGGCATGTATGCATGCATGCCCCAAATCCAAAAAAAAGAGGGAGAAACAGAAGAAAAGCAATTGTGATGTGACAGTGCCCCATGGGGGTACTTTCTCACTTTGTTTCTCTCTCTCTCGCTCTCGCTCTCGCTCTCTCTCTCTCACTCCTACCTCCCTCCAGCAAGCGCATATGCTCTCGGGCAAATTAAAATTAAAAAGCAACATACAGAAAAGATATTTTATATATTCTTATTACCTTTATCTGCTCTGTAGCCAAAAAGTACAATGAATAGAAAATACAATTAATGGAGCCAGCAGGTGGCATGGTGATTAAGGATGCTGGATTACCATTTTCCCTCTCTCTGTCCCTCACTCTGTCCCTCCCTGGTCAAATTTTTAAAATGGACAAATAAAGTTAAATAATTTTTTTAGATACAATTAACAAATATTGATTATTAGCATCTTAATACTAACAGGAAAACTGAACTGAAATGAATGCTTTAGCTGTAAATTCTGAAAAACATGATCAAATTCCTTGACAATTCAAAGTAACAAAAGATCGTATCAAATCATATGGTACTATTCAATTCAGACTAGATGACAAAACACAACATTTACCATGACTTTTAGTTCTTAATAACTAAACTACTAACCTGACCTCTCTGTATTAAACCCTGTTTTGTAGAACAGGCTTCGAGTCCCATCAGGAAACATCATCATGGTGATATAACACCCTACCAAGTGTCAGGCATGACACGGCATTATACACAGACAATATGTACACAAACACACACAAACTGCAAGAAGGTTAAATGACCCTGAAAGTTTGCAAAGTACTATCCAAAAGAATATTAGTGAAGGCTAAGCACTTATGAACCCTTCAAAAAGAAACCAAAGAAAAATAACTGAAACTTGAAACTTAAGTCTAAGTTAGTTAATGGCTAAAGCCATGTAAAAAGTAAGATGAACTATACAGCACTAGAATCCACTAAGATCACAAAATCATGTTTATTATATGGTATATTTATAGTTTTTTTTTTTCTTTTTTTTTGGAGAGGTTTTTCGCTATAGGGCGCGTGCGCTCGCCAGACAGAGAGAGACATAGAGACAGAAAGCAAGAAATCACCCCCCAGGGGGGATGGTCACGCCGCAATCCCTTCTCCTCCATTCTCCTCTCGGGATCTTGGGCACGCACGCACACGCGCCCAGCGTGAGTTGTAAGCCACCAGGTCCGAGACGCGAACCGCGGTCGACTACGTGGGAGTCCAGCGACATAGCCATTACGCTAACTGTTGGTTCCCTATAGTTGTTTTTTTTTAATAGAAATTTTTTGCTATAGGGCGCATGCGCTCACCAGAGAGACAGAGAGACAAAAAGCGAGAAGTCAACCCCCAGGGGAAAATGGCCTCACTGCAATCCTTTCTCCTCCATTCTCCTCTCTGGATTTTGGTTGCGCATACACAAACGCCTGGCCTGAGTTTTTAAGCTGCCGGGTCCAGGACTCAAACCGCAGTTGGTTCTATGGGAGTCCAGCAACATAATCATTATGCCATCTGCTGGTCCTGGCATATTTATAGTATTAAATATTACACAAGAGTCCTCTGAACTGGACCTCTTCCAGAACAATTAACAGGTGGAGTAATTCCACAAATTCCAAAAGAGGTATGTGAATACCTCCTTTCTACCACCTACCATAATTTATCTGTTCATGAGTCTTTCTCTAAGAGAGGACTGATGTCCTGAAGAGTAGTGACCACACTGTAAAGGACACGACAGGCTCTCAGTAAATACTTCTCAGTGAAAGAATATGTAGTGGCATTCCACCTGTGAGGGATCCTTGTAAACCAATTCAATATCGAGACCTTAGCAGGAGGTGACTATGCTGCATACCATGTTATTGCATTTAAGAAGCAGTCATGTTGACTGAAAAACAATAAACCTCAACTAATGGTCATTGGAGAAAAAAAGGCATATCAGATGAGTCACAAAATAAATGTAAAGGCTGTCATTTGAAAACAGAGAAAAACCTCTAAATTAACTTCTTTCCCTGGATGGTTTCAAAAGTGAGTCTACCTATACTTCTGAACATTGAAAGACAAGCTGTTCTTTAAGAAACCTTTCATTATCCATAATAATTTTATAAAGAAATTTGTCAACAACTTAAATTAGTAAGTTAGACCAATTAGTGAATGGAATGAAGTCCAAGCCCAATTATGTGCTTAAACGTGGGTCCAATGGCTTAACCAATTCTTTTTCTTCAAGACTGCAGAAAAATACAGAACAATCCTCTTGACTGCTGAGAAGGACTAAAATAACTTATTTTCCTCACAACTATGTACCCAAAAGCAATTACTTTCTGTTCTTATCCAACACAAATCAACACCACCTCCCCTCTTTCTCTACCCTCAAAGAACATTATAGAGTATCTGAGTACTTTAGTTTGTTTATAAGACTCTTAGATTGCAATAAAAATTACAATGCAACAACAACAAAATCCCTTATTTTTTTTTAAGTATATTCTCATGCCCCCATGGTGTTCCCACACTAGGTTAGCTCCCTATCAAGTATTAACAATCAAGAAGATCAGAAAATTCTCAGAAATTACAAACTGTATTTCTTTAAAAGAACTTGGGGCCAGCAAGTGGCATGGTGGTTGAAGTGGCTGGATGCCCCAGACCTGGCAGCCTGAAAAACATGCTGGGTACGTGAGTGTGCACCCAAAATCCTGAGGGAAGAATGGAGGTGAAGGGATTCTCTCTTTCTCTATCTCTATCTCTGTCTCTCTCTGGCAAGTGCACACATTCTATACTAAAACCTAAAAGAATTTGTTATTGTTCATGGATTCCAAATTTCAGGGCACATGTTACCAGGAGAGTGTTTTTCTGTCAGTGCCAAAATTAAAATGCAAATTATGGGGCCGGCAGATAGCATGGTGTTTGGGGGTGCTGGATTCCCCACATGGATGACCATGGTTCAAGTCCTGGACCTGGTGGCTTGCTTTCTCTCTTTCTCTCTCTCTCTCTCTCCCTTTTTGGTCAAATTAAAGTGGATAAGTAAATAAATACAGCTAAATAAAATAATTCTTGAAAAAATCAAATAAAATGCAGATCACTATTTAATAATATGCAATTTTTCCTCTGAGCCTATATATAATACTAATTAGTCTCCAAATTTTAAAACAACAAAACAAAAAACTGGCCTTATAGTTAGAAGCCTATTACTCGGGCCAGCAGGTGGTGTAGTGGATAAGGGTGCTAGATTCCCACATGGCCAACCATGGTTCGAGTCCCAGTCCTGGTAGCTTGCTTTCTCGCTTTCCCTTTCTCTCTCTCTCTGGTCAAATTAAAAAATAACAACAAATGAATTAAATAAATAGACCATTCTTTAAAAAAAAAAAGAAGCAGCAGCAGCTTATTCCTGAACCACCAAAAGTTTTAATGCATTGAAAAAGGGCCCAATGTTAGTTTTACCCACGAAGCTTGGCGGAGGAGATAAGGTGTTTCAGAAAGACTAGGAACTTCCAGTGACCTCAAATGGGGTAAAGCAGGAAGTACATACAGTATGTGTACTAACTACTTCAACATCAAGCAGTTCAGTCTACAGTCATGCGCACTGCAAATCCACATGCATTGCTTGGCGGAGGAGATAAGGTGTTTCAGAAAGACTAGGTACTTCAGTGACCTCAAATGGGGTAAAGCAGGAAGTACATACAGTATGTGTACTAACTACTTCAACATCAAGCAGTTCAGTCTACAGTCATGCGCACTGCAAATCCACATGCATGCTTGCCTAAAGAAAAAGCAGCATGACACAGTGCAGGAAGAGCAAACCAACAGATGAAATCACTCTGCATTGAGCTTTTAAGGACCTGAAAACTCAGTTTGCAAGTTTATCACTCAAGTTCCAGAACAGTCCAACTACAGTAAAATACAACTGGCATACAATTCCAACTCTACCACAGATTCTAAGTTGGAAGATACACAATGATAACAATAGAAAACACTTAAAGGGATTTTGCACTTTGTGTTTGGCACTCTTCTACGAACTTCATATTTTATCGGTATGACAACACAAGTCCTAATAATATCCATGTAAGACAAGTAAATTATGATTATGTTCACTTTACAAATGAAGAAACTGAGGCACGTATTAACTTGCCCAATGTCACAAGGTAGTCAGAAGGACAGAGAGAGAGAGAGAGAGAAAGTGAAAAATTCCTTCCCCCGCCCCAAGGAGAATGGCCAAGCTGCGATCCCTTCTCTTCCACCCTTAGGATTTGGGGCACACACTGACATGCACCTGGTGTGTTTTCCAAGTTGCCAGGTCTGGGATTCAAACTGTGTAGTCGACCATGTGGGATCCAGCCACCTTAACCACCATGCCATCACCTGGCCACAGCAGATTTTTAACCCCCATCAGTCAGACTCCAAAATTCACATAACCAATACACTGTATTTCACAGGAAGAGTTAAACAATGGTCACTTTCAAAATCAATCAATCAAAAGGAACAGGAGGGCCAGCAGGTGGTGTGGTGGTTAAGGGGTTAGACTCTCACATGGCCTCCCATGGCTCAAGTCCCAAGCTTGGCACCTTGCTTTCTCACAACTGCTCTCCTTGTCTCTCTCTGGTGAGTGCACATGCCCTATAGCAAATTAAATAATAATAAGTAAAAGTAGTAGTGAAATTAAATAATTCTTTAAAAAAATAAGTACAGGCTTCTGGATCACACAGACCTCTGAACAAAGTCTGGGCCTCACCTTCTCTACATGTAAATGAAGGTACTTAGATTTTTGTGAAGATCAAAGAAGGTAATATGAAGAAAGTGCCAAGTACAGTACAAGGGGTAGGGGTTCTTAATCTGAAATTTTACAGACGCCTAGAGGATCCACGGATGGGCTTCAGAGTCCAGGAGTCTCATAAATTGTATGACAAATTATACCGTTTTCATGATTTTAAAGAATTAGTCCCTACCTTTCTAGAAACTTTCAAGAGGTGCGTGGTTTCCAAAAGATTAAGAACCGCTGGACTACACAAAAAAACGGAACCTCTTCTTGTTTGCACAAATTTTCCCTTCAGACGACTCGCCGAAGCTTCACAATAAATGCCCATTGTTTCCTACCATTTTTCTGGCTTGATAATCAATAACATATGCAAGCTCATGCTCCAATCTTCCAGTGATAGCCAGAAGACCCCTAAATGCTGCTTCATCTCTCTCTTCACCCAAACGAATACAAGCATTTACCAGCGGTGAATCGTCCGCAGGGCTGCACGAAGCACCATACCGGATAGGAGAACCAAACAGGAACCAGAAATTTACGGCTGGATGGCGGAGACTGATGCTCCAGCGCTGGGGGATGAAGTTCCCAAAACTACTGGGCAACCCGAGGATCCCGGCCCCTTCATACCCTTGTCCTCCCTTTCTCCGGACTCTGGTGCAGGCAGGTCCCTGGGCTCTGCCTCGGGCTGAACAGAAACGTTACCTGAGCTGGAGGTGGCAGCGCGGCGAAGACCCGGCTCTGCTGCCCCGCGAGCGGCGACAGCTCCTAGCAGAAGCCCAGGTCTCAATCCTCTCCCGAGAGACCTCCGTATGGGTCTCTGCCGCGGCCGGCAACCGGCTAGAGGACTTTTTCCGTTTCTCCAAACAGTTTCCGCTTCCGGGCTAGCCTTTGCCGGAAGCAGTGTGTGAATGACGTAAAAGCGTCGCGCTGCTGGTGATTCCGGAAGAAACCTGAGTGTGGCGTGAGCATGGTAAGAGACTTAGCGAAAGGAATCGCTTTTCAGATCCCTTTGTGGGGAGAGAGGGAGGGAGTCAGCCCTTGGCCAAATTCCCTCCACATTCTCCTTGCTTATTTTCGTTCTGATGTTGGCTCTTAACCTGCTTTGGGCAGTGCCTGGTATGCTTTAGGGAGTGGGAGAGGGGCTGGGGGTTTGAGGGAAGAAGGGCAGGGAGTGGACAAGAGCAAAAAAGCGACTTAATAAGATGTTATGTATTTCTCACTCTGTGAACTCTAAAATTTCTGTCTCAAGGGGAAACAAAAGAAAACAAGAAAGTATGCGACCATGAAGCGAATGCTTAGTCTGAGAGATCAGAGGCTGTGAGTGTCCGGAAATCAGCGGGGTTCTTCGACTACTCAGAGATATGAGAGTCACGAGGGGATAAGTAGTTGAAGTTTGTTTTTTGTTTTTCACTTTTAATATTGTTGCGTCTTAGAGAAAAGCGATGGGAATTAATTAAGTTAAAACTACGCTAGTGTTCGCAAGTGTTCGCTTTGTTCCCTTACTGTTAAATACTTTACCTTGCACGTCACATTTAAACGTTGTAACAGTTCTGTGGGGTGCATATGATTACCTGTATGTTTTTGCCATTATACTGTTACGTTCCCTAGGGAGGGAAAAATTGTTGACCTTGTTGAAAGATAGTGAGATAAGAGACTGACGGTCATTTTTTTTTTGAAAGAGAGAATGGGAAAACTTCCAGAAGTCTCCTTTTTCTAAATCCAGATCACTGTAGAAGAATCAAGTGGAATGACATAAAGAGGGCTTTAACAGCTTCCCTGCTTCAGTGAAGAATGGCTGAAATAATTAAATAGGGACTGTCTCAGAATAAGAGAATGGTCTAGAGCCTTCAGAATTATCCTGTTCAGCCTTCAGTATGGATTTATTGTGTAATTCTTAGGAATGACACCCTGTTAGTAGTATATTCTTTCTAAACAAGAGTTAAATTTTGTAGGTGTATTGTTACATTGTAGTCCTTCATAAGAGAAATAGAATTGTTTTACCCCTCCTGTTCAAATGTCTTAGTCTTTAGAAGATAAATGTCAAGTCTTTTTACCTGATACTAGGAAGTAGATTTTGATCTTTAATAGAGCTTTTGACTAAGAAAGAAATTATTGTATAATCAACATTTATTTACCTCGTAACAATTGTTACGGGTTATTGGCTTTACTGAATATTTATGATACCTATGTGATTTCCTCTGAAGACCAAAAATAAAAAAAGGAACTTTTGGTTTTTGAATGAGATTATAACTTCTACAGGTTTTCCTTCTCCTCTGGATTTAATTTACTTTTTTTTTTTTTTTCCCCAGTAAAGAAAAGGATAGATTAAAACCTAAAAAGAAAGAAAAGAAAGATCCTAGCATGCTGAAGGAAAGAGACGTGTGAGTAACAGGAAATTTCAGTTTTTCTTTTAAAATTAGAAGGCACATTTTAAAAACATGTGGGCATAGAAACCCAGGCTTCTCATGAGCTGATTTGCTCAATCGTTTGTTAGTAAATCTGGTGCCTATGTCCATGAAACTGGAATTGATGATCATGCACTGATTCCAATGGGTTGAAGGTTTTTGGATTTCATGGGACAGTAAAATTTCCTCCAACTTGGGATTACGCAGCTTTAGTGGCACATGCTCCTAAAACACTGCTCTCTGTAGGCTGAGAACATATGGGGAGGAGAGCCTTGCTGTTTTCAGTCCAACCTAAAGGTCAGACACAGTGGTCTGTGCCTGTAATTCCCACAGCTCCAGGAGGCTGAAGCAGAGGACCACAACCCCCCGGGCTGGCCTGGGCAACGTAGCAAGGTCCTGTCTGAAAGAGCTAGATTTGGTGACATGTGCCAATGGTTCCAGCTACTAGGAAGGCTGAGGCAAGAGAATTTTAACAGTGAACCCCTGTCTTTAAACAGAAAAGGCCCATGTGTGGTCACATTCATGTGGTGGTATGAACTATGTGCACTTCTACTCTAGAGACTGATGCCACATGGGACACCCGGATTCGATTCCCATTCTAGCCTTTGAAAAAAGAAAAATTCTGGGAATATACTCTAGGATTATTAATATTTTTCTTTGCCAAGAATCTTTATTTTTGCCTAAGGATGTGTGCACTTGCCAGAGAGAGAAAGTGAGAAATCACCCCCATGAGGAGTGGTCACACAGCAACCCCTTTTCCATTTCTCTGTTTTCAGGATTTTGGGCATGCGCGTGTGCTCAGCATGTTTCTCAAGCCACTCTGGGTCTGGGACTTGAACTGTACAGTTGTCCATGTGGGATCCAGCCACCTTAACCACTACACCATGGGGTGACCCCTGCTAAAAATCTTTTTTTTTTAAGAGAAATTTTTCCCATAGAGTGCATGCACTCACCAGAGAAACAGAGCGAGACAGACAGAAAGTGAGAAACCACCCCACCAGAAGTGATGGCCATGCCACACTCCCTTCTTCATTCTTCTGTTGGGATTTTGGGCATACGTACACACATGCCCAGCATGAATTTAAAGCCACCAGGTCCAGGGTTCGAACCTCTGTTGGCCATGTGGGAATCCAGCACCTTAACTGCTACGCCACCTTCTGGCCCTGCTAAAAATCTTTTAAAAGAAATTACTGCCATTGTTTAACACACCAGCATATCCTGAGCGAGAGACTATTAATGAGGATAGTCTCAGAATAAAGATCATTCCTTTTACATAAATACATTTAGTTTTATTAAATTCTCAGCACATTTCCTTATTTTTCTCTTGCCCAGGATTGGTGATGGATATATCATCACAGGTGGATTCTGGTCCATATGTGAAGTAGCATTTGGAATCTCTGTCATACGATATAGCCCGGACATCTTGGGCTCTTAAATGAGAAACAGGCTCTGCTGTACTATGTAATTCTAACACTGAACAAACTATTCTGTTTCACATGCAACACAACCATTTAGGATCCTCTGAGAAGGTAAACTTGCTGTGGTGTCATACTTATCATGATAGCTATACTCTACTGCCCTGTGGCCATGGTGGTTTTACTCTTGCTATTGGAAGAACTGGGTGAAGAATTGCTTTTCTAATGTTGTAGCGATGAGTACTAATGGACCTGAGATTAAGATAAGACTTACTGGGCCAGCCAACAGTGTGGTGGTTAAGGCAACTAGATCCTACGTCGCCAACTACCCATTTGAGTTCCAGACCCGGCAGCTTAAGAAACACTCTGGTCGCATGACGTGCATGCCAAAATCTTGAGAGGAGAGTAGAGGAGAAGGAATTCTGGTGTGGCCATCCCTCTGGAGGGTGATTTCTCACTTTGCCTCTCTCCCTCTCTAGAGAGCACAGGCACCCTATACCAAAACTTAAACACATACACACTGTTACTTCCTTCCTTGCATTTTCAAGATTTATTTCCAATGAGCAAGGATAAGCAGCTTAATCTATACAGCTGCCCCAAGCAGATACGTTTTATTTTTGTTGATATCAAAGTATCAGTGTATATTTTACTTTGTGTTCTTGTTTTCTTTTTCTTTTTTTCAGCCCCCAACACCCTTCCTGCTTATTCTTTCAATATAATACACAGCTGGGTCCACCTTACCACATCCTGGTTGATACCAACTTTATCAACTTTTCTATTAAAGCCAAACTGGACTTAGTGCAGTCGATGATGGACTGTCTGTATGCCAAGTGTGAGTATCAAACTTTCACATTTCTGTGACATTTGTACATGATAATCATATTTATCTGTGTATATTAAATTACAAAGGTGGAGATTTTATTAATTGAATTGATGACTATTCAGTTTGTAATGGTCACTATAGCAATGACCTTTTTTAATGAATAGAATTACAATGCAAACTCTACTGGGAATAATTAAACATCATAGCTCAGAAAATACAGTAATTTGGGACCAGCAGTTAGCGTAATGGCTATGTCACTGGACTCCCACGTAGTCGACCACGGTTTGCGTCCCGGACTCGGTGGCTTAAAACACACCGGGCGCGTATGCGTGCGTGCCCAAGATCCCGAAAGGAGAATGGAGGAGAAGGGATTGCGGCGTGGCCATCCCCCCTGGGGGGTGATTTCTCGCTTTCTGTCTCTCTGTCTCTCTCTGGCGAGCGCACATGCCCTATGGCAAAAACCTCTCCAAAAAAAAAAAGAAGGAAAAAAGAAAATACAGTAATTTGGCCACCATATGAACATCAATTTTGAACATGGGAGGAAAATTTTTTTTTTAGAATTCTGGATTCAATTATATGGCTAGATCACATTTCAGTTATCTATTTTTTATTTAATTGAATAATATGTCTTGAAAATTTTTGTAGATGGACCTCATTCTTTTTTTCTTTTTTTTTTTTTTTTCTTTAAGTTTTGCCATAGTGTGCATGTGCACCCTAGAGAAAGAGAGAGAGGGAAGGTGAAAAATCAGCCCGTAGGGGAATAGTCACAACTTAATCTGTCACCATTTTCTTCTCGGGACCTTGAGCATGCACGAACAAGTACCCAGTGTGATTTTCAAGCTGCCAGGTCAGGGGCTCAAACCATGGTTGGTCGTGTGGGAGTCTACCACTCTAACCACCATGCCACCTACTGCTCCATCTGATTTATTTTTTTATGTAATATTCTATGGTTTAAATATATAATTTTTCAAGCCCAATCTCCTGTTAAGACATTTGGGTTATTTCCAGTTTTTACATTTTTATAAACAAGGTGGTAGTGAAGAACTTTTAATATGTCTGTATCAAAGGGTGTGAGTTTTTCTTTAGGATATATATTTCTAGAAGCAATATTACAATATCAAGGAATATGTGTATTATTAATCTTTTTTAAGTTTATTCTATGCACAAGAGAGACAGGCACCCCAACAGGGTCTCTCTGCCATGATCTACCCTCAGCTTCAGCCAGCCCTGGACCCTGGGCACGCATGTGCCCATTTTGTTCAGGGAGGTCTTCAGATACTGACTAAGAACCTTCCCATGTGGATCAGTCTCACAGAATATTGTATTACCTTTGCACTACCATCTAGCACCTTTCATTTTAATAGCTATTTCATTTCAAATGCTCTCAAATAGTTACGCCAATTTATACACCTACACACTTAGCATGAGAATGCCTGTTTCCTCAGTTTTGGGTATTTTCATCTGTTCAATCTTGCCATGCTACTTACTAGAAAATTCTGGCTTTATTATATCTCTAAGTAGGACTGAGATTGAGCATCTCTGTGGTCATGAACCATTTTATGTCCTCTTCTATGACCTGAAATATAACATGGTGGTTAAGATCCCAGTCTAGGAACCAGCAGATGGAGTAATGGTTATGTCACTGGACTCTCGCATTGTCGACTGTGGTTCAAGTCCTAGACCCGTTGGCTTAAAACTCGCCAGGCGCATGTGCGTACATGCCCAAAATCCCGAGAGGAAAGTAGAGGAGAAGGGATTATCCTCCCTGGGTGGGTGATTTCTCGCTGTCTCTCCAGCAAGTGCACGTACCCTATAGCAAAAATCTCTCTTAAAAAATAAATAAAGATCCCATTCTATAGCCTAATAGACTCAGTTCAAATCTTGGTTTTAGTGGCCAATAGCAGTGGATCTCTAAGACACTGAAGTCATGTGGGAAGGTTCTGAGTTTGTGTCCTGAAGTCTGCCTGTGCACACGGGCACACAGTCGTGCCTCTGATCCTGGCTTGCTGGGACTGCTATAGGATTGCACCATGAAGACCCTGTTGGGGGCTTCCTGTCTGTTGTCCCTCAGTCTCCCTCTCTCATGAGAAAAAAAATGAATAAACTTTAAAAAAAAAATCTTAGTTTCACCATTTGCTATTCAATTATTTCTTTGTACCTCAGATTCCTCACGTATAAGATAGAGATGACAGGGGACCAGCAGGTGATGTAGTGGTTAAGGCACTGGACACTCCCACATGGCCAACCACGATTCGAGTCCTGGACCTGGCAGTTTGGTTTCTTACTTTCCCTCTCTCTCTCTCTCTGTGTGTCTCTCTGGTCAAATTAAAAAATAAAGTGAATGAATAAATAAAATTAAATAAAAATAATTCTTTTTTTAAAAAAATAAGAGGGATGATGGTAACAGTTATATCCATGCTACCTGATGGGGCTTATTATAAAGATAATCCTTACAAAGTATTGAGCACAGTGTCTCGAAAATAGCACATAATTATAAGCTATTATTATAAGTTCTTTGTATGTTAAGGAAGTTAGCCCTTACACAAATGTGTAGAAATTTTTTTGAGTTAATTTTTTTACTTTATTATGGCTTTTTGTTTGATAGTTATCAAACACAAAAAAAATTTTAGTTTTAAGAAGAATTTTATTTAAATTTATTTATTTACTTTAATTTGACCAAAGAGGGTCAGAGCAAGAGAGAGAGAGAGAAACCAAGCTGCCAGGTCCAAGACTCCAACCACTGTCGGCCATGTGGGAGTCCAGTGCCCTTAACCACCACACCACCTACTGGCCCCCAAAATGTTTATTTTTATATGATCAAATTTATATTTCTGGTTAATTTTTCTCTTTTTTTTTTTTGGTTCACATTAAAAATTTTTTCTACCTAGAACATATTTTAATATAAACATAATGACAACACACAGTTTAGTTCTTTTCTTCCAGATATGTTTAATTATGACAAATACTTTTTGAAATCTGTGATGTAGGGTTAGGGCAGTTCCCTAGTTATTTTATTTTATTTATTTTTACTTTTTTTTTTTGGAGAGATTTTTGCTATAGGGCCCGTGTGCTCGCCAGAAAGACAGAGAGACAGAGAGACAGAAAGTGAGAAATCCTCCCCCCAGGGGGATGGCCATGCCCCAATCCCTTTCTCCTCCATTCTCCTCTCAGGATCTTTTTTTTTTCTTTTTTTTTTTTTAGAGGTTTTTTTTTATTGCTATAGCGTGCGTGTGCTCGCCAGACAGGGAGAGATAGAGAGACAGAAAGCGAGAAATCATCCCCCAGGGGGGATGGCCATGCCACAATCCCTTCTCCTCCATTCTCCTCTCGGGATCTTGGGCACACACGCACACACGCCCGGAGTGAGTTTTAAACCACCAGGTCTGGGACTTGAACCGCGATCGACAACATGGGAGTTCAGCAATATAGCCCTTACGCTAGCTGCTAGTCCCTCCTCTCAGGATCTTGAGCATGCACGCACACACACCCAGCATGAGTTCAAACCACCAACTCTAGGACTCGAACCATGGTCAACTACATGGGAGCTCAGCGACATAGCCATTATGCCAACTGTTGGTCCCTCCCTAGTTTTTTTATATCTAGGACTTCTTCTCTAGTTCTTTATCTCCTCTTACTTATTTCATTGTGCTTATTGTACCGACATTTCAGAATTCTAGGTCTGGATGTAATTGAGAAAGAATTTCTTCCTTCAAGTTCTGTTATTTATATATGTGTGTGTGTATGTATATATATATATTTTTTTTTTTTTCTTGGCAGGTATCCCTTGTATAACTGACTGTGTAATGGCTGAAATTGAAAAATTGGGGCAAAAGTATCGAGTGGCTCTAAGGTAGGAAATAGCTGGTCTGTATTTGTTCCAGATTGGTGTTCTGGAGATTATTTTGACCCTCTTTCATCTGTTTGTTCTCCAAAGATTTCTTGGCCAATGTTTTAATCCATTATTGCATTGCTACCTGAGACTAGATGTTTTATAAAGAATAGTTTTTGTTTCATTTTGTATTTTTTTTATGTTTTTTTTTTATTATTATTATTTGCCAGAGGGTGCATGTACTCTCTAAAGACAGAGGAAAGATGAAGAAAGCACCACCCCTGAGGGGTGGTCTTGTTACAGTTCTTTCTCCATTACTACATTCTATTGGGATTTTTGACATGCATGCACATGTGCCTGGCATGCTTTTTCAGGCTGTTGTGCTGGAACTATAACTGATGGTTGGCCATGTGAGATCCAGCAGCCTTAGTTATTAGACTACAAGTAGGTCCAAAATAGAAATGTATTTGACTCATGATTCCAGTGGCTGGAAAGTCCAGAGGCAGCAGCCAGTATTACAGCATGGCTTACACAAGCACAAAAGATAGCAGGTGCATGCAGAGTAAGAGAGAGACCTGGGTGCAGCCATATTCCTTTCATAACAACACCTTCTCAAGAAAGGTAACTCTTCCAGTGAGAATTAGAACTCACTGGGTCTTATGAGATGTCATTAATCCATTGATAAGAGTGATGCCTTCGTGATCCAGTCACTGCCCACAAGGGTCCAGCCTTTGAAAAGTCTCACCATCTCCCAGCACTGTTACACTGGGGGCCAAATTTCAAAACATGAACCTTAAGAAGATAAGCCATTATCTAAACTATAGTAGCCAATTGGTTTAAATAAAAATCATACAAGACTAATTATGATTTAAAAAGCAGGTACATGAAGTTTAGAACATTTTAAGCTAAAGCTCTTTGACCTAAGATATATAGTTATATTAATCTTCTGGGCTTCCTTTTAAATTTCTATAGATATTCCATTAAAGTCTGTCTAGGGGCTGGCAGGTGGCATGGTGGTTAAGGTGGTGGACACTCCCACATGGCTGACCACGATCCAAGTCCTGGACCTGGTGGCTTGCTTTCTCATTTTTTCTCTCTCTTTCTCTTTGTCTCTCTCTGGTCAAATTAAAATAAATGAATGAATAAATAAAATTAAATAAATACTTTTAAAAGAAAAAATAATTACTTTGTTTAATTTTATTTTTTGTTATTATTTGACCAGAAAGAAAGAGAGAAAACAAACCACCATGCCACCTGCCAGCCCTAGTACCTGCCTTTTGATGGGATATCATTTTTATGTGAAAGAACAACTGACAGGCCAGCCCATGATCTAGCAGTTAAGGGACCTAAGGCTAAGGTCCCACATAGCCAATTGTGGTTTTGAGTCACAGCCCTAATGGCTTAAAAATATTCAAGGTGTGTATACATTCTTGCCCCAAATCCCAACAGGATGGAGCAATGGAGAAGAAGAGATTGCAGCATGGCCACACCCCACTGGGTGAGCGCACATGCCCCTGGCAATTAAAAAAAAAAAAACTGGCAAACATTAGTTATTCAGACATTGATATTTGGCCGGAAACCTGTCACTTCGACTAACACAACTTACCATATTTGTTGCCAATGATAAAACCTGAACATTCATGTGAAAATCAGCGTTTTGGAAAACTAAGTTTATCACATTCCTAGTACCGAGGACCTTTCTACTGAGACCAGTGGAAATTCTGAATGTGATTATATGTGTGTGTGTGTGTGTGTGTGTGTGTATATACACACACACACACACACATATATATAATGAAAATGTCAATATTTGGAAGACTGAGGTACCTTAGTGAAAGACTATTTTCAAAATAATAGATGCATGGTATTAACAAAATCATGTATGATATGACCTAGCCATAGTGGTTATACAGTACTGTGGACTTCGTAAACACTCTACACTTAGGCTATACTAAATTTGTTTTTAAAATTTTCTTCAATAATAAATTAATTTTAGCCTACTCTATACTTTTTTACTTTATAAACTTTAATTTTTTTTTTTTTTTTTTGGAGAGGTTTTTCGCTATAGGGCGCGTGCGCTCGCCAGACAGACAGAGAGAGACATAGAGACAGAAAGCGAGAAATCACCCCCCAGGGGGGATGGTCACGCCGCAATCCCTTCTCCTCCATTCTCCTCTCGGGATCTTGGGCACGCACGCACACGCGCCCGGCGTGAGTTGTAAGCCACCGGGTCCAAGACGGGAACCGCGGTCGACTACGTGGGAGTCCAGCGACATAGCCATTACGCTAACTGCTGGTTCCCTAAACTTTAATTTTTTAATGTTTTGACTCTTTCATAATAAACACTTAGAATATACACTAGAAATCTACACAAAAATTTTTTCTTTCTTTATATCTCTACTATAAGCTTTTTCTTTTTTCTTTTTTTTTTTTTTTTTTGGAAAGGTTTTTGCTGTAGGGCGCATGCGCTCACCAGAAAGACAGAGAAAGAGAGACAGAAAGCGAGAAATTACCCCCCAGAGGGGATGGCCACACCGCAATCCCTTCTTCTCCTTTCTCCTCTCGGGATCTTGGGCATGCAGACACACACGTGTGGCGTGAGTTTAAGCCACTGGGTCTGGGACTCAAACTGCGGTCGACTACATGGGAGTCCAGTGACATAGCCATTACACTAACTGCTGGTCCCTCTATAAGCTTTTTTAGTTTCTATTTTATTTTATGACAGAGAGTAAAAAGTGAGAGATTGATTTTTGACAGGTTTTCACCATGTCATGATCCTCTTGCTCTGGCCTGTCAGTCAGGACAACCGGTGTCTGTACCACGTTTGGCCTGTTGAGTTTGTGCCTGGAATTGAACCCAAGCTTTCCATATGGCTTCAGCCTCTGAGAAGCAGCATGTTAGCTGCACTCCACCATGACTGAACCAGCTTTTTTCTATTTTAACATTGTATTTTAAAGAATTATTTTTTTTAATTAATTCATTTATTTCAATTTGGCCAGAGAGAGACATACAGAGAGAGAGTTAGGTAAGTGAGAAAGCAAGCCACAAGTCCAGGATTTGAACCGTGATCAACCATGTGGGAGTTCCCAGCACCTTAACTACCACGCCACCTGCTAACCCCCTATTTTAACATTTATTTTTGTTTACTTTTAAACTTGTTTGTTACCACACAAATTAGCCTTGACCTTCATTGGATTAGGATCATCAGTATTACTTTCTTCTTCCTTTCCATCTGGTCCACTAGAAGGGCTATTTTGAACAAAGCAACAAGAGATTAAATCAAACACAAGAGGCAGTGATGCAATCCAGAGACATGGTAGACAGTTACTGCCAATGTAGCAAGCATACTATTTTACAGCACTTTTTTTAATAAGTTGGAGGAATATACTCAAATAATGATAAAAAGTATAGTAAATATATACATAAATCAGAAAGTCATTATCATTTTCAAGCGTTATGTGTTACACTTTTATGTGACAGACAACACAGTAGATTTGTTTGTGCCAACATAGCCACAGATGTGCGAGTAATTCATTGTTCTACAACATCATGACAGCTACAGCATCAGTAAGTGATAGAAATTTCTCAGCTCCATTATAATCTTATGGGACCACCATTGTATTGACATGTGTGGTCTGTCATTGACCAAAACATCATTATGCAATGTATGATCGTACTGAAATTTTCTTATTTATGTAATAGCAAAAAAAATTGTAAGCAGCCAAAAGACCATAAGAAGAGTAGATAAATTGTGGACTCTTCATGAACACAGTACTATACAGAAGTGAAAACGAGTGACTAAGAGTTATGGCTGTCAATGTGGATAAATCTCAAAAGTAGTGTCCTATAAAACAGACAAGAAAACAGGGACATGACATTATCTAAACTCCTTGTAGTTTATTTGTTTCTTGTTTTCATGAATCAGAGACAGACAGACAACGTCCCCAACAGGGTCCTGGCACTGTAATCCAGCCCCTGCCACCCCTGGATCATCGGCATAAACATGACTGGCATACTCAGGGAAGTGTCCACATGTAAACTTGGAACCTTCAAATGTGAGTCAGCCATGTAGAGCATCACATTTTACTTCGTGTCACTACCCAGCCCCCATTTGTCTAAATCTTAACATGTAAACAAATACTATATTGTTTATAAGTATGTACATACATATGTATTCTTACATATGTGGTAAAAAACGCATAGCAATGAGGAGTACCACATTTAGGGTAATAGTTACTTGTGGAGAGTTGAAAGATTTAGATTGGAGAGGGGCCTTCATTTTTATTTGTAATGTTTCATTTCTTTGAACAGTGCAAGGTGTTCATCATATTTACTCTTTTTTGTATACTTGAAATACTACAATTAAAAGGAAGAAAGAGGCAATTTTTTTCTTTTTTTGAGAGATTTTTGCTATAGGGCACGTGCACTCTCCAGAGAGATAGGAAAGCAAGAAATCACCCCCCGGGGAGATGGCCATGCTGCAATCCCTTCTCCTCCATTCTCCTCTCAGAATCTTGGGCACGTGCGTGCGCGCGCGCGCGCACACACACACACACACACACACACACACACCCGGTGTAAGTTTTAAGTCATTAGGTCTGGGACTCGAACCGTGGTCCACTACATGTGAGACCAGTGACATAACCATTATGTCATCTTTTGGTCCCAGAAGCAATTGTTGTTGTTGTTGTTGTTGTTTAATACTAATGAATATAAAGAATGGGAGGGGAGAAAATAGACACAAAATGGAAACACCTAGTATGGCTGTGAAGAGAAACAGAAATGGAGTGTTAGCTCAATGAGGGTGTAAGTAAAAGATTTTTTTTGTTTTGTTTTTATGATGTGGTAGCTACACCACAGCCCCTTCTCCTGCATTCTCCTCTTGGTGTATGGGCACACACACACACTGCTGAGTGTGTTTTTCAAGCCAGCAGGTCCACAACTCGTACTACAGAGTTGGCCATGAAGGGTCCAGCACCTTAACTACCATACCATCTAATGGCCCCAGCATGTCGCTTTTAGCGAGCCACCTCTTCTTTCATAACAGTTGTGACCTGGCTGCGCCCACAGTGGTTGAATCTGCAATGTGGAACCCACAAATACAGAACCCATGAGTATGAAAGCAAACTGTATTGTTCATTGACCTGCTTTGTTTATTCAGTAATTTAGTATGAGTCCTTCCATATTCATGCATACAGCTCTCCCTCTTTTGTTTAATAGGTTAAGGACATCAAAATGTATTTAACTTTTTCTTTTATATAAGTTTTTGCCATAGGGTGTATGCACTCACTGGAGAGAGACAGAGAGAGGAAAATTGAGAAATCACTCCCCAGGAGAGATGGCCGTGCCATAGTCCCTTCTTCCTCATTCTCCTCTCGCAATTTTGATACACACCCACACGCACACCTGGTGTGATTCTGAAGCTGCCAAGTCTGAGACTCAAACCACAATCAACCACATGGGAGTACAGCACCTTAACCTCCATGTGAACTGCTGGCCCCCAAAATGTGTTTAACTTTTATCTTGTTTGGATATTTAGATTATCTCTGTTTTCATCATTATGAACTATGCTGTAATGACTGTCCTTGCACCTATACTCTTACATTTTTTTAGTAAAAAAAACTTTCTAAAGGTGAAATGGTTGGGTTAAAATTGATTTAGTTTGGGAGCCAGCAGGTGGTGTGGTAAATTAGGCACTGAACTCCCACTTGACCGACCTCGATTTGAGTCTCAGAGTTGGCGGCCTGCAAATCACACTGGGCGCCTGTGCGTGCCCAAAATACCAGGAGGGAATGGGACTGAGGCATGGCCATCCCCCTCGTAGGGTGATTTCTCACTTTCCCTCTGTCTCTACCCATCTCTTTCAGTGAGTACACATGCCCTACAGCAAAAACCTAAAAAAAAAAAATTGATTTTGAATTCTGTTTTTATTTTTTCCCTGCTGTGTGTAGCTTTGAACAATTAACCTCTCTGAACCTGCATCATTATCTATAAAATGGAAATAAAGTAAAATAACTCGAGTTTAATGATGATTAGCTACCAAGACACTCCAGCTGTCAGTCAGTAAACTATAATTCCCTTCTTTGTAAGTTGTCTTTCTAGTTAAAGGAGAAGCTGTAGAAGGAAAGGAGTGCCTTACATTCTGCACTTAGATCATGTTACTTTTACTTCACTGATCGAGACTCAGAAAGATGTCTAATTGCTTGAATATTTTCTTTAATCTACTTCTGTAACCTTATAGGATCGCTAAGGATCCAAGATTTGAACGATTACCATGCACACATAAAGGAACCTATGCGGATGACTGCTTAGTACAGAGAGTAACTCAGGTATCATCAGTTTTTAAATGTTTGCTTTGTGCTTTAGAAAAATAAATAAATAAACCACTATTTCCTGAATGTTTTAGGGTCAATAAAGTATATAGGAATATAAATGGTAAAGAAAATTACATACCATTTTCTTCTTTTTTCTTTGAGAGGTTTTTGCTATAGGGCGCGTGCGCTCGCCAGACAGAGAGAGACAGAGAGATAGAAAGCAAGAAATCACCCCCCAGGGGGGATGGCCACGCCGCAATCCCTTCTCCTCCGTTCTCCTCTCGGGATCTTGGGCACGCACGCACACGCGCCCGGCGTGAGTTTTAAGCCACCGGGTCCGGGACGCGAACCACGATCGACTACGTGGGAGTCCAGCGACAGCCATTATGCTAACTGCTGGTCCCACCATTTTCTTCTGAGAGGCATAGGCATCCTTATTGACTTGGGAAAGTGGATTTAAGGTTCATACTGTTTATAACCCTTTGGAAATCACACAGTTTATTCCACAAATCTCTATAAAATAATTGAAATAGGTTAATGTAGACATACTATATCAGATTCTACCTCCCTGTAAATCTAAGGTTCTATTTCCATTTACTACCGATGCAGGGATTTTTGTCCCTGTCTACCATGCCTAAACCGAAAGTGTTTCTTGGTTTCTAAGTGGCTCCTGGGGTACTGTCTTACAAATACCCTGTAATATGCAGGCTTTTGATTCTTTTCTTCTGGCCTCCTTGTCAAGCACCACAAAAACTTCTACTATCCACTCTTATAAAAGCCTCTCTCTGCTAAAGATAATCTTCATCTGATGACCACATTGTCAGCCCTATAGCCATTTCATCCCACGCGTGCGCCAGCATTTCCCTTAATTCCCCATAGCGTGGCAAACACCATACTACAACTTTGGATGAAACCTAATGGGAAATGTGGATATGACAGAAAATAAAGTACCACATAAAATAGTTTCCAACTGACAGTTACATGTTAATACTTTCAGAGCTACTGATTTCCAGCTTTAGGTCCTGGAGATCTGTTCTGGCTTCCTGACCCAGGGGATAGTCTACCTTGACCACTTGGAGGCCTCAGAGCATGCCCAAGGGAAAGGAGAGAACAGTGCCTCCAATCTAAGTCAGTTTACGTAATACTTGCATAGGGCCTCAGGGTGTTTTTCCAAAACAAAAGAATTATCTGTCCCAAATGTAGAAGGTCCTTCCACTTCTGAGACAGAAAACAGTTTGCAGCTTGTAGATAGTTTTTTTTTTTTAACTTTCTTCCCCTCAAGATTCTTAGGGCTATATTCAGCCCAGGTAACTTGTTAAATATTTTGTAAATATGAGCTCCTAGATCATAGTAGCTACTCAACAAATTCCTTTGTTATTTGCCACACAAATGAATGATTCTTCAGACTAGTCCATGGTTTTGCCATTACCCAGTAATGACTAAGTGTACTCAAGCAGTTCTATGTAAGCATCAATCTGTTTTTCTTATAGCACAAGTGTTACATCGTGGCCACAGTTGACCGAGACCTTAAACGAAGAATCCGGAAGATCCCAGGAGTTCCTATCATGTACATTTCTAACCATAGGTGAGAAATTTCTCTTGGGGAAGTGATAAAAAGGAGGTACTTGATTTAAATTAAACACAAGACTGGATCCAGCATGTGGCGTAGTGGTTAAGGTGCTGGACTCCCACATGGCTCATCGTGGTTTGAGTCCCAGACCTGGTAGCTTGCTTTCTCACTTTCTCTCTCTCTCTCTCTCTCATCCCTTTATCAAATTAAAATATATAATTATGATGATGATAATAAAATCAAATATTATTTTAAAGAATGATTTATTTATTTCCATTTGTTATTATTTTTTAATTTGACCAGACAGAGACAGAGAGAGAGAAAGGGAAAGTGAGAAAGCAAGTCCCCAGGTCCAGGACTCAAACCACAGTCTGCTATGTGGGAATCCAGCATCTTTAACTACCGTGCCACCTGCTGGCCCCAAAATCAAATAATTTTTAAAGAATTATTTATTCAATTGCATTTGGTATTATAAATAGCATTATTATTTTAATTTGACCAGAGAGAGAGAGAAAGGGAAAGTAAGAAAGCAAACCACCAAGTCTGAAACTCAGTCATGTGGAAATCCAGCACCCTTAGCCATCATGCCACCACCTCCTGGCCCCAAAATCAAATAAATAATTAAAAACAAAACAAAAACAAAAACAAAACAAGGTCAAGTGGGCCAGCTGATGGTTAAGGTGGTTGGATCCTACATGGCAGTTCATGTCTTTGGGACTTGAAAAACATACCAGGTGTGGGACTAGCAGATGGCCTAATGGTTACATCGCTGGACTCCCACATGGTTGAGTCCCAGACCTGGTGGCTTAAAACTCTCGCTGGGTGCATGTGTGTGCGTGTCCAAAATCCCAAGAGTTGAATGGAGGAAAAGGGATTATGTCACGGCCATCCCCCCTGGTGGGTACTTTCTTGATTTCTGTCTTTCTGTCCCTCTCTCTCTCTGGCAAACACATAAAATAAACAGTTCTTAAAAAAAAATGTTTTTAGGGACCAACAGTTGGTGTAATGGCTATGTTGCTGGATTCCATGTAGTCAACCGCAGTTCAAGTCCCAGACCCAGTGGCTTAAACTCAATGCTGGGCGTATGTATGTGCATGCCCATCCAAGATCCCGAGAGGAGAATGGAGGGGAAGAGATTGCATCATGGACATCCCCCCTGGGGAGTGATTTCTCTCTTTCTGACTCTGTCTCTCTCTGTCTTTCTGGCAAGCGCATGCACCCTACAGCAAAAACCTCTTAAAAATATATATTTTTTAAATACCAATTGTGGGAACCAGCAAATGGCGTAATAGCTATGTCACTGGACTCCCATGTGATCGACCATAGTTTGAGTCCTGGACCCAGTGGCTTTAACTCAGCTGAGGGCGTGTGCATGCGTACCCAAGATCCCAAGAGGAGAATGGATGAGAAGGAATTGCAGTGTGGCCATCCCCCCTGGGGAGTTATTTCTCACTGTCTTTCTGTCTCTTTTCTGGCGAGTACACATGCCCTATAGCAAACCCCCCCCCCCCCGCAAAAAAAAAAAAATTACCAGTTGTGTGTGGAGAATGGCGAAGGGATTGTGGCTTGGCCATTTCCCCAGAGTGTTTTCTCACTTTCTCTTCCTCTCACTTTTTGTATCTTTTCTGATAAGTACATTCACCCTGTAACAAATTTAAAAAAAAAGAAGAAAGAAAGAAAGAGGTCAGGTTATACAAAGATTTGAAAGAAACTATTTTCTCAAACTGTCTTTCTGGAGAGCATACACACCCTATATAGCAAAAACCTCTCAAAAACAAAACAAAACAAAAAACAAAGGTGAAAAATAAAGGTAGGAATTAGGAATGAGGCAAATACAAATACTCACATTGTTACAAGAAGATTACTAAAATAAATAGAGATATATACTGCTGTAAATACAAAAAATAATTTAGATTAAGCTAATCTTTTTGGCCAAGAATAGCTTTTTTCTTTTTCTTTTTTTTTTTTAATTTTTCTATAAAGGAGTATGTGCTTGCCAGAGAGAGAGAGAGAGGGAAAGTGAGAAAGCGCCCCCCCCTTCCCTCCTAGGGAATGGCCATGCCACAATTCCTTCTCCATTCTCTTCTCAGGATTTTGGGCATGCATACATGCACACGTGCCCATCATGTTTTTCAAGCTACTGGGTCCAGGACTAGAATTGTACAATCAGCCATGTGGAATCTAGCTGCCTTCACCATGCCACCAGTTGGTCTGAAATCTTTTTTTTTTTTTTTTAAGAGAGGTTTTTTGCTATAGGGCGTGTGCGCTTGCCAGAAAGACGAGAGAGACAGAGAGACAGAAAGTGAGAAATCACCCCCCAGGGGGTATGGCCACGCCGCAATCCCTTTTCCTCCATTCTCTTGGGATCTTGGGCACGCACATACATGCACCCAGTGTGAGTTTAAGCCACCGGGTCCGGGACTTGAACCACGGTCGACTACATGGGAATCCAGCGACATAGCCATTATGCTAATTGCTGGTCCTTGAAATCTTTTTTAAAGTATGTTTTTTTACTGTCTTTTTTTTTTTTTTTTTTTTTTTTGAGAGGTTTTCGCTATAGGGCGCGTGCGCTCTCCAGAAAGACAGAGAGAGACAGAGAGATAAAAAGCAAGAAATCACCCCCCCGGGGGGATGGCCATGCCGCAGTCCCTTCTCCAATCTCCTCTCGGGATCTTGGGCACGCACACACACGTGCCCGGTGTGAGTTTTAAGCCACCAGGTCCGGATGCGAACCGCGGTCGACTACATGGGGAGTCCAGTGACATAGCCATTACGTTAACTGCTGGTTCCCTTTACTGTTCTTTTTTGAAAGATAACTTTTTTGATTAGTACCTCATCTGGAGTACTAAAAGCCTCTAAAGATGCAAAAGCTCTTCCTAATCAACCCTGGATCTTTCCATGAAAGCCTTTAGACTATTGTCCAACTTTATTAGGGAGAGCACAGCATATTGTGAAAAACATAGGCTAAGGAGTCAGGCTAACCTGGACTCAGATCCTGGCTCTCCAGCTTGCTAACTATGCAACTTTGAAGAGTAAAGATGTTATCATTATTGTCAGGTTTGCTGTAAACCATTTATTATGATGTCCCTCTAAAATATTCTACTGACAGAAAGGATTCTCAGTGGACATGAGAGTGTTTAAGCCAATGGAGGGCAAGTTTTAGATGGGTTGTATATGCACCTTTCTTACCAGTGTTAATTTTTTGTCTTGATAGATACAACATTGAGCGGATGCCAGATGATTATGGAGCCCCTCGGTTCTAATTCTTAAAGGACAAAGTTCCTCTGCCTTTCTTTGACCAAATATCTCTGTTGCCAGTTCATTAAACATGCTGTTTGTCGTGAATTATTATTCTGTTCACCTATTTGCTGTGTAATGAGCTGAGTATGGTCAAGTACACTTACTTTTCAATGCTGTTTTGAAAGTGTGTGTTTCATTTAAAAACTTGCTGCATCTTTTTATTTTTTAAACTCATTGCATTTTTTTATAAATCAGATGTTTAGATGATTGTTTACATCATTTGATGATCATTGTTTTGTGTCGATTTGTTCAACATTTATTAAGTTTATAGGACATATTTAAGAAGATACATTTCTGCCCTCAAGAAACTTACATTATGGTAGCAGAGAAAAACATGTAAATAAATAAATACAGTAAAAAATAGTATGAGGGTAAAAGTATCAGAAATGTTATAGACACAAAAAGGAAGAATTATTGGGTCATCAGAAAAGGTGTTTTTCAATATTTTTCTACACAAAAATGTGTTATGACTTTTCAGATGACCCAAATATTTCTTTTTATTTTTATTTTTTTTTATAGACCACAGATTAGTTTATTTTTAACACCCATCATGCCATGAATTCATAGGGAATAGGTTCCAGTTGCTCAGGCTCCTTTCCATTGGTTCTCACAAAGTGTGCTTCTCTGGGTGGAGCAGGCTGGCGCTTTAGTTGAACCCAGGTCCCTTTCTCTTTGGTTTCTTTCTTTTTCTGGTCATTTTCCTTCACACATTTTAGGAAGCTATCTCTGCTCTTAGAATGTTTAATATGCTCAATATGCACATTGATTCTCTTGGCAAAAATCTTGCCCTTAACTTGTTTGTTCACAACAATGCCAACAGCATGCTGTGGTAACATTGTAGACTCTTCCAGTTTTGCCATGGTAACATTTGTGGGGCATTCCTTTTTGAACGTACCCATTCCCCTTAATGTCTACAATATCACCTTTCTTGTAGATTTGCATATATGTTGCCAAAGGAACAACTCCATGTTTTCTAAAAGGCCTACAGAACATATATCGGGTGCCTCTCCTCTTTCCCTTTGTGTTCGTCATTTTGGTTAATTACTGGAAGATGGCCACCCAATATTTCTTTTCACAGGCATACCTTGTTTTATTACACTTCCCAGATAATGCATTGTATACAAATCAAAGTTTATGGCAGCCCTGCATAAAGCCAGTGTGTTACTGCCATTTTTTTTTTCCAATAGTATGTGCTCACTTCATGTTCCTGTGTCATGTTTTGGTAATTGTTGTAGTATTTTGAACTTTTTCATTATGTCTGTTGTTATGATCTGTCATCACTGGTGTTATGATTGTAATTGCTTTGAGGTATTATAACTTGCACCCACATAACACAGTGAACCTAGTGGATAAATGTTTTGTTCTGGCTGCTCCACCAACCAACTGTTCCCACCTTCACACCCCATTTCTCTCCCTTTCTTTGGGATCCCTATTCCTTGAGGCACAATAATAGTGAAATTAAGCCAATTAAAAACCTTACAATAGCATTCAAGCAAAAGGAACATCACACATCTCTCACTTGAAATCAGAAACTGTCATTAAGTCTAGTGTGGAAGGCATGGTGAAAGCTAAAACAGACTGGAAGCTAGGCCTCTCTCACTGAACAGTTAGCCCAGTTATGAGTGTAAAAGAGAAGTTCTTTTTTTTTTTTTTTTTTGATTTCACAAATTAAGTTTATAAATTCAGTGCAACATAAATCTTTTTTTTTATGTAAAGGCTGAGCTGAAACTAAAAGTTCTATTAAACTGTTACTTTTGGCCTTACACAGTACCAATTCTTCTGATCAAAAAAGGCAACAGTTAAGATTGTATTACTTGATTTTATTTTACACTAGGTACTGGGCACAGAGCAATTCTCCTTAATAAAGTTGACAGTTAGCTTTGCTCAGAACATTTTTAATAATGCACATTAAAAAAAAATATTCATCTTACAAATTGTTCTGCACTCCAAATATACAATAGCTTGGAAAACAACGTTTAGAAAATAAAAGCCAATGTAAAAAGACAGATTAAAACAACTAGAACAGTACAGGTTTTTATATGGCTCAGATGTTACAGTTTTCTTACTGCATCATCAATGTCAAAAATCTGTTCCTTCAGCTGGCTCCATTGCTCCGGATTTAAAGAAATACCTTTTCTTCCTGGTTTCATTTCACCTTCTCGACCCATCCAATATTCCCTGATATCAATTAGAACTTTCCCTTTAAAATCCCGAACACTGACATATCTCATTTTCCCAATTTGAAACATGTTATCTCTGCTGCTGCTGCTCTGTTTGGAAGATGACAGAGCTCTAGAAGTTTCACCAGTCTTTTGCTTCTTTACAGGTTTTTCTGAAGCAACTTGCTTTTTCCTCTTTAACTTCTTGTCAACTTCACTGTCAGAATCACTGCCAGAAGAGCTTGATGAAACAAGTTCCTTTGATTTAGGCATTGCTCCGCTCCTGCTATCGAACAACCTCCTGCTCGTTCACTCCCAACTCAAAAGAGAAGTTCTTAAAGGAAATTAAAAGTATTACTCGGGCCAGCAAGTGGTGCGATGAGTAAGGTGTTAGACTCCATGACTGACCATGGTTTGAACCCTGGGCCTGGCAGCTTGCTTTCTCACTTTCCCTCTTTCTTTGTCTGTCTCTGGTCAAATTAAAAAATAAGTAAATAGGGACCAGCTGATAGCGTAATGGCTACGTCTAGTGATGTAACCACTATGCCATCTGCTGATCCACCCACGTCAAATTCATTACAGCTAAAACCTCTATGTGATGGGGCCAGCAGTTGGTGTAATGGCTATGTCGCTGGACTCCCATGTAGTCGACCTCTGTTCCAGTCTGGACACGGTGGCTTAAACTCAGGGCCAGGCGCGTGTGGCATGCATGCCCAAGATCCCGAGAGAAGAGATTGTGGAGTGGCCATCCCCCCCTGGGGGGTGATTTCTCGCTTTCTGTCTCTGTCTTTCTGGCGAGCGCGACACACCCTATAGCAAAAAACCTCTCCAAAAAAAAAAAAAAAAAGCAAAATATAGTTCTTAAAAATAAAAGTACTACTACAGTGAACACATGAATGATAACAAAGTAAAAACAGCTTTATTGCTGATACAAATAAAGTTTTTAATGGTCTGGATAGAGATCAAACCAGCTGCGACATTCCTTTAAGCAAAAGCCTAACCAACAGCTAAGCCTAACTCTTCAGTTCTCTGAAGACCAAGGAGCAAAGAAGCTGCCGAAGAAAAGTTTGAAAATAGCAGAGGCTCATGAGGCTCAAGGAAAGAAACAAGTGCTGCTGTAGAAGCTGCAGTAAGTTATCCAGAAGACTGGTGAAGATAACTGATGAAGGTGACTATACTGAACAGATTTCCAATGTAGACAAAACAGCTTGAAAGACGATGCCATTTTCTTGGACCTTCATGCCAGAGAGAATTCAGTGGCCTTACCTCAAATCTTCAAAGGACAAACCAACTCTTGTAAGGGCCTAATACAGTGAGTTACTTTTAAGTTGAAGCCAGTGCTCTTTTACTATATCAAAAATCCTTGAGTCTATAAGAATTAGGGTAAAATTATTTTTTTGAAAGAGATTTTTGCTATAGGGCACATGAACTCACCAGAGATGTAGAGAAAGTGAGAAATCACTCCCCAGGGAGGATGGCCATGCCACGATCCCTTCTCTGTTCTCTTGGGATTTGGGGCATGCGTGCATGGGCCCCCCAGCATAAGTTTCAAGCCACTGAACCTGGGACTCAAATCAATGATGAGCCATGTGGCATTCTAGAGCCTTAACCACTACACCACGTACTGGCCCCCAAAATTTTGAACCAGCAGTGAAGCCCTGTGCATAGCAAATCAGATCCCACATGACAAGTTCAAATCCAAGCCCTGGCAGTTTTAAAAACACCAGGCACGTATACATGCTTAAAATCCTGATGGGATGAAGAAATGGAGGAAAAAGGACTGCAGTTATGACCACATCCCTATGGGTAGGGGGGTCCCCCCCCCCTCTCTCTCTCTCATCTAGTGCATGTGCCCTCTGGCATAAAAATAAAAATTAATTAAAGCCAAATCTACTCTGCCCATGCTCTACAAATAGAACAACAAAGTCTAGATGACAGCCTATCTGTTTACAGAATGGTTGAATATTTTAAGCCCACTGTTGATATCTACTGTTCAGAAAGAAATATTTCATATTATTACTGCTCCTTGACAATGCACCTAATTACCGAAGAGCACTGATGAGATGCCCAAGGAGATAAATGTTTCATACCTTCTAACATTTTTTCTGTAGCCCATGGATCAAAGAGTAATTGCAACATTCAAGTCTTAAAATATTAAAAATACATTGTATAAGGCTATAACTTCCACAGATAGTGATTCCTCCCGTGGATCTGGACTAAATAAATTGAAAACCTCAAAAGGGTTCACCATTCTAGATTCCACTGATATTCATGGAACCAGATAGTGGCCAAGCAGTGGAACATGGCACTCTCCAAGGCTGACCCCTTTGGGAAGGTCCCAGATTCATGTCTGGAGACCTCCTGCGTACAGCAGGCATGCATGTGCCCATAATTAAGGGTTGCTAAAGCTGGGTGTGGATCATGGCATCAGACCCTATTATGGGTGATGTCCTCAGTGTCTCTTTCTCTTATGGGAGAGAGAAAAAATTATGACTTGTGATAGGTCAAAAATATCAACATTAACAAGAAAAAGTTAATTCCAACCCTCATGGATGAATTTATTTTTAATTTCTTCATATGAGACAGAGAGAGATACAAGTACCATGAGCAGAGTCTTGCTTGCTGCAATCTTTCCCCAGCCAGGATCACAGACACATGTGGGCACACCCAACACGCAGGTGATCCTGATGTCCCAATCCAGGCCTTCCCTACAGCTCCAGTATCATGTAGTGGCTCCTTACTGCCTATACCACCACAGCTGGGCTTCCTCATGGGTGACTTTGAGGAGTTCAAGACTTCAGTAATAGTACTATAGATGGGGTAGAAATACAAGAGAACTAGATGTGAAGTCTGAACATGTAATTGAATTGCTGCAGTCTCAGGATAAAGCAGATAAGGACTTGCTTCTTATGGATGAGCAAAGAAAATGGTTTCTTGAATGGAATCTACCCCTGGTGAATATGCAATGAACATTGTTGAAGTAACAAAGAATTTGGAATTTTACATAAACCTAGTTGATAAAACAGTGGCAGGGTTTGAGAGGATTAAATCTAATTTAAAAAGTTCTGTGAATAAAATGTTACCAAACATACTACGAAGAAATCTTTCATGAAAGAAGAGTCAATGATAGAACAAACTTCATTGTCCTCTCATTTTAAGAAATTTCCAGGGAACCAGCAGTTAGCGAAATGGCTATGTCGCTGGACTCCCATGTAGTCAACCGCGGTTCGCGTCCCAAACCCAGTGGCTTAAAACTCATGCCGGGCGCGTGTGCGTGCGTGACCAAGATCCCGAGAGGAGAATGGAGGAGAAGGGATTGCGGCGTGACCATACCCCCTGGGGGGTGATTTCTCGCTTTCTGTCTCTCTGTCTCTCTCTGTCTGTCTGGCGAGCGCACGCACCCTATAGCGAATACCTCTCAAAAAAAAAAAAAAAAAAGAAATTTCCAGAGCGAGCAAGTGACATGGTAATGAAGGTGCTTGGATCCCACATGGTTTGTGTCCCAGACCCAGCGGCCTGAAAAACATGCTGGGCATGTTATGCACACATGTCCAAAATACCAAGAGATATGCAAGTACTGTCAACCAGGTCATGCTTTGCTGCAATCCTTCCCCAGACTTGAAACATGGCCATCCCACCTAAGGGGTGATTTCTCATTTTCCTCCTCTCTCTATCTCTTCCTGGGGAGTACACCCACCCTATGGAAAAAAGAAGTAAAAAGAAATTGCCACCTCCACTCCAGCATTTAGCAACTGCCACCTTGGTCATTCAGCAGCCATCAACATCAAGGCAAGACTGTGACTCTGAAGGCTCAGATGATCATTAACATTCTTTAGCAATAAATAATTTTTAAGTATTTTTTTATTCATAATAGTGTGTGTGTGTGCACACATGAGAGAGAGAGGCAACCTTGACAAGGTCTCACACTGCAGTTCCCTTTCCCTGGTCCTCTAGTTCATCAGGACTCTGTGTGTGCACATGCACACACACACACACAGCCAAACACATACTCAGTATGTTTTCAAGCCAGCCTGGTGATCTGAACCTGCAGTTAGCCACATTGCTTCCAGCACTGCAGACAGTTTGCCACCAGATGCACCACTGGACTGGGACAATAATATATCTATTTTTTTAAAGAATTATTTATTTAATTTTATTTATAATTATTATTTTTTTAGTTTGCTACAGGATTCATGGGCTCATGGGGTGGTGAGTGGGGAATGAGAAAGCAAGCTGCCAGGTCTAGGTCTAGGACTTGAACCATGGTCGGCCATGTGGGAGTTCAGTGCCTTAACCACCACGCCACCTGCTGGCCCCTAAAATATTTTTAATTAGTGTATGTATGTTATTTTTTAGATATCCTTTTGCACACTTGATAGACAACTGTGTAGTATAAATGTAACTATTATATGTTACTGGGAAACCCAAAGATTCCTATGACTCGCTTTATTGCAATATTCATTTTATTGGAATGGTCTGGAACTAAACCTACAGTATCTTCAGGATAAGTCTGTACTGGGGACCAGCAGTTGGCTAATGGCTATGTCGCTGGACTCCCATGTAGTCAACCACGTTTTGAGTCCCAGACCCAGTGACTTAAACTCATGCTGGATGCATGTGCGTGCGTGCCCAAGATCCCAAGAGGAGAATGGAGGAGAAGGGATCGCGGTGTGGCCATACCCGCTGGGGGGATGATTTCTCGCTTTCTGTCTCTTTGTCTCTCTCTGTCTTTCTGGTGAGCACCTTATAGTCAAAAAAAAAAAGGAAAAAAAAAAAAAAAAAAAGGATAAGTCTTGGGAACCAGCAGTTAGCGTAATGGCTATGTCGCTGGTCTCCCACGTAGTCGACCGCGGTTCGCGTCTCGGACCCGGTGGCTTAAAACTCACGCCGGGCGCGTGTGCGTGCGTGCCCAAGATCCCGAGAGGAGAATGGAGGAGAAGGGATTGCGGCGTGACCATCCCCTCTGGGGGGTGATTTCTCACTTTCTGTCTCTCTGTCTCTCTCTGTCTGTCTGGTGAGCGCACGCGCCCTATAGCAAAAACCTCTCCCCCCCCCCCCAAAAAAAAAGGATAAGTCTTTACTTGGATGGGATGAAAGAAAGGCTCAAGGTGGTGATATATGAGTTAATCTTAAAAATGAAGAAGCATTTGCCCAGTCAATGAGGCAAAGAAGATGAAGCATCAAAAGCAGTATGAACAAAGTATGAAGACGTGAATGTTACATGGAGTGAATGTGCTTTACCTGCTCAGACACAGAACCTGAAAGGCCCCTTGTGTTTACAGTGGAGTTCTTTTTTTTTTTTTTTTTTTTTTTTTTTTTGAGAGGTTTTTCGCTATAGGGCGCATGCGCTCGCCAGACAGACAGAGAGAGACAGAGAGACAGAAAGCAGGAAATCACCCCCCAGGGGGGATGGCCACGCCACAATCCCTTCTCCTCCATTCTCCTCTCGGGATCCTGGGCACGCACGCACACGCGCCCGGCGTGAGTTTAAGCCACCGGGTCCGGGACGCGAACCGCGGTCGACTACGTGGGAGTCCAGTGACATAGCCATGACGCTAACTGCTGGTCCCTACAGTGGAGTTCTGTATAGAGAACCTGACAGCTAGAATCTAGCAGTCCAGGTGAGAAAGAAAAAAAGATTTCTACACTTCGCCACCTAATTTTATCTTTATCATTTTCTTCTCCCTTCAACCTTTTTCTTTTTTTTAAAAAAAAAAAAAGAAAAGAAAAGAAAAACTTTAGAAAATATTATGAAGAGGACCAGAAAGTGGCATGAGGGGTTGGGGCACTGGACATGGCCGACAGAGGTTTGAGTTCTGGACTTGGTGGCTTGAAACTCACACTAGGCACATGTGTATGCATGCCCAAAATCCCAAGGAGAATGAAGGAGAAGGGACTGCAGTGTGACCATCACCCCTGAGGGGTGATTTCTCATTTTTTTCTCTCTCTCTGGCTCTCTCTGATGAGTGCATGCACTCTACAACAAAAACCTAAAAAAATTTTTTAAAGAAAGAACAGGGGAACCAGCAGTTAGCGTAATGGCTATGTCGCTGGACTCCCACGTAGTCGACCGTGGTTCCCGTCTCGGACCCGGTGGCTTACAACTCACGCCGGGCGCGTGTGCGTGCGTGCCCAAGATCCCGAGAGGAGAATGGAGGAGAAGGGATTGCGGCGTGACCATCCTCCCTGGGGGGTGATTTCTCGCTTTCTGTCTCTATGTCTCTCTCTGTCTGTCTGGCGAGCGCACGCGCCCTATAGCGAAAAACCTCTCCAAAAAAAAAAAAGAAAGAAAGAACAGAAATATATTGTGAAGTACAGCATACAGAGAAATGCAAAGCAGAAATTTACAGCTTCATAAGTGTTTTATTGTTGTTGTTACATAGATGAACCCATTAATTGTAGGCTAGTAATATTCCAAATGTCTGTGGAGCACCCCTTGGTCTTTCAAGTCCTTCAGTGTTCTGATGGTGGGCTTTACTGTGACAGCTGAAGTGGTGGTGTAGGTCCAGGCACCACCAGCTTCGGTTTTCATGAAGGAACCACAGTGCCAGATCTCCTCAGCTTATCTCTTTCATCTTGGTTTTGCCGTAGAAGGAGTAAGTGTAGTTGGTGTCCTGGCTGATTTCAATTTTCTTCACCATTTTCCAGAAGAAAGCACCATAGCGGGTCCCATATTAACCACAATCCCAACCTTCCTGGTGCATTTAGCCATGTTGCCACCAATTAGATCTGAGCCCAGAGTTGAGCTCAGTTATTTGTGAACCAACCACTTGGTTCAAGACAGAATATTCATTTGAACGGCCACTCTTCAACATTTCTGTGGAAGTACACTTACTGAATTATATAAATGAAAAAGTGACCTGATGTGCACCCTCCCAGTCACTATCTCTCCACCCTAAGGGAAGATAACCACTGTCTTTTGCTCTAACACTATCAATTTTGTCTTTTTTTTTTTTTTTTTTAAGTTTGCTATAATGCTCATGCACTTACTGGAGAGAGAGAGAGAGAAATCACTCCCCAGGGGAGATAACCATACTGCAATCCCTTCTTCATTCTCTGCTCAGGATTTCGAGCACACGTGCACAACTGCCAGACTTAGTTTTTTAAGTTGACTTACCACACAGTCAACCAGGTGGGATCCAGCCACCCTAACCTCCATGCCACCTGCTAGCCCCAGTTTTGTCCGTTTTTTAACTCCTTTCTGTCTAACTTCTCTTAATATTGTTTATAACATTCATCTGCATTGTGGTATGTAATTATAATTCATTCATTCTCATTGCTATTTTATAGTCATTGTATAAATATATCACAACTTGCTTACTCATTCTAGTGTAGGTGGACATTTGAGTTGTCTTAGTTTGGAGCTATTACAAATACTGCTGCTATAAACACTCTTGTACATATCTCCTGGTGAACATATCGATGTATTTCTGTTGGTTATATACCTAGGAGAAGGAGTCCTGGTTCATAGATTATAGGACTGTTTAGCTTAAGTAGATATTGCCAAAGAGCATTTTCAGAGCAGTTGTCTTTATACTCCCACCAGCAGTGTATGAAAATCCTATTTGTTTCACATCCTTGTCAACCTTTGTTATTATGTCTTTGATTTTCGTCATCTTAATAGGTTGCATCTGTACTGGTATCTCTTATTGGTTGTAGTTCTCATTACCCTGACTTCTATGAGATCTAACTCTTCATATTGAATTACTCTGGTTTTGTATTGCTAACAGAAATACCTGATGCTGGGTAAATTTAAGAAAATAGAAGTTTATTTCGATTCACAGTTCCAGTGGCTGGGAACTCCAAAGACATTGCAAAATGGTGGGAAGCAGAACTTTTAAAAGCAGAGCAGGATCCATATCATGTGGCTTTCACTCTGCTCTTCTGGTCTTGTGCCCTCTGCTTATAAACCCCGCCAGAACTCAACCATGGAGGCTCTGTCCTAATGACATTATCACACCCCACTCTGGGACACCATGAAAGCATTACATTTTCTATGGCACCTTTGCAGTACCAATCAGTATAATTAAGCTCCAACACATAAATTTCTAATTACCACTCAGTATGACCAATTCTCAAACACAAAACTTTGAGGGATGAATTTTAAAATTATAGAATTTCATCATATCACCTAAGTGAGTTCTTTGAAGATTAAATGTGTCTACTCTGTATTTTTATCTATATGAAAGACATTTATGAATTATATGTACAAACATATATTTTTGTATATTGACTTTTTAATCCAGTAGATTATTGGTTTTAATGATTTATGTGTGTGTTATTTTGGATTTCTTTTTTTTTTTAATATTTATTTACGGGCCCAGCAGGTGGCGTGGTGGTTAAGGTGCTGGACACTCCCACATGGTCGACCGGGGTTCGAGTCCTGGACCTGGTGGCTTGCTTTCTCACTTCCTCTCTCTCCCACTCTCACCCTCTGTCTCTCTCTGGTCAAATTAAAAAATCAACAAATGAATAAATAAAAATAAAATAAATAAAATTTAAAAAATATATTTATTTACTTCATTCCATTTGTTATTGTTATTTTTAATTTGACCAGAGAGAAACAGAGAAAGAGAGAAAGGGAAAGCGAGAAAGCAAGCCACCAGGTCCGGGACTCAAGTTGCGGTCAGTCATGTGGGAATCCAGCACCCTCAACCACCACGCCACCTGCTGGCCCCTGGATTTCTTAATATACGTGAAAAATGACAGTTTTATTAATTCTTCATTTCCAATACTGACATCCTTTCTTTCTTTCTTTCTTTCTTTCTTTCTTTCTTTCTTTCTTTCTTTCTTTCTTTTCTTTTCTTTTCTGGTCACAGGGTGTATGTACTTACCAGAGAGGCAGACCCACGCAGCAATCCTTTCTCCTCCATTCTCCTTTCATGATTTTGGAAACACACACACACCGTGCCCGGCATGATTATCAAGCCATTGATTGGGACTCAAACCGTGGTTGGCCATGTGGGAGTCCAGCCACTGTAACCACCATGCCACCTGCTGGCCCCTTATTTCATTTTCTTGTCTATTGCATTAGTAGGTCCCATAGTAAGTAATAATTTTTAATAATTTTAATAATTTTTGAGAGGTTTTTGCTATAGGGCGCGCACGCTAGCCAGAAAGACAGACACACAGAGAGAGATAGAAGGCAAGAAATCACCTCCCAGGGGGATAGTGACGCCGCAATCCCTTCTCCTCCATTCTCCTCTCAGGATCTTGGGCACACATGCACACATACCCGGCGTGAGTTTAAGCCACCAGGTCCGGGACTCGAACCATGGTCGACTACACAGGAGTCCAGCAACATAGCCATTACACCAATTGCTGGTCCCCATGCTGAATAATGTTGTATTAGTTTTCTAGGGTTATTGTAATGAAGTACCACAAACTGGATGTCTTAAAACAGTAGTCCCTGGGCCAGCAAATAGCATGGAGTTCAAGGCACTGGATTCCATATGACCAGCTTTGTATTTTAAGTCCCATGATTTGTGGCTTGAGATTCACTATGGGAGTGTGTGTACATGCCCAAAATCCCAAGAGAGAGTGGATGAGAAGGGATTGTGTCATGGCCCTCCCCCACCTAGTGTGTGTGTGGGAGGTGATTTCTCTTTCTCTCTCTCTGGTGAGCACACACGCTAGAGTTAAAACAAAACATTAGTCCCCAACATTTTTGGAGGAGGAGCTTAGGTGACAATGCCAAGGACTAGCTTTGTAGAAGACAATTTTTCCACAGATGGGGGTTGGAAAGATAGGGACATGGTTTCAGGAGAATTCAAGGACATTACATTTATTGTCCCCTTTATTTCTATTATTATTGCATTCTAATATATAATGGAATAATTATAGGACTTACCATAATGCAGAATCAGTGGAAGCCCTGAGCTTGTTTTCCTGCAACTAGATCTCATTTTAGGGTTCCGATGAGAATCTTTTTTTTTTTTTTTTTTAAATTATTTCTTTAATTTAACTTTATTTATTTATTTGTTTTGTTTGTTTTAATTTAACCAGAGGAAGACAGAGTAAGAGAGAGAGGGAAAGTGAGAAAGTAAGCTGCCAGTCCGGGACTCAAACCATGGCCACTCATGTGGGAGTCCAGCGCCCTTGACCACCACGCCACCTGTTGGTCCCCAGTGAGAATCTAATGCCACTTCTGATGTGAAGGAGGCAAAACTCAGGTGGTAATGCCAGGCTGTAAGTGCAGATGAAACTTCACTTGCTCCCTGTTGCTCACCTCCTGCTCTGTGGCCTGGTTCCTAACCCAGTGGGGACCCCTATCTTGAAACAACAGAAATTTATTCTTTCACAACTCTGGAGGCTGGAAGTCAAAAATGAACATGTTGTCAGGGTCCATGTTTCCTCTGATACTCATTCCTGCTTCTTTTTAGCTACTTTTAGTTGTCTTGCAATATTTGTTTTCCTTGGCTTGCAGTGATGTAACTCCAATCTCTGTCTTTGTCATCATTTGGTGTTTTCCCTGTGTGTCTCTGTCTTTGCATGGCTACCTTATTATAAGAACACCAATTACATTGGATTAGAGATTCACCCTACTGACCTGGGAGTGCTGGGTGATCAGACCCAATACCCATGCTGGTTCTTGTCTGATGCTTACAAAGAATTAGAGATATGGACACAGAGAGAGGAATAGCAAAGCAGAGGTTATTAAGAGGGTACGAAGAACATAGCCCCCAAGAAAGGGGGGTTCCCAATGGGTTGCTGAAGAGCAGCTGGCATCAAGGGGTTTTTATTTAGCAGTCTGAGCAATGAGGTGGCTTTCTGATAAGGAAATGGGCTTTAGGAAATAGTTACATGGTAGTCTGAGTGGCTTATTACCCTATTCTTGTGGTCAGCAGGCCATAGTGTTCAGTACTTTTTGTTAGAATATAGTTACTAAATAGAAATTGTTGCCCTTAGCTACAGTTGCTTTGAGTCCCAGTGCAGCCAGCTTTGGGCTATGACAACTTAGCTATTGTGACTCCATCTTGAGTCTTTACTCTGTCTGTGCACTCAATATCCCTATTCCTGCCTTATTAGCAAGGAGTTATCGATTCTTTAGAGAAATGTAAAAGGGGTGTATATTGTATATTAACCAAACCATGGGGAAAAACACAAAGACTTCATTAAAAAGAAAAACAGGAACTTCCTTTTGGGGACTTACCCTATCTACCTTTAAATGGGGTCTAACTTCTATCTCATATACTCTAGCATGATCTCATGTTAACTAATTACATCTACAACTATGGCATTTTCAATAAGGTCACATTCAGAGGCACTGGAGGTTAACAACTTCAACATTTTTTCTGAGAAGATAAAATTTGGCTCATAAGAGATGTGATGATAAGGGGACCAGCAGGTGGCATGGAGGTTAAGGCAGCTGGATCCCACATGGCTGACTGTGTGATTTGAGTGCTGGACCTAGCGGCTTGAGAAACAGGTAGCGCACGTGTATGTATAATTGCCTAAAATCCTGAGAGAAGAACAGAGGAGAAGAAATCATAGCATGGCTATCCTCCCAAGAGTGATTTCTCCTTTTATCTTTTTTTTTTTTTTGAGAGGTTTTTGCTACAGGGTGTGTGCGCTCGCCAGAGAGAGACAGAGAGACAGAAAGCGAGAAATCACCCCCCAGAGGGGATGGTCACGCCACAATCCCTTCTCCTCCATTCTTCTCTCGGGATCTTGGGCACGCACGCACACGCGCCCGGCGTGAGTTTTAAGCCACCGAGTCGGGGACACAAACCGCGGTCAATTACATGGGAGTCCAGCGACATAGCTGTTACGTTAACTGCTGGTCCCTGATTTCTCCTTTTCAAGAGAGAGAGAATGATAATGATGGTCTGTTGTTGATCTTAGTGGAAAACTTTCAACTTTACACCATTAGTATGATGTATGCAGCATCAGTTTTTTGTTGGTTGGTGTGTGTATGTGTGTGTAGTTTAGTTTTTTCTATAGGGTTCATGCACTGAGAGAGAGAAAGAGAGGAAAAATAAGAAATCACCCTTCATGGTGATGGCCACACCACAATCCCTTCTTCTCCAGTCTCCTCTCATGATTTTAGGCAAGCAAGCACACAGGTCCAGAGTGTTTTTCAAGGCTCCAGGTCTGAGACTCAAACCACGTAGTAGGCCATGTGGGATTCAGCTGCCTTAACCTCCATGCTACCTGCAGGCCCAAAGTCATAAGTTTCTAAAATTTTTTTTTTCCTTTTTGCTAGAGTTTTTATGCTTACCAGACAGAAAGAGAAAGAAAGTATTACTTAATGGGGCATGGTCACACTGAAATCCCTTTTCCTCCATCTCTCCATTCCACCAAGATTTTGGGCACACATGTACTCCTTTCAAGCCACTGAGGACCAGAATTTGAACCTCGGTTGGCCATGTAGGATCTGGCTCCCTATATCCAGTGCTTAATCATTACACTATGGGGCTGGCCCTAAAACATTTTTAAAATAATTATTTCATTTATTATTTATTTGACTGGAGAGGAACAGAGAGAGGGAAAGTGAGAAAGCAAACCACCAAGTTTAGGACTTGAACCACAGCTGACCATGTGGGAATCCAACATCTTAACTACCATGCCACCTGCCAGCCCCTGGTCCTAAAATTTTAATTTGAAATTTATCAAATTCTTTTTCTGCACCTAATAAGATGATTACATAATTTTCTCCTTTGGCCAATTGCTATAGTGAATTACATTTATTTTTATGTTTTCAAAGAGAATTTTAACAGAAAACATTAAAAATACAACTAAGTAGAATTCTTTAATTTCTGGTTGGGTAATGTTCTGTTCTTTTTTTTTTTTTTTTCTTTTTTTCTTTTTTCTTTTTTTTTTAAAGTTTCTTTCTTTCATGACAATGAGAGAGCAAGATTAAAAGACAAGCAACCTGCCTGGATGGGAGCTTATACACCATCATCCTTGCTGCCCTCCTCCTACCTAGCCAGCACAATTATGGGTATACCAATCAGCATGTGTAGATGCATTGGGGAACCAAATCCGCAATTTTCCATATAGATTGGGCTTTGCTTGAATAGCATATTACCACTGCACCACCCAGCTGGCCTATGTTATGTTATGTCGACTGGATGCTGATTTCATAAATGTGATGGGTTTGTAAAAATTTACTATACTTGGGGCCAGCAGATGGTGTGGTGGTTGAGGTGTTGGATTCCTACGTGGCCGGCTGGGTTCAAGTCCCAGACATTCTGGCTTACTTGCTGACTTTCCCTCTCCCTCTCTGTCTCTCTCTGGTGAGTACACATGCTCTATACCAAACTTAAAAATAATAACAACAATAATAAATTCACTATACTATGTACATATGACATATAACTTTCTGTAGATATGTTATATATCAATAAAAGGTTAAACACAACTAATTCCTATTTGAGATTAGAAGCTCTTTTTTTTTTGGAGAGGTTTTTTGCTATAGGGTGCGTGCACTCGCCAGACAGACAGAGAGAGACAGAGAGACAGAAAGCAGGAAATCACCCCCCAGGGGGGATGGCCACGCCACAATCCCTTCTCCTCCATTCTCCTCTCGGGATCTTGGGCACACACGCACACGCGCCGGCGTGAGTTTAAGCCGCCGGGTCCGGGACTCGAACCGCGGTCGACTACGTGGGAGTCCAGCGACATAGCCATTACGCTAACTGCTGGTCCCAGAAGCTTTTTTTTTTTTTTTTTTTTTTTGAGAGGTTTTTGCTATAGGGCGCGTGCGCTCGCCAGACAGACAGAGAGAGACAGAGAGATAGAAAGCAGGAAATCACCCCCCAGGGGGGATGGCCACGCCGCAATCCCTTCTCCTCCATTCTCCTCTCGGGATCTTGGGCACGCACGCACACGCGCCCGGCGTGAGTTTAAGCCGCCGGGTCCGGGACTCGAACCGCAGTCGACTACGTGGGAGTCCAGCGACATAGCCATTACGCTAACTGCTGGTCCCCAGAAGCTCTTTTTTTTAAAGAGAGATTTTTGCTATAGGATATATGTGCTCGCCATAGAGACAGAAAGCAGGAAATCAGCCCCTGGGGGGATGGCCACGCTATGCCACAATCCCTTCACCTCCATTCTCTTCTTGGGATTTTGGGCATGCATGCACACACTCCTGGTATAAATTTTTTTCTTAATTTACTTTATACATTCAATCATTATACATCACTTAGCTTGTAAAGTGAATTTACCCAACATGAATACACTTCACATCAGTCCAATTGAGGATCTCTACACATTATCATCAACAGATAATCCATTTTTGTGTCCCATAAATGTCTTGCCTCTCTATTTTTCTCCTTAATTTCTTTCCTCGCACACTCCCCCTTCTCCCATCCTCTTCCTACACTGTCTCCTGTATCCATAACCATTTTCCCTGCTTCTATATCTTCTACTCTTTCAGTTTATGCCATAAAGTGTAGACAACCAGTATATGTTAAGTGGAGACATACAAATGTCTCTCTTTCATAGCCTGGCTTGCTTTATTTACCTAGCAGTAAATCCTCCATATTCATTCACTTTCTTTTTTATTACTTTATTTAACTTTATTCTTATTATTGTTATTATTAGTTTTTTTTTTTTTTTTTTTTTTTTTTTTTTTTTTTTTTTTTTTTTTTTTTGACCAGACAGAGACAAAGAGAGAGAAAGTGAGAAAGTAAGCTCCCAGGTCCAAGACTCGAACTGTAGTTAGCCATATGGGAGTCCAGCATCTTTAACCACCACACTACCTGCCAGGCCCATATTCAGTGACTTTCTATCAAATGCCAGGATTTTGTTGTTTTTATGGCTGAGTAGTATTACACAGAGTATATATGCCACATTTTTTCAAATCCATTTATCTGTTCATGAACGTTAGGATTGTCCAATTAGCAATTGTAAATAATACGGCATGAGCTTTTAGCCATAGGGTCTGGGACTTAAACCACAGTTGACTATGTGGGAGTCCAGCAACATAACCATTATGCCATCTGCAGCTCTCAAGACTAGAAGCTTTTTCTCTGAAGAATATGTAGTTGCCCCACTTTCCGTTCACATTCACATACTGAAAGAGGTGAAGAGCTGAGTTACTAAGATGGAAGAAAGATCAAATGTTTAACTGGTACACAACTGACATTCTGACACACTTAAATTCTGAGTTAGGGGGAACCAGCAGTTGGCGTAATGGCTATGTCGCTGGACTCCCATGTAGTCGACCGCGGTTCACGTCCCGGACCCGGTGGCTTAAAACTCACGCCGGGCACGTGTGCGTGTGTGCCCAAGATCCCAAGAGGAGAATGGAGGAGAAGGGATTGCGGTGTGACCATCCCCTCTGGGGGGGTGATTTCTCGCTTTCTGTCTCTATGTCTCTCTCTGTCTGGCGAGCGCACGCGCCCTATAGCGAGCAACCTCTCAGAAAAAAAAAAAAAAAATCTGAATTAGGTACTTTTTTTTTCCCCCCAAAATCAAGTGTATCAGTCTTGTTTTTCAGTGTTTTACTCAAACCAGAGAAGGTGTTCATGTTTAACATCATGCTGAGAGATTTCTGCAAGATTATCTTCTAGGTTGTCTTCTTTAGACAATCTTTGTGTATGTTTTTTTAACATCTTCGTTTCAGCTCTGAAATCCTCTAACATAGATTTTTTTTTTTTTTTTTTGGAGAGGTTTTTGCTATAGGGCGCGTGCGCTCGCCAGACAGACAGAGAGAAACAGAGAGATAGAAAGCAGGAAATCACCCCCCAGGGGGGATGGCCACGCTGCAATCCCTTCTCCTCCATTCTCCTCTCGGGATCTTGGGCACGCACGCACACGCGCCCGGTGTGAGTTTAAGCCGCCGGGTCCGGGACTCGAACCGCGGTCAACTATGTGGGAGTCCAGCGACATAGCCATTACGCTAACTGCTGGTCCCCTAACATAGATTTTAATGTGTTGAGATACTCTAAAGAATTCCATTTCTCCTCATCTGTAATACCTGCAGATGTCATGTATTATATGCCTGCAGAAATTGGTGCCCTTTCATTCAGCCTTCAAAATACATTTCAATTTCTGGGGGGAACCAGCAGTTAGCGTAATGGCTATGTCGCTGGACTCCCACGTAGTCGACCGGGGTTCTTCGTGTCCCGTACCCGGTGGCTTAAAACACACGCCAGGCGCGTGTGTATGCGTGCCCAATATACAGAGAGGAGAATGGAGGAGAAGGGATTGCAGCGTGGCCATCCCCCCTGGGGGGTGATTTCTTGCTTTCTGTCTCTCTGTCTCTCTCTGTCTGCCTGGCGAGCACACGCGCCCTATAGCAAAAAAAAAAAAAAAAAAAAAAAAAAAAAAACTCTCCAAAAAAAGAAAAAAAATACATTTCCATTTTTCACAGATGTATTCCCAAGTGGATTTCTGGGTAGCACCAAGTTAAGTACGTTTATTTAATTTGAGAAGAACTGACTCTTTACAAATTTTCCTCTTTTCACTCAGGACCATGATAAACCTATCCACTATTTTAAGTCTATTATTCTAGAAAATAATTCAGCAGTTTTCTTTATATAAGTTCTACATTTTTCTTACTAGAGTTATTCCTAGTTGTTTTATGCTTTTTGCTGTTGTTGTGATTGCTGCTATTGTGAATGGAACCTTTTTTTTTTTCATTCAAAAATGAATCCGAAGAGCTATAAGAGCTCTACCTCCCCTTTCAGCCGTGAGACTCTATGGTTTCTCGGTTTTATGAGAACATCCTACTCGCGCCGACGTTATCCGAACCTGAAGGAAGATGGCAACCGCGGGTCGTCAAGGACACGGCCGCTCTATCTTGCCTTTGTTCTCCTCTCGGTGGCTACTACGCAGGCGTAGTGGCCTCGGCCCCGTCCCCGCCTTCCCGGTCGCGGGCCCAACTCTGAAGCGCCGGCGCACTAGCGCGCTCCGTTTACACGCTCCGGGGCCTGTAGGCGCCGCGAGTTCCGGCTGTCGCCGTCGCCGCCGCGGCTCCTTGAGGTCGGTTGCGACGAGTAACGGCGCCAGGACGAGCCCTGGGCATTCTTTTCTGATATGTACCCGAATTGGGGCCGGTATGGCGGGAGCAGCCACTATCCGCCGCCGCCGGTTCCACCGCCGCCGCCGGTGGCGCTTCCTGAGGCCTCTCCGGGGCCCGGGTACTCGAGCTCGACGACTCCCGCGGCCCCCTCCTCTTCGGGCTTCATGAGCTTCCGCGAACAGCACTTGGCGCAGCTCCAGCAGCTGCAGCAGATGCATCAGAAGCAAATGCAGTGCGTGCTCCAGCCCCATCACCTGCCTCCGCCCCCCCTGCCGCCCCCGCCGGTGATGCCGGGGGGCGGCTTCGGAGACTGGCAGCCGCCACCGCCGCCGATGCCCCCGCCACCCGGGCCGGCCCTCAGCTATCAGAAGCAGCAGCAGTACAAACACCAGATGCTCCACCACCGAGATGGGCCTCCTGGTTTGGTTCCAATGGAGCTGGATTCCCCCCCTGAATCTCCTCCTGTACCTTCCGGGTCCTATTTGCCCCCTTCTCAATCTTACATGCCCCCACCTCAGCCCCCACCCTCGTACTACCCCCCGTCCTCGTCTCAGCCCTACCTGCCTCCTGCCCAGCCGTCCCCTTCACAGTCCCCTCCTTCCCAGTCCTACCTGGCGCCCACCCCTTCTTATTCTTCCTCCTCCTCTTCCTCGCAATCCTATATGAGCCATTCCCAGTCTTACTTGCCTCCTTCTCAGGCATCTCCTTCCCGCCCCTCCCAAGGCCATTCTAAACCCCAACTACTAGCTCCACCACCACCATCCGCCCCTTCTGGGAATAAGACAACTGTCCAGCAAGAGCCTTTGGAGAGTGGGGCCAAGAACAAGAGTGCGGAGCAGCAGCAAGCCACCCCTGAGCCAGATCCCTCTAAGATGACTCCACAGGTAAGGAAGCATCTGCCCAAGCGCGTCTTTCACTGAGAGCCTCAGTGAGCAGCCCTCAGGCTTTAACCAGTGCTTAGCCTAATTCCAACACACACTGACTAGCTAATTTACAGTCCAACGGATTCCTTAAGAATCAGAGGTAAGACAGTCCAGCTTTTTAATTAGCTAAATGTGGATTGTTAAAAGGACAGTGTTTGAAGATGTGCCTAAACACCGTGGAGTGGTGGGGTGGCTCAAGCGTTACTCAGGTATATTCCTTGGTTTCCTTTGATCAATGAACCGCCTAGATTTTGTTGCTGTGGTAAGGGGCCCTGTTTTAAAATAGTCTTTTAAACCAAAATTTCCTTTTGAGAGCTAGCATAAAAAGTTTCTTAAAAGACTGACACTTCAATGCTTATAAACCTGATGGCCAGGTAGCTTCTCTGTAAAAGAGGTATTTAGGGACCAGGGATAGCTGTTAACCTTCAAAATTAAGGGGTGTCAGCTGGAGGCATTTGGTGACATAGTGGTTACAGTGCTGGACTACCACATGGTTGACTGCAGTTGGAGTCCTGGACCTGCAGCTTGAAAATCACACCAGGCCTGTGTGCATGCATGCCCAGAATACCAGGAGAGTGGAGGAGAAGGGATTATGGTGTGGCCATCCCTCCTGGGGGCCCTTTCCCTCCTACTGTCTGTCTCTCTCCCTGGCAAGCGCATGCACCCTATGGCAAAAAACTTAAAAAAAAAAAATCAGGAACAGCCTGATTATGCTTATAAGCATATATACAATATATAGGTGAGTCTCTAGGCATTCAATCCTTTTAGGGGTCTGTGGTTCATTTTAGGAGTTGACCCATACATCCTTTTTCATATTACTTAAGGATAATTTTAAAAACATGACCAGTTGTATTTCATTGTTGTTATCATTCACTCCAAAGTAATAGCGTTTGAATTTGGCCAAGGTAGAAAAAACAAAGGTTTATGACATCTCTTTATGAGAGAGCCATTTCTTTAAAACTTCTTTTGGAAGTGATACTTCCCATAAAACAGTCAAAGATTGACAGGCATAATGAATGAATTCCCTCTTGGAAGGGAAGGCAGAATGGAATCAGACTAAATAATTTATTATGATTTTTTAAAAATAGAGACTATTATGATGATAATAATGTACATGTGTATATTGGGTTTTGCCCATGGTTCCTGGTTCATAAGTATTTGGCCTTTTATCCTGGGTTCCTGAAACTAGCCCCAAGCCAAATCTTAAGAAATTGATCTCTCCCTGCCTTTAAGACCCTTCTTCTGGAGGGGTCCTGCCTGATACCCAGGAGAAAGGAATACCACATAGTGTGGCCAAGAATTTGAACCAACAGGCCTTGTTGGGTTTCTCCATCCAGTCTAATAGCATTTCATGTCAATGCAACAAAAGCCACATAAAAACCTTTAAGGACAGGTTTCAGAGAACCTCCAGTTAGCTGAACACATGGAAGTACCTCGAGGGAGGTGGGCCCAGAGAGAGCATGGAAGCTCTCTACCCCTTCCCTTATGCCTTGCTTTATGTATCTCTTCATCTGCATCCTTTAACTTACTCTCTATAATAAAACTGGTAACTGTATTTCCCAGAGCTGTGTGAGCTACTTCAGCAAATTAATTGAACCCAAGGAGGGCAGGGGTTATGAGAACCCTAACTTGTAGCCAGTTCTTCCGTCAGAAATTTTGAAGAGCCGGGCTTGCAGCTTGTGTCTGAAGGTGTTGGTTCAACAGTCTTGGGAACTGATCCCTCCACCTGTAGGATCTGTTGCCATCTACGTAAATATTGTCGGAATTGAATTGCATTAAAAGACATCCGGTTGGTGTGCACTGCAGAATTGATTGAAATGATCTGTGTCATGAGAGAAAAGTGGAAAAACAGTTTGGTTTTCAGACTCTCATTTGGTGTCATAAGTGGGATTTGCTTGGTAGCTCTGGCTGATGGAAATGTGGTTTGGGACATAGGGTGAAAGGGTTGGGGGGTGAAAAACCCTTGATTTCTGTGTGGCCAAATGGTCACCCATTGTGGAGCAGCAGGTGTGCTGCAGTCAGTTACCAAAGGTGATAGTTACAATGGAATTTAGGGATGGATCCAACTTCAGGGATCTGTTTCTTTGAATACCTGAAGAAATGTAAACTAATGAGAGAAAAAGCTAAATATCTTGGTTATTACTGACTATAATAACTAAAATGCAAGTAAAAGAGAGTGCTAGGTCATTCCTTGAGGCTGAACTAAGCTCAGTGATAGTCTGTCCAAACTTTGGCTGCTAGCCTCAAAACCACCCAAGAGAAGAAGTTGTGCAGGAACTACAGAAAGTACTTTTTTTTTTTTTGGAGAGGTTTTCGCTATAGGGTGCGTGCGCTCGCTAGACAGACAGAGAGAGACAGAGAGACAGAAAGCGAGAAATCACCCCCCAGGGGGGATGGTCACGCCGCAATCCCTTCTCCTCCATTCTCCTCTCGGGATCTTGGGCACGCACGCACACGCGCCCGGCATGAGTTTTAAGCCACCGGGTCCGGGACGTGAACCGCAGTCGACTACGTGGGAGTCCAGTGACATAGCCATTACGCTAACTGCTGGTTCCCAGTACTTTTAAGACTTGTAGTTAGCAAGAAGGTGATCAATCTTGGGAAAGGACAAAACCAAGAAATGATTTAAACAAGAAGGTATAGTGTGAAAGAATTGTTTCATTTTGTACCTGGGTATGATCAGCTTCCTAAGGAACTTTACTATGTAAAATGGATTGTTAGAGTGAATAATTTGGGGGCTGTATCTTTGATTTTAAATGCTTAGGGTGGACAAGTATGTTTTGCTTAATGCAAGACCCGTAACTCATTCTGGGGCAACTGCAGGTAGCAGTATATGATCAGACACACAGGAGGTTATTGTAGATGGAGCAGCCAGCCTGGTGGACTGGATAAAAGCCACTATAAGATCTGTTTATCCTGAAGAGAGGAACTTCCCAACACCCCCTGTAAATAACCAAGTGGAATACCCTAGGTGAAGCAACTGATATGCTTTTGTTTGTAAGCCGTTTGGGACCAGCTTTATGATGTCTGGGATATTCACCTGCTGAATATGTCCATTTCACAAGTCATGGGAAATGCTCTGATAAAGGATTCTCCTTTAATGTGGGCATCCCATACAATCTTACTGTCGCAAAACCAAGAGACAGTTCAGGAAACCTTACCAAAATTGCAGCTTCTTTGTCCTCTCATGGGTCTTACAGATGCTAATAAAAACATTAGGTTAATTAATAAGAACATGTTGAAGGGAGAAGGAAGGATCAAAAGACTCATCATTCCAGAAAGTGCAAGTTCTTTAAGTATTCTTAAGAAATAAGGGACCAGGGGAACCAGCAGTTAGCGTAATGGCTATGTTGCTGGACTCCCACGTAGTCGACCGCGGTTCACGTCCCGGACCCGGTGGCTTAAAACTCACGCTGGGCGCGTGTTCGTGCGTGCCCAAGATCCCGAGAGTAGAATGGAGGAGAAGGAATTGCGGCGTGACCATCCCCCCTGGGGGGTGATTTCTCGCTTTCTGTCTCTATGTCTCTCTCTGTCTGGCGAGCGCACGCGCCCTATAGCAAAAACCTCTCAAAAAAAAAAAAAAAAAAAAAGAAAGAAGGGACCAGCAGTTAGCATAATGGCTATGTCGCTGGACTCCCACGTAGTCGACTGCGGTTTGAGTCCCGGACCCGGTGGCTTAAACTCACGCCGGGCGTGTGTGCGTGCATGCCCAAGATCCCAAGAGGAGAATGGAGGAGAAGGGATTGAGGCGTGGCCATCCCTCCTGGGGGGTTATTTCTCGCTTTATGTCTCTCTCTCTCTCTCTGTCTGGCGAGCGCACGCACCCTGTAGCAAAAACCTCTCCAAAAAAAAAAAGAAAGAAAGAAAGAAGATAAATAAGCTGTCTCTAGGTGGCAGCAGCCCAAGAGAAACTGGATCCCACATGGCAGCCATGGTTGGAATCTCTGGTCAGGTCTGCCTGAAGCACAGTGGGCCCATGCGTGAGCGTCTGAAATCAGACAGACTGGAGGAAGAGGATCATAGCATGACCAGATCTCTCTTTTACTTTTTTACTCTTCTGTATATTCTCTCTCATGAATAAAGGGAAGATATTTAAAAAATAAATAAATAAAATATTGATAGAGGTGAAACTGAAAAGAAAACCAAGGGGCAGTAGGTGGAGTGGTAGTTAAGGGCGCTGGACTCCCACGTAGCTGACTGTGGTTTGAGTCTTGGACTGGTGACTTGCTTTCGCTCTGTCTCTCTTTTTTTTTTTGGAGAGGTTTTCTCTATTGGGCATGTGCATTCACCAGAAAGACAGAGAGAGACAGAAAGCGAGAAATCACCCCTCAGGGGGATGGCCACGTTGTAATCCCTTCTCCTCCATTCTCCTCTCGGGATCTTGGGCACGCACGCACACGCGCCCGGCGTGAGTTTAAGCCACTGGGTCTGGGACTTGAACCGTGGTCGACCACATGGGAGTCCAGCGACAGAGCCATTACGCTAACTGCTGTTTCCTTCTAGGCATATTTTAAGTATCAGTGTGTTCATGAAGCCATGTTTGAGCTTACCCACCTGGTGTGATTCTGTTCTTCATATTGGAAGTCCCTTGCAGACTGAGACTCTCTTGCTTGTCTTTTTTACCTTATGTAGCACTTGGGACAGAGTTTGCAAATTGTAGGCTCTCCACAAAAATTTGCTGTGTAAGATACAAGAGTTGTCATTGTCTAGACTTAGGACACTATAGTTTGATAGATGGTAAGCATTTATTTATGCTACTGCCAATCTGCGATTATTTACTCTTCTACGTATTTACTATCCTTCTAAATATTTTATTTTTGCAATGTATTGTTAAATATATATATATACACATATACATGTATATTGTTGCGGGGGCACGTATATTCACCTAAGAAAGAAAGAGAGAGAGAGAGGAAAGTGAGAAATCACTTCTTGAGGGGATGACCATGCCGTAGTCCCTCCTTATCCATTCTCTTCTTTGGGTTTTGGATATGCATGCACACATGCCTGGTGTGATTTTCAAGCTGCTCGGTCTGGGACTTATACTGTGGTTGGCCATGTGGCTCCTATGTATATTTTTTAATGTTGGAGAGCTTGTGCAGCACAGTTAAGAAAGCACCTCCTCCAGTGGGGCCTGATTCTACCACAATTCCTTTTCCTCCTCTAACTCTCCATGCCATCAGTATTCTTAATAAGCATGTAAGTCTAGCATGTTTTTCAAGCCTCTGGTGGCAGGACTCAAATCCTGGTCAGCCATGTGAGATCTGGCTTCCTCAGTGACACTTAACTGAGGCCTGGCTTTTTTTTTTTTTAATTTTTTAATGGTTGTTATTATTATAAAAGATTTCAGAAATAACACAAGTAGAGAAAACGGTCTGATTGATTCTTCATAAATCAACCCATCTTTAAGATTTACTATCAAGATTTTGTCATGTTTGTTTTACCTAGACCTTTTTTATTGTTGCTTTTGAAATATTTAAAGAGAAATCTTAGCTCTATGTTCATTTGTTCCTATATTCTTAATTATGTATCTCCCCCCCAAAAAAGGATTTTTTCTTAGAAACATGCTATATTGTCTAGCAAAGGTCATGACAGTTTCTTAGTACCATTTCATACCTGATCTGTTCAGAGTTCCCCTATTGTCTCATCGTACTGATGGGAATAAAAATTGTAGCTATCATCCATGTCAAAATTCTCCATACTCAGCCTAACCACAGTGGTGCAGCAGTAGCTCAATGCTCTGCAGTGCTGGGAGCCACATTATAGGGCAGGGTTTTGTTTCCAGGCCAACCTGTACACATCAGGTGCATGCTCATGTGCCCATGATGCTGGCTGGCTAGGGAGAGGCCAGGGGAAGGTTGTGGGCATGGCACAAAGCCCTGTTGAGGGTCTTTGTCTATTCGTCTGTCTATAAATACATACACACATACATACATACATACAGAATTTTTAAAAAATATCCAAATTAACAGAACAATTTTTGTTATTGTTGTTGTTTTCTCAAACCAGGATTCAAACAGCGTATCCAAACACAGATTTTTATAGATCAAGGTTCCTCAGAGTTGACACTATAGACATTCGGGGCAGGATATTCTTATTCGCTGGGGTGCCGTCCTATACATTGTTTAGCAGCATCTCTAACCTCCGTCCACTAGATACTAGTGACAACAGAAAATGTTTCCAGACATTACCAGATAGCTCCTGGGGGACAAACTCATACTTACGTGAGAATTCCGTGTCGGTATCAGTCCTCCCATTCTCTTATTTTACCACATGCCATTGAACTTGAAAAATCCTTGTCAGTTCTCCTGCAGAATGCCCTATATTCTGGATTTGTGTGTTTTCTTAGAGTGCCATTTGGCTTGTTTCTTTGCTTTCTCTGTTTTTTGTTTGTTTGTTTGTTTGTTTTTCTTTTATAAATTAGAAGTTAACTCTGAAACCTACTAGATCTAAGTTCAGCTTTCTTTTGGCAGATGTAGTTCATTTGCATCCTGTCATGAGTCACAGTCCCTGGATGTGCCATTCTGAGTGGTACCAAGGTTGATAAGTGGGTTCAAGTAGTGGCAATCTGGTTCTTTCACTATAAAGCTTCTTGCAATCCTGCATCTAATGTTTCATTCCCACTGATGGTATTTATCTGAAGAAATTATTTCATTGGGGTTACAACATGGTGATATTTTCCTGCCATTTCTTTCACATTTACTATATGGAATTCTGTAAAGAAACACTGACTTGTGAGCTAGGTCTGTTTGGTTGGTGTTATAGTTTGAATATGTCCCCTGAACATTTGTGTGTTGAGGCATTATAATAGGGTTAAGAGGACAAAAACTAGATCTAATTATACTGTTAGAGGGTGGGGCTTTTGAAGAGACTAGTGACTGGATGGTTGAGTCCTGGTGGGTTTATTTATTTTTATTTATTTATTTATTTATTTATTTATTTTTAGTATACATTTATTTAATTTTATTTACCCATTCACTTCTTTTTTAATTTGACCAGAGAGAGACACAGAGAAAGAGAGAAAGTGAGAAAGCAAGCCACCAGGTCTGGGACTCGAACCATGGTCAGCCATGTGGGTGTGTCCAGTGCCTTAACCATTACACCACCTGCTGTTCCCGAGTCCTGATGGGTTTATAAGGAGAAGAATTGAAAGAGACTGACATGGACCACATACCACAGTTGATCTGACACACCTGCCATCCTCTTTGCTTCTGATAGCTATATTGTGACATAGGTTGGCTTGATGCCAGCCCAACACTCTTGGACTTTTCAGCTACAAGAATCATGAATCAAATAAACCATTATTTCTTTATAAAAACCCAGACTCAGGTATTTCTATAAGTAGCCAATAATGGAGTAAGTCAGAAATTAGTGTAGTCAACAGGATTATGGTGTTATAGGTGACTGAATGTGAAAGTGCCTTTCGAACTAAGTAATGGGAAGAGGTTTAAAGAGTTTGGAGGGACAGTCTAGGAAAAGCCTAGATTCTGGTGAAGGTTCAAAAGAACAGTTTAGAAATGAACTGAAGCTTTTGAAATTGGATAAACATCTATAACCACAGTATAGATAGAGAAATGCAAAATAAAGACTATTCTGAGGTTTCAGAGGAAAATGAGAAAATCATTAGGATCTAAAGGAAAGGCTACCCTTATGAAGTAGCAAAGAATTTAAAAGCTTTATTTCCTAAGATGTGGAAGACTAAGCATGATGATCTAAGTTCTGTAGCAAAATAAATTTCTAAACATTATGCTAGGTTGCTTTTAACTGTATTTAAGGAGATGCAAGAAAAACAAGATGATTTAAAGAGAAGATTGATAATTAAATGGGAAGCATAGACCAGGCCATAGTGTGGTGCTTAAGGCAGCTGGAAAACACATGGCTGACTGTGCAGTTTGAGTCCCAGACCCTGTGGCTTGAAAAACACACCAGATGCGTGTGTGTACATGCCAAAAATAGAAGTGATTATGGCGTGACCATCCCCCATGTGAGGTGATGCTTTCTCTCTTTCTTTCTCTCACTCTCAACTCTCTCTCTGGCAAGTACACACACCCTCTAGCAAATTAAAAATAATTTTTTAAAAGGAAATAGTGTAGAAAAAATTTGAAAAATTTGCAGCCTGACCACATAGCAAAAAATGAAAGATGTGTTTGATAGAGAATACCACAAGTTTGGCAAAGAGACTGGTTGCTACAGAGATGGCCACCAGTAAGAGGTCTAAGTAAAAATGGTCAGGACAGTGGGAGAAGAGCACTGAGGACATTTCAGAGATCTTTGGAGCTGCCCCTCTCCTAAACCCAGAGGCCTAGGAGTGCAGAATGGTTCTGAGGACTGCCTCGGACTAGTTTGTTGCTCCAAGCTGCCTTGGGACGGTGGTTTCCACATCCTGGGTAAAGCATTCCTCCATTTGGTGCGTTTTTTCTTTTTTTTTTTTTTAAGAATTATTTTTATTTAACTTTATTTATTTATTTGTTTTAATTTCACCAGAGAGGGACAAAGTGTGTGGGGGTTAGTGAGAAAGCAAGCCGTCAGGTCCAAGACTCAAACTGCTGTTGCTGTCGGCCATGTGGGAGTCCAGCGCCCTTAACCACCACAACACTTGCTGCCCCCCCACCCCAATTTTGGTGTGTTTCAAGCAGTCGCAGGTGGAACTCCATCTGCTGCTCCACCCTCTGCTCCAGGATGTGTAAGTGGCAGAAGTGGCCTGTATGTGGAAGTAGCTCTGCTGGCTCACTACGTTGCAGCAGTTATCAGGAGAGACAATGGAGGGTACATGCAGAATACAAGAGCAGGTATGGAGAAGACAAGAGTTGTGGAGACCTCAACCAAGATTTTCAAAGAATGTCTTGGACACCCGGAGGGCCTAAGCAGAGACTGCTTACAGGGATGGAGCCATTGCAGTTTCGTGGAAGTGTGGGATTGGAGCAAAGAGTATTCAACAGGGTCATGTCTAGTGGAACTTTAGGGGTAGGGCCACTCCGAAGACCAAGAACTGTGGAGCTAAAAGCATGCTACAACAGCCTGAAGAAACTGCAGACACAAGACTCCAACTGGAGAGAGCTGAACATGGACTGAACTTGGCAGGGTGAGAGGGACAAAGCTGCCTCGTTCTTTTGGAGCCCTATGCCCTCAGTTTGTTCAGGATACAGCTCATGGAGTTTCAAGATTGGATGTCTCTTTTCTTGGACTTTGGGTTTGCTTGGGACCTTTTATTCCTTTTTGTTTGTGAACTGGGAAATTCTACCCTGTGCGGCTTCCATCATTGTACTTTGGGAATGTGTAATATTTTTTTTTTGTTTTCTTTTGAAAGAGATTTTTTTTGCTATAGGGCACATATGCTCACCAGAGAGACAGAGAGAGAGAGACACAAAGTAAGAAATCACCCCCTTGAGGGGATGGCCACGCCACAGTCCCTTCTCTATTCTCCTCTTGGGATCTTAGGCATGGACATGCGTCTGGCATGAGTTTTAAGTCGCCAGGTTCAGGACTCCAACCACAGTTGACTATGTGGGAGTTCAATGCCGTAATCATTATGCCATCTGCTGGTCCCATAATTTGTGGAAGGAGTTTCCCTTAGTCTCAAAATAGACTTTGGGGACCAGCAGTTAGCGTAATGGCTATGTCGCTGGACTCCCACGTAGTCGGCCGCGGTTCGAGTCCCGGACCCGGCGGCTTAAACTCACGCCGGGCGCGTGTGCGTGCGTGCCCAAGATCCCGAGAGGAGAATGGAGGAGAAGGGATTGCGGCGTGGCCATCCCCCCTGGGGGGTGATTTCCTGCTTTCTATCTCTCTGTCTCTCTCTGTCTGTCTGGCGAGCGCACGCGCCCTATAGCAAAAACCTCTCCCAAAAAAAAAAAAAAAAAAATAGACTTTGGACTTTTGAGTTGGTGCTGGAACCATTTTAAGTTTTTTTGGATTATTCAGATGATTTTGTATATGAGAAGATCTTGAATCTTGGAGATGGGAATGAATGCAATAGTGAATCTTTCCCCCCCAGAATTCATGTATTGACCCATTCCAATGGGATTAAGAGGTTAAAACTTGATCCAGTTATTGTGTTGAATGGTGGTGTCCGGGAGGAGATTAGTGATTGGGTGGTTGGGGTGGGGTCCCATGATTGAGTGGGGTCCCATGATTGAGTTCTAGTAGCTTTATAAGGAGAGGAAATGAGAAAGAAACTGACATGGTCTCTGCATGTACCCTCCATTGTATCTCCTGGTAACTGTTGTAATGTAGGATGACCTGATGCCAACCCTATACCTTTGGTTTTTACAGCCACCAGATTTTGAGTCAAACAAATCTTTTAATAAAAACCCACTCTTGGATATTTTTGTAAGAAACACAATAGACTAAGACAATTGGAAAAAGAGGTAGTATAGGAAAGGCAGGATAAAAACTTGGTATCTTTTAATTTATTTTGTAGTTTTCTGAGTAAAGTGTTGATGATTTAATGGTATGTATCTGTTTAAATAATTAACTTTGCTCTATGTTTAAAGAACTGACAAGATAAAATAGATATAAATCTTTTTTTTTTAATGGTCTTTCTGTTGTGATCCCTCATCTAGACCACAAGTACTCTACTATGCCTAGTTTTCTATTTTTTTCTTTTTGGCGGGGGCTAGACAGGGACTTCTTGGGTCATCTAGGCCAGCCTTAAGCTTGCAGTCTTTTGGGATGAGCAGTTGGTGTAGTGGCTATGTTGCTGACTATGTCCCATGTAGTTGACCATGGTTCGACTCCCGGACCTGGTGGCTTAAACTCATGCTGTGCACATGTGCGTGCGTGCCCGAGATCCTGGGAGGAGAATGGAAAGGGGTTGTGGTGTGGCCATCCCCCCGGGGGTGATTTCGCACTTTCTGTCTCTCTGTCTCTCTCTGTCTTTCTGGCGTGCACATGCACCCTATAGCAGAAACCTCTTCAAAAAAAAAGCTTGTCTTTCTTCTACAACCTGCTGGGTTGCCAAGGTTACAGGTGTACATCACTGTATTGACCTTTAGGTTGGACTGGGAATTGAAACTGGCTCCCCTTGTGGTCCCCTAGTTTGCAGAACACAGCAGTATATCATAACTAGGCCTGGTGATCTTTTTTCATGACTTATGATTTTATTTATGTTTTTATTCTCAAAACTATTTAGGTAAAACTGTTTAATTAGAGTTTTTAGGGTATCACTTGTTTAATAGTCAAGTATTTATTTACTAGCCAAGTACTGTTCTTAGTACAGGAATGTCAGTGGTAAACAAGATACTCTGACATGCCATCACTGACTTCTTGTTCCAGTAGGGGGAGTGTATTTAATAATTAAGAGAAATATAAAGTGCTTTGGATTATAAAATTAAACTGTCACTAGAGGGCCATAAGAAACTGGAAAAAGTGAGTTTTTTTTGTTTTGGTTGAGCTCATCATTCTATGCATTGCACTGGGTCTAGCACGTAGGTGAAGAGCATATGTTTTTTTATTTTATTTACTTATTTATTTAGTTGGTTTTTGATACAGGGCGTATGTGCTCACCAGAGAGACACAGAGACAGAGACAGAGGGAGAAAGTGAGAAATTACCTCCTGGGCAATGGCCATGCCACAGTCCCTTCTCCATTCTCCTCTTGGGATTTTGGGCATGCACATACATGCATCCAGCATGTTTTTCAAGCCATTAGGTCAGGGACTTGAACTACGCAGTTGGCCATGTGGGATCTAGTGCCTTACATCACTAGCCTCGAACAAATGTTGTTTTACTTTTTGGAGAAGTTTTTGCGATAGGGCGCATGCACTTGCCATTACACTAACTGCTGGTCCCCTGAACAAATGTTTTTTTTCTTTTTCTTTTTTTTTTTTTTTGAGAGGTTTTTGCTATGGAGCACGTGCGCTCGCCAGACAGACAGACAGAGACAGAGAGACAGAAAGCGAGAAATCACCCCACAGGGGGGATGGCCACGCCGCAATCCCTTCTCCTCCATTCTCCTCTCGGGATCTTGGGCACACGTGCCCAGCGTGAGTTTAAGCCACCGGGTCCAGGACGTGAACCGCGGTTGACTACGTGGGAGTCCAGCGACATAGCCATTATGTTAACTGCTGGTCCTGTGAACAAATGTTTTTTAAATGATTGAATATAGCAGGGAGCTCTAACACAATTGGAAAGGCCTCTTTTCCTAAAGTGATATTTAAATAAATCCTAAAGAATGAATAGGAAGTCTGGCCCCATAGCCTAGTGGTTAAGGGAACCGAATCCCACATAGCTGACTGCAGTTTGAATTCTAGCCCCAGTTGCTCAAAAAACACATCAGGTGCATGCCCATACTTGTATAAAATCCCAACAGGATAAAGAAATGGAGAAGGGATTGCAGGATGAGAGTGCTCCACTGAGGGGGAACTTTCTCCCTCTTCTTCTCTGTCCCTATCTCTAGTGAGTGCATACTCCTGGCAATTAAAAGAAAAAAAATGAGTGGGAGTTAACCTGATAGAGTTCAAAGAATTAAGTTTAGTAAAGCTCACTGAAAGTTCAGGGTGAAAATAGAACCAGGTCAAGGAAGTCCCATAAGGACTTTATTCCACAGATAGTAGGAAGCCATCGAAGGGTTTGTATATAGATTAATGTGACAGATTGGCATGTTTGAAAGGTCACTTTTCTTGCAGGGTAGAAAGTAGAATCAAAAGGTGGACCAGCAGTTGGCATAATGGCTGTCGCTGGACTCCCATATTGTTGACTGCAGTTTGAGTCCTGGACCTGGTGGCTTAAACTCATGCCAGACGTGTGTGTGTGCACGTTCGTGCATACGTACATGCCTAAGATCCTGAGAGATGAATGGAGAAGAAGGGATTGCAGCATGGCCACCCCCCCACCCCCCGGGGGGGTGATTTCTCGCTGTTTCTCTGTCTCTCTGTCTTTCTGGCGAGCAAACGCACCCTATAGCCAAAACCTCTCCAAAAAAAGGGAAAAAAATGAAATTAGAGGATATTGAGCTTAGCATACAGAATAGCAGACTCAAAGGGAAAGGGGTGGGGAGAAGGCCAGTAGGCATATGGGAAATCAAGACAGTGCAGTGCACAGAGTGAAGGGAAGACTCTTTCTAGGAGGGGCAAGTGGTCAGCTCTTTCAGTACTGCTAAGAGGTCAAGCCAAGGTAGAGACTGAGTTATTGTTTACACTTACTGACATTTAATTATTGTCGACTTTGGCAGAAGCATTTTCATGGTAACTAAAACCATATTGCATTGATTTGAGGAGTGATGGGAGGTGAGGAAATGGGAATAGTGAGTACAGATAAGTCCTTCCCAAAGTTTGCCTGAAGGAGAATGAGAGAGAATGAAAGCAGGAGCTGAACGAAGTGGAGAAGTAAAGGAGAACTTTTTTTTTTTTTCATAATCAAGGAAATTTTATTTATTTATATATTTTTGGAGAGGTTTTTGCAATAGGGCACGTGCGCTCACCAGAAAGACAGAGAGAGACAGAGAGACAGGAAGCGAGAAATCACCCCCTAGGGGGGATGGCCATGCCACAATCCCTTCTCTTCCCTTCTCTCGGGATCTTGGGCACGCACACACACATGCCTGTTGTGAGTTCAAGCTACCCGGTACAGGACACAAACCACAGTCGACTACATGGGAGTCCAGCGACATAGCCATTATACTAACTGCTGGTCCCAAGGAGAACATTTTTGAAGGATAGGGACTAAGCTTATCTGGTGACCCGAATTTTTCAAATGGAATGTGAAACTCAGTAATATTTAACATAAATATACTTAAATTAAGTTTTTAAAATGAGAATCCAAGTAATTATTGACATTTTTACCAAGTTTTTTTCTCCTCTTGTTTTAGGATATAAGACATGTAACATTCAATGTTATAAGCACTTAGAATAACTAACCTGGATAGGAAGGGTAACCTTTCAGAATTAATCTTTAAAACATTATATATAAGCACCCTCCTTATATGTCCCTTAACCACCATGCCACCTGCTGTTCCCAGCCCTCCAATTTTTTTGTTCGTTCATTCTTTCTTTCTTTCTTTTTAAGTTTTTGCTGTGGGACTTGCACACTTGCCAGAGAGACTATGAGAAACCACCCCTCTAGAGGACGGCCATGCCCCAGTCCATTCTCCATTGTCGTACTGGGATTTTGGGCACGCATGCACACGCACCCGTTACGATTTTCAAGTTGTCAGGTCCAAGACTCAAACCACAGAGTTGGCTGTGTGGGATCCAGCAGCCTTAACTTTCAACCATCTAGTCCCTTTTTAAACGTGACATATGCAATGATTTTCTCCTGACTATAAACCAGCACCCAATATGAAACGTTATCTAATTTTATGGAACATTTAGAAAAACTGGCTCGTAGTCTGGTGTCTTTTTTTTTTTTTTTTAAATATATATACCATGAATCAAATTTCCCCAAAAGAGGAATTTTATTGATTACTTTATTCCCTCACAAAAAGACCAACTGTAATCAAATGAGGTGAACATTCCCTCAAGATTTTGTCATCTTCATAATAGAAAAGATGAGGCTTAGAACTGGATCACTTGACCCTTTCTCTTCTTATCTCCTCCCAGTTCAAAATGCTGACATCTCTTAACAGCCAGCATCCTCTTAGATCTGCAGTTGGGCTCAACACATTCAAGCCTCAGCACAGTCTTCTTTGTAGCTTTTGCCTTTTTCTGGAAAATAGGCACCATGGCCACTCTGCTTCCTGTCATAATGACGCTTTCCCTGAGCACACAGAGGATCCTCACCCTTTTGACGGTGTCACTTTATGAAGTTGGTGCTTGCCACACTTCTTAGAGAAGGTCTGGCGGGTTTTAGGGACGTTCACCATGCTTGGGGGCCTGCTATCTATACCAGAAAGTCTGGTGTCTTAACAAATTCAGGCACATGTTTTACTCTCTAGAGATAATTACCCTTCTATTGGGGTTACTGAGGACATTTCTGAGTGACATCATTATTATTTACTTGTAAAGGTTTTTAAAAAATATTTATTTAATTTTATTTATTAATTCGTATATTTTAATTTGTCCAGAGAGAGAGAGAAAGGGGGAAAGTGAGAAAGCAAGCTGCCAGGTCTGGGACTCAAACCATGGTCAGCCATGTGGGAGTGTCCAGCACCTTAACTACCATGCCACCTGCTGGTCCCACTTGTAAAGTTTTAAAATGTGCCAAAGAGCCGTGTCTCTGGAGCTTAGTACAGTTATGGGAGCTGGATCTCACATGACTGACCATGCAGTTCAAATACTGGCTTCAGTGGCTTGAAAAAAAAAATGCTGGATGGAGGACCACCATGTAGTGTGGTGTGGTTAAGGTGGTTGGAGTCCCACATGAACAACCATAATTCAAGTCCTGGACATGGTGGCTTGAGAATCACACTGGGCCCATGTACTTGTGTGTCTAAAGTTCCATGAGGAAAATGGAGGAGAGGGGATGGTGGTGTTGCCATTCCCTCTGGGGGTTTATTTCTCACTTTCCTTCTCTTGGTCACTCTCCTCTCTAGTGAGTTCACGTGCCCTATGGCAAAAACCTTAAAAAAAAAAAAAAAAAAAGAACGAGAAGAGAAAGACATGCTAGATGCATGTGTGTGCGTGCATGCCCCAAATCCCTATAGTACAAAAAAGTGGAGAAGTGACTGCTATGTGACCACACTCCAATGGGGAGTGCTTTGTCCCTCTCTGTCTCTCTCTCTGGTGAGCTTACACACCCTATGGCAATTTAAAAAAAAAAAAAAAATGGTACTGAAGCCTAGTCCCAGTATGGAATTAAAACTAATTACTGCCTGTAGGGTTCATATTAAATAGATTCTTAACCTATGAGGCACACTGTCAATAAATCAAAAAGTACTTGAGCCCTTAATGAGATTCTAATTCCTAGACTTGGTTTAAGGCAAAGGTTGGCGGTATGAGATAGTTGGGACAAATTTGACCTGTCTGAACTTTGTGTCTATACCCACTGACTTCTAGTTTGTGAGAGATAGTTTGTATCTTTGTATCTTTTAGTGATGCTTTGAAAGTAACTAAAAGAACAACTTGTAACTGCTTTTATTTAAAAGAGATAATTAATTGCATTTTTTTAAAAATTGCCAGAGGCTGTGTGCACTTGCCTAGAGCAAGCAGGAGAGTTGATAAAGCATTCCCCTGTGGGATGTGATCACACTGCAGTTCGTTCTCTATTTCTCCATCCCGGAGGAATTCGGGGTATGCACACACATACACACCTAGCATGTTTTTCAAGCAGCCTAGGCCAGGATCCATACTGCAGCCAGAATTGAGGGATCCAGTTCCTTTATTCACTAGGTTATGGAATGGCCCTTTTCAATATTTGCTGTAAGTAATTTTAAAATTTTCTAATACTGTTAGTTGTCAGGAAAATCATGACACGTTTTTCTATGCAAAAACATGTCATGACCTTCACAATGACCCAATACATTGTTGTTTACTGTCGTGGTCTACTTTTTCTTTTTGTTCTTTATGTTTTGCTATAAGGCGTGTGTGCTCTCTAGAAAGAGAGAGAAAGTGAGAAATCACCCTACCCCCCTCCCATGGACATGTCACAATCCCTTCTCTTCTATTCTCTTCTTAGGATTTTGGTCATGCATTCACATGTGCTCAGCATGATTTTCAAGTTGCCAGGTCCAGAACTCGAACTGCACAGTTGGCTATTTGGGACCCAGTTGCCTTAACCTCCACATCACCTGCTGGCCCATGCTCTGCTTTATTATGCTGAATAGTAAACATATTGGGAGCTGATGATTATATATGTTAAAAATGAAAGCCCAATCATGGAATCTTCAAGATGGTGTTAGTGAGGTGGAATTTATATTCCCCAATAATCTAAATAAATTTTAGTTCATAGGGACCAGCAGTTAGCGTATTGGCTATGTCACTGGACTCCCATGTAGTCAACCGCGGTTTGAGACCCGGACCCGGTGGCTTAAACTCACGCTGGGTGCGTGTGCGTGCGTCCCCAAGATCCCGAGAGGAGAGTGGAGGGGAGAAGGGATTGCGGCGTGGCCATCCCCCCTGGGGGGTGATTTCTCGCTTTCTGTCTCTTTGTCTCTCTCTGTCTGTCTGGCGAGCGCATGCGCCCTATAGCAAAAACCTCTAAAAAATTTTTTTAGTTCATAAATGAATAGCCTAGAAAAGTCTTAAGTTGATGATGCATAACTTTTTTTTTTTAAACATTTTTTTTTCTTTTGAAGAGGTTTTTGCTATAGGGCGCGTGCGCTCGCCAGACAGACAAAGAGAGACAGAGAGATAGAAAACGAGAAATCACCCCCCAGGGGGGATGGCCACGCCGCAATCCCTTCTCCTCCATTCTCCTCTCGGGATCTTGGGCATGCGCGCACACGCGCCCGGCGTGAGTTTAAGCCACCGGGTCAGGGACGCGAACCGCTGTCGACTACGTGGGAGTCCAGCGACATAGCCATTACGCTAACTGCTGGTCCCATGCATAACTTTTTATTGACACCCTACTGTGTGCTCCAGCACTTTCAAGCACATTTCAGACTGTCCAGTCCAGGATTTGAACCGTGGTTACCATGTGGGATCTGGTTTCTCTGGCACAGGGCTTTATTGCTGTGCCATGGGGCTAACTTTAAGAATATTATGTTCTGTTAGTGAAAAAACAAGTGATAGGGAGTGGGACACCACCTCAGCATGAACCTTCATAGTGTGAGTGACGGAAGAGAATTAAAAATCAGCGATACAACAATGAACACACTGAAGGAGAACTGAAGAAAGCAGTTTCATTCACAGTACAGTAGCTACACACATACAAAAAAAAAAAAAACCAAACAAAAATAATTCTAGGAATAAACTTAACCAAAGAGGTGATGAAAGAGCTCTATAAGAAAAACTGAAAAAAAGAATTGACTGTGATACCAAAGCAATGAAAAATGGAAAGACATCCTTTGTTCTTGAATTGGAAGAATCAGTGTAATTAAAATGTCAGTTTTACCCAAAGTAATTTATAAATTCAATGCAATTCAGATCAAATTATCAATGGCATTTTTTAAAAAAGAATTATTTAATTGTCTTTATTTATTTATTTTTATTTTATTGAAGTTGACCAGAGAGAGACAGAGAGAAGGAAAGTGAGAAAGCAAGCTGTCAGGTCCGGGACTCAAACCATGGTTAGCCATGTGGGAGTCCAGCCACCTTAACCACCACGCCACCTGCTAGCCCCTATCAGTGGCATTCTTTACAGGAAGAGAACAATCAATCATAAAAATTGCCTGGAATCATAAAATACCCCATATCCCAATGGCAGTACTGTGCAAAAAGAATAAAGTTTGAAGCATCTCACTACCTGACCTCGAAATGTATTAAAAAGCTGTGATAATCAAAACAGCATGATACTGGCACAAAACCAGACACAGACCAATGGAATACAATCCAGAAATATGGGGCCAGCAGTGGCATGGTGTTTAGAGGTGCTGGATTTCCGCATGACTGACCATGGTCCAAGTCCCAGACCTGGCAACTTGCTTTTTCCCTTTCCCTTTTTCTCACTGTTTCCCTCTGGTCAAATTAAAAAATAATAATAATAACAAATGAAATGAAATAATTCTTAAAAAAAGACAATCAAGAAATAAACTTCAAAACATATAACCAACTAATTTTTGACAAAGACACAAGACAATCCAGCAGAGAAAAGAAAATATTTTCAGCAAATGGTGCAGGAAGAACTGTATATCCACCACTGAAAAATGAAAATGAACCCCTCTCTCTTACCATTAACAAAAATAAACTCAAAATGGATCAAAGATCTAAATGTAAAGGCTCAAACTATAAAACTACTCATGGGAAACACTTGAAGATATTGGAATAGGAAAGACTTAATAAGACCCTAAAGTGCAGGCGACAATTCCCTCAATAGACAGATGGTGTTACATCAAACTAAAAAGCTTCTGCACATGAAAAGATAAAACAAGCATAAAGAGACAACCCATAGAATGGGATTTATTTGCAAACTATTTCAGATAAGGGATTTTTTATTTTTTTGGAGAGGTTTTGCAATAGGGCACATGCACTTGCCAGAAAGACAGAGCGAGACAAGAGAGACAGAAAGCAAGAAATCACCGCTTGGGGGATGGTCATGTCCTGCAATCCCTTCTCTTCCATTCTCCTCTTGGGATCTTGGGCATGCATGCACACGCACCTGGGATGAGTTTAAGTCACTGGATCCGGGACTCGAACCATGGTCAACTACATGGGAATCCATTGACATAGCCATTATGCCAACTGTTGGTCCCCAGATGAGGGATTGATAACTAGAATATATGGGGAACTTAAAGCAGCTCACCTGCAAAAAAAAAAAAAAAATAACCAAACCCTAATAATCTAATTTAGAAATGGGCAAATGAACTGAACAGACAGTTCTTAAAGGAAGACATACAAATGGCCAAAAAGCGTATGAAAAAATGTTCAACGTCTTTTTTTTTTTTTTTTTTTTTTTTTTTTTAGGAATTTTGCTATAGGGCATGTGTGCACTCACCAGAGGGACAGAAAGTAAGAGATCACCCTTCAGGAGAGATGGCTAAGCTGCGATCTTTTCTCCATTCTCCTTTTGGAATTTTGGGCACGCACACACATGTGCCCGGCTTGAGTTTCAAGCTGCTAGATCTGGGACTCGAACTATGGTCGACTACATGGGAATCCAGTGATGTAACCATTACGCCATCTGGTCCCTGTTCAACATCTTTTATCATGAGGGAAATGCGAATGAAAATCACAATGACAAATTACTTAATCCTGGTCAGAATGGCTATGATTAAAAAAAACCCTAAGAACAGAACTAAAATCTAACCCTACGCGACTGTGGTGAAAAGGGAACACTCGAGGCCAGCAGATGGTATAAGGGTTACATTGCCACATGGCTGATGTTGGTTTGAGTCCCAGACCTGGAGGCTTCAAACTCATAATGGGAGCATGTGTATGTGTGTCCCAAATCCTGAGAGAATGGAGGAGAAGGGATTGTGGTGTGGCCATCCCCCCAGTTGGTTATTTCTCGCTTTCTGTCTCTTTATCTCTCTGTCTCTTGGGCAAACATATACACCCTATAGCAAAAGTCTCCAAAAAAAAAAAAAAAGAAAGAAAGAAAGAAAGAAAGAAAAGAAAAGAAAAGAAAAGAAAAGAAAAGAAAAGAAAAGAAAAGGGAACCCTCCTGCCCTGTTGGTAAGAATGTAAATTTGGACAGTCACTATAGAAAACAATGTGGAGATTCCTCAAATATTTACAAATAGAACTACTTATTACCCAGTAGTCCCGCACCTTGGTATTTACCCAAAGGTCAGAAAGACAATTGCACATCCGTGTTCATTGCAGCATTATTCACAATTGCTAAGACATGGAATCAACCTAAGTGCCCAAAAACTGATGACTGGATTGAAAAAAATGTGGCACATATACTCTATGGAATATTACTCATCCATAAAGAACAGCAAGACTTGGTCATTGTAAATAAAATGGATATACATAAATAATTTATATATGAAATATAAATGATAATGCTAAGTGAAATAAGCCAAATTATGAACAACAAACATTGCATATCTCTGCAGTGTATATCCTGAATGTCTACACTCTATGGGGGAAATTGAAAAAGTTGAAGACAATAGTAGGGAGGACAAGTGTAGATACTGAAGAATGTATGGGAGGAGGGTGGATAATGGGAGATGTGTGAGAGGAGCTCAGCAAAAAAGCATTTTTTTTTTGAGAGGTTTTTGTTATAGGGTGCGTGCGCTCGCCAGAGAGACAGAGACAGAGAGACAGCGAGAAATCACCCCCCAGGGGGGATGGCCACGCCATAATCCCTTCTCCTCCATTCTCCTCTTGGGATCTTGAGCACGCACGCACACGTGCCTGGTGTGAGTTTAAGCCACCGGGTCCAGGACTTGAACCGCGGTCGACTGCATGGGAGTCCAGCGACATAGCCATTATGCTAACTGCTGGTTCCAGCAAAAAAGCATTTAAGAGACAGAAATAGAAGGTTTTTCGTTGAAAATAATGTATACAATAATATTGATTTATCACACACTGCACCATGCTTTGAAAAACCATATTGTGGGGGCAGCAAGTGGCATGGTGGTTAAGGTACTGGACTCCCACATGGCCAACCGTGGTTCAAGTCCAAGACCTGATGGCTCGCTGACTCTCTCTCTCTCTCTCTCTCTCTCTCTCTCTCTCTCTCTCTCATGAGCACAAGTGCCCTATGGCAAAAAAAAAAATCCTGCATCCTTATAATAGTAGAGAAAACTTAAGCTGTTGTGGGACCAGCAGTTAACATAATGGCTATGTTGCTGGACTCCCATGTAGTCGACCGCAGTTCGAATCCCAAACCCTGTGGCTTAAACTCACACCAGGTTCATATGTGTGCGTGCCCAAGATCCTGAGAGAAGAATGGAGGAGAAGGGACTGCGGCATGGCCATCCCCCCTGGGGGGTGATTTCTTGCTTTCTGTCTCTCTCTGGCAAGCGCACGCACCCTATAGCAAAAACCTCGCCAAAAAAAGAAAAAAACTTAAGCTGTTGTTAATCATATATACAACAGTATATTAGTGAATTTTTTTTTTTTTTTGAGAGATTTTTGCTATAGGGCACATGCGCTTGCCAGAAAGAGAGACACAGAAAGACAGAAAGCGAGAAATCACCCCCCAGTGGGGATGACCATGCCACAATCCCTTCTCCATTCTCCTCTCGGGATCTTGGACATGCACGCAAACATGCCTGGCGTGAGGTTTAAGCCACCTGGTCTGGGACACGAACCACGGTCAACTACATGGGAGTCCAGTGATACAGCCATTAACGCCATCTGCTGGTCTCTATTAGTGAATATTTTAGTGTTATGACAACCTTTGTTTTTCATTCTGCAACCTTGTAACCATAGGGAATTTTATATTGAACACTTGAATAATGATGATCCAGTAGTTGTTTCAGAGTGATGGAAGGTTGTTTTTTTGTTTGTTTGTTTTGTTTTCTTTTTAAGAGAGACTTTTGCTATAGGGCACATGCACTCTTTGAAGAGACAGACGGAAAGTGAGAAATCACTCCCTAGGAGGGATGGCCATACCACAGTCCCTTTTCTTTCATTATCCTCTCAGAATTTTGGACATACACGCATGCATGAGTTTTAAGCTTCTGGAACCAGTACTTGAACCATGGTCAACTACGTGAGTCCAGCGACATAATCATTACACTGTCTGCTGGTCCCGAGAGTGGTGAGGTTTTTAAATTGATTTTATTTAATTAGTTATTGATCATATATGTAGTTGATTTATTTGTTTTAAACCATTATTTTTTTAATTGCCAGAGGGCACATGCCCTCACTAGAGAAAGAGAGAAAGAAGGAGAGAGAGAGGGAGAAAGCACCCCACAATGGGGGGCCACCAGGCAGGTATTCAGATTTCATTCAGTCATGGTAAATCTGGCTCCCTTAACCAATAGGCCGTTGGGCCAGCCATTCAGTTGATTTTCTTTATTTGATATGTTTATACTCTATAAAATTGCCACAAACATTAAATTAGTAAATACTGAGCCATTGCTTCTGGGAGAAATACCAGGTTAGGTTCCCATGGTCACCTTTTCATCAGCTGGTCAATATGTAGCCTTGTTTATATATGTTTCTGTTTAAAGATACCTTACTTAATATACATTGTTGATAAATTAACTTTGAACTTATACCAACAGCACTGTAACACTGGAGTGAAGCTTATCTACCACACATACTTACTTTTTTTTTTTTTTTTTTTTTTTTTCTTTTTTTGGAGAGGTTTTTGCTATAGGGCGCCTGCGCTCGCCAGACAGACAGAGAGAGACAGAGAGACAGAAAGCAGGAAATCACCCCCCAGGGGGGATAGCCACGCCGCAATCCCTTCTCCTCCATTCTCCTCTCGGGATCCTGGGCACGCACGCACACGCACCCGGCGTGAGTTTAAGCCGCCGGGTCCGGGACTCGAACCGCGGTCGACTACGTGGGAGTCCAGCGACATAGCCATTACGCTAACTGCTGGTCCCCACACATACTTACTTTGTAAGGCACATTGTAGCCCTCTTGCTCTTAGGAACACCAGACAGCACTTCAGCACTATGTTTAGGGACCCTTTTAAACAGCGAAATCACCGATAAAAACACAAATGTGTGAAAAGGTGGCATTAAATCGGCTGACAAGGACACAGTACAAGAGCTGGAACAAGAAAGCAGAGTATCACCTAGTATTCTACCTCAGCTGGTAATGTGTACATCACGTGACAGGTTTTTTACTCCTTTCCACATGTTGTGAATGATTGGGAAAGCTCCCTGGGTATTGATTTGGGGATTAAAACAAATTTTAGCAAGTAGGCAAAGTCACAGATACAGAAACCATGAATTTTAAGAGTTGACTGTGTTTTCTAATTTTGTTCTACATTGAACTTATTGTTGAAATTTAAAAAAAAAAAATTGTGTAATGGTTACTTTGCTAGACTCCCACGTGGGTTGACTATGGTTCGAGTCCCAGTCCTAGCAGCTTCAAACTCACACCAGGTGCATGAACATGCATGCCTAAAATCCCAAGAGGAGACTAGAGGAAAAGGGATTGCAGCATGCCCATTCCCCCAGGGGGTGATTTCTCACTTACTGTCTCTCTGGCAAGCACATGCACCCTATAGCAAAGATCGCTCTTTATAAAAAGGGGGAGGGCACAAAACAAGCTTCCAGAAAAAAGTAAATTATAGTATAATTTGGAAAATAAAGCTGAGGCTTTAAAGTAAATAGAAAACATTTAAAAAACACAGGATCTTCTCAGAACCAGCAGATTGCTTAATGGTTACATCGCTGGACTCTCCCATGTAGTCGACCCTGGTTTGAGTCCTGAACCTGGTGGCTTAAAAGTCAATGCCGGGTGCATCTGTTTGTGTGTGCCCAAAATCCCGAGAGAATGGAGGAGAAGGGATTGTGGTGTGGCCATTCCCTCTGGGGGGTGATTTCTCACTTTTTCTCTGTCTCTCTGGCAAGTGCATGCATCCTTTAGCAAAAATCTCTGAAAAAATATACACACAAGCACGGGGTATTCTCTTATATGTGTGTATATTTGAGTATATGGATAGACTAATGATACAACAGTGTTTGAAAGAGGGAGGAACATTAAAGCAGACAGAAGGGAGAGAGAACTGCTAGAACTATATGATTATATTTATTAATTATAACTATAGGGGCCAACAGGTGGCATGGAGGTTAAGGCCACTGGATCCCACATGGCTAACTGCATGGTTCGAGTCCTGGACTCAGTGACTTAAAAAACACTGGGCACATGTGTGTGTGCCCAGAATCCCTAGAGGAGAGTGGAAGAGGAGGGATTGTAGCATGGGCATTCCCCCGTGGGTAATGCTTTCTCACTTTCTCTCTCTCTCTCTCTGTCTCTCTCTCTCTCTCTCTTTGTTCCCCCCACCCATCTCTCTCTGGCAAGTGCACGTGCCCCATAGCAAAAACTTAACAAACAACAACAAAAAAGACAACTATAGGTAAATCTGAGTGAACTAAGGCTGGTTAAAAACAAGCAGCTGTGGAGACCAGCAGGTGGCATGGTGATTAATGTGCGGGACACTCCCACGTGGCCGTCCATTGTTCAATTTCTGGACCTAGTGGCTTGCTTTCTACCTTATTTATTTATTTATTTATTTATCCACTCATTTATTTTTTAATTTGACCAGAGAGAGACACAGAGAGAGAGAGAGAGGGAAAGTGAGAAAGCAAGCCACCAGGTCCGGGACTCGAACCTTGGTCCGCCATGTGGGAGTGTCCAGCACCTTAACCACCATGCCACCTGTTGGCCCCCTGCTTTCTACCTTTTTCTATCTTTCTTTCTCTCTCTGTGTCTCTCTCTGGTCAAATTAAAATAAATTAATGAATAAATAAAATAATTCTTTAAGAAAAACAAAAAGTAGCTGTGAATACTGAAAGAATTTATTCTGACCATTTATCAAAAACACTGCTCTTAAAAAAAAAGGGGAGAGCTGGCAGGTGGCATAGTGGTTAAGGTGCTGGACTCCCACATAGCCGACCACAGTTCAAGTCTTGGACCTGGTGACTTGTTCTCTCACTTTCTCTCTCTCTTGCTCTCTCTCCCCTTCTCTCATCAAATTAAAAAATAATGATAACAAATAAATTAAGCATTTGGAAAAAAAAAAAGACCACTGCTCTTACCTCTAAAAGCATTTTTAAGAATTATTTTATTTAACTTTATTTATTTAATTTGACCAAAGAGGGACAGAGTGAGAAAGAGGGGGAAAGTGGGAAAGCAAGCAAGCAAGCTGCCAGGTCTGGGGCTTGAACCATGGTCGACCACGTGGGTGTCCAGCACCCTTAACCACCATGCCACCTGACAGCACCTCTAAAAGCATGTTTAAGAAAGTAAAGAAGTATGTTGATTATTATGTATAGTTTAAATATATAATTTGGAGGGGGAACTAAAATTTTTCTCTAGCCTGTTAGGATCTTGTTAACTTACTTGCTCTCTTCAGTCCAACTTGGCCTTCTCTTACATACACATGATCACAGACACAGATGTCACCGCCAAGTTGCAGAGATACATGATTGTCAACTGAAATTCTCAATATGTTTTTTGTTTCAGGAACAGCAGCAGTATTGGTATCGACAGCATCTGCTTAGTTTGCAGCAGAGGACAAAAGTGCATTTGCCTGGACATAAAAAGGGTCCTGTTGTAGCAAAGGAGGCATCAGAGCCAGTGAAAGAAGAAGTTCCTACCAATAAAGTGACAGAAACTCCTGCATCTGACGATCCTCCCTTACCACCTCCAAATGAGGAGGTGCCACCACCTCTCCCACCTGAAGAACCCCAGGTAACCATATAGTTCATTATTTGCTGTACATGAAATTGTTCAGCCTTTTTTTTTTTCTTATTCGTTAATATATACTTTGGTCATAAGTGGATATTTTTTAATGTGTTTTTTAAGTATCTATAAAATTCCATTTGTGAAATAACCAGATATCTGCCATATTAAGTTTAGCAAAGGAGGTTTTTTTCTGGTTTTGTGAGAATGAACAACGTGATAGCCCTCTGAATTGAGTATCTCTAAGCACTAAAGGGAAATACCTGAGTGTGTTCATAATGACAGCATAGGGCACTAGTTGAGAATTTCAGCTTTAAGAGTTAAGCTGCCTAGGTTGTAGTCCAGGCACTGCCATTTCATGTTGGTAACTCTGGACAAGTTAGTTAACCATTTCATGCTTCAGTTTCCTCATCTGAAATATGGGCATATTCAAACAGTGGACTGTCAGAAAAGTCATGACAAATTTTTGCATAGAAAAAAATATGACTTTTCTGATGACCCAATATCTCATCAAGCTGTGACGCATTAAATATGATAATCCATTTTAGTCAGTGTAAGGACTCACACAGGGACAGTTTTCACATTGTTGCAAAGGTCATTGTTCTCCCAAGAGCCTTATGTGAAAACTTTATTAAACCACATTGTATTCCATGGGTGCAAAGTGAGCAAAAATAAAAGATTTCTCAAAGAGTGAAAGGGTCTGTGATCGAACGTTTACTTTCTGGCAGGGAATTGTTGCCCTGTCTAGGAACAATGATATTACTATCTTAGTGAAGACTAGAATTTATAAACTTGTTTTTATTAGTATTCATGATAACAGTATAGAGTGAGCTGGTAGCTTTATCTAAAGAGAGAATAGCCTTTCTGTTTATTTGTTTGTTCATTTATTTATTTTACCAGAGGGACAGAGTGAGAGAGAGAGAAAGTAAGAAAGCAAGCTGCCATATCCAGGATCCGAACTGCGGTCAACCATGTGGGAGTCCAGCACCCTTAACCACCACGCCACCTGCTGGCCCGAGAATAGCTTTCCTAAATCAGCCGAGTTGTAGGGATTTTGGACTTTATAATAATACGTTTATAAAATACTAATTTGGTTGCTGTTCGATGACTTACATAAAAAATGTATCTTCTTTTATCTTTAGTCTGAGGACCCGGAAGAAGATGCCAGGTTAAAACAGTTGCAGGCTGCAGCAGCACACTGGCAGCAGCACCAGCAACATCGTGTTGGCTTCCAGTATCAGGGAATAATGCAGAAGCACACTCAGTTACAGCAGATCCTACAACAGTACCAGCAGATCATACAGCAGCCACCACATATACAGGCGAGTTCTGCCACAGCTGACAAAGAGGAAGTTGCCTCAAGATGTCTAAAGGCTTTATTATTCCAGAAAGAGATCTGAATGTGAAGAACTGCAGTTATTAAGTGTTGATAATTAGATGTTTCCAGTAGAAGTGCCTAAGTAGTTATCTGTCATATTACCTGGAGTCTGGGGAAGGGCTGGATATCGTGGAGTCTCTTAATCATGTCAGCCCAGGCCAGACATTAGAGTATTATTGCAAAGGGATTTAAGAACCAGAATTTTACCAAATAGCTACAAATTAATCTGTGTTTTGCCTGCAAACCACTGCAGTAATAGACAAGCAAATAGTCTACCCTAAAGGCCCCAAACAAGTATCCCAAGCAAATATACCATAACAGATAAAGATAGATACTTCCTTGTCTTGTGTCTTTGAGGTTTAATCTATGCCTTATATCCATGATAATAGATCATTTTTCAGGTTCTTAAAATGATCCATAGTGTGTCAGTTGGTGACATGGTGGTTAAGGTGGCTGAATCCTGCATGGCCAACTGTGAGGTTCAAGCCCCAGTGCTGGCAACTTGAAAAACACACCAAGTGCAGATGTGTGCATGTTCAAAATCTTGAGAGGAAAATGGAGAAAGGATTGTGGCATGTCTATCTGCTCTCCCCTCCTTCCCCACCAAACCTCATCTTTCTCTGGCAAGGGCATACTCCCTATAGCTAAAAAAAAGACCTATAATAATTATTAAAAACTTGAAAATACTTGTTGCTGGATGTTTGCTTTCATATTTTGTTGATTTTTCCAACTCTGATTAAATTTTATAAAAAGAAGTCAAAGGAAGAAATAATAATCATCAGTAAAAGGATTTAACAAGCTTAATTATCTGTAACCTCCCAAATTCTTCAGTGTTCTTATTTTCTAAGGCTTCATTGTCCTCAATTCATTAGTATATATTATTTTTTCAGAGAGAAATTTTTTTGCTGTAGTGCCCGTCCTCTTGCCCAAGACAGAGAGACAGAAAATGAGAAATCCCCCCCGCCCAAGAAGATGGCCACGCTACAATCCCTTCTCCTCCATTCTCTTGGGATCTTTGGCATACACACACATGGATGCCTCACGAGTGTCTTTTTTTGCTGGTGATGTCGTTTTTTAGAGAGGTTTTGCTATAGGGCACGTGCGCTCGCCAGAAAGACAGAGAGAAAGCAAGAAATCACCCCCTGGGGTGATGGCCATGCCCCAGTCCCTTCTCCCTTTTCCTCTCAGGATCTTGGGCATGCACACACATGTGCCCGGCATGAGTTTAAGCCACCGAGTCTGGGACTCGAACCGTAGTCGACTACATGGAAGTCCAGCAACATAGCCATTACACCAACTGCTGGTGCCCCTGCATGAGTTTTAAGCCACCAGGTCCAGGACTCAAACCATGGTGGACAACAGGATTCCAGCGACATAACCATTATGCCATCTGCTGGTCCCATCTTATTAATATTTTAACTTATGATTAGTTTGCTTATATGAATGTCTTGAAATAATTTTTATCCCTTTATTTGTAGACCATGTCTGTAGATGTGCAGCTGCGGCATTATGAGATGCAGCAGCAACAATTTCAGCATCTTTACCAAGAATGGGAGAGAGAGTTCCAGCTATGGGAGGAACAGCTCCATTCCTATCCTCATAAAGATCAGCTACAGGAGTATGAGAAGCAGTGGAAAACATGGCAGGGACATATGAAAGCCTCTCAGACCTATCTCCAGGAAAAAGTCAATTCATTTCAGAATATGAAGAACCAGTATATGGGGAACATGTCAATGCCACCTCCTTTTGTTCCATATTCTCAAATGCCTCCACCTCTACCAACAATGCCCCCTCCAGTATTACCTCCATCATTGCCACCACCAGTGATGCCCCCTGCCCTACCTACTACAGTGCCACCACCTGGCATGCCCCCACCCGTGATGCCACCTTCTCTACCAACCTCTGTGCCCCCCCCAGGGATGCCTCCATCTCTCTCTTCAACAGGGCCCCCACCAGGTCTTCCCCCACCTCCTCTCTCTTCTGCAGGGCCCCCACCTGTTCTTCCCCCACCATCTCTCTCTTCAACTGCGCCTCCACCTGTCATGCCCCTCCCACCATTGTCTTCAGCCACACCTCCTCCAGGAATACCTCCCCCTGGTGTTCCACAAGGGTTGCCTCCTCAGTTAACAACAGCCCCAGTCCCACCAGCCTCCAGTTCTCAGAGCTCACAAGGTCCAGAGAAACCTAGACCAGCACTGCTTCCCACTCCTGTGTCTTTTGGTTCAGCCCCATCCTCAGCTTACCATCCTTCATTGCAGTCAGCTCTTGGTCCACCAGAACAAGTGAATTCTAAAGCTCCTCTGAGCAAGTCTACTCTGCCATATGGTTCGTTCTCATCTGAGCAAGGACTTGGGGAGTCTTCAGCTGTTTCATCTCAGCCAATCACTGCAGTCAAGGACATGCCAGTGAGGTCAGGTGGACTGCTTCCAGATCCTCCTAGAAGCAGTTACTTGGAAGGTCCAAGAGGCCCAAGGTAGGTCTACCATTTCTCTTTTTTTTTTTTTTTTTTCTGGTTTGGTTATTGTGTTGGTAGACTGCAGAAGTCTTAAAGGCCTTGATGTATAAGAACTTCATTTACACAGGTTTTATATTCTCTTTGTACTTTTACATAAATTCCTGGTTTATAATGAATAATATCAGTATTATTTGATTATTAGACTTGACATAATGTAATTTAGAGAAGGAAACATACCCCTTTTCTTTGATGTCACTACTTTTATCCTATATGTAAAGGTTACAGTCAAGAATGTGTGTAGTCTTTAGGGGAATGCCTATCATTTCTTACTGACTTTTCTGCTTCATAGTAATATTTATTGAACTTGTGTGCTTTGCATTTATTTGACAAATAATTGAACTGGCATTTATTTGTTAGGTAATATGTTAGTCATTAGAGATAAAGGTGAATAAGCCAATATTCTATTGAAATAAGAAAATGAAATTTAGTATAAGGGTAAATAGAACTTTTGTTTTATCTCTTTGTTCAGTGAATATTTATTAAATTCCTGCTTTGCATACAGGCAAGAATATAACAGAACAGACAAAATCCCTTCCTGGTGGTGCATACATCCTCATTCCTTAATTAGAGAGATGTTTTTCTTTTGTCTGAACGACATGTTTATTTAAAAAAGAAAAAAAAAATAGTGGCTTCTCAATTTTTTTCTCTTTACCTTTTAAAAAGTGTTAAATTCATTTTTCTAAGTTTGTAAAAATACATTTTTCTTCCCAAGTAGACCTAAATAATAATTTTTCTATAGAAAAATATCCTTTTCCTTTTTTAAAAAAGGAATTATTTATTTAATTTTATTCATTATTACTATTTGATTTGCTATAGGGCATGTACACTCACCAGAGACAGAGACAGAGAGAGAGAGAGAGAGAGAGAGGAAGCAAATCTCCGGATCTGGAACTTGAACCATGGTTGGCGATGTGGGAATCCAGCACCTTAATCACCATGCCACCTGTTGGCCTAAGAAAATTATTTTCAATTAGATTTTTTTCCAGTGGAAATTATACTAGAAATACATACTCCTTATACAAAATTCAGACATTACAGAAAAGTACAGAAAAAAATAGTCACATAATTTCATCATCTAGAGATAATCACTTAAATGTATATGTAGCATAAAAATGGGATCATTTTGAGTCGTATAACTTGCTTTTTCCACTTATCAGTATATTGGTTAGCTTTCCATCTCACTATCAGTGGATCTATATTGTCATTTTAATTTTATTTAATTATTTTAAAGTTTATTTCTTCATGAGAGAGAGAGAGGCACCCCAACAGGGTCTTCATTCTACAGTCTATCCCCGGCTTCGCCCAGCCTGGATCGTGGGTTCACCAAGCTCTCAGCATGTCCAGGGAGACCTGGGGTCGGAACCTGAGACCTTCCCATGTGGGTCCAGCCTCTCAGAGTGTTGTGTTACCGCTGTACCACTGTTTGACCCTTTGTTTATCTATTTTAATGTAAATCTTATGTTAATATTTTAAAACAAAATATATCTTCTGTTTGTTCCCCAAGTTTGTAATTCTCAAAATAACGTGTCACAAAATTCCATCTAAAATCAAAAGTAAAAAAAAGGGGCAATTATATTCCAAAAAGCCTTGCTAAAGAGACTTCTTTTGTGTCATCTCATTTGTCTTAACCTGTGAATTAGGCATTTCCCCTTTGTAAACCAGAGCTGAGAGGATTAGATAACTTGGTCAGTCAGGATCATGTTGCTGGGAAAGTAGAATTGAAATTCAGACCCAGGTTGAGCTGAGTCTAGCAGCTTCCCAAAGCAAAAACATTTAAGTATTGTATCTAATGCTGTGATTCACATTCATACCATTGGTGATTATAAGTAATTTGTAGTCTTGATTTATCTGACATATGTATCATCTACATTTGAATTTGTGGGTGTTTCCAGGATTGAGCCTTGCCTTTTAGATGTGTTGACTAATTTGCTGTCAGAGAAGTTCATTCTTAACATTTCATGAAACATACAAGAGGATTTCAAAAAGTTTATGGAAGATGGATTAAAGTACAAGTTTATTTTGGTTCCATAATACATATTTTCTATAAACTTTTTGAAGACCCTTCATACATTTCCTGCTCCGATTTCTGTCTTATTAGTGTTTTTGCTCTTTGCCTATCAGATTTTTTTTTGTTTGTTTTGTTTTTTTTTTTTTGAGAGGTTTTTCGCTATAGGGCGCGTGCGCTCGCCAGACAGACAGAGAGAGACATAGAGACAGAAAGTGAGAAATCACCCCCCAGGGGGGATGGTCACACCGCAATCCCTTCTCCTCCATTCTCCTCTCGGGATCTTGGGCACGCACGCACACGCGCCCGGCGTGAGTTGTAAGCCACCGGGTCCGAGACGCGAACCGCGGTCGACTACGTGGGAGTCCAGCGACATAGCCATTACGCTAACTGCTGGTTCCCACAAATTTTAGAGTTGTAAATTTAGGACCAATTTTTTCTTACCTCATAGGTACAGTTAATCTCAGAGTTGTGGAGGTCTTAGCAGCTATCTAGTGCATGGCAACTCACATTTGTGCTGCATGTTAGTTTGCATTTATCACCTCATTTATTCTTCCCAGAGTTATCCTGAAGTAATAGATAAGGAAAACAGAAATGGAGATATAAATAAAATGCCCTGGATGACATAGTAAATAGTTGAGATGGGTTTAGAATCCAAATGTAATGAGATCCACTTTTAAGTCTATTGTACGTCTTGTGACAATTAGTGGACTCTGCCTGAACATTGGCACCATGATAAGGAATACTGCCATATAAGGCATTGGCAGCTTTCTAGAAAGTTTGCTTTTTACATTAAACCTCATTGTGTTTCTGTAACTTGTTCCTGCTAATTTGGGATCTGCCTTTATGGAGCAACACATATCCCTACAGTTATTTAAAATAACTACCTTCATGTTTTTTCTGCCCTGCGTTACCTACTCTGCTCTGCCAATCACATAAACTCAAATTTTCTTTTCACTTTGTCATTGGTTGTAGCCTCCTCTTGCTATATTGCTCACTGTTCTTCAGAGGGCCTTTGGTTTGTTCATCTCCTCTAGCATGAACTTACTTCAGACGTAGAGGAACATAGGCCTATTATCGACTTCATTATAAATAATGTGCTTATATAGAAAGCTTAACAAATTGCTTTACTTTTTCAGTACTCTGTGTTGACTTAACATCAGTTTTCCCAGGTTTTTTTCATGTTAGCTGCTGTTAAGCTTAGTCTCATCCTGAACTTGTGCATTTGTGGGTTTTTTTTTTTCTTTTTCTAAGATTTTACATTTATCTTTACATTTCATATAGTTAGGTTTAGATCATCATTTTAGTCTGCTGAAATTGTGGTGAATGTTGATTACATTGTTTTATTTAATTAATTTATTTTGATTATCAGAGGGTATGTGTGCTCATCAGAGAGGCAAAGAGAGGGAAAGGGAGAAAGTACCCCTCAGTGGGGAATGGTTATACCACAATCCATTTCTGTATCCTGATGGGATTTGAGCCATGCACGCACACATGCCTGACATGTTTTCTAAGCCATCAGGACTGGAATTCGAACTACAGTCAGCCATGTAGGACCCGACTCATGTTAACTACTAGGCTATGCAGCTGGCTCATTTATATTGTTTTAGATATATGATACCATCTCTAACTTTTTCAACCGCAACTTTGGTAAACATGACTTTTTTGGTCCTAGAATTGGATCCTGCTCTTATTTTCCACCTTGTTTTGAAAACCTTTCCTTTAGCTAGACTGTATCGTTGCCATTTCTATCACCTTTCTACTTCTTTTGCTCACTTAGTCCTTATGTAGTTTAGTTTATTACTATTACATAGGCATAGCTCTTTTTTCTCTTGTGTAAGTATATTTTAAAAAGTTTACTGAGAAGCTGGTTAGTGAGTGAAAAAAAGAATAATTAAAGAGGAATCTCACTATTAAGGAAACTTGTGAATTGCCTTTATTAGTTGAATTCACATTTTTCTGTGAACACATAACTGATATAGAAAGCCAGTTTGTTTGTTTGTTTGTTTTTAATAAACAAAGTTGGGTAGAAAACAAGCATTGAGAACACATTTAAACTGATTTACTAGTAATATACTATTAAAATAAAGTACTGTAAACTTGAGTTTTTGCAAAATTCAGATGTACGTCGCTTTCTAAAAACTAGAGTTCTAAAAAGTTAGGTGACAAAACTGCATCACATAAAATAGCATACCACTTTCTTGGGCATCTAGGACAGTTGTCTTGATGTCGTATTGCTTGTATGTGTATCATCACATTCATCAAGTCTTCCAGTAGACTACCATTGCTCCAATAAACTGTCTTATCAGTGGACATCGATTTCCCAGAACCTTTTATTTTTTAATAATTAAGCTTATTTAATAAAAGGTAACATAAAAGAAGCACATAGCCTTTATTGTACGACCTAGTAAATTTTCACAAAGTAGTCTCATTTATGTTACCATGTCTCAAATCAAGAGGCAGAAATTACTAGCACCTAAGAAATCTCTCCCATCTTTTCTCTTAGTCATTTTTCTCACCTCAAAGGTAACCACCATACTGACTTTTACACCATACATTAGTTTTCCCTATTTTTGGACTTTATATTACTGAAATTATATTGTATGTATTCTTTTGAGTCCAGCATCTTTCACTTGATATTGTATTATTGTTTTATTCATTTGTGTAGCAGTGGTTTATTCGTTCTCATTTCTTTGTAATATTCCATTGTGAGACTACTGTGATCTGTTTATCCACTCTATGATCGATAATCATTGAAGTTTTGGTTATTATAAAAATTGCTACTTTGTGTCTTTTGGTACTATATATGTTCCTTTAGGTATACTTAATTTTTTTTGAATATATACCAAGGATTGGAATTTCTCCATCATAGGAGTGTGTGTGTGTGTGTGTGTGTGTGTGTGTGTAAATTTTTTGCATTAATAGATATTGTTAAACAGTTTTCCAAAGTGACTTTCATTTTATACTCTCACGAGCAATGTTTCAGTGTTTCATTTTTGGGTCCATATCAATATTGGATATTGCTAAACTTTTAAATTTTAGCATTCTAGAAAGATATGTGGTGGTATTGTGATACGGGTTTTTAATATACATTTTCCTGATGGCTAATGAGGTTCTGCATTTAATAATTGTCTAGTTTGATTTCTTCCTATATACAAAGCTGATCAAAGTATTTCTCCCCATTTTTCTGTTGTTCTGTTTTATTTTTTATTGATTTGTAAGAGTTCCTTATATATCAGTTCATTATTCATTACATGTGTTGCAGATTTCTCACTCTGCTGTACGTTTTTACTTTCTTTACCTTTAATCCTCAGTATACTAGAAAAGTAGTCTTTACCTAATGGAGCCTTTTTTCTTTTAAGTTTTAAAGTAATTTCATAAATAAATTACAAAATAAGGATAAAAATATCGTGAAAAACAACTTGAGAAATTTCAATTAAAATTTGAAGAGTATAGCTCCCTGCAGCAAGTAAATTTGGGCACAAAAACATAAATATGTAATAATTCTATCACATTTCCTTTTAGCAAAGTGAGATATTCCAGGTTCATTCCACAAAATATGTGCTGTAGTCCTTCCTGTTTAATAACTAAGTGGATGCCAGTACCACATTTCCCTTCTGTTCTTAGAAAATATTTTTCTCTCCTTGAACCTTGAATTTGAGAATATTCATATAGGATATGGTTGGAGATTTCACTTAAATGATCAGTTTGACATTTTTAGAGTCTAGAATGCTGCTGTTTCATTGCATTTATCTTTTGATTCATCTTATAATTTTGAAATAGCTTTGCCAGTTTTCTTTTTATTATTATAGTTAGGAAATAAAAAAAATTGGAATTCTTGATTGTGCCCAGTGAAGCCTACAAGTAGACAGCAGTATTTTACGCAATGCAAGGGTAATGACATTTTTGTTTTATCCTCCTGGCCTAGGCATTTTATCATTCTTTCTTTGTCGCCTTATTTTAATATTTGTAAGCATAATTGAAGGCAGTTGGTTTGTAGTGGTAAGTAGTAATGAATTCTATGAAAAGGAATCACAAACTGTTTTAAGATACAGGAGGAAAAAGACCAAAATTTCATAATATATCTAGATTTATAAGAGGATCCAGTGAACCTATATGATCATTGCAAGGTAAAATAAGTTTTATTTTTAAAAAGTACACTTTCTCTTTCTCCTTTGGCAGGCCTATGAGAAAAAAAATAATTAAATATCAATCTTTACAATTAGAATTGCTTTAAAAAAATAAAAAAATAATAATTTAATCCAGTGAACCCTGATCCATTAATGATGTCTTTTGATTAATAGAAATTTTTTATTTTATCAGTCTAATTTATTCATCTTTTCCTTTATGGTTAGTGCTTTAGTATCCTAATTAAGAAGAAATGCCAAGGTCATAAAAATATCATCCTGGGGCCAGTAGTTGGCATGTGATTAAGGTGCAGGACTCCTACGCACGCACACACGCCTGGTGTGAGTTTTAAGCCACTGGGTCCGGGACGCGAACCGTGGTTGACTACATGGGAGTCCAGTGACATAGCCATTACGCTAACTGCTGGTCCCAGTAAATAATTCATTTTTAAAAATCCTATTTTTTCTACCTTGTATTTCTTAAACTTATAATTTTTTTTTTTTTTTTTTTTTTTGGAGAGAGATTTTTGCTATAGGGTGCGTGCGCTCGCCAGACAGACAGAGAGAGACAGAGAGACAGAAAGCGAGAAATCACCCCCCAGAGGGGATGGCCACACCGCAATCCCTTCTCCTCCACTCTCTTCTCGGGATCTTGGGCACGCACGCACATGCGCCCGGCGTGAGTTTAAGCCACCGGTTCCGGGACGTGAACCACGGTCGACTACATGGGAGTCCAGCGACATAGCCATTACGCTAACTGCTGGTCCCTTAAACTTATAATTTTAAAGTCAGAACTCCTTATACAATTGACTTTTTGTTAATATATGGTGTGAGGTAGGGATCAAAGTTCATTATTTTCTATATGGCTTTCCATCTGACCCCAACATCATTTATTGAAAATGTCATCTCTTTCCTACTACTTTGTAGTATCTCCTTCATTAGCAGTCAAGTATCTAAATGTGTGTGTGTTTCCAGGCTCTCCATTCTCTTGGTTCATTTGTCCTTGCCACCAGTGTCATATTAATCTGTACCTTTATGGTATATCTTGACCTCTGTTAGTATTAAGTTTTTCAGTACTGTACTTCTAGATTGGGATTAGTGCACTTTTTCTGTAAAGGTCCTAATGATAAATATTTTTAGGCTTTATAGCTCATATTTTGTCTCTGTCAAATGTTTTTCTTCCCCCCTTTTTTGCCTTTAAAAATATATTTTAAAAAATCACTTTTAAGTATTTGGCCCATAGGCCATAGTTAACTGATTCTTGGATTGATGAATCAACTGATTCTTGATTATTCTCATTAGAATAAGCCTGTCAGTTTTTAAAAAATGTTGGAATTTTGATGATCATTGCATAATATGTTGGAATTTTGATGGTCATTGCATAGAATCTATTGACTATTTTAGGAAAAAATGACATTTTTTAATATCAAGAATTCTAATCAGTTACAACAATTTTTTTTAAGTGGAGAGGTTTTTGCTATAGGGCGCATGCGCTTGCTAGAAACAATGAAAGACAGAGAGATAGAAAGCAAGAAATCACCCCCAGGGGGGATGGCCATGCCACAATCCCTTCTCCACTCTCTTCTCTGGATCTTGGGCACGCACGTACATGCATCCAGTGTGAGTCTGAACCACCAAGTCTGGGACTCAAACCACAATGGACTATATGGGAGTCCAGTGGCATAGCCTTTATGACAACTGCTGGTCCGAGTCGCATCTAGTTTTAAAATCAAATTTCTTTTTTTTTTTTTTTTGAGAGGTTTTTGCTGTAGCATGCATGTGCTCGCCAGAAGGAAAGAGACAGAGAGATAGAAAGTGAGAAATCACTCCCCAGAGGGGATGGCCACGCTGCAATCCCTTCTCCTCCATTCTCCTCTCGGGATCTTGGGCACGCATACACGCACACACGCCCGGTATGAGTTTAAGTCACCGGGTCCAGGACTTGAACCACGGTCAACTACATGGGAGACCAACAACATAGCCAATACGCTAACTGCTGGTCCCAAAATAAAATTTCTTTCTGGTGTGTTCAGGAAGGTCTCTGGATATGAACTTAGAACCTTCCAATGTGAGTCAGTCTTGCAGATTGTTGCCTCACTGCTGTGCCACCATCTAGCCCCCATGACTACTTTTTGATTGGTTTTAATATTGGAATGTGGATCTGTTTCATTTTATAGCTGTCATTTACATGGATTAGTAAGGGACTGTGAGCACTATAGTTTTTCTTTATTTTCCATTTGTCATGATTGTCCCTGTTTATGGTAATTACTTATCTTTGGGAATTTTGGTCTCAGGACTTGATTACACATAGTAGAAAATAGGCATTATTTTAGAAGAAAACTAAAAGGGAAGGAATTTGACTCCAGAATTTGGAATCTTGGAATTCACGTAATCTGCTGATTTTAATATGTTTATGCAAATAGGATGATGCAGACAATAGCATGTTTAAGGATTTTGTATTTCTATATACCTCTCAAATTTTCAATAACCTACTTGGAGATTTTGTATCAAGTTTTGAAATTTTACTATCCAGTTGCTGGAGTTTTAAAATTAGGCGTAGGGTTTTTATTTTATTAGAGATCTGTGAAACAAGCATATAACCAATTTTCTAAATATTTAAACACCACATACTTATTTTTCTTTTCATTTAACCAATGTACAATGAATATGTTTTTTGTGATTGTGTTTTGTGAATACATGCTATGTTTTTACTTTATTTCAAGTATGTTTTTATATGTTAAAAAGTTCATAGTATTTCATTGTATTAATGTAAAGATGCCTAATTTTATACATATTTTTAATGTATCTCCTAATATATTTATTCCAAAGGCCTAAAAACTCTTTACTTTCTTTTATATATGGAAAATATTTTGTTAGTCTCTCATTTTGTAACATCTATGGACTGTAAAAGTTCAAAAGTACAGTAAATATTTGCTGTTTATATGTAATGTTGAAAGTATATATCCAATTTCCAATTTTCTGGTTCCCCAAATGAAAATAAAATTATGGCCTTTGTCTGTTGATGAGTAATTTAGTCTGAAAGAAAAGCACTCCATGCTTTCATTGCCTGTATCAACTCTTCTGTCATTTTCTCACCTGCACACCTTTTAGAGCCTTCTGCTTCCTTTGCCTTTCTGCTGGCCTTTACACATGCTGGTCTCTTTGTCTGGAATCCTCTTTTTGCAGTTGTTTGCCTTACTAATTCCTATTTTTCCTGCCCCATCAGTGGCACTTCAAAAAGATCCTCCAAAGAGTCAGACATTGGGGATACTTTGATTAACAAGAACATGTCCTATATTTATAATTTCGTTCTAATGGCTGATTTACTTGGCTCACTAGTCCTGTGGACTGTGAACTCCTGGAGGTTAGATTTGTTTCTAGCAGTAGCACAGTACTTGACAATAAAGTGTTTAATATATGTTGCTTGCCCCAAAATGTCAGTTGTGGGTAAATTCTCAAGGCATTCACAGTTTAGTTAAGAAGGTAGCTTGTTCATATTCTGAATTTGATCATAATACTAGATAACATTTTATAAGATTTTGAAAGAGTCTTCCATCAGTTATATGAATTAATAATTGCTACACAATGCAAAGCAGATGATTTTCACAGTTTCAATAATTTGAGATATTATTCAAGGCATTTGAATTAATAAACGGACCTTTAAGAAAAGGAACTAGGGACCAGCAGGTGGCATAGTGGTTAAGGTGCTGGACTCCTGTTTGTTCCACCATGGTTTGAGTTCTGGGCACAGTGGCTTGAAAATCACACTGGTGCAAGTGTGTGTATGCCCACAGTCCTGAGAGGAGAATAGAGAAGGGATTATAGTGTGGCCATGCCCCCAGGGGATTATTTTACACTTCCTCTCTCTATCTCTATCTTTCTGGCGAGTGCATGTGCCTTATAGCAAAAATCTCTTTTAAAAAAAAAGAAAGAAAGAAAAGAAACTAAACCATCACAAATCCTGAAACAGCATACCTTTTTCCCTCTATAAATATGTGATCTACTGACCAGCCATGACGTGGGGATTAAGGCAGCTGGATTCCCACATAGACAACTTTGGAGTCCAAGTCCCACGCTGAGCAGCTTGAAAATCATGTCAGGCATGTGCATGTATGTGTGTCCAAAATCCCCAAAAGAGGGAGAGATGGGAGGGGAAGGATTGACATAGTCGTTCTTCATGGAGAGTGCTTTCTCAGTTTTTTTCTCTCTCTCTTCTCCTCCCCACTCCTGGCAAGTACATGTGCTCTGTGCTCTCTGGAAAAGAATGTTAGAATATATGTGACCTCCATCCTTAGTGTTGGGATGTACCCTCTGACACGGACCCTGCTCAGCTCATTTCCTCTGTCCGCAAGAGCGATGTCAGGCCTTCTCTACCTGGCATAGACCTTCCAGCCTAGTGCTGCTTCCTCAGTCTCAGCAAACATTTATGTATTGCTTTCTATTTGTAATTCAGCTTCCTTCTTCACTGAGGAAGTCAAGGCTACTCGAGCAGGTTTAGTAAAAGCTCCTCACTTACCTTTAAATTCCTTGTGAGGGGTGTGTAAAGTGTCACCTTGGTTAGTCTCTTTTTTTTATCTTTCTGATAAGGGTGGGCCACAAGATTTTTGTATCTCATATGCGCTATTAATATATACCCCTGGACAACTGAAAATATTCTAACCCTTAACCACAGAAGAGGATATAAAGTCCCTTTTTTGTCTTTGGGATAATGTTTATCTCCTAGCTGATTCACACTCCCTCTTTGATATTGTGTACCTTAAAATATTGAGACATAAAGTTAACTACTAATACACTTTATGTTAGATAAAGACAGCAAATGTACCAAAAAATATTTAGGGTATATATATATATCCAAACAAATATATATCAAATGAGTGAAGAAATACTTACAGCTATTACAGTCCTTATTGCTGCAACTGGTCCTGTGGTCATGGCTGGTATTTGTAACTACCATATAACTGTACTATATATAGCTGTAATTTATTCCTTGTTCCCTTTGCTCTTAGCAAGCACCTCCACTAGCCCTGTTTTCTTGCCTGGTAGGATAACACGGAGCTTTTTCTTAAGCGGTCAAAGCTATTAGCAGTCAGTCATACCTGAATTAGGCTATTGTAGTTTTCCATTGACTTCAGTCACAGGACATGGAAGTACAAGAGCTGTCCTAGAGGGTCTCTTGAATTTCACACGTACTCCCTACCCCTAATGTGCAGTAGTAATTCAGTTTCCCCTTCAAAGTTGAGACTAGTTACCCCAGCCAGCACAGTAACTTCCTTCTTGCCTGTTAATTCAGAACTTCAAAGTTGTAGTCTCAATTTTAGTTTAATAAAATCGTTCTATCTTTGGTGAAGTATTCTTCCCTTTGAAACCAAGACGTTCAGACCAACAAAGCTTAAAATCATACAGATGGGAAGTAAATGTTCTGCTGAAACTGAAATTATTCTTCATTGACTTCTCAAATAAATGAAACAAAAAAACTCTTTTAGTTCTCGTTAAATACATGAAAGGATCACTGTTCACTCTGTTACCAAAGCCAGAAACCTTGGAGTCATCCTTATTCTTTTCCTTTGCACTATCATTTTATTCCTTCCTGTTATGGTGTGGTGGTTAAGATGCTGGACACTCCCACATGGCCGACCACAGTTTGAGTCCTGGACCTGGTGGCTTGCTTTCTCACTTTCCCTCTTTCTCTCCACCCCTCTCTCTCTCTGGTTCAAATTAAAATAAATGGATGAATAAATAAATTAAATAATTCTTAAAAAAAATTAAAAAAAAAAAATCCTATCAGCTCTATCTTCTTTCACATCTCTTACTTGTATCTCCTCTTCTACATCCTTACACCAGTCATTGCCTTAGAATAGGCATCACCTTTACTTGCCCAGATTGTAGAAATAATCTTTGGCTGACTCTGTGCCTTGGTTCTTAAAGCACCTGGATTCTACATGGCCAACCACGAAGTTTGAGTCCTGGACCTGGCAGCTTGAGAGATATGCCAGGTGTGTGTGCATTTGGCCCCAAAGTCCCAAAAGGAGGGAAAGATGGAGCAGAAGAGATTGTGGTATGATCATTCCTATGGAGAGTGCCTTCTTCTCTTGCGCTCTCTCTCTCTCTCTCTCTCTCTCTCCCCCCCTGGTGAGCACATGTGCCCTCTAGCAAAAAAAACAAAAGAACCCACTTTAAACTTTCACCCCCTGTTCATTTGGTATTTTTTCTCCTGAAACAATTTTTTAGCAATCAGACCATACTGTAAGTGCTTACAATGTAATACCAAACTCCTGAATTAATTTATCTGTTGAAAAGGGATCCACGGGCCAGCAGATGGCCTACTGGTTATGTCACTGGACTCCTACGTAGCTGACCATGGTTCAAGTCCCAAACCTAGTGGCTTAAAACTCATGCTGGGCATGTATGCATGCATGCATGCCCTAGATCCCAGGAGGATAACGGAGGAGAAGGGATTACAGCATGGCCACCCCACTAAGGGGTGATTTTTTGCTTTCTGTCTGTCTCTCTGGTGAGCACTTACACCCTATAACAAAAATCTCTCTCTCAAAAAAAGAAAGAAACAGGGATCCAAAGATGGCTTTAACAAATTAGAAATTCATTCTCTCTCAGGACTTAATTGATGGCTCTACAGTATTAGGAATCCAGATTCCTTCTGATTTGTTATTTTGCCATTCCTTCACTATGGCCTTTTTTATTATGGTCCAGAAAGACCATATGACCACGTTAGAGCCAGCATGAAAAAGGAAATGGTGAAGAGGAGGTTGTACATTTCCCATTTAGGGGACCACCCTAATGGATATGTAAATCATTTTCACTTCTAGCCTATTGGCCAAAGCTTAGCTACGAGTTTTAGCTGCAAGAGAGGTTGAAACTTTCTGTAGTCTGGGGAGCTGCGTGTCCAACTAAGGGTAGATTAGAGGCTCTGTTACTGTAGCAAAAGGGAGAATGAGCATTGGAACACCAATATTCCCTGCCACATGAGGGATATGAGGTCTTCTGGGTGGTGCTTGCCAACCTACACTCTGTACCATCTTTTACATGCGGCTTTTCCATTTTGCCCTCTTTCCCAATCCTCCTATCTCTTTGCTTCAGTCGTGCTAAACTCTTTGTGCTTCCGTGCATGCTATGCTGGTGTGCATTTCTCTGCTTTTCCTCATATTGCTTTCTTAGCCCAAGATGCACTTGCCACCCATGCCCCTTATTGCCAGCACAGTCTGTCAACCTGATCTCAGAGGATTTGTCTTCTAAGACTCAGTGTAAGCAACTCCTGTTGTATAAAGCCTTTTTTGGGTAGCATCCCTCCCAACCTGGTAGAACCGACCATTCTCTCCTTTGTCACCTCTGTTGTGCACAGACTTTAGTCACTGTACCCATTAGCTCTTATTTATTCTTAGATTCTCTTTTCATTTTATTGTAACTTTTTGAGGGCCCACATGACATTTTATTTGTGTATCTCTTGAATATAATGTATTAATTCCCAAGATGTGCACTAAGTATTTACAGAATGAATGGGTCCATAGCAGAGTCATCTCTGTCCAGACTTTTTAAAATGTTGGTATATTCTAAAAATATGACCACTTTTTAAAATTTTTGTTCATTGTTTCTCATTTAATTTTTAGTTATTAATTGATTCTAAAAGTACTCTGAATTACTTAAAGAATCTGTTGATTTTTTTTCCTGTTTAAAATGAATGGGCTTTTCTGTCTATCAAGGCACAATATTTATTACTGCTTTTTACCCATTTAGTGTATCAGGTCTTGATCACGAGATGTATGAAAGTGAATTAGGTAATACTGGCATGATTTCCAAAGCCTGTCCTAAGACCTTTTGAACACTGTCACTTTAACATACTGGTTAAATATAGGTAACTCAGAATTTGATTTGTTTAATGACTGAAAGAGTCATTGTTATGAACAAATTTTAAGGCAAGAGTGCCTTAAATATTCTTAAGTAGAGAATTTTTTTTTTCTGCTTTACTGTCTTGAGTAATATCTTTTGTTTTACTTGTAGATTTGATGGTCCTCGAAGATTTGAGGATTTAGGGTCAAGGTGTGAAGGACCGAGACCCAAAGGGCCTCGTTTTGAAGGAAATCGCCCCGATGGGCCAAGACCCAGATATGAAGGTCACCCAGCAGAGGGCACTAAAAGCAAGTGGGGAATGATTCCCCGGGGGCCAGCATCTCAATTTTATATTACCCCCAATACATCCCTAAGTCCTCGACAGAGTGGACCACACTGGAAAGGCCCTAAACCAGCTTTTGGACAGCAACATCAGCAGCAACCTAAATCACAAGCAGAACCACTTTCAGGAAACAAAGAACCATTAGCAGACACCAATAGTAACCAGCAGAAGAATTTTGAAATGCAATCAGCTGCATTTTCCATTGCTGCAGATGTAAAGGATGCCAAGGCGGCTCAGTCAAATGAGAATCTAAGCGACTCTCAACAAGAGCCACCTAAAAGTGAAGTCTTGGAAGGGCCCATAGAGGCTTCTGATTGGGACCAGAATTCTCAAAGTATGGAGACTCAAATGGACAAAGCCCAAGCTGTTACTCAGCCTGTATCCCTTACAAATAAATCTTTACCTACTCTGTCTACTTTTCCCTCAAAAACAGGGGGGATGGAGGGAGGAGCAGCAGTAGCAGCATCATCAACATTAGCTGGAGATAGTGATTTTAAACCTATTGGTCTGTCTCATTCAGAAAACAATCAAGATAAAGGCCTGCTTCGGCCAGATAACAGAGATAATAGATTAGAAGGCAATCGAGGCAGCTCATCTTACAGAGGTCCTGAGCAAAGCAGAATGGAAGACACACGGGATAAAGGACTAGTAAATAGAGGTCGTGGCCAGGCAATCACCCGCAGCCCAGGGTTGGTCAAGCAAGAAGATTTTCGTGATAAGATGATGGGTAGAAGAGAAGACAGTCGAGAGAAGATGAACAGAGGGGAAGGCAGCCGGGACAGAGGGTTGATGAGGCCAGGAAGCAGTCGAGAAAAAGTGCCAGGTGGTCTGCAAGGCAGCCAAGATAGAAGTAGAGCTGGCAGCCGAGAAAGGGGACCACCTCGGAGGGCTGGCAGTCAGGAGAGAGGACCTCTTCGAAGGGCTGGGAGCAGGGAGAGAATCCCACCCCGAAGACCTGGGAGTAGGGAGAGGGGGCTACCTCGAGGTCCTGGGAGTCGGGAAAGGGGACTGGGAAGACCAGATTTTGGTCGCGACAGAGGTCCATTCAGACCAGAACCAGGAGATGGGGAAAAAATGTATCCATACCACCGAGATGAGCCTCCTAGAGCTCCATGGAATCATGGAGAAGACCGAGGGCATGAAGATTTCCCAGTAGATGGTAGAAATGCTCCAATGGAACGAGAAAGATTTGATGACTGGGATAGAGATAGATACTGGAGAGAGAGTGAACATGACTATCAAGATGATACACTAGATCCATATAACAGAGAGGACAGGTTCTCAGCAACACCATCTCGGTCTCATGATGGAGATAGGCGAGGCCCTTGGTGGGATGACTGGGAAAGAGATCAGGATATGGATGAGGACTACAATAGGGAAACAGACAGGGACTTGGACAGGGATGTGGATCGGATTGGAAGACCCATGGATATGTACGATAGAAATTTGGATAATGAGTGGGACAGAGATTATGGGAGACCACTGGATGAACAAGAATCACAGTTCCGTGAACGGGATATTCCATCTCTTCCACCTTTACCACCTCTCCCACCTCTTCCACCTTTGGATAGATACCGGGATGATAGATGGAGAGAAGAAAGAAATCGAGACCATGGGTATGATCGAGATTTTCGTGATAGGGGTGAGTTGAGGATTCGAGAATATCCAGAAAGAGGAGATACATGGCGGGAGAAGCGAGATTATGTTCCTGACAGAATGGACTGGGAAAGAGAACGGTTGTCAGACAGATGGTACCCATCCGATGTTGATAGACATTCCCCCATGGCGGAACATATGCCCTCCTCACATCATTCCTCTGAAATGATGGGTTCCGATGCAAACTTAGACTCTGACCAAAGCCTTGGAGGGGTAATGGTTCTCAGTCAGAGGCAGCACGAAATCATTTTGAAAGCTGCACAAGAACTGAAAATGCTTCGGTAAGTTGACTCCTTAAGATAATTTCTTTCAGCCAAAACCACATTCAGACTGCTCTTTTAAAGTGATGTGATGTTATTTGAATGCACTAATTTTACTTCAAGTTCTCATATATGTATCATATTTCTGGTCCTTCAGTGCTTTTTCAAGGTTAGGATGGATATTTAGAGACTGTGTTTATAAACTTTTACCCTGAGATATGAAAACTGATGGCAGTTCTTGGCCCTTGTAGATGTATTGCTGATGTGCTGTGTCTGTGCATGTTTGAAGTGTCAAAATTTCAACTTTTCAGTGTTCCGCATTTCACAGGGCTCGTGAAATAACCTTCATTTTTTTTTTCAGTAAGGCAGTTTGGTCATGGATACTAGATCTGATAGATTTCATGTTCACTTTGATCTAACTTTGATTCTTTGATCTAATTTGATTCTTGTTTCTTTTTTATGACACTGCACACGTGTGTGTGTGTGTGTGAGAGAAAGAAAGCACACTTAACAGGGTCCTGCCACACCACAATTCCCTTTCCTCAAGTCTCCCAGCTCCTCAGCACCCTGGTGCACATGCGCACTGTGCCCATGGTTGTTATCAGGCTGGCCTGGGCACCTGAACCCAGGGTCAGCCAGGTGGCTTCCAGCTTGAAGAACACTTGTGTCACAGCTGTGCAGCATGGGCAGGGCTAACTTTGATCTTTGATTTAACTTTGGAAAGTGCTGTGTTTTCTTTTGTTGAAGCTAAGCACCTGGGAATGTCTTCAGGTTTGTGTAACTATTGATACTTTGTTTTGGGGATGTTTAATCTTTCATTATGACTAGAAGTAGATACTTCGACTTGAGGACGCTGCTTGGTTCTGCATAATCAGATATTTCCTTGTGAGAAGAATAGAATTTCTTGACTTACAATTGACTTTGTCTAGGTATCTACATAATACTTCCCAAATAATGGAAATAATAACAAAAATTAACATTTACTACATGTTTACTCTGTGCCAGGGATCGTACTAAATGCTTGTGTATAACTCCTTTAATCTTTAAACCAACTATATCGTGGGGTAGGAATTTAGGAGTCAATGACAGATTATAATCTTTTTTTAGCCAATTTTTGGAGAAAATAATGGTTAGGTTTTGATAGATTTTAATGTATTATGTTTCTTTCATTTTTCATTTCTGGTCATTTATGGATTATACTAATTGCAAGTATAACTGACGCTTTAGGACTGAAAAAATATGATAAGGGAAAATATCTGTAGATAAAGAATTAGATAGCAAAACAGGTTTCTGTGGCCTAAGGTAGAGTCTAAGAAGTTTATCTTTTCCAGATTACTCATGAAGATGTGAAAAGCATGCCATAGAATATTTAGCTACTACACTTTTAAGTTATAAACATCTTTAAATTAACACCTACTATATACTGGGCACTGTGCATTAGCACAGTATTACTGTGTTTTATTTCAATCCTCCTGTCTCAAATCCTTGTATTTCAAAGGCCTGCAACCATAGCTAGTATTCCCCACTTCCCAAATGACACTAAGGCTTGCAGAGGTTACGTTCACTTGACTATAATAAGTGGCAAACCCAGAATTTGAATTCAGTTCATCTGGCTCTAAAATCCATGTTGTTCATGAAGAATATGAAATCGGTTGGTGTTGCAAAGCTGCCAGTTTCTTTCTTTGTCTTTTTAGAATTTCCTTTTCATTTATCATTATTACTTTGCATAGCAATGCTGGGTAAAATGTGCTGCTTCTTCCATCATCCTTTTTTTTTTTTTTTAAAAAAAAAAGCTTTTGTAGGCAATATAACAAAACATATGGAGTGATTGAAAATGGTGATCATAGTTGAATATAACTAGGTTATATTGTATCAGATACAGAAATATGATTTACGTATTTATATATTTGACCCTTTGTGTCTGCTTGGGTCACTACCCTGTATAAACTGTAAGGAGAAAACTGTGAAAGGTCTCAAGAGGTTGTAGTGAACATCACACATGTTTAAGGTAGGCTTGTAAAGGAAAGTAAAAGGAATTTAACAAGAGATTTAAAGAAAAACAAAAGGTTACATAATTGATCTTTAGGAAGATGAAGTATTTTGTTTGTTTTTGAGAGATTTTTGCTAGGGTGCATGTGCTTATCAGAAAAACAGAAATAGACAGAAAGAGATAAATCACCTCGTAGAGGGATGGCCATGCCACAGTTCCTTCTCCTCCATTCTCCTCTCGGGATCTTGGACATGCATGCACACGTGCCCAGTGTGAGTGTTAAGCTACCAGGTCCAGGACTTGAACCACAGCCCATTATGTGAGAGTCCAGCAATGCAACCGTTACACCATCTACTGGTCTCAAGAGTTCTCTCCCTCTATAACAGGGGCCAAAATGCCACAAAAATCAGACAAGTAGCAAAAATGAATGAAAATAGGCCAGGTAAAAACCAGACATTGTCACAAACTGCCTCATCTAACACAGCAGCCACTGTTCTACTCAGCTGATTGTGGCATGTGTGACTGTGGGCCTACTGTTAGGGATCTCTTTTAAGTTTTAATTTATAGGTGACATAGTTTGCTCTGCAAATAATGGTAGCTAATTCATATTTTCTGATGTGAATGTAAAACTTCAAAAAAACCTTTCTAGGCCATTACTTAGCCTGTAGATGAACATTTTGCAAACTCTGAAGAGTACTGAAAAAAATAGCAAGAGACTTTTGGTTGGATGAAAGAAAAACATGACAGGTAGGTGAAATATTAGAATAGACTATTGAAGCAGTTTATACAATAGAATGTACAGTCTTTGAAGATCTTCAATAGCTTATAATTATTTATAGGTCTTAGATGACTGATGAGTTAGCTATGTAAAAGCAACAGGTTAACCCAGAGATGCTATATGGTAACTGCATAGGGTTTCAGGACTAGGTTTTTAGGTCTTTTTAAAATTTTTTCCCAATTCAGTATTACTCATAGTCATTTAAGAATGAAGCGAGCATGCCTTATGTAAAGTGTCAATTTTGTTTGTTTACAGGGAACAGAAAGAACAGCTTCAAAAGATGAGAGACTTTGGGTCTGAGCCACAGATGGCTGACCATCTCCCACCCCAAGACTCAAGATTGCAGAACACATCTTCAAGACCTGGGATGTATCCGGTATGGGAAAATATATGCTCAGAAAGTGAAGCACTTTCTACTTTGTATGACTATATGTTGTTTTATTTGTATGTGTGTGTGTGTAAGTTTAAATTATCCCTATAAATATAAAAATTATTATTTTTTTTAGAAAAGTGAAAGCTTCTGGTAATTGATCTTTGAACATCTTTACACGTATGGTCAAAAGTGTAGTTGAAATGTTCCTCTTCTCTAGGCTTTGAAAAGTACACCAGACACACACAAACTGCGTGTCTTACTGCTCACAAAATTGTAGGGTTTTCCTAATCATTTTTTCTTTTCAAATAGTCCTGTTTTCCATCTAAGCAGGACTAGAGCTGAACCTCGTAGTGCTTCCTACCTTTATAGTCTGGTAGTCATTCCCTTAATTGGGAAAGGGATCAAATATCATAACCCTAGTACACACGTCAGTATTGTTCAGATGGTAGTGAAAACGAAATTGATATTAAAGACTGGAGTGTTTAAGTTCTCCCTTGGTTTTTGCCTTAGGGGTTTTTTTTTTTCTTTCGTGTTGTTTGTTATTTTACCTTTAAGCAGGTGATGGGGTTTTATAAATGTTATCCTGAAAATCATTTTATAACTATTCAACGAGGGGAAAAAACCCACCACTAAACCATTTCATTAGATTACTTCTTTTCATTCCTCCGTGTTCTGTTCCATCCTGGTCTATCACGTGATACTTACGTGTTAGTTGATGACATCAGTGCCCATGATATTCTTGGCCTCCTGACCGTTGTACTCATTCATCAGTCTATTGTTTACCTCTCCGTGGATATTACTCCTGTCAAATTCAGCACGTTCAGAATGGTGCTCATTATCCTTCCCCGTTGAATCATTCTTGCTCCTTACCCTGACCTGGTCACTCTAATTTGAAAATCGAAAGTTACCATAACTCCTTCCTCTATCCCATATCCAATCATTCCACTGTTATGATATACTACTTTTTAAATATTGTTCAGACATTCTCTATGCCACTTTCCACAGCATCACCTTCAGCTTTCATCAATTCTTGCCTAGATTATTTCAGAAAGTTCTAATTCATCTCTCTATATATCATTTTGCTCTGATTTATTTTCCATTCTGCTGCTAGAGTGATATTTTTAAAATCAAATTACTTATAGTAATATGCACATATTATAAGCTTTATAGTTGGAGGTTTTTTTTTTTTTTTTTTTTTTTTTTGGAGAGGTTTTTCGCTATCGGGCGCGTGCGCTCGCCGGACAGACAGAGAGAGACAGAGAGACAGAAAGCGAGAAATCACCCCCCAGGGGGGATGGTCACGCCGCAATCCCTTCTCCTCCATTCTCCTCTCGGGATCTTGGGCACGCACGCACACGCGCCCGGCGTGAGTTGTAAGCCACCGGGTCCGAGACGCGAACCGCGGTCGACTACGTGGGAGTCCAGCGACATAGCCATTACGCTAACTGCTGGTTCCCTATTGTTGGAGTTTTGATGAATGTATGCCTAAATATAAAGAAATTTCCATCACCCCAAAAGTTCTCTCATGCCCTTTTGTAGTCAAGACTACCTCCACACTCCTCTTCAGCCAGTGTCAATGTGACTTTTGACCAAAATGGGCACTTTAAAACATAAATCTCTGGGCCAGCAGGTGGCGTGGTGGTTAAGGCTCTGGACTTCCATATGGGCGACACCAGTTCGAGTCTTGGACCTGGCAACTTGCTTTCTCACTTACCCTCTCTCTCTCTGGTCAAATTAAAACCAGTAATAACAATAATACAAAAAATTAAATAAATAATTATTTTTTTTAAAATCCCATAAATCTCACAATGTTGCTATCTGGCTTTAAAACTCTTGTGTGATTTCCCATTGCTTTCAGGATAAATTACCTTGACCTCTGTTGACTGTTGCTGGCAATTCCACTCTCTTACACTTCACATTCCCTTCATGTGGAGCTATTTAACGGTTCTGCAAATGTGCCAGACACTTCTCCATGTCTGCACATGTGTGTTCTTCTCTAAGCCTAGAGATTCTTTTCATTTCCTTCCAATCCCCTCTTCTGTTTTACTAATTCTGGTTTATCTTTTATTTGTCTTCTAGAACTATCTTCTCTTCCACTTATATTAAGTGGTAATCCTCATATAAACCCCTGTAACTCTTATACTGTTCTCTGTTGTAGTAGCCTTTATTATATTGTATTTTGATAATCTGTTTTCTCTTTTGTTTTCCCGGATAAATGGAGCCATAAAGATAAGGACTGTACTTTTTATCTTTGTATCTCTTACAGAGATACAAGCTTGAAGCTCTAGATTATAGACCTGTTTCAGCTTTATTCACTTACCAAACCATAAACACTTTTCCATATTGATACATATTACATTATATTTGATACACAGTAATTTATTGAACTGTTCCACTTATTAGACATTTGTTTCTAATCATTCCCTGTTGTTAATATACAATATGGGTGGACATTTTTTTCTCATCTTTCCTTGTTATTAGTGTACAACTTTAATGAATGTCTTGGTATGAAGCTTGTCTTTTGGGTAACTTCTAAAGCATAATTTAAATTCCAGTTGGCACTGAAGTACTTTATTTTTTTAATTGCCAGAGTGCAGATGGGCTTGCCATAGAGAAACAGAGGGAGAAAAGAGAGGCATGGTTATGGCACAATCCCTTCTCTGTTTCTCCAGCCTGTTGAGATTTTGGCGCATGCACACACACCCACACACCCACACGCATACACATGCCTGGTGTGTTTTGTAAGCTGCCAGGACAGAGATTTGAACTGCAGCCAGCTATGTTGCATCTGGCTCTCTCCTTCTTTTTTCTTTTTTTTTGTCATAAGGTGTGTGCGCTTATCAGAGAGAGAGACACACACACACACAAAGGAAACATGAGAAATCAGCCCCCAGGTGGGATGGCCACACCACAGTCCCTTCTCCTCTTGTGATTCTGGCCATAAATGCACATGCACCCAGTGTGATTCTCAGGCCTCCCCGTCCGGGATTCAGACTGTGGTCAGCCATGTGGAAATCCAGTGCTTTAACCACCATGCCGCTTGCCGGCTCTGGTACCTGGCTCTCTTAACCACCAGGTTTCTGGGCCTACCCAGTCCTTTTTTTTTTTTTAATGATTCCTATAATACAGTCAAATGACTCTCTAAAATAATTGTATAACATTTATACGGTAGCCTTATAAGCATCAGCTATTTAATGTTTTTGGTAGATTTAATAATTTTAATACAGATGTGTGTGTGTGTTTTAAAGATTTATTAATTAGTTCCAGTCACTATCATAATCATTATTAATTTGACCAGGGAGAGAGAAAGCGAAATTGAGAAAGCAAGCCTTTAGGTCCAGGATTTGAACCACAGACAGCCATGTAGGAGTCCAAGATGTTAACTACCACGTCACCTGCTAGCCCAGGTTCCCCCATTTTTAAGTATACAATTCAGTATTATTTTTAACTAAATTTACTTAGTTCTGCAACTATCCCTATCGTGCAGTTTTAGAACGTTTCATCATACCAGTAAGATCTTTGTGCCAGTTTGTAGTTAATCCTTATTCTTAGTCCCCAGTCGCAGACAACCACAAATCCACTTTTTTCTCAGAGATTGGCCTTTCTATGCATTTCATGTAAATGGAATCATACAATATGGTCTTTTTTTTGTGTTTAGCTTCTTTCACTTAGTGTAAGTTTTTAAGGTTTATTCATATGGTAGCATGAATCTGTACTTCATTTCTTTATATTGCTGAATAACAATCAATCGTGTGGATTATTTCCTTAATTCATCCACCAGTTGATGGACATTTGGATTGTTGAAATCTGCTGTTATGAATATTTGTATGCAAGTCTTTGGATGGACATATTTTTAAATTTTTCCTTGGATAGATACCTGAGAGTGGAATTGCTGAGTCACATGATGAATTTATGTTTATTTATTTATTATTTTAGAGGTTTTTGCCATAGGACACATGCACTCGTTGGAGAGAGAGACAGACACAGTGAGAGGGAAAGTGAGAAATTACCCCCAGGGGAGATGGCCACACCACAGTCCCTTCTCCATTCTTCTCCTGGGGTCTTGGGCACACATACATGTGCCCTGGCATGATTTTGAAGTCACCAGCCCAGAAACTCAGACTGCAGTTGGCCATGTGGGAGTCCAGCAACATAACTTCTATGCCACCCGCTATTCCCATGTTTGGCTTTTGATGCACATGCACACAGTTTTTCCAAAGTAGCAGTACCATTTTACGTTCCCACCAGCAATTTAAGAAGGCTCATCTTTTCTCTTCATTTTCACCATCATTTGTTTTCGTCTGTCTTATTAATTAGCCATTCTAGTGGGTATAAAACGGTAGCTTATTGTTTTAATTTGTACTTCTCTAAGGACTAATAATGTCGAGCCTTTCTCATGTACTTATTGGTTATTCATATATTCTCTTTGGAGAAATATCTACTCAAATCTTTTGCCCATATACATATTGTTTTTCTTATTTGTCTTATTGAATTATAAGAGTTTTGAATATTCTGGATTCAAATGTTTTATCGAGTTTGAGATTTTCATTTATCTCGCGCTATGGCTTGTGTTTTAATTTTTCTGATGGTGTGTTTTGTTTTTTTATTGCCAGAGGGCATGTGCACTCACCAGAGAGAGAGAAAGGGGAAGAGAGAGGGAGAGAAAGAGAGAGAGGGAGAGAAGGAGAGAGAGAGAGAGAGAGAGAGAGAGAGAGAGAGAGAAAGGGGAAGAGAGAGGGAGAGAAAGAGAGAGAGAGAGGGAGAGAAAGAGAGAGAGAGAGAGAGAGGAAGAGAAAGAGAGAGAGAGAGAGAGAGAGAGAGAGAGAGAGAGAGAGAGAGAGAGAGAAAGCAGCCCCAGCAGTGTGTGGTTACTCTGCAATCCGTTCTCTATCTCTCCAGTCTGTCAAAATGTTGGGCTTTTGTGCATATGTGCCTCGGGTGCTTTTCAAGGTGCCAGGACAAGGCTTGGGCCACAGTCAGCATGCAGGGTCCAGTCCTCATGCACAGTGCTTAATCACCATGCTAAAGGTTTGACCCCAGAGAGAGAGAGAGAGAGAGAGCACTCCTCAATGGGGTGTGGTTATGCTGCAGTCCTTCTCCTCTGGGGCACACATCACACATACCCTACATCTTTTTCAAGCCACCAGGGCTAGGACTCGATTTGCCACCAGCTCATATGGGATCTGACTCACTTAACCACTAGGCCACATGCTAACCCAGTGGTGTATTTTAAAGAAAAGGTTTTTGCATTTTGAATGAGTCCAATTTTTTTTTTTTTTTTTTTTTTATGGATCGAGAACCAGATTTTATATGAAACATGGTTGTCTGCTTGTCCACTAAGCCATTTACTCTGTTCTCTAGCCTCCAGGGTCCTATAGACCACCTCCTCCTATGGGTAAACCACCAGGTTCAATTGTAAGACCCTCTGCTCCACCAACAAGATCATCTGTTCCTGTGACCAGGCCGCCAGTCCCAATACCTCCACCTCCACCACCTCCACCGCCACCTCCTCCTCCTCCTCCAGTGATAAAGCCACAAAGTTCAGCTATGGAACAGGAACGCTGGGATGAAGACTCTTTCTATGGACTGTGGGATACAAATGATGAACAAGGACTGAATTCAGAATTTAAGTCAGAAACTGCAACAATTTCATCTGTTCCATTATTACCACCCCCACCTCTTCATGCTTCCATTCCACCTCCTGGTCCAGTGCCTATGGGTATGCCACCAATGTCCAAACCTCCACCAGTGCAGCAGACTGTTGATTATGGCCATGGCCGAGGTGAGTAATGAGACGAACTTGTGTGTGGAATTTTACAGGAATTGTTAGCTTCAGGCTTAGCTTCCTTAAGCTTTACTCATAGCACTTTATACCTGGTTTTATTTACCAGATATATCAAGTAATAAAGTTGAACAGATCCCCTATGGAGAAAGAATAACTCTACGCCCAGATCCTCTACCAGAAAGATCAACTTTTGAGACAGGTAGGATTTTCAGAAAGATTAGTATCTTTAATCTTTTAGGATGCAGTCATTGCATGATCTTCTCTTGATGAGATTATCTGGGCCTACTTTTGATGTAGTTACAAGATTTTTAAGTTGAATTTAGGGCAGTAGTTTGTACTAGTTCAAAAAAGCTAATTTGTACTTTTTTGCTTTTATTTCTGTTCTTACTTTGTACTAATTGTTTTTGTAGATCATACAAGCCAACGTGATCGTTATGATAGAGACAGAGACCGAGAGCCTTATTTTGATCGGCAAAGTAATATCATAGCAGATCATCGAGATTTTAAAAGGGATCGAGAGACACATAGGGATCGAGACCGGGATCGTGGTATTATTGACTATGAACGGGATCGATTTGACAGAGAACGCCGACCCCGAGATGATAGGTATGCTATTAAAAAATGTCTTTGCTAGATGTGCAAATTACCATTTATATAAGTTCAGCAGAAGTCAGTGTATCTCAAGCAAATTTAATAAATGACATATTCCTCTCATGCATGTACATATATAATTTTGAAGAGGGGAGAGACATCCTGAGTCAGTTTTCAGGAGGAGGGTGCTTGAATTTTCTTTGAATGAATTACAGAGAATTAAATGAGAAGCAGGTGACATAGTGGTTAAGTTGCCGGACTCCCATGTGGCTGACAACAGTTCGAGTCCCAAACCTGATTGCTTGAAAATCATGCTGGGTATGTGAGCGTATGTGTCCAAAATCTTGAGAGGAGACTGGAGGAGAAGGGATTGTAGTGTGGCCAGACCCTGGGCAGGTGATTTCTCACTTTCCCTTTCTCTGTCTCTGTCTCTCTCTCTCCAGTGAGGACATGGCCCTATGGCAAAAAAAAAAAAAAAAGAGAGAGAGAGAGAGAGAGAGAGAGAGAGAGAGAGAGAAAGAGATGGAAATAGCCAGAAAGAGAAGGAAATGGTATTGTCCATAAGGTACAGTTATTACTTAATTTAGAAGGCAGTCAGTTAATTTTTGCAATTCATGAGCTTTTTCGATGTTTGTATGTAAAGCAGATGTAAATGAAAAAGCAAAAGCAAAATACAAACATTGGCTTTGTAGAGTAGCTAACATATGGAGAAAATTGGGTAGAAAATGATATTACATTATAATAATTTGAAGAGACCCTCAGATATTTTTTACTTACCAAAATACTTCCTGTTTACTTTTAAGGGCTCAGTCATATCGAGACAAAAAAGACCATTCCTCATCCAGAAGAGGGGGATTTGATAGGCCGTCCTATGACCGGAAATCTGACCGACCAGCCTATGAAGGACCATCCATGTTTGGAGGTAGAGATTCTCATTAACTGTAAGAATGTTGAGAATATAAGTGATAGCAGTTGTTTTCCACTGTAACTACAGATTTGAACTTTCAGGAGTAAAATGTATTTGCAGATTTCTCAGAGATGGCAGCATTATCATCAAAAACAGTAATGTGACTAATGAAATAAAACTTTTTTTTATATTATTAAGTTTAGGAAAATTGAAAAATCCCACCATTCATCATACTACAATTATTATAATTTTATATATTTTTCTCTCATTCTCTCTTTACATACGCATTTATGAAGCTTTAGCTAAAATTAAAACACAATTTCTTGGGGGCCAGCAGGTGGCATGGAGGTTAGGGTATTGGATCTCACATGGCTAATTATGCAGTTTGAGTCTCGAACTTGGTGACTTGAAAATCATACTCGGGCATATACACGCATGCCCAAGATCCCAATAAGAGATAGAGGAAAAGGGACTGTGGCATGGCCATCCCCCCAGGGGGTAATTTTTCACTTTAACATTCCCTCTCTCTCTCTCTTTCTCTCTCTCTTGCAAGTGCATGTACCCTGAAGCCAAAAAAAAAGTTTCTTGGGTGTGATTGGTATTTTATAATAAACACTTTTCCATAATATGCCTATTAATGTCTCTGTGACATTGCATGGAGTAGATAAAATATAAGACCCTTATTATTGAATATTTTGGTTGCTTTTCACTGCTATAAGTTACATTTAAACTAGAAACTCATTGAACTGGCTCTTTGGCACAGAGGTTATGCACTGATGAAGAGAAGCCAGATCCCACATGGTGACAGTGGTTCAAATCCCTAGTCTAGTCGAACTGAAACACACTGGGCATACATGCAAGTGCCCAAGATCCAATGGGGTGGAGGTAGGGGACTGTGGCCTGACCACACTTTGTGGAGGATGCTCTCTTTCTCCCTCTTTATTGTTCTCACATATGTGCACATATGCTTTGTCATGAATAAAGAAAAAAGTTTAAAAACAGCTAGAGGGCTGGCCCTGTGGCCTAGGATCTCACATAACTGACCACACAGTTTGACTCTCAGCCCTGGTAGCTTAAAAAATATACCAGGTGCATGTGTGTATGTGTCCAAAATCCCAACAGGATGGAGAAATGAAAAGAAGGAATTGCAGCATAACCATACCCCACTGGGTGTGTGCCTGCTCTTCTGGTACTATAGATGCCCTCTGGCAAGTTAAAAAAACAAATGAAAACAACTAGAAGCTCAAACCTGCTTATCAGAACAAGCTTTCCTAAGCTGGCATCTCTTGTTTTTAAAACTGTAAAGCAGGAGTTATAGAACTATCAGTCATTCTTGGGACTGTTCAGCAAAGTATGTATTATTGTTCTATGTCTTGTTCAACTTTTCCCCCTTTATTTAACACAAACAATGATGAGTTCAGTATTTTGCAAAACATTCTGTTTGCCTGAAATTATACATAAATCTTCATTTTCTTGATTTCAGTAGATGTACCTTACTTTAACAACCTTCTCAAGTCAAAGTGGGGCCAGCTGGTGGCATGGTGGTTAAGGTGGCAGGATTCCACATGGTCCTAGACCTGGCAGCTTAAAAAACACCAGGCATATGTACGTGTGTGCATGCCCAAAATCTCAAGAGGAGAATGGAGGAGAAGAGATTGCTGTGTGACCACCACCCCCACCCCTCCCCCCCTACCCCGGGGATTGCTTTCTCACATTCCCTCTCTTTCTCTTTCTCTCTCTGGTGGGCACATATGCCCTATACCAAATTTTAAACAAATAATATAAAAAATAAGTAAATGACGTTAAAAGTGGTCCCCATATAATTAAGTATGATCTGAATTCTGTTACGTTAAAATTAGTGGAAGGTATTAACTTTCAAAATAATTACTGTGTAAATAGTAATTTTGTTCTGCTTCTGGAATCCTAGGAGAAAGAAGAACTTACCCAGAAGAGCGAATGCCCCTGCCAGCTCCTTCACTAAGTCACCAGCCACCTCCAGCTCCACGGGTTGAGAAGAAACCCGAATCAAAGAACGTGGATGATATTTTGAAGCCACCTGGCCGGGAAAGCAGACCTGAAAGAGTGAGTCCTATGAAGTTGACTAGTTTTCTTGCAAATCACAAGATAAGAGATCTTTTTAATATTCTGAATGCAGTTTCTCTACTTTTTCTCTAATAATTTTGGGACCAGCAGATGGAGTAATGGTTTATGTCACCGGACTCCCACGTAGTTGACCATGGTTCAAGTCCCAGACCTGGTGGCTCAACACTCATACCTGACATGTGTATGTGTGTGTACCCAAGATCCCAAGAGGAGAATGGAGAAGGGATTGTAGCATGGCCATTTTCCTTGGAGACTGATTTCTTGCTTTCTGTCTCTCCAAAAAGGGCATGTGCCCTATAGCAAAAATCTCTCTTAAAAAAAATAATAACAAGGAACAGCAATTGGTGTAATAGCTATGTCGCTGGACTCCCATGTAGTTGTCTATGGTTCAAGTCCTGGACCCGGTGGCTTAAAATTCACGCCAGGCACGTGTGCGTGTATGCGATCCCGAGAGGAGAATGGAGAAGGGATTACGGTGTGGCCATTCCCCCTGGGGGGTGATTTCTTGCTTTCTGTCTCTCTATCTCTCTCTGTCTTTCTGGTGAGTGCATGTGCCCCTATAGCGGAAACCTCTCCAAATAATAATAATAATAATAATAATAATAATAATAATAATAATATTGTCAGATTTTAAATCACCATGTAATCTCATTAATTTAGAATCTTTAAGAAGTTAGAAGAGCCAGCAGGTGGCATAATGGTTGAGGTGCTGGACTGCCATGTGGTCAAATGTAGTTTGAGTACTGGACTCAGTGACTTGAAATTCATGCTGTGTGTGTGTGTGTGTGCATGTGTGCCCAAAATCCTGAGAAGAGAATGGAGAAGGGATTTTAACGTGGCCATCCCGGAGGGATATGATTTCTTCTTTCTGTCTCTCTGCCTCTTTCTCTCTCTCTGGCAAGCACACATCCCCTATAGCAAAAAACTCTCTCTCAAAAAAACAAAACAAGAAAAAGAAAATGTAGAGCTAAATTTCTTGGCAATAAGAGGCTGAAAATGTTAAAAAGTAACTTAAAGTCTTTTTTGCCTGCTATTAGTATATAGCTATTGATAACCACAACTTTCCTATGGTTGATGTCATGTGATATATTTTTTATTATCCTTTTACTTTCAGACTGTGTCCTGGAATGTAAAGTGTGTCTCTTATAGTCATCATATTGTTGGATCATGTTTTCTTCCCCTTTTTTTTCAGAGAGAGATTTTGCTATAGGGTGCATGTGCTCACCAAAGAGACAGAGACAAAGAGACAGAAAGTGAGAAATCACCTGCCGGGAGGATGGCCACACTGCAGTACCCTCTCCATTTTCCTCTTTGGATTTTTGGGCATGCATGCACATGTACCTAGTCTTTTTTTTTTTTTTTTTCCCCCCTTAGCAGTCTGACAGTCTGTCTTTGGATTGGGTTGTTTAATCCACATTTAATGTAATCTACATTTAATATTATTGGTAGAGTTGACTTACTTTCATTTTTTAAAACATATTTTAGAGTATGTTATTTATTTATTTTTAGATTTTTGCCTTGAGATGCAAGTACTTGCCAGGGAGAGACAGAGAAAGAGAGGAAAAGTGAGACATCAGCCCTCAAGGGGAGTGGCCCTGCAACAATCCTTTCATCTCCATTCTCCTTTTGAGATTTTATGCTTGCATTCACATGCTTCTGGCATGATTTTTCAAGCCGCCAGATCTGGGACTCCAACTGCAGTCAACCATGTGGGAATTCAGTGCTTTAACCACCACACCACCTGCTAGCCCTGGCTTAGGTTCATTTTTATATAGTTCATTGCAAGTGTATAGAAATGTAATTGGTTGGGGGCCAGCAGATGTTGTAATAATTACATCACTGGAGTCCCATGTAGTCAACCGCAGTTTGAGTCCTGGACCTGGCGGCTTAACCCTTATGCTGGGCATGTATGTGTATGTGCCCAAAATCTCTAGCGGATAGAGGAGAAGAGATTGTAGCATGGCCATCCCCTCTAGGGGGGGTGGTTTTTTTGCTTTCTGTCTCTCCGTCTCTCCGGTAAACATCCGTGCCCTATAGCAAAAATCTCTCTCTTAAAAGAAAGAAATGTAATTGTTTTTTCTGTATTTGTTTTATAGCCTACAACATTATTAAACTTACTAATTTAACAGATTTTTAGTGGATTCTTAGGCTTTTCTTTATATAAAATCATGTCATTTGCAAATACACTTTTACTTATAAGCTGGATACCTCTTTTTAAAAAATTATTCTATTTAACTTTATTTATTCATTCATTTATTTATTTCAATTTGACCAGAGAGGGATTGAGAGAGAGAGAGAGCGAGCAAGCTGCCAGATCCAGGACTTGAACCGTAGTCAGCTATGTGGGAGTTCAGCGCCCTAACCAGCAAGCCACCTGCCAGCCCCAGTACCTCTCTTTTTTTTTTTTTTTTTTTTTTTGGAGAGGTTTTTGCTATAGGGCGCGTGCGCTCGCCAGACAGAGAGACAGAAAGCGAGAAATCACCCCCCATGGGGGAATGGCCACGCCTCAATCCCTTCTCCTCCATTCTCCTCTCGGGATCTTGGGCACACACGCACACGTGCCCGGCGTGAGTTTTAAGCCACCAGGTCCAGGACGCGAACCGCGGCCGACTATGTGGGAGTCCAGTGACATAGCCATTATGCTAACTGCTGGTCCCCCTAGTACCTCTTTTTTTCACAGCTTTTTTGATATTTCGGTTATAGCCGTAAGTACACATTGCAGAGATAAAATGTTTAGTGCTATTTACACATTTTAAAACCGCTCCATACAAATTTAATTCTAATCAATGTAATATTTTCATAAATCTGCATAGAAATCCTTTTTATCGGGGACCAGCAGTTAGCGTAATGGCTATGTCGCTGGACTCCCACGTAGTTGACCGCGGTTCGAGTCCCGGACCCGGCAGCTTAAACTCACGCCGGGCGCGTGTGCGTGTGTGCCCAAGATCCCGAGAGGAGAATGGAGGAGAAGGGATTGCGGCGTGGCCATCCCCCCTGGGGGGTGATTTCCTGCTTTCTATCTCTCTGTCTCTGTCTGTCTGGCGAGCGCACGCGCCCTATAGCAAAAACCTCTCCAAAAAAAAGAAAAAAAAAAAATCCTTTTTATCAAGGCATTAATAATAATAAAACAGGGCCAGCAGGTGGCATAGTAAGGCTCAGGACTCCCACATGGCTGACTGGTTCGAGTCCTGGGCCTGGTGGCTTGAAAATCATGCTGGGCACAGTGAAGGCCACACAGGGGCCGGGTGGGGTGTGAGCGGCAGTTCTGTTCCCCAGGCAGTTGTTGGTAATACAGCAGAGTGGCCATGGCAGAACCGCAGACTGAGCCCTGCAGCCTCATGCTGAGAATTCAGGATCTTACAAAGTCTTTGGATTTTTATACTCAAGTTCTCAGAATGTCGTTACTCCAAAAATTCAATTTTCCTACTGTGAAATTTTCACTTTATTTCTTGGCTTATGAAGATAAAAATGATATCCCTCAAAACGAAGATGAAAAAGTAGCATGGGTATTCTCCAGAAAAGCCACACTTGAACTGACACACAGTTGGGGTACTGAAGATGATAAGACCCAGACTTACCACAATGACAGTTCAGACCCTCGAGGATTTGGTCACACTGGAATGGCTGTCCTGGAGGTACATGGTGCTTGTGCAAGATTTGAACAGTTAGGGGTCAAATTCGTCAAGAAACCTGATGATGGCATTTATTTTAGATCCTGATGGCTACTGGGTTAAAATTTTGAATCCTAGCAAAATGGCAACTATTATTTAGTGCTGTGGAATGCTCCTTTAAAATGTCAGTAAAGACAAAAAAGAAACAGTGTGTGATTCAGGATAATCCAGATACCAGAAGCATCCAGGTCATTGTCTTAATTCAGGTTGAGACACTTCCCTTTCCTATTCCAGTTGTTTTTTTCCACCTGTTCAGTCATTCTAGTTTTAAATAGTACTTTATCTTATGTCCTCGAATGTATTTGTCTGACTTTGATTTTTAGGTAATAATTAGAACAGTTCTCTTCAGGGGCTATACTTGCCACCTTCTATCTCTTAAATTTTACTTCCCTTTAAGTCTGCCTTTGAATCATCATTTAAAAAAAAAATAAACATTTAATATGTCTTTGTTGTAGTTATCTTCTGAGGTTTCAAAAATAACTTCAGAAATAACTTCTCACAACAGAAAAAGAACACTGAACAAAAAATGAAATGTCATGTGTACTTCAAAATTAAAAAAAAAATCAACATGCCCAGAATCCTAGGAGGAGAAGGAATTGTGGCATGGCCATGCCCCTGGGGATGCTCTCTCACTTTCCCTTTCACTATCTCTCTGACTCTCTCCTTATCGAGTGCACATACCCTGTGACAAAACGACCGCAGTTCGAGTCCCGGACCCGGTGGCTTAAACTCACGCTGGGCGCGTGTGCGTGCGTGCCCAAGATCCCGAGAGGAGAAAGGAGGGGAAGGGATTGCGGCGTGTCCATCCCCCCTGAGGGGTGACTTCTTGCTTTCTGTCTCTGTCTCTCTCTGTCTGTCTGGCAAGCGCACACTCCCTATAGCAAAAACCTCCCCCCCCAAAAAACAAAAAACCTTAAGATAATAGTGATGAATAAAATAACATGATTACATTTAAATAGAGTTGAGCATTTGAAACTATTTACACTTAATGATTATAAGGGCCATGGTAATGGTCCTTATAATTTGGCCCTTATAATTTACTAAGTAAATACACTTAGTAAATAGAAACCTAATGCAAGCCTGCAACTTTATTTTGTAAAGGCTAAGGTTAGGTACATGGAATATTGCTTCCTATGCTAATGTCAATCAATATTTAAGTTGTATAGTTAGGTGTTTTATAAGTCTTTCATGAAATACATTCTATACATTTTTGCAGTTTCATCCAGGAAGAATTTCCCCCTGATAAAATAGAAAATCTCCACATGTGGGTTTTAAACTAGCTTATACTTGGGGACCAGCAGGTGGCATGGTCGTTAAAGTGCTGGACATTCCCACATGGCCAACCACAGTTGGAGTCCTGGACCTGATGGCTTGCTTTCTCGCTTTCTCTCTCTCTCTCTCTCTCTCTCTCTGTCTCTCTCTGTCTCTCTCTAGTCAAATTAAAATATGTGAATGAATACATAAAAAATTAAATAAATAATTCTTTTAAAAAAACGAGCTTATGCTTTAGTGCTGTACAAATTGCAGATAGCATATCAATCTTTAAATTACTGTTTGAAAATAAAGAATGAAATTCTTATTTTTCTTTTTTCATCTGTTTGTTTATTTATCTATCTATTCGCTGTACTTTTCAAGCTGCCAGGTTCAGAACTCAAATAATGGTCAGCCATGTGAGAATCCAGTGCCTTAACCACCACACCATCTGCTGGCCCAAGAGTGGCATTCTTATTCATCTATTATTTCAGAATTTAAGCTGGACCTTTTTATTTCTTTTTGTTGCCTAATTGCCTTGGCTAGCACCTGCAGGCCAGTGTTGAATAAGTGTAGTAAGAATGTCTTTATCATGAAACGATGCTGGATTTTGCTGAATGCATTTTCTGCATTGAGATGAACTTGTGATTTTGTTTTTTAAGTCCATAGATAATGATGATTACATTAATTGATTTTCATATGTTAACTTGCATCATTGGGGTAAATCTCGCTTGATTGTGGTATATAATTAATTACTATTGCTGGATTCCGTTTCCTAGCGTTTCATTGAGGATTTTTACATCCATATTCATGAGAGATATTGTAGTTTTCTTTTCTTGTGATATCTTTGTCTGGCTTATCGAGGTAATGGTGGTCTTATAAAATAAGTTAGGAATTGTTCCTTCCTTTTTAATTTTTTAAGTATTTGTGAAAATTTGGTATTAATTCTTTAAGTGTTTACTAGAATTCAATGATAATGCCATCTAAGCCTGGCCTGTTCTTCTTAGGTAGTTTTTAAATTTCTAATTCAGTCTCCTTACTTGTCATAGGTCTATTCAGATTGTCCATTTCCTTTTGAGTCTTTCTAGAAATTTGTCCACTGTCTCTAAGTTATCTAATTTGGTGGCATGTAATTAACAGTTCATAGTTCATAGTATTCTTTTTATATAGTATAATATTCCTTTATAGTCCTTTTTTAATTACCAGAGGGTGCATGCTCACATGAGAGAGAGAAGGGATTATGCCCTTCAATGGAATCTCGTCATGCCATAATCCTTTTTCTTCCAATTCTGTATCCTGTCAGGATCCTGGGTGCATGTGCACAGTGTATGTATTTTTCTTTTCTTTCTTTTTTCTTTTTCTTAGAGGTTTTTGCCTTAGGGCATGTGTGCTCACTAGAGAGAGTAATAGAGACAGTGAGAGGGAAAGCTAGAAATCACCCCCAGGGAGGATGACCATATTATAATCCCTTCTCCAATCTCCTCCCAGGATCTTGAGCACTCATAAACATGCACCTAGCATGATTTTCAAACCACTGAGTCCAGGACTCCAACCATTCAGCCATGTGGGAGTCCAGCAATATAACTATGCTATCTGCTGGCCCCAATCTATGGTTTTTCAAAATAACAGAGCTGAAAATGGAACCTTGGTCAGCTATGTAGGGATCCAGCTTTCTCTGCATAACACCTAACTCTGTGTACTATGAGACTGGTCCAATCCCTTTTATTTCTGTAAAGTTGGTGTAATGTCTCTTCCTTCACTTCTGGCTTTAGTAATTTGAATCTTCCTTTTTTCTCTGTTGATCTAACTAAAAGTTTATAAATTTTGGGCCAGCTGGGAACCAGCAGTTAGCATAATGGCTATATCGCTGGACTCCCACGTAGTCGAAAGTGGTTCGTGTCCCGAACCCGGTGGCTTAAAACTCATGCCGGGCGTGTGTGCGTGCGTGCCCAAGATCCTGAGAGGAGAATGGAGGAGAAGGGATTGTGGCATGGCCATCCCCCATGGGGGGTGATTTCTCGCTTTCTGTCTCTCTCTGTCTGTCTGGCGAGTGCACGCGCCCTATAGCAAAAAAACCTCTCCCAAACAATAATTAATTAATTAATTAATTAATTAAAAAAATAAATTTGGGGCCAGCCTCATAGCTCAGCAGTTTAAGGGAGCCATATCTCACCTGACCAACTAGTGTTTGAGTCCTGGCTCTGGTGGCTTGAAAAATATGCTGGGCTCTGCACGTGTGCCCAAAATCCTGACAGGAAGGAGAAATGGGGGAAAATCTTGAGATTGTAGCACAATCATGCCCTGTTGGTTGGGGGGATACTTCCTGTCTTTTTTTCTCTCTCTCTGGTGAGCACATATGCCCTCTCCTCTGGCAGTAGAAAAAAAATTAAAATAAAAAAAAGAGTTTTAAAATTCTGTTGATCTTTTCAACAAACCAGCCCTTGACTTTATAGATTTTTCACTATTATTTTGATAGTTTCTATTTTATTACCTTCAACTCTAATCTTTATTATTTCCTTCCTTCTGTTTCTTCATGTTTAGTTTGCTGTCCTTTTTCTAGTGTCTTGAGGTACAAGGTTAGGTTATTGATTTGAGATCTTGCTTTTTTCTTTTTCGGAGAGATTTTTCCTATAGGGCGCGCACGCTCGCCAGAAAGACAGAGAGACAGGGAGACAGAAAGTGAGAAATTATCCCCCAGGGGAATGCCCATACCACCATCCCTTCTTCTCTCGAGATCTTGGGTGTGCACATGCACGTGCCTGGCGTGAGTTTAAGCCACCAGGTCCAGGACTTGAACCACAGTCGACCACATAGGAGTCCAGTGACATAGCTATTATGCCAACTGCTGGTCCCAGACATCTTGCTTTTTTTTCTTAATGTAGGCATTCATATCTATACATTTCCTTTAAAGCATTGCTTTAGCTGTATGTCATAAGGTTTGGTATGTTGTGTTTTCGTTTTCATTCATACCAGTATTTTCTGATTTCTCTCTCTTTTTTTTTTTTTTAATTTTTTTGGAGAGGTTTTTGCTATAGGGCACGTGCGCTCGCCAGACAGACAGACAGAGACAGAGAGATAGAAAGCAAGAAATCACCCCCCCAGGGGGGGATGCCCATGCCGCAATCCCTTCTCCTTCATTCTCCTCTCGGGATCTTGGGCACGCACGCACGCACACCCGGCGTGAGTTTAAGCCACCGGGTCCGGGACTAGAACTGCGGTCCACTAAGTGGGAGTCCAGCGACATAGCCATTACGCTAACTGCTGGTCCCCTGATTTCTCTTTTGATTTATTCTCTGACACATTGATTATTTAGGAGTTGTTTCCAAACTTTTTTTCTGTTATTAATTTTTTACTTCATTACACTGTGACTAGATGACATACTTTGTGTTATTTCTTTACTTTCAAGTTTATTAAGGTTTGCTTCATGGTCCAGCATATGATTTGTCTTGGAGAATGATTGGTCATTTTTAGCTAAGTTATCACTGCAAAAACATTTCCTCTGAGTGACTTTGTTTTGTTTTGTTTTTTGTCTGTTGTGTTTCAGATTGTCGTTATAATGAGAGGATTGCCTGGCAGTGGAAAAACACATGTTGCAAAACTTATTCGAGTGAGTATGGGAAAGCCACAAATCCGTTGCCTGTGTTAGCCGCTTGCCTTCTAAGTGAGCATTGTGATAGGATGTAGCTATCTCCAGCTGGAGCCATTCTAGTCGGCCCATGTGGTAGACATTGTCCCATATCAACTTTTGATCTATTTAGACAAGTATTTTTGCCTTGGTTGGATTCAAAACCCACAGAAGATTAAATATTTTTTTAGTCATTCGAGGGAACTTTGGTGTGAATATTCATTCATTTATTCTAGCAATTCTTTTTAATCTTCTTGGTTGTATGATTCTTAGGACAAGGAGGTTGAATTTGGAGGACCTGCACCCAGAGTTCTAAGCCTGGATGATTACTTCATCACTGAAGTAGAAAAAGAAGAAAAAGATCCAGATTCTGGGAAGAAAGTGAAAAAGAAGGTATGGTATTTTCCTCTCAGATCTCATTCTAATTCATTAATATTATTTAATGGAAACCATGTTCTGGAGAGAGGTGTGTCTTTTTTGAAAACAAAACCTCTTCTTTTTGAACACAAATGGTGCTCAGCTTGTGGGAAAGACCCCAGTCATCTGTGTCCAGACACTAACCCAGACAAAGGTTTACAATGGCTCTTTGCTGTTACTAACTGCAGATCTCTGGTGGGGAATCTTAGGTAATGGAATATGAATATGAAGCGGAGATGGAGGAGACTTATCGCACCAGCATGTTCAAAACTTTCAAAAAGACTCTGGATGATGGCTTTTTCCCCTTCATCATTCTGGATGCCATCAATGACAGAGTTAGGCATTTTGACCAGTTTTGGAGTGCAGCAAAAACCAAGGGATTCGAGGTACAGACTTAAAAGGACTTTCAATTTGAAGTACTTCATATTGTAATGTGAGTGTTGGGTGTCTTTGCCTAATTATTATTCATTGTCACTTAGGTATATTTGGCTGAGATGAGTGCAGATAACCAGACATGTGGCAAAAGAAATATTCATGGAAGAAAGCTTAAGGAAATAAATAAGGTGATTTTCAGAAACAGAATGGTAGAGTACTCTAAATTTTATTTTGTTTATCAGCCCTGTCATTGGAAGTTCTTATTTATCCTATTTTCTATTAGAATCTTTTCTACCTACTCCAATAAATGTTTCTTTTCCTTTGGATCTTAGTAAAGGGTAGCCTATAATTGGCCTATTAGACTTCGTAGTACTAGTTAAATTTATCTTGGATGTTCACTTGGTGTTTGAGTGGTTTCCAGAGATAACTTAACCTCCTGTATTTCTCAATAGATGGCTGATCACTGGGAAGCTGCACCTCGTCACATGATGCGTCTAGACATTCGTTCTTTGCTGCAAGATGCAGCCATTGAAGAGGTGAGTATCTTTTGAATCAAATGCAGTAGAGTGACTTTTTTCCACTTTGAAAAAAAGGTGTTTTTTTTGTTTTTTTTTTTAGGTTTTTGCCATAGAGTGCTAACACTCGCTGGAGGGACAGAGACAGTGAGAAGGAAAGTAAGAAATCACCCCTCCCCACCCCGGGGTAGATGGCCATACTACAATCCCTTCTCCTCCATTCGCCTCTTGGGATTTTGGGCATACACACACACATGCCCAGACTAAGTTTCAAGCCACTGGATGCAGGACTCAAACTGTGGTCAGCCACATGGGAGTCCAGCCTTAACCACTTTCATCCTACTTTGTAGTTTTAAACCTACAGAAAAGTTATATAAATCATCATAAAAGCACTTGTATACCTTTCATTTCAACAGCTGTTAATATTTTGCCATATTTTCTATATATATAAGCTTATTATTATTATTATTATTACTGTTATTGTGGAATAATAGTGACAACATTAATATTAATAATAATCATTTGAGATATCTGATCATCCTTCATCCCTTAGTACTTTAGTAGATATTTCTGAAGGACCAGGACACTGTCTTAACAAAATCAGTAAATTATCAAATTCAAGAAATTTAAAATTCATAAAATATTATAAATATTATATTAAGTAATATAAAATTCCTGAAGTAAACTTGTTGAATTACCATATGTACAGTCCATATTAAAATTTTGCTAGTTGTCCCCGTGATGTACACTACAGCAGTTTTTAAAAATCCAGGATCTAGTTCTTGGTTTGTTTTTGTTTTTGTTTGTTTGTTTGTTTGTTTTGGCTACATGGCATGTGTGCTTGCCAGAGGGAGACAGAGGGAAAGTGAGAAATCACCCCAAGGGGAGTGGCCACACCACAACCCCTTCTCTTCCATTCTTCTCTCAGGATTTTAGGCACTTACGTACGCATGCACTCCTTCCTAGCATTTTATTTTTATTTTTATTTTTTGAGAGTTTTTTTTTTTTTTGCTATAGGGCGTGTGCGCTCACCAGACAGAGAGACATAGAGACAGAAAGCGAGAAATCACCCCCCAGGGGGGATGGTCACACCACAATCCCTTCTCCTCCATTCTCCTCTCGGGATCTTGGGCACGCACGCGCACGCGCCCGGTGTGAGTTTTAAGCCACCGGGTCCGGGACGCGAACTGCGGTCGACTATATGGGAGTCCAGTGACATAGCCATTACGCTAACTGCTGGTTCCCCCTAGCATGTTTTTCAGGCTGCTGGCTCCAGGATTCCAATCACTGAGTCTGCCATGTGAGATTTAGCACCTTAATCACCATGCCACCTGCTGGCCCCAGTCCTTTAAAAAAAAAACAAAAAACAAAAAACAAAAAAATTTCTCAGCTTTGTTATTGCCATGAAAGACAAAGAATTTTTAAAGAGTATAGGCCTGTTTTTTTTGTGGAATTTTCCTTGATTTGGGTTTGCTTGTTTTGTTAAAAGGACTGCTGTGTAAGTAATGGTTCTCAGTTCATCGCATCAGGAGCCACGTGGTGGCAATTTACCACATCATTTGTGATTTAAACATTGATCACTTTGATACAGTGGTATCTACTGAATTTGTCTATGCTTTTCTCTGTCATAAGTAGTCTATAGGGAAGTATTTTAAAATGTTTCTTTATTTGTGATAGAGCATGTGTGCATTGTCACTAGACCACAGAACCAGCCCTATAGGAAGGTACTTTGAAAATGTTGTTAATGCCCTGTTCTTGGGGCTGGCAGGTGGCGTGATTAAAGTACTGGACATGGCCCACGCAGTTCAAGTCCCAGACCTGGTAGCTTGCTTTCTCTCTTTTCCTCTCTTTCTCTCTCTGATCAAGCTGGAAAATAATAATAATAAATAAGATTAAATAAAATAATTATTTTTTAAAAAATGTTAATACCCAGTTCTTCAACAAATTTTTATTGATTGGCACTTATCTGATCAATTATTAATTTGGTAGAAGAAAATCTTCTTTTCATGAAAAAGTTGTGTTTCTCTGTTTTATTTGACCTCTTCTTGTGAGTGAAAATTAATTGTGCTCAGTGTTGTCTCTCTGATCTTCTCTCTTTTTTTTTCCTTGGAGGGGGGGAGAGGTTTCTTCCTGTAGGGTGCGTTTGCTCTCCAGAAAGACAGAGAGACAGAAAACAAGAAATCACCCTCCTAGGGGGGATGCCCACGCCGTAATCCCTTCTCCTCCATTCTCCTCTTGGGATCCTGGGCACACATGCACATACGCCTAGCGTGAGTTTAAGCCACCAGGTCTGGGACTCAAACTGCAGTTGACTACACGGCAGTCCAATGACATAGCCATTACACCAACTGCTGGTCCCTGATCTTCTCTTTACAGTCTCCTTTTCTGCCTTCTGCTACTCAGTCCTTAAAAGAGCCCCTAAGCTCTCTTCATTACATGCATTCTGTCTAGATAATTTGAACCTTTCTAGTAGCTTGGATTAAAACTTAATACTAAGTTATGAAGACTGAATGAATTACATCACTGTCTTAGTATTGGATTGTTGGAAAAATCATGACATATTTTCTATGCAAAAATGTATCATGACTTTTCCAGTGACCCAATAGTAACATTTCTGTGTTAGGATTAAAGGTGATTTTTTTTTTTTAATAGAGATTTTTGCTATAGAGTGCATGCTCTCAACAGAAAGAGAGAGACAGAGACAATGTGAGAAATCACCCCTCAGGGAGGATGACCACAGTGCAGTCCCTTCTCCTCTCTTCTCCTCTCGGGATTTGGGGCATGCATGCACAAAAACCTGGCATGAGTTTTAGGCCTCTGGGTCCAGGACTCGAACTGCGTCAACTACATGGGAGTCCAGCAACATAACCATTATGCCATCTGCTGGGCCCAGGATTATGGATGATTTTTATAATTTTTCTTTCTATGACTACTTTCCAATTCTTTATAAAAAAAAAGTATTATCTAAGTATACATCAAACTCAACCTTTTCAAAATGTAATTTTATCCAATCCTGTTCTTCTTCTAGTATTCTCTGTTGTAGTAATTAGAACCACTATCACTTGATTGCTGAAACCAGTACTCTGGGAGTTGTCCATAGTTCTTTAGTCAACCCTATACCAGTATTCAACCCTGTCCCTCTCCCCCAGTCTTTCCTCCATGTAGTCAATTGTAAGTTTTTACCAATTTTACCTGATAAATACTTCTCTAGCCCATCTACTCTCATTTGCATTGCTACCATTCTAGGCCAAACAACTATCATTTTGCTTTTCATTATAACTTTTCTTACATTTTGAAATTTAAATCTCATTCATGTTTTACCTAATTGGAATTACCTAACAGGATACTTGTTAAAGGCTTTAAAAAAAAGCTTAGGGACCAGCAGATGGCATAATGGCTGTCACTGGACTCCCATGTAGTCGACCGCAGTTCAAGTGCCAGACCCTGTGGCTTAGACTCATGCAAGGCACGTGTGCATGCATGCCCACGATCTCAAGAGGAGAATGGAGGAGAAAGGATTGTGGCATTGCCATGCCACCAGGGCGGGGTGAGGGGTGATTTCTCGCTTTCTGTCTCTCTGTCTCTGTCTTTCTGGTAATAAGTGCATGCAACCTATAGCAAAAACCTCTTCAAAATAAATGAATTTATTTATCTATTTATCTATCTATCTATCTGTCTGTCTTTCTGGCAAGTACACACACCCTATCACAAAAACCTCTCCAAAACAAAGCAAAACAAAATAAAAAATAGGTAACTGCTTACAACAGAGCATTATATTTAACTTTATGGAAAGTTGTAAAGGTGGATATCCCAGGAAAATTAAAGGCACTTATTTTGTTTGTCTTTCATCAGTTCCATTTCAAAACTTACTGTAATAAAAACTACTTGGTATGTAACAGTAAGTCTTTGCTATCTTGCTCTGGGCAAGTGTGTTAATTCCGGGTCTCCATGAGGGATTCAACATTTTCCTAAATGTTAACTCTTTTTTTTTTTTCAAATGATTATTGACATGGTATAGGTAGAGATGGAAGATTTTGATGCAAATATTGAAGAACAGAAAGAAGAAAAGAAAGATGCAGAGGAAGAGGAAAGCGAACTGGTAGGAGACAGACCAACCACTTTGAACAAAGTGTCTCTTTATTAAAATTCTTAAGGAGGGTTTAAATTCATATCGATGGTCAGATTATTACTGCTGATAATATACTTTAATTGTAAAAGTTTCCATAACCATTTTTAAGGAGACTTTGGGCTAGTCTTTATTTTACCCTAGACCAAAAGAACCCTCTACTGTGTTGGTAAAGGAAAATTTTAACAGAGTGCTGAGGAACTTACCCTTGTACTCATTCATCTAGTTGTGGGTGGTTTTAGGGGAATATGCTTTTTAAGAAAATCAATTTACATGCGGAAGGGCATTCGTACATTCCAGCAGATAAGTGGTACAGCTGACCCATCATATGCAAAATTGTCTCTTCTTTGCTCTAAGATCTCAAAATTGAGTTTCTGTCAGCTGAGGCAGAAGATTTATTGAATAAGGAAGCAAAGGGTTGCCACTAGCTGCTGGATTTATTCTTTTGCATTTTATCCTCTTAAGTGATGGGGAAAATGAAGTGACTCTCTAGGCGATGAATTTTGCTTAGACTGACTAGAGGCTTATATAGTGTGAATTCAAAGTTCCTGTGTACCTACTGTAAATGCCTTTGATCACACCTCTGTAGAGATGTTTGCCTTACCCTGCCGTTCAAGATGCAACTTACAGAGTTACGTGGACTTTTCAGTGTTTGCTGATGAGGTAGAGATTAGCAATGCCTTGAAATAGTGTTGCTTTTTAAATCTAAAATATTACTTGGTTTATTTAATATTTCAACCCTTGCTAAAGTTGCTTCCTATACTCTTTTGAAAATGTACAAAGAACCCTGGTTCCTATCCCCTAAGAAAAGAGTCTCCAATGAGTGATCTCATCAAACCCATGTGTAATATAAGAGGACTCTTGATAAAATCTGTGTTTATATAAAGATGGTGTCAACCTACACATTCCTAGATTTTAAATGTGGATTAAAAAATAAGCTTTAAAGTTAATGGCATTGAGTCTCAGTATGTTTGTTTGTTTGTTTTATTTTAACAAAGTCTATTTTTCTTAAGTTGTATTTTGACATACATAATCCAAAATATAGGCAGGAAATTCTCTTAAAGGTCCACGCTGTCCTGGAGTATGGCTACTGACCTCTTTAGCTACTTGTAGCATGCATACTAGAAAGTGATAATGTGAGAAGTCCATCATGTTTTAGCTTTCTGAAGCTCCGTCTTCCTTTTGTGGAGATTTAATTTAGGATATGGTTTGTAACATCTGGCTTTCTTAGGTGTAGATCAAAACTTGGAACTTCTATGGAATGTACTATTATTTTTTAAAGTGAAGCACACAGTAATACCACACTTTTACATCAGAGACATGGCAAGGAAGCCTTAGAATTCTACCCTGCTGGACTATCTCTTATTTCTAAGTGGCTTAATATTTTAAACGGTGGGAGGATGGTATAGTCTGAAGGAAAACAGGATGGTTCCAGCAGGGAGAAATTAATATACTTGTTCACTTAACTTTGTGATAAAACTTCTCTTAACCCATTTGAATATGCATAATCCAAATCTTTTACTATTAGGATCTATTCTAAAAGTAAAAGATTCTTGGAGGAATATTAACTAAGGGTAAGAGCAAGTCTCATGTCATTCAGATCATTTTAATGGAATTCTTGGTAAACTTTGTATTTTCCACTCTGTACTGATTTATACTGCTGGTGAAATCCAAACTTTTCTTGGTTAAGAGAATCCTTTTTGGGGGATCATTGGTATGATAATTTATTTTCTTTAGTGCTTCAGTCAACCTAGTGGACGTGGTCCAGAATTAGTAAATGTATTATTCCAATGATGCTTGAGATTTTTAGATGATTTTGGAGATAAAACTTCACTTTTAGCACTATCACTTCAGCATAGCTTTGTCTTGGTTTTGTTCTTAAAGTGTGTTTGGAAATGATGGTATAATTTATTACCTGAAATACTGTCTAGTAAGTTGGAATTGAATTAGAAGTTCTGGCTTAAAGACTAAAGATGTATAAAACTCATAGGTTTCCTGAAATAATGATGATGTTCTAGTAGACTCTTACACAAAAACTATTGTCATGAAATCTTCAACGTGATTTCCAACTTACCTATGTGTCAGTCTGTTCTCTGAACTTGAACATTACCAACAGCAGAGAGAGATACTGATTCATAAAAGAAAATGCTGACATATTTGATGAGTCTGTCCTATTTATTAGGTCCTAATATCAAAGTTTCTGTACATTAGGGTATGATAGAAAACAGAGTCCAAATGAAGGAAGAGGTGACTAATAAGCGTGTACTTGCTAAGTCAATCAGCAGAAAGGATTACTACATAGTTCAGTAGGCACATTGGCAAATTTGAAAACCTTCTGTGAGTTTGTTTGAAATGAGCTAACTACCTAATTATTTTATTAAATATAAGATATAAGTTGCCTGTGGAGATCTCTGGTTTTCATATAATAGTAAATGTAATTTTAAAATAAATCATAAATAATAAACTAGTTTCTAACTGATGAAAGAGAAGCACTCTGAAATGGATTCAATAAAATTAGCCTTTGTAAGATCTAACTGGCAAATGGATTGAGTCATTTTAGAATGAGGTTGAACTTCAAAATCAGGTAATTTGGTTCAGTGATATCAATCCTTCTCTTTCCTTTTGAGTATTTGAAAATACACTGGAACGTAAAGTAACTCTTAAAGAACACTTTTTCAACCTCATGACTACTATCACTTCAGAATAGCAGCTGCATTTAGAAGATAACCCAGATAGTATTACAAATTCCCCAGTATTCTGAATGATATCAGCACAGTAACTACCTGTCCATTCTACCGTATTTGCTGCACAGCTGTTGTTCAGACGACAATTGCGAATCCTGAACTATAGCTGCCTCAGAGCACCTCCACGATAATATTCTGAAGTACTGCTCTGAAATCTGCCATAAAGTTTGGTGAATTTAGTAATTTAGTTTCTTCAGAGAAAATGAGATTGTGTTTTCCCTAAGGATATATTTATAACTAGTGAGGAAACTGAATCCATTCCCAGTTTTAATGCTTTTCCAGTTCAAAAGTGATATGCATGTATGTGTCTCTTTCTAACCCTTCGAGCTTCTCTCTGTGTACAATTTAGGGTTACATTCCGAAAAGCAAATGGGAGATGGACACATCTGAGGCAAAGCTAGGTGGGTATTTCCTTTTTCCTGTTTTTATATGTGATACCTGATGGTAATGGTCATAGATCTTTCTGCTATAGAAGGACAAATTTCCCCCAAACTATTGCTTAAACCAAGATTTTTGGCCTGACTTACATCCTCCAGTCTTTTTTGCTAGTTTTTAGTTATAACTTATGACAGAGTGAAAATAAGTCTTGTAAAAGAACTGCCTTTAATACCATTTAAAGTTTTTAGAATAAATGGAAGTATCTCATAAATTTACTAACAAAATAAACAAAATACTGCTACTTCTAAAATTCATTCTTTTATGTTAATCAGAAATATTGGTGCTGCTGAGATTTAAAATACATATATATATAATATATATACCATATATAATATGTATATATTTAACTGCTATCCAAAGTTGATCCTGATCATGAGTCCTTTAGATACTACTAATAAATAATAATAAAGATGGAAGTTTAAAAGTTAATTAAAAGGCAGTTATTTTCCTGTATAATAAGTTAGAGTTTCTAGGGTAGTGGGAAGTAGATATGTAATTCATTTTGTTAAGGAGCCTGCTTTAGAAGATTATATTGAAATCTTCTTCATGTTGTCTTTAGTGTCAGACTACAAAAGTAAATCAGTTAAAATTATTGTATAAATAAAAATTTGGAGTTCCTTAGTATGAGGATTTTTTTTTTTTTTTTTTGCCTCACTTCAAGAGATCTGTTTAACATGTTAAGATGAATTAATAAAATTTTAAGAAAATGTTCTGAGGACTTTTTTATTGACCTTACCGATGTATGAATTACAACTATCAGTCTCTGTTTCTCTTCCTGGTATCATGCTGTTGCTTCAAAATTGAAGTAATCATCTAAATATCTTAAGTTCATAGAACAACTTTGAGTTATTCAGTGCTTCACTAAGACATATTGTCTGTTTCTGACATGAGAGGAATTTATTTTTCAAACAATTATATAGGTTATATCTTTCATTTTGCCCAACTGCTTGTGTTAGTTGTTATTGTCCAGGTTCTGTGTTGAAAGATAGTTCCACAAACTGTACTATTACTGTATTATAGGGATTGGTACTTTGTTGTAAATCTAATTTTTTTCTGTTATATTAATGTGACAGTTATATGTGGTTACAGATGTATTTTCATACTAGTCTTCCCTCTGTAGAAAATATTAATAGTAACCAGAGCCAGCAGGTGGCGTGGTGGTTGGAGGCACTGGATTGCCACATGGCCATCTGTGGTTCAAGTCCTGGACCTGGTGGCTTTCTTTCTCACGTTCCCTCTCTCTCTCTGTCTCTCTGTCTCTCTCTGGTCTAATTGGAAAATAATAAGAATAATAATAGTAAATAATGTTAAAATAAAGTAATTCCTAAAAACATTAATAACAACATACTATCTCTTCCCCTAGACCTTAAATCATTTGTGTATTTCTATACAATTAAGTATATAGAAAAATGAATAATCACAAGTTGCTTTTTGAATAATGCTTTGGTTCTGCCTTTTTTTTCTTTTTTTGGAGAGGTTTTTGCTATAGGGTGCGTGCACTCGCCAGAAAGAGAGACAGAGAGACAGAAAGTGAGAAATCACCCCCCAGGGAGGATAGCCACACCACGATCCCTTCGCCTCTTAGGATTTTGGGCACGCACACACACGTGCCTGGCGTGAGTTTTTAGGCCCCCTGGGTCCGGGACTCAAACCGCGGTCAACTACATGGGAGTCCAGCGACATAGCCATTACACTAACTGCTGGTCCCTGGTCTGCTTATTTTGATGTTAAACTTAACTGTACTCTAGAATAACTCATACTTCCTAGGATAATGCCTCTCTTCAGGATCTCTAAATAGTAGTTATCTTTTGGGGCAAAGGAGAGATCCTAAATAAAATAGATAAGTGGATTGTAAAAGTGCTAAGTATTTTAACAAGCATATAATCTTTCGGAGGCCTTATGTAATATATGATCTGGGCTAATACGTGTTAAACCTTGAACCAATTCATTTTCTGCTTTTCTAGTGTCTGTCTTTCTTTTTCTTTCTTTTTCTTTTTTTTTTGGAGAGGTTTTTGCTATAGGGCGCTTGCGCTTGGCAGAAAAACAGACAGAAAGCGAGAAATCACCTCCTGGGGGGGATGGCCATGCCACAATCCCTTCTCCTCCCGGGATCTTGGGCATGCACACAGATGCACCTGGTGTGAGTTCAAACCACTGGGTCTGGGACTTGAACTGCGATCAACTACATGGGAGTCCAGCGACATAGTCATTAGGCCATCTGCTGGTCCCAACTTTCCTAGTTTCTAAAGAGAAAAAGAATGTAATTTAGTTAGGGTTGTTATTCAAGAAAAGATGATACTAATCTTGGTTTTAATTGTTGGAAAAAATTGGCATGTCTACCTTTTCTCAGAAAATATATTTTATACAGATTCAGAATAGTTTAAAGACAGAATGTTAAAATGGATTCCAGATGGAATTAAAAAAAAAAAATTGCTATAGGGCACATGTGCTTGTTGGAGACAGACGGAAAGTGAGAAGCGTGCCCCCCCACCTCTTCAGTGGGGATAGTCATGCCATAATCCCTTCTGCATTCTCCTCTTGGGATTTGGGCACTCATGCACACATACCTGGTATGTTTTTCAAGTCACTGAGTCTGGAGACTCCAACTGCCCGGCCGGCCATGTGGGATCCAGGTGACTTTAAGCTGCCTTTCCACGCTACCTGCTGGATGGATTTTTTTTTTTAATAAACTATTTCAGTTGAAGACACTAAAGATCTGGAAATAAATCTAGACAATAAATTCCAACATGCTTTCAGTTGCTTTTTATTTTTTCAAGAATTATTTATTTAATTTTATTGTTATTATTTTTTAATGTGATCAGAGAGAGAGAGACAGAGAAAGGGAAAGTGAGAAATCAAGCTGCCAAGTCCTGGGACTTGAACCACAGTTGGTCTTATGGGAGTTCAGCTTGTTAACTAACACACCACCTGCCAGCCCCACAGTTGGGTTTTTAATAAGAGTGACTTGATATTTTGATATTTTGTGTAAGGACTTATATCTTTTTCTTTTTGGAGAGATTTTCGCTATAGGGCGCATGCACTCGCCAGACAGACAGAGAGAGACAGAGAGACAGAAAGCGAGAAATCACCTCACAGGGGGGATGGTCACGCCACAATCCCTTCTCCTCCATTCTCCTCTCGGGATCTTGGGCACACATGCACACGCGCCCGGCGTGAGTTCTAAGCCACCGGGTCCGGGACGCGAACCATGGTCGACTACGTGGGAGTCCAGCGACATAGCCATTACGCTAACTGCTGGTTCCCATGGACTTATATCTTGTACCATGTATTATCTTGAGAGCTAATCCAGCTATAGAGGAAAGCAAATTGAATATGAGCATTCTTGAAAGTGCTAACTTCTTTGAAGTTGGTCCATTAAGCCAACTGAGCAGTAGATTCATCTCTAAAATATGAGGATCTTGCATCTGAGAATTAGGCTGTTTATGTTGCCTACCTTACCATAGCACATTTAATATATTTTATTACCAGGTACAGTTTATTTTCTGGGTATTTTACCAATATTCTTAAATTGCTCTTGATTATGATTATGCCAAGTAGGAACATATTAAGTGTTAACAGTGTTATAGTTTGAGCCAGAAGAGGAGCTGAATCTGAAACTGAGGAATTTGAGTCTGCCAGTGACAAAATACTTACCTATAATCTTTGAAGCAGTTGGTTATATCTCATTGCAGATTCTTTTTTTTTTTTTTTTAAGGATTATTTTTATTTAAGTTTGTTTGTTTTGTTTATTTATTTTAATTAGACTAGAGAGGGACAGAGAGAGAGAGAAAGCCACCAGGTCTGGGACTCAAAACTGCGGTCGGTCATGTGGGAGTCCAGCGACCTCGACCACCATGCCACCTGTCAGCCCCTCATTGCAGATTCTTAATTTATAGCTCATTCAGTATTATATGCAGTTCACTTTGTGTCAAAGTGTTAAATTGGAAGTAGTATAATTTTAGAACAGTTTGGAATAGGCCTGAGCTGCATCTGGCATGGGCATCTGTTTGTTGGCCTACCTTCAGCCCAACCTGTCTGGCTCTTCCCAGCTGGGACACAGGCATCCTAATGTAAGGGTCGGTGTTCCATGACACATCAGGTGCTGGGATTCAGCATTGAAGCTACTTAAATTCTAGTGATATGAATTTAGCTTCACAGACTATGAGAACTAGAATACTGAGATTGGTATCATCTTAACGTAGGTTTCTGTATATGAAGTACTTTTGCTTTTCTCATGTTAGTATCATTTGTCTCTACTTAGGAGTCCTCGTATATTGGCCTTCTGCATGTCAGACAGACTCATGTCTTCACAGTTGGAATGTAATAATTATTTCTCTAGGCACATAACCCATGTGTGTTCACCTTGAACAGATGTTCAGAAATGCCAATTACATTTAGAAAAATGCATAGATGTTCTCTAAAGATATTTTCTGTTGTGCTATAATAATATATGCTGTTTGGAAGATGTGGTATCTGTGACTTGTCAAATTGCATTTAAAACTTCATCTTAAAACTTCATTTTTTAAAACTCAGACCTTCAAAAACCTTTAGTGAGTATATAGGACACCAGTCTTCTTTCTGTAATCAACACTCCCAATTCCTCTTCTCTCACCTTATGCCATCAGTCTGTGTTTGGGTTTACGGTATGCCATGTAGAAGTGGTGTGAGCCTTTCATTGGCCCCCAGAAGGAAACTTTAAATGCGTGCATGATAAAATTTCAAATTAAACATTTCAAACAAGAGTCTGCAAAATAGAAATGCATGGTCTTCTGAACTCCCGTGTGGCAAATGTGGAACTACGGGTCCATAACTCCTGTCATGTACCCAGAATGTAAGGAAAAGTTCTTGCAGTTTTCACAGTGCTCTTCTGCACCGTCGTCTGGCCATGCTCTATTCTTGGAATTGAAATATGAAATTTTCCCTTTAAAGTGTGTCCGTGCCGAAGGTGATCTTATTAACTTTGGAAATCCATTGAGGTTTTTAAATAAATGTGTTGGTGCTTCCTGCTCTTTTGGTAATATCATTCAGTGTTGACCTGAGAACAGTTTTATTGTTTGTGGGGCTTTATTGACTTTCTAATACTGTATTCTGGGTCCTGGTGCGGTTAAGGGATCACTTTAAGATCACGAGTAGTATGGCTCATCGCATACATGTAGATAAAGTTATTTGAAACTGCATGTGATCTACAGAGGTTGGAAGACTGGTTCTGTTGGACCTATCTTGTTAAAATCTTGCCAAAATGTGATGATAAAATTTTCTTGAGTTTTGTAAAGAGTTGCAGTTTACCTTAGTAGTTGTTTGATGATAATTGCTTTCACTGGGAGGGGTTTAGGACTAAAAGCTTTTCCAAGTATATAAGATCTTACTGGTTTTTAAAGCCATCATAGGTAGTTGTGTGTAAAACCCTTATATTTGAAGCATAAACTCACTCTCTCTCCTGCCATTGCTTCCACTGCAGTTTTATTTTCATATCAAATTCTCTCCAACTTGATGCCTAAAATATCTCTATTATATACACTCTGTACCCTTTATGGAGTTTAATGAACTGTGATTATTGTGTGTTTCTAAGGTTTTTAGACTTTCTATTGTTGGCCTGCTTAATAATAGTGTGTTTATATAACTTCAGTAAACATTTAAGTGCTTCAGTATAGTTAAAAATGTATATAACTCATAATATGCCACATGTAATACTCAAAATTACCAATAAAAAAGACACAACACATTTTCACCGCGTATTCTTCTTTAAGACACCTAAACTCATGTCTCAAAATTTCTGAATCCACAATCCCTATTCATTTCATTGACTATGGTGTTTGGCCTCTTGGGGAGCCAAGCCCTCTCAGATTCAGGATTCAGAAATACCAGATCTGGTCACTTAGGCTGAGTAGCCCTGACCTCAGAATGGCCAACAGCACTTCAGAGTATAACCAAAGAAAGTTGTGATCTTAGTCACCTTATTCATAAACACTCATGGTGAAAACTCACAGCAGCCAAAATTCCAAGAAATTGTTCATCTAAAACCTTTTAAATGTTACCTTGGCTTATTATGTTATTGGAACTAGCTGCTTTTCCTATGGCACAGTATTGTTCATGCAATGCAATTCACGATTGCAGATCAGATAGGTGATGTTAATATTGTATTAAAAACAAACAAACAAAAAGAGTGGAAGAAAAGAAACCATCTTTAGAAAAATCCAACTTTGCATTTTCCTTCAGAATATGAGAACTGAAGTGTAACCTTGTGGGGGAGAGGGAGGACACAGAGGCCAGTAAAGTGCCTTTTCTTGCTTTGCCCATATTTATTACTCAGATCGACATCATAAAGTAATGCCCACCAAACACCAGACAAACAATGAGAATTACACAGAACTTGCTATCTCAACCAAGAAGATAGTTTGGATCTGCAAGTGATGCTGCACTCAAAAACATGGATGCGCTCTCCGAAAGTGTTCCAGCCTTCTTTCCCTTGTTTGTGTGCTGTGTACAAACTCACACTGTTCCCTAATGCTGCGGCTCTGTGTTTGTCCCTCAGACAAGTTGGATGGCTTGAGGACTGGGACTAAAAGGAAACGTGACTGGGAGGCCATAGCCAGCAGAATGGAGGATTATCTTCAGCTTCCCGATGATTATGATACCCGCGCTTCTGAGCCTGGGAAGAAGAGGGTAAGAGACTTTACCAGTAACTGCCACCACACAAAAAGCCCAGTTAGGCTTCTGGCTTTGGAAAGTTATGGGCAGATAACCACACGAATGATGTTTGGAGTGATTTAGTTTATTCTGTATTGTATTGTACACCTAAAAAAGGAGTCAGACCTTACAGATTATCAGGTCAAAATGTACAAGTAACTTTAAAAATGGAGACCAGAACCTCACATGGTAAGCATGTTGTTAACCAACCCTTACAGGATTTGGAAATGTTCACTTGTGCCATTTTGTCTGAGGCAGAATAGCCAGATGCAAAGCAGGGTGTTGAAACAAATATATGGGACTTGTTAATGGATAAGATGTGGAGGGCCCAAGAGAAGATGGAATTAAGGGTGATTTCTTGGGATTCTGGCCATGAGTACTCCATGTATGTAATGCCATTTACTGAAAGAGAGAAATCTGGGAAATTTTTAAGCTTGAGGGTGAAAAATTAGGAGTTCAGGGGATCGGCAGCTGGCATAGTGGTTGAGGTACTGGACTACCACATGGCCGACCATGGTTCGAGTCCCAGACCTGGCAGCTTGCTTTCTCACTTTCCTTCTTTCTCCAGCCAAATTAAAAAATAGTAATAATAAATTAAGTTAATAAAATACTTCTTTAAAAAAATTAAGAGTTTAGTGAGGGACCAATTAAGAAAGAAATCTAAGTGAAATTGTTAAATTGACTATTGGATTTACTTGTGTAAAGTTTGTGGGAAAAAGCAGACTGAAATAATAAATTTGAGGAAATGATATTTAAAGCCGTGAGAGTGGATGATCTTCCCAAAGAGAAAGTGTAAACAAAAAAGTAAAATAAATATTTTCCTAAAAAGCAAAATAACAAAGCAAAGGGATCATATTAAATAGACAGTCAGCCCTTTGTATGTGTGGGTTCTGCATCTGCAGATTTGCCAACCAGGGATTATGTTACGTTGTTACTTACGTGTACCCTGCTGTTACGCCCAGATGGTCCATCCAGTCTACTGAATGCTCAGGCTCTCTTTTTCTTGTGAAGAGTGCAGTATGACAGCTATTTATGTAGCATTTAATTATATTAGCTATTATAAGTAATCCAGAGATAATTTAAAGTGTAGGAAGGATGTATGTAGGTTATGTGCAAATACTATACCCTTTTACATGATGTACCTAAGCTTGTGTAGATTTTGGTATCCTCAGGGGTCCAGGAACCAATTCCCTAAAGGATACTGAGGGAATCACCACAGTGATGGGAGGGATTACCACAGTGTTTTGCACAAGCTTTTTTCAGCTAGCTCATCTTGATCTTTCTATATATGTAGACTTTTTTATTCCTATTCAGAAGGCACATGAGCTTGTAAGGGAGAAGTAGGAGAAAGCACCCTCCCAATAGGGTGCAGTCATGCCATAATCCCTTCTTTTCCACTTCTCTCTCCTGTCTGGGTTTTGGGCATGCACACATATGTGTCTGGCATGATTTTTTTTTTTTAAGAATTATTTATTTATGGGACCAGCAGTTGGCATAATGGCTATCACTGGACTCCCATGTAGTTGACCACGGTTTGAGTCCCAGGCCTGGTGGCTTAAACTCACGCCAGGTGTATGTGCATGCGTGCCCAAGATCCTGAGAGGAGAATGGAGGAGGAGGGATTGTGGCATGGCTATCCTCCCCGGGGGATGATTTCTTGCTTTCTGTCTCTCTCTCTGCGTTTCTGGTGAGTGCACTCATCCTATAGCAAAAACCTCTTCAAAAAGAAAAAATTATTTTATTTAACTTTATTTTATTTTATTTTATTTTATTTTTAATTTGACCAGAGAGGGACAGAACAAAAGAGAGGGAGAGAGAAAGAAAGCAGGAAAGCGAGCTGCCAGGTCCAGGACTCAAGCCACGGTTGGCCATATGGGAGTCCAGCGCCCTCAACCACCATGCCACCTGCCAGCCCTGCCTGGCATGATTTTTAAGCTGCTGATACCAGGGTCAGGGCTTGAACCACTGTTGGCTATGTGGGATCCAGCTCCATTAACTGTGAGACGACAATGCCAGCCCTGACTTTCTGTTATTTATTTGAAGAGAGATTTTTGCAGAAAGAGAGAAATTATCTCCCAGTAGAGATGGCCACGCCACAATCCTGTCTCCATTCTCCTCTAAGGATTCTGGACATAAATACACAGACACACGTGCTCCTGGTGTGAATTTTAATCTGCCAGGTCCAGGACTCGAACTGCAGTCAACTCTGTGGGAGTCCGACAACATAACCATTACACCATCTGCTGGTCGCATTTTTTTAAGTTAATTGGTTTAAAAGAATAACTTATTTAATGTAATTTTATTTATTTATTTTAAATTTGCTACAGGGCACATGCACTCCCCAGAGACAGACAGAGACAGAGAGGGAATGTGAGAAAGGAAGCTGCCAAGCCCAGTACTCTGCCATGTGGGAGTCAAAGAGCTACCTAGCATGCCATTGATTGGTAGGATAGGTAGCTCTTTAAAAAAATATCATTTTCTCCCCCTTTATAAGAAGGAGAGAAAGTAAAGTCAGACAGAGGTAGATATTTTTGACAGAGTATTGCCACGTGGCAGTGCTGCTGCCCCAGCCTCCCAATAAGCTAGGGTTACAAGCACAGGCAGCCTGACATGTTCAGGCTGGCCTGGGAGTCAAACCCAGACCTTCCATGTGGCTTTCAACCTCCCGAACAGTGGCACTGTCTGTACTACCATGGCTGAGCCTACCATCAGTTATTTACCCAGTTCTTTATTGATAGATGCATATGCTATTTCCATTTTATTGCTAATAATAGATACTGTGGCATAAGTCATGCACAGTGCATAGGTCTTGGCAAATATATCATTGGGGTGAATTTTTAGCGCTAGAACTGCAAGATCATAATATGTGATATATAATTCTGACAGATAATACAAAATTATTCACCCATATATAAGTAAATCCCTGTTTTTCCACATTTAGATCAGCAGTGCTATTATCAAACTTTTTAACTTGATAATCTGCTAGGTGAAAAAATAATGATTTCTCATTTTGCATTTCTTTAATTAAGAGTAAAGTTTTACATCACTATCTTTATGTATCATTTCTTTGTATTTCTTTTTAAGTGAATTTCCTCAGTGCTTGAATAGTAAAAGAATATCTCAAATGGATAAAAGTGCCGATAAAATTTCATTACAGTGAGTTACCATTATAAAAAAATTCAGTTTCAAACCCTTCAGTACCGTAGGCAGGACATAGACCTGTCCTTGTCTATGTAGCTTGAGGGGATACAGGAGGAGCTCATTAATGACCTTCCATTTATGCCCAGACCCACCCAAGAACTACTTGTCCTGATACCTCTTATTACAGGTTTTTTGTTTTTTGATTTTTGTTTTTTAATTTGCTACAGGACACATATATTCCCTGAAGAGAGAAAGAGAGGGGGAAAGTGAGAAAGCACTCCCACCCCCAGGGGAAGTAGCTATGCCACAATCCCTTCTCCTCCCTTCATCTCTTGTGATTTTGGGTATGCACACATGCATGTGTTTTTCAAGCCTCCAAGTCCGGGACTCAGATCACATAGTTGGTCATGTGGGATCCAGGTGCCTTAACCACCATGCCACCAGCTGGCTCTTTCATTCCAGTTTTAAGGTTGGGGCTAACAGAAATAGGAGTGATTCCTCCTCAAAAATAGTTCAGTTCTGGAAACAATAATCTGAAATGAGAAATATTTTTCTCTAATTTGTTTTTAGTCAGTTGACTATTGCTCTCTTCAATAAGGAGCATGTGCGCCTATACAGTTTGCTTTGTTAAGTTGGGTGGCCAAAATGAATTGAATTCTACGAACATCCTTTTTCGTTTGTTTGTTTTGCTATAGGATACATGCACTCACTGGAGAAAGACAAGAGACAGAAGAGACGACGGCCATGCCACAGTCCCTTCTCCTCTCAGTATTTTGGGCTTATATACACACATACCCAATATGTTTTTCAAGCTGCCAGGTCTGGGACTCAAACCACATAGTCACCCATGTGGGATCTAGCCACCTTAACAACTATGCCATCAGCTAGCCCCCTCCTAATTCTTTAAAGTGTCTCTTCTTAACTCTCCTCCCTAGCCTTATAAAATTGATGTCAGATGGCTTTAAAACTCTCCCAAATCAACCTCAAAGTGCAAGGAGATCCTATAGATAGCAAAGAATGCAGAATACATTACTCATCCTTCCCCAGAAATATTTTTCTCTAATCTGTTTTTACTCAGTTGACTATTGCTCTCTTTAATAATTTAGCTTTTTACAAATACTAGGTGAGTTCCTGGTATTAACTTCCACTCTAACAAAAAGTTGGTTCTGTATAGTTGATCATACTAGAATTTTACTCAAATGGCTAGGCTGTAAGATACAGTTTATTTTTTAAATGTTTTACTTGCTTAGTTAGGGATAAAATGGTAGCTCATGTGTACTTTAATTTGTATTTCATTGTTGACCATGGAAGGTGATTATTTCTCATTGCTAAATTCTATTTTATAAATAGTTTCCCCTTCCTTCCTTCCTTCCTTTCTTTCTTTTCTTTTTTTTTTTTTTTTTTTTTTTTTTTTTTGAGAGGTTTTCACTATAGGGCGCGTGCGCTCACCAGACCGACGGAGAGAGACAGAAAGCGAGAAATCACCCCCCAGGGGGGATGGCCACACCGCAATCCCTTCTCCTCCATTCTCCTCTTGGGATCTTGGGCACACTCGCACATGCGCCCAGTGTGAGTTTTAAGCCACCGGGTCCGGGACGCAAACCACAGTCGACTACGTGGGAGTCCAACGACATAGCCATTATGCTAACTGCTGGTCCCTTTTTTTTTTTTTTTTTTTTTTTTTGAGAGGTTTTTGCTATAGGGCACGTGTGCTCACCAGACAGACAGAGAGACAGAAAGCGAGAAATCACCCCCCAGGGGGAATGGCCATGCCGCAATCCCTTCTCCTCCATTCTCCTCTCGGGATCTTAGGCACGCATGCACACGCGCCCGGCGTGAGTTTTAAGCCACCGGGTCGACTATATGGGAGTCCAGCGACATAGCCATTACTCTAACTGCTGGTCCCTCTCTTTCTTTTTTAGAGAGAGAGATTTTTGCTATAGGGCGCACACACTTGCTGGAGAGACAAAAAGTGAGAAATCACTCCTGGGGGGATGGCCACACTGCAATACCTTCTCTATTCTCCTCAGGATTTTGGGCATGTGTGCACATGCACTTGGTATGAGTTTAAGTCATTGGGTCTGGGACTCAAACCATGGTCAACTGCACGGGAATTCAGCAACGTAACTATTATGCCATCTCCTGGTCCTGTTTTTTTTTTTTTTTTTTAAGAGAGCTTTTTATTATAGGGCACGTGTGCTCACCAGAGACAGAGAAATGGCGAGAAATCACACCCCCCACCCCAGTGGGATGGCCACACTTCAGTCTCTTCTCAGGATTTTGGACACATGCACATACTTGTTCGGCGTGAGTTTAAGCCACTGGGTCCGGGACTCAAACAGCAGTCTACTATATGGGGATCTAGCAACATAACCATTACGCATCTGCTGGTCCTGTCTTTTTTATTTATTTATTTATTTTAAAGAGATTTTTGTTATAGGATGCATGCACTCACCACAGAGACAGAAACCGAGAAATCACCCACAGGGGGATGGCTACTCTGCAGTCCTTTCTCCACTCTCCTCCTGGGATTTTGGGTATGCACACACATGCACCCAGTGTGAGTTTCAAGCTGCTGGGTCTGGGACTCAAACCATGGTCGGCCGTGTGGGAGTCCAGCAACATAACCATTATGCTATCTGCTAGTCCCCTTTCTTTTTTTAAATCTGTAAATAATGGCTACTTGCTTTGACTACTATATACCAGGCAAAGAGCTCTTTTCTTTTTTTGTCATTTATTTCTTCCCAGGAGTTGGAGTGAAGAAATGCCCAGCAGTGTCCTGACGCTGCAGTCCACTCCAAACCCTTGTCATCCCAGATCACAGCACATGCATGCACATCCAATGTGCTCAGGGAGGCCTCAGGGACTCAAACCCAGAACCTTTCCTATGTGGGTCCAGTTGTGTTACCACCACACCACCACTTGGCCCTATTTTAGAAATATTTCAATAGGGCCAACCCTATAGCACAGTGGTTAAAGGAGCCAGATTTTACATAGCCATCCAGGATTTGAATCCCAGCCACAGTGGCTTGAAAAAATAATAAAGTTTGTGAATGAGTCTTTTTTTAAAATTATTTAACTTTATTTATTTATTTATTTTAATTTGACCAGAAAGGGACAGAGCGAGAGATACAAAGAGAGGGAAAGTGAGAAAGCAAGCCGCCAGGTCTGGGACTTGAACCACGGTCAACCGTGTGGAAGTCTAGTGCCCTTAACCACCATACCACCTGCTGGCCCCATGAATGAGTCATTTTAAGGAGCTGACCTCCAGTGGAGTAAGTAGTCCAACAGATGAATAATTGATTTTAATACAATACTAGCATATATTAAAGATGTGAACAAAATACACTGCTTTACCTAATATTTTAATTCCAACTTTAAAATCTTGGCCATGGGGCCAGCAGATGGTGTGGTGGTTAAAGCAGTGGATCCCATATGGCTAACTCTGTGGTCACATCCCGGACCTGATGGCCTGAGAAACATACCAGACATGTATGCACAAAATTCCGGAGAGGAGAAGAGATTGTGGTGTAGACATCCCCCCAGGAGGTGATTCCTCACTTTTCCTCTCTTTCTTCCTTTCTCTTTCTCTCTATCTGTCTCTCTCCAGTGAGTGCATGTGCCCTATCACAACAAAAAAACTTGACCATTTATTATAAAGTATTGGGTCATTGGGAAAGTCATGACTTTTTTTATGCAAAAATGTGTCATGAATTTCTAGACAACCCAATATACTGTTTATTTGAAAAATAGTTACATACCTTTTCTTCTGATTCCATATTCTTCATTTTATCTGAGTTTTAAAGACTTATTATTGGGGACCAGCAGGTGGCATGGTGGTTAAGGTGCTGGAAACTCTCACATGGCTGACCACAGTTTGAGTCCTGGACATGGCAGCTTGCTTTCTCACTTCTCTTTCGCTCACTCTCTCTCTCTCTCTGTCTGTCTCTGGTCAAAGTAAAATAAATGAATGAATAAATAAAATGAAATAAATAATTTTAAAAATAAAAGGATTTTTTTTTCTTTTTTTTTGGAGAGGTTTTTGCTATAGGGTGTGTGCGCTCGCCAGACAGACAGAGAGATAGAAAGTGAGAAATCACCCCCCAGAGGGGATGGCCACGCATCAATCCCTTCTCCTCCATTCTCCTCTCGGGATCTTGGGCACGCACACACACGCACCCGGCATGAGTTTAAGCCACCGGGTCTGGGACTCAAACCGCGGTCGACTACATGGGAGTCCAGTGACATAGCCATTACGCCAACTGCTGGTTCCTAAAAGGCTTATTATTTAAACTGCAGATTTAAAAGTAGCAGGGTGTGGGACCAGTTGTGACATATTGGTTAAGGTGGCTGGATCCCACATGGCCAATTATTTGGTTCAAGTCCCAGACCCAGAAGCTTAGAAAACAGGTTGGGTGCCTGTGTGTGTGTGTGTGTGCATGCCCAAAATCCTAAGAGGAGAATGGATGAAAAGAGATTGCATCATGGCCATCCCCTCCCCCAAGAGGAGTGCTGTCTCACTTTCCCATCCCCTCTCCCTACCTCCCCCTCTCTGATAGGTGCATATGCCCTGTAACAAGTTAAAAAAGAAAAGAAAAGTAGTAGAGTGTGGTAAATCATTGTATGTAATTCTGTGCTGAGGATGCCTTGGGCATAGAGTTAAATTTACTGTGGCCACTTTGTTCAGTGGCCAATCTGTTATCTTCATGCCCTTTAACACAGTCATCTTTCTCTAAAATGTGTATCCTAAATCCCAAATGGGACTATGAGAGTGTGTATAAATTAATCAGAATCATTATACCAGTTTTAATGGGTAGAGGGGCCCAACTTTGAAGACCAAAGCCCACCTTATTAGGCTTCTTACTAAGGCTCTTAAAAGATATTGAGCCATGGCTTTTCTATACACTAAAAATCTACTTAAAGAGAGTCAGGTGTTAACCAATTTCTTTTTTTTTTTTTTTTTTTGGAGAGGTTTTCACTATAGGGCGTGTGCGCTCACCATACAGACAGAGAGAGACATAGAGATAGAAAGCTAGAAATCACCCCCCGGGGGGATGGTCACGCCGCATTCCCTTCTCCTCCATTCTCCTCTCAGGATCTTGGGCATGCACGCACACGCGCCCGGTGTGAGTTTTAAGCCACCGGGTCCGGGACACAAACCACAGTCGACTAAGTTGGGAGTCCAGCGACATAGCCATTACACTAACTGCTGGTTCCCAGGTGTTAACCAATTTCTCACCACTGCTATGACTATGACTTCCCCTTTCTCAAATGATTGCTTTTAGAAGAAGGCCGGTGATACAATTACCAGTCCTACTACGGGTAATAAGGAAGGTCAGTGTACCACAGGACTACATTCATTCCCAGCTCCAGTGTTTCTTCTCCTTGTTCCTTCTCCTTGTCATACATCAAAAGCCGTATTTAAAATATGTCCAGACTTTGGTACTGTGCATTGCAAACAGCAGTTTTCTAGTCTCTCTGTAAGCATTTGGACTTTTAATACTTTGTTAACATAACATGTAAGAATCGATGTTTTTAAAAATTCAGAGTAGGAGGCCAGCAAGTGGCATGGTGGTTAAGGGTGGATTCCCAACCTGGTGGCTTGCTTTCTCACTTCTTTCTCTCTCTCATTCTGTCTCTCTCTGGTAAAAATTAAAATAAATAAAGTTAAATAAAAATTTAAAAAAGAAAGAAAGTGGTAAATGTGAAAATAAACCACAAGGTGGCCAAAAAAAGAAAATTCAGAGTACTGGGGCCAGCGGGTGGCATGGAGGTTAAGGTGCTGAATCCCACACGGCTGACTGTATGGTTTGAGTTGTGAACCTAGTGGATTGAAAATCACTCCTGGTGCGTGTGTGTGTGTGCCCAAAATCCCAAGGAGACCGGAAGTGAAGGGATTGTGGCGTGGCCATCCCCCTGGAGGGTGATTTCTTGCCTTTGCTCTGTCTCTGGTGAGTGCATGTGCCCCTAAGCAAAAACTTAAAAAAAAAAAATCTTTATCAGTAGGTAATATCCCTCATTCATATATTTGTAGGTGTAATTTTGCCATAAATGGTGATTTCAGTTGAGTCAGTCTTGTGGTCTTTTTATGTCATGAATGAAAGTGATACTATCAGCTCACTGTTTTCTCTAAGATTAAATTTCTTTTTTCTTTTCTTTCTTTCTTTCTTTCTTTCTTTTTCTTTTTTTTTTTTTTTTTTTTTTTTTTTTTTGAGAGCTTTTTGCTATAGTGTGCATGTGCTTGCCAGAAAGACAGAGAGAGAAAGCAAGAAATCACCCCCTGGGGAGATGGCCACTCTGCAATCCCTTCTCCTCCATTCTCCCCTCGGTATCTTGGGTATGCACACACACATGCCCAGCCTGAGTTTAAGCCACCGGGTCCAGGGCTTGAGCCGCAGTCAGCTACATGGGAGTCCAGCGACATAGCCATCACGTCAACCGTTGGTCCCTCTAAGATTAAATTTCAAGAAAAATTTATTGTGTTAGAGGTAAGTAAAACTCAGTCCTTGCTCTGGAGTGTTTATAGCCTGTTAGGGAACACAGATCTGTACGTGGATAATTGCAATACACTATGGAAGTTCAAAAGTAGACAAAGACCCAGCTCCATGGCACAGTGGTAGTGTACTGCCCAAGGGAAGCTGGATCCCATATGGTGACTGTAGTCTGGGCCCCTGACCAACCTGAAACACACCAGGCACACACACAGGGGCCCAGGGTCTGATTGGCTGGATGACTAGAGGGAGGAGCTCACAGCATGACCGTAGTATTCTGTGGAGGGTGCTCATCTCTCTCTCTTTCTGTCTTGTGTGCACACATGCTGTATCATGAATAAAGAAAAAAATTTTAAGTAGATACATCAAAACTAAGAAATAACAGTGGGAAGGCAGTGATTAATTATTTGATTGGCAAAGAGAAAAAGCGGGACCAAGCAGGGAAGATGGACAAAATCAGGGAAATGCTGCTTCAGGAAGAGACAAGTGTATGCACACTTACAGAGCCGTGAAGTGGCCGGACATACTCTAAGAACTAGAAGTAAGTCTGTATGGCTTGTATAAAATGCCAGTCTCTGGCCAGAGACACTGTAGGACCCCTGGTGGGGCCTAGGTCGACAGAGTCCTGAGTACTTGGGCTTTTACATTGTAGGTAGAGAGGAAGGATTTAAAGCAGAAGAGAATCACAACTATGTGTATTTTAGGAAAATCACACTGGCAGAATGGATTGGATGGGGTTGAATAGAGACAGGATGACAAAATATATGGCTTTCTCCAGTTCTCCCAGGTTAATTTTTAATTTTTAAAATTTGTGATTTTTAATGAGTTATCCTACGTCTTGGATTATCCAGAGAGGGAGGGAGTACGTTCCATATTTTCCTAAAGCTCCACCTAATGCTGTGCTCTTTTTAGGTGAGATGGGCAGATCTGGAAGAAAAGAAGGACGCAGATAGGAAAAGGGCCATAGGTTTTGTGGTCGGACAGACTGATTGGGAGAAGATCACAGATGAAAGTGGTCACCTGGCTGAAAAAGCCCTCAATCGAACCAAATATATATGAGACTTAGTTTTTGAACGGAGTCGTTATTCCTCTAAGGTAAGGGTACACAGTCATACGTAGCCTACTGTGTGATTGCTTCAGAGGGTTTGAGATAAAGAAGATAGCATGCTTTGCCAACGTGCTCTCTTCCTGCGTTATGTTCTAGTTCTAAAAGAGTAAGTACATGCTAGTTGCTAATGTGTATAATAGAGAGTAGTGGAAAAGGAAGCAATTTTCTACAACCTGGCTCACTTTAAAAATGCACAAATTGGGAAAAATTTGGATTCTATAGATTTGAGAATGAGTGGCATGATGTGTCTACTGAACTTTCCTTCCTTTCTTGGCCTGACAACCTTTTCTTTTCTTTCCAGGTGGTTCGCTTTGAGGTGATCTGAAGCCAAGGCCTCATGGAGCTTCTTTGTGTGTCACCTGCTTCCACGTTTCAGTTTTTGTTTTGTTTCTACTGCTTTAGTTTTTAAAGTTCTCCAGTGTCCCCAAGAGGTATTAGAATCTTGCTTACACAAGCAAGACGATTTTTCTTTTTAACTATTTTGGGGAGGGAGGGAGTGATAGCTTAACTGCTGAAGCCAGGTGGGGGTCTGCTGGAGGATTCCAACAGAGTATTTCCTCCACTGTATGATGTCACAGACTATCTCTATCATCATTGCTTTGTGGCTGTTTTTGTTTTTTACTGTATGTAACTGGTAGCTGATTGTACTAGGATTAAAAACAATAAACTTTCACGATAAAGCCGATGAAATTCATGGGCTATACAGCATGGGCCCCTTTCTCTTGTTTTCTTAATTTTATTTTTATTGCTTTTTTAATGATGTGTCCAAATTATATGCTAGCTAAACATTTCCAGACCTTTTTCCCCTTGAATATTATGTAGCTCAATGATTTCATGATACATGTTGTAAAACACAAGGCTCAGTGATGTTCAAAACACTCTTTGTCTTACAGCTGATTTCTTTCTCCTGTCTTTATATCTTAAAGACTGATAAAGACTAAGTCCAAATATTCATCAGTTCCTGGGAGCGTATCTGTCTAACATGCTTTATTTAAATTTTTTTTTTTTTTTGGTTCTCTCTATTCTTCCCTCTCTTTCCTTCCAACTTTTCACCTTCTCTCTTTATGCTTTATTATGTTTTGATTTTTCCTTAATCAAGCTTTGAATCTTGGTAGACAGAATTGCTGTGCCCCTTGGAACATGAGATTCTTGCTTTACTTTGAATTTGAATTCCCAACTTTTTAAAACCAAGATTGCAAAGAAAGAGCATGGAGATGCAGAGTCCTCTGGCATGCGCCCTTTAAGTTTGTCGAATTTTCAGGTTCTTGCCAGATTGTTCATAATTAGAAAATACGACCTTCACAGATTTCCTCTCGTGGTTAATACCAAGTGAACCCAGAAATCTACAGAACTAATGCCCAAATATCATTACTATTTAAACACAGAAGAGGGGCTCCTTTCCCTTTTTCATTTTGCCGAGAAAAAGAAAATCATCTCCTATCATAAAGGAAGATAGAGAAGAAGAGCCTTCTTCCTAAAACACCATTTCCATTTTGTAATTCAGTTTAGCAATTTGCAAATGTGTTCACTAAACACTTCACTATTTTGAAATGCTCTCTTTTGAGCTACAGATGAAGATCCGTTAGTTTTATGACCTACATTAAATGTTGTATGAATAGAGCTAATATTTACTAGCATTTGAATAGTATCATTTTGGATTCAACAACTTGACATTATAGCACTGAAGACCCTAAATTAATGGAAATCCTGACAACTTCTGTACTTTTATCATTCTTGAAATTCTGTTTAAGCATAAGAAACTTTTAAGTTTATTAACAAGTCAATATTGAATGTATAATTTGCTGCATTAAATAACTTTCACTGTTTATAGTATTTAATAAGCTATTTTGGTTGCTTCGTGGCCTACATTTCTATGTACTGATCTTTCTCAGCCACCTTTTTTATGTGGATGATTCAGCACAAGATAGAATTATTGTTTGTATAAAGACTCATTTACTACTACTTACCAGAACTACCCAATGTTTATTCTCGTCACAAGAAAAACTCCCAGAATGTGTTCTCTAGTTGAGAAGAAATGGAGACCTGTGTGTTCTAGAGGGTATTTTACTTTAATTGTGCATAACCGTTTCATGTTCTGGTGGACACTATTCAGAATGCCCATGAAATAAGGAGTGGCAGTCACCCATGAGTCACATTGTGATTTTTGCCTGGCAGTCATGGCTTTGTGTCTGTGCTCTTATACAAAGAGGGATGGGGAAGAGCTAAAAGATCCAGAAATGACTTCTGCCAGTTTTCAGGAGATAAGAGATTAGCATGACCTTAGGGGATGAAAATAGAATATTGCCTGCTTTTAGAAATTGATATAACAACCTCAGTGCAAGGAGGTTAGCAGATGAGAAAGTAATAGAGATAGTCAATTGATATTTGACTTTGCTAGTCTGATATGGAACTGTTAAGAAATTCTTAAATTTGCATTATCACTAGAAGTAGAACAGAATAGAAAGTCTAAGGGTACCTTTGAGAAATTTGACATGTGTAGAAAAATGCTTTGATAATGCAAATATTTTAAGTCCATTTAGAGATACTCTGGGAAGATGGAGGACCAAGCTTAGATTCCTTTTTTTGGGGGGGGAGGTGGGGGGTTGCTATAGGGCATGTGCGCTCGCCAGAAAGACACAGAGACAAAAAGCGAGAAATCCCCCCCCCCCCCCCCCCCCCCCCCCGGGAGGATGGCCATGCCGCAATCCCTTTTCCTGCATTCTCCTCTCGGGATCTTGGGCACGCATGCACATCGCCCGGAATGAGTTTTAGCCATCGGGCCCAGGACTCGAACTGTGGTCGACTACATGAGAGTCCAGTGACATACACCAACTGCTGGTCCCAGATTCCATTTATTTACTAGCATTTTGTTTTCATTTCATTAATGTTTTTCTTACCGCATGTTATGTTTTTAAATCTATTTTAATAATAATAGTTTAATTTAATTTTTTTTTTGGTGTCTTAAGCTTTAATATAACATTTTCTAACATTGGGGAAGGTTGCTTATGTCTTCGTGGGCATTTCATGTATTTTAAACTAAATGTAAAATCTCTTACTTCAGTGATTCAACTTGCTTGTAAAGTTCCTCTGCAAGAAACTTGGTAGATGAGATACGGAATTTTTTTTTAATTTGCCAGAGGATACTTGTCCTTGTCAGAGAGAGACAGAGAGAGGGAGAGGGGGAGGGAGGGAGGGGGGGGAGAGAGAGAGAGAGAGAGAGAGAGAGAGAAAGACAGAACACATCCCCTACCCCTGTGAGGGATGTCCATATGTCCATGCCACAATCCCTTCTCCATTTCTCCCTCCTTTTGGGACTTTGGGCATGCTCTCACAAGCACCCGGCATGTTTTTCAAGCTACTGGAGCCAAGACTCCAACCGCAATCCCTGTGGGATTCTGTTGCCTCAACCACCACAACACTGGCTGGCCTGAGACTTTTCTATGTGAAAATCATTTGCTTAGGATTGAGTTGGCATATTCAAAATATTTTAGTGACTAATTTTGAAAATCAGAAGCAGTCAATAATACAGTAGTCTGTTGACATTTGAGTCACATAATTTTCAAGAAGTTTGAATTCAACACAATTTTCTTTTTTTAAAAGAATTATTTTATTTAACTTCATTTATTTACTTATTTAATTTTATTTGACCAGAGAGGGACAGAGAGAGAGAAAGTGAGAAAGCAAGCCTCTAGGTCCAGGACTCAAACCGTGGTAAGCCATGTGGGAGTCTAGCACCCTTAACCACCACACTACCTGCCAGCCCCTCAACACAATTTTTTAGAAATTTGAATTTGATTTCACATATCAATGATTAACTCAGAATTTTATTAATTCAGAAGTTCTGCAGTTAAGGACAAAGGTAAAATCTTGAATATTCTGGTTGGATTTACTTCTCTTGTGTAAGAGTTCTGCTTGACGTCTTGGCTTTTTTCATTTGGCATAGTCAAGAGATTTTCCAGAGGTCTGTTCACGTTGCTGTGTGTATCAAACTTTATTCCTTTTTATTGCCGAGTAGCATTCTATCCCATTCTCTTCCACAGCTGCAGAGTATTTTATTTGATGTTGTACCATAATTGAATGTACCTAGTCTCTCTGAATGGTTACTCATACTGCCTTTTTTTGTTATAAATTGTGAATTTCGTAACTACTCAATCAGTCTGCCACTTGCTACATTTTCCTGGTTTCTAGCAATGAAGTAACAATACTGATGGCATCTTTTACATAGACCTCCTCAGAGGACAAGAAGAACTTATGAGCCGGCATGGCACAGCACAGCACAGCAGCGAACTGCTTGTCAAGAGAATACGACAGTAACTAGATAAAGGCTCTCTTGTTTCTTGGAAAATTCTGCATAATAGGATTCTGGCAAAGCAAAGACCCATGGTGTATCTGAGAGGGCCAGAATGGCCAGAAACCCTGATGGTTTCCTAGTCTACACATTCCTGAGAGTCAGTATCTTAGGTGACTGTCCTTGGAACCTGGATATTGCTGTGTATGCACCTGCACCTCAGTGACTGATCTGATCTCAGTTCTCAGGTTCATTGTTTTCATATTTGACCATAGAAAAGGAGCATCCTCATGCCTGGGGCCAAGCTTCTGCAGTTATGGACAGCCCTCCACCTGCTAGCAGTGCTTTGCATTTGTGATCCTACAAAGAGCCTATGTTGTTAATGGCTTCTGTAGAGGCAAAGGCTTGATTTTGCATCTTCTGCTTAAGAAGGTTGACCTTTCTACTAAATACTCATACTCTCGTTTTTGACAATATTGATTGAGATTACTCTTACTAAGCATAACTGAAATAATTTCTTCTGTCGTAACTTGAAATCCTACTTTCAGATCTATTATTTCTGACAGTAAGTTCTTATTTTCTGGCTAGATATGTCTAATGTTTATTTCTTTTACAGCATCTAGCTCAGTGCATGGCTCATGTATCTATAGGGTGAATAAATGCAGGGGATATTTACTGTGCATATGGCAGAGGTTACAGACTCATTCAGATTGGACAGGTAAGAGCTGAGTGAGGAAGAAGATGGAGACTGTGGCAAACTGGAGAACAAGATAGGACCAGTTAAAGGAGGCACCACCTGTTCAATCGTGGCAACCTGTGTCCGGGTGGTAGGGATGCGAGTCTTATGCTGTCAGATTTTCTGTTTTCAAGAAAAGTGAGAAATAATGGGTCTTTTATGAGATCTTCCATTATTTTGACACCAAGAACTTTTGTGTGTGTTTGTGTTTTGGCCCACACAACCTGCCTGAAGACTATGGGTTTGAAGCTCTTGATATTTAGAAGATAGATTGGCGAGACCTTAATGTTCACTGTGGTCTAATCCCATTGTTTTAGAGATGAGGTCCCTGAGAGGGGAAATGACTTGCTCAAAGTTACTTGGCAAAACAGGCTAGAACTTTGGTTTTCTTTGTCTGTAACCTGATACATGTTTTTCTGAGCTACATTTCCTTTATGAGGACCTTCATAAATTCTAGGACGGTGAATTCTCCAGTATTGTTTGTGTGTGTGCACATACATGCACGTTTATAAACTCTTCGGACCCAGAATGCCTTCTGATCTAAGTATGTCTATGAGGAACAACATGGTTACCTTTGAAACCATTTTCCTTGAACCTTCATGAGTAGTGATACCCCTAGGATCTCATTTAAATGCTTATTACATCTTATTGGATTGTCGGAAAAGTAATGACACATTTTTTTCATAGAAAATTAAGTCATGACTTTTCTGATAACCCAGTATATTGATATTTATTTTTTAATCAAAGAAGCTTAAGATCTAAAATATTGGATTAAATTATTTTCTTTACAGAGTTGAGAAAATCATTTGTATATTGCTATGCAGATAGCTTATTGAAGTAATTTTTTCTGTAATTAGTCATTTCTTAGGTGGTTAGCCCATTTCCTTTCTCTCACTTCATTTGGAAGTTTACCATTATTCACTTTATTAAGGACTAACTAAGCTCATCAACTTGACATTGAAGTCTTGTCCTTAGCATGATCCTGACCACTTCTCCAGCTTTCTCTTCTGCATATTCTTAAGACATGTATGCTATGGGACCAGCAATTGGCGTAATGGCTGTGTCGCTGGACTCCCATGTAGTCGACCACGGTTTGAGTCCCGGACCTGGTGGCTTAAATTCTTGCCAGGCGCATGTGTGTGTGTGCCTAAGATCCCGTGAGGAGAATGGAGGAGAAGGGATTGCGGGGTAGCCATCCCCCCCCCCCCCCGGGGGGGGGTGATTTCTCTCTTTCTATCTCTGTCTCTCTCTGTCTTTCTGGTGAGCGCATGTGCCCTATAGCAAAAACCTCTCCAAAAAAAAAAAAAAGACATGTATGCTACATTGCAGGCAGACCATGCAACTTATTTCCTGTGTTTCTTCCTCCCTTTTTTCATCCCTTGAAAATACAATTAACCAAAGGTCGAGCTTACATGCTACCTTTTCCCTAAAGTTTTTCCATCTTTTGGAACTGGCAGGTGGCGTGGTGGTTAAGGGTGCTGGACTCCTACATGACTGACTGCAGTTTGAGTCCCAGACCGGATTGATTGCTTTCCCACTTTACCTCTCTGTCTCACTCTGTCCCTCTCTGGTAAAATTAAAAAACAAAGGGCTGGCATGGTGGTTAAGGAGCTGGAATTCTCACATGGCCAACGATGGTTCAAATCTTGGACCTGGTGGCTTGCTTTTTCCCTCTTTCTCCCTCTCTCTCTCTTTCTCTGGCAAAACTCATGTGAAAAAAAAAATAAATAAAATAATTCTTAAAACAAACATAAATAAATAAAGTTAAATAAAATAATTATTTTATAAAAAGTTTTTCCATCTTTTTATCTTGCTCACTCCTAGCTCTCACAGGACTTTGCTTGTGCTTGTCCCTACCACCTTAGTTTACCTTTCTAGAGAGTACCTTATGTACCTGTCTTTTCTTCCCCATTCCTTCCCACTTCCAAATGCAGGCTCCTAGCAGGTAAGAATTGTACACTTATCTTCAGTCCTTGCAACAACAATACTATCTATTATGTATGTATAGTTGATGCTTAGTAAGTATATTTTTAATTGATGACTAAGTGAGTTTTCAATATGGAATTCATGTAGGTCAATATATTTATCATTTACAGAATCAATTCTTGTGCTTGTTTTTCCACTGCCTCTTTCTTTTCCAGCTAGTGATGTATCTATACGTATTATATAAACCAGGCATTGAAAATTCACTTTCCTGCAAAGGACAGGAAGACACTGTAAATGAAAGAATTAGCCAATAGTTTCATAATGACATGTTAAGTTATATTTTTTCAAGAGAAACATACTTGGCAAATTAGACATGGGGAAATGTTATCCACGCATGGAAAAATACTCTTCCCATTTTTCTTGCAACATTTGGCAATCTGTCTGTCTTTATTTTTCCACTTTTGGTAGAGATGTAAGTATAAGATTAATTAATTTCTTCTTAACTTTGCTGGGAGGAAAGCAATAGCAGAAGCAGAATGAACTGTTGAGACCAGCAGATGGTGTAGTGGTTATGTCGCTGGACTCCCACATAGTCAACCAGAGTTCAAATCCTGGACCTGGCTACTTAAAACTTACACTAGTCACATGTGCATGCGAGCCCGTGATCCCGAGAGGAAAATGGAGAAGGGATTGCAGCGTGGTCATCCCTCTGGTGGTTGATTTCTCGCTTTCTATCTTTCTGTCTCTTCAGCGAATGCATGTACCCTATAGCAAAAATTCTCTCTCAAAAAAAGAAACAGAATGAAATATGACAGCTGACCTCAGCCTCAGAATTGAGGAGGCAATAGGGCATGGTAGGGAAGGAGTGGTGTAGAGTTCTTGTCCTATCTCAGTGAGACAGTTCTCTAGCCAGTGGTTAACGTGCTGAAAGGTAGACCTAGTATTACCAGATGAAGATAAGCTGGAAATCTGGGCTTTTGTTTGAAGTAGTCTTTTCAAAATACCATGGAGACAACACAGTAGAGGTTTTTTTGCCAGATGGCAAAACATGTATCACTGATACTGACTGGCAGTGGTTTGATTGTTGTCTGTTGCTTGCCTTCATTTGGAAGCATGAGTATTGCCGCTCCACTCCCCTGAGTGGCATCCATCCAGTGCCTCCATTGCTCAGGACGCAGGTAAGCACGTGCATGTACGCAGTTCAGTAGTGGGCACTGAAGAAAGGAGACGTCACGAATTTCCACCTTACTAAGTGTAACTGCCGAAAGGCCACACCTGGATGCAGACTTGATCAGACTCTTCTGCTCCAAACTTTCCACCACTTTCTACTATTTCCACTGGGGCAAGAGGATATTTGGCATTAAAGCTTCTTTGTGCGTACTCAGTAGTGTCAAGGTGGGTATACTTCTGTTTGATTGTCTTCCTGAAAGTATGTTTAAAGAATTGTTTATTTATTTAGTTCCCTGGGTTTTTTTTTTTTTTGTTTTTTTTTAAATATTTTTTTAATTTGACCAGAGAGAGAGGGAGGGAAAGGAGGAAAGCAACCTGCCAGGTCCAGGACTCGAACCATAGTTGGCCATGTAGGAATGCAGTGCCTTTAACCACCACACCATCTGCCAACCCCTTAAAGTGTTTTTTCTTTTTCTTTTTTTTTTTGGGGGGGGGAGAGGTTTTTGCTATAGGGCGCAAACGCTCGCCAGACAGACAGACAGAGACAGAAAGCGAGAAATCACCCCCCAGGGGGGATGGTCACGCTGCAATCCCTTCTCCTCCATTCTTCTCTAGGGATCTTGGGCATGCACGCACATGCGCCCAGCGTGAGTTTTAAGCCACCGGGTCCGGGATGTGAACTGCGGTCGACTACGTGGGAGTCCAGCGACATAGCCATTACGCTAACTGCTGGTTCCCTCTTTTTTTTTTTTTTAAGAATTATTTAACTTTATTATTATTATTATTTTCCTATGTGATCAGAGAGAGAGAGAGAGAAAGCAAGAAAGCAAGCCAGTAGTACCATATGAAGATAAATTGGAAATCTGGATTTTTAGGTGGCAGTAGTTGGAGTGGTGGTTAAAGAGCTGGATTTTCACATTGTTGACAGTGGTTTGAGTCCCAGACCCAGTGACTTAAAAATCACGCTGGGTGTGTGTGTGTGCATGCCCAAAACCTCAAGAGGAGAATGGAGGAAAAGGGATTGTGGCATGGCATCCCCCTGAGGGGTGATTTCTCACTTTCTCTCCCTCTGTCTCTCTCCAGTGAGCACATGTACCCTAAAGCAAAAACTTTTTTTTAAAAAAAACATTTATTTACTTATTCATTCATTCATTCATTCATTCATACCAATGAAGGACAGAGTAAGAGAGAGAGAGAAGGAAACCGAGAAAGCAAGCCACCAGCTCCAGGACTTGAACTGTAGTCAGCCATGTGGGAATCCAGCATATTAACCACTACGCCACCTGTCAGCCCCAAGCCAAAACCTTTTTTTAAAAAAATGTAGTTTTATATATTGTCTTCCCTTGAATTTTGTCTTTTGAATCTACATTTGGAATTTTTTTTTAAAGAATTATTTATTTACTTTTTTTTTTTTCTTTCGGAGAGGTTTTTGCCATAGGGCGCGTGCGCTCGCCAGACAGAGAGAAACAGAGAGACAGAAAGCGAGAAATCACCCCCCAGGGGGGATGGCCACGCCACAATCCTTTCTCCTCCATTCTCCTCTCAGGATCTTGGGCATGCATGCACATGCGCCCGGTGTGAGTTTTAAGCCACCGGCTCCGGGACACGAACCGTGGTCAATTACGTGGGAGTCCAGAGATATAGCTATTATGCTAACTGCTGGTCCCAAGAATTATTTATTTACTTTTATCAATCATTCATTTTATTTTAATTTGACCAGAGAGATACACAGAGAGAGAGAGAGAAAGGGAAAGTGAGAAAGCGAGCTACCAGGTCCAGGACTCAAACCATAGTCAGCCATGTGGGAGTGTCCAACACCTTAGCCACCACGCCACCTGCTGGTCACTACATTTGGAATTTATATGAATAAGCAAAATAGTGTCTAAGTAGTAACCATAGTTCAAACAAGACTTCGGAATAAGCTCTGTATTTAAATCATGGGGAAATTACCAATAAAATGTCAGTTGAGAAAATAATCTTCCTTAATGATGAAGTTCCTTTTTATGTCATTCTCTGCTTCCTTTGGAATTATGACAACTCTGCACCAGTGAAATGAAAATATTTCCCTGCAACACACCTTCCTTTAATACTAGTTTGAGTAATCCTCAAAAATAGTTTTTGGTTCTGTAACCCTTTTTTGTTGTTGTCATTACATAAATTAACCCATTTATTGTAGGCTAGTGATATTCCAAATGTCTGTGGAGCTTCTACTGGTCTTTCAAGTCCTTCAGTCTTCTGATGGCGGACTTTACTGTGACAGCTGCAGTGGTGTGGGTTCAGGCACCACCCGTTACCGTTTTCATGCAGGAACCACAGTGCCGGATCCCCACAGCCTGTCTCTTCATCTTAGTCTTGCCACAGGAGTAAGTGCACTTGGCATGCTGGCTGATTTCAGTTTTCTTCACCATTTTCCGGTTGGAGGCACCATAGTGGGTCCTGTATTTACCGATGATGCCGACCTTGGTGCATTTAGCCATATCACCACCAACTAGTTCCCAGAGAGTCTGTAACCATTTTTTTAAAAAGTATGGAATACCCACTCTTTTGGATAAGATCTATTAGGTTGTCAGGAAAGTCATGATGTGTTTTTCTATGCAAAAATGCGTATTCTATTTTATTAAAAGAACAGTCTGTGAGGGTTTTGTTTCTCACATGAGCCTTCTCACATCACTAGATGAGTCTGAATGTGTCAGTAAGGTCTTTACAGTCCCTGAAAGGCATTATTCCCAGTGTTTATTGTCAGGGCAGGAGGGAAGGCCATTGACAGTGGAGGTCCAAATGCACTGATTGGTAAAGTTCTTGTAGAACAATTGTTTAAATTCCAAATGCACTAAAATTTATGGCTTACTCCTTTCTCTGTGTACACGTGTTTGAAGGAATGATGAAATGTGACAAGTGCTCTACATGAAGAGTTTGGCTGTAAAGCAGTGGTTTAACTGGGGTCCCAAGTTCACACCCTGCGGTCTCCCCGTCCATGCCTGGTATGCATTCACCCACGATCTTGCCGACTGAGGCTGGGGTTGGATAGTGACTTGAAAACCATGTTGGGTGTTCCTCTCCCTCTGTCTCTCATGGGAGAAATAAATAACTTTTAAAATGGGGCCAGCAGGTGGCATGGTGGTTAAGGCGGCTGGAATCCCACATGGCTGACCATGGTTCGAGTCCTGGACCTGGCAGCTTGCTATCTCACTTTCCTTCTCTCTCTGGTCAAATTCAAAACAAACTAAAGTAAAATTAAAATAAATGAATAAAATTTTAAAAAATAACTTTTAAAAACATGTCAATAAATTCTTCAGATGCAAAATTAAAATCCATCGTGCCAGAAAGAGTTAATGGAATTTCCAAAGGTGCTTGATAGCCAAGAAACCACTTAGGCACAAGGAGAATCTGGCTTATTGGGAACAAAGAAAGCCAAGTTTTAAAGTGCCTTTTAATCAAATGCATATGTGTGCTCTTGGGCCTGAAAACAAGCCTTAGACCTTTGTAGTTATGAAGGTTCCTTACAATAGATAAAAGTTGTGGTACAGTGTTACTTAAACGTGCAAGTTTAGAGGAGAGATTTGCTTTGCGGAGATTGTGGATGACAGAAGAAAAATGCAGCAGGCAGGCAGGACAAATTGTTCTATGGCTTCTCCTTTCTGATTTTAAGGAGCACGTAACCAGCTCATAAATCCATTTATCTGTACTCAGAATGAAACTGAACGAATCCCAATAAAATAAGAATTGCTTTGTAAGCAAGAAGCCAGAATGTACCTTGTTAAATTAATCCGCTTTGATAGTTAAGGTAATTAGGCATTCGTGGCAGGCTATAGAAGCACTCTGATCTGTCGGGGGAGGAGTGGACATTTTTCTTCTTTAGGGACTCTGCTCCTTCAGTACAACTCAAATGTTATTATTTTGCGTGGATTAGGTCTGGAGTTTCTTTTTTTATCTTTTGATTTGGAAATAATTTATAGGAAGTTGCAAAAAAATGTACAGGGAGGTCCTAGTTTGTTCATCACCCAGCCTTCTTCAAAGGTGACAGAATAAAAGGTATGTATCACAACCTGTCACAGCCAAGACGTAGACGTTAGTATACTCCACAGAGCTTATTCAGATTTCACCAGTTTTATCACTTTATGTATGTGCATGCGTGTGTGTGTGTTCTGTGCAGTTTTATCTAGTGTATCTTTGTGAAACGACCACTACAATCAAGATTAAGAACTCTACATGGGAGTTTGAAGAATTGTTAGGGATATATTTTGTCAGAAAAGTCATGATTTGTTTTTCTACACAAAAATGTATCATGACTTTTCCAATGACCCAATAGAATGAGTCTCTCTGCGTGTGGTCCCATCACCAGCTTGAAGTCAGGACTTTGTACTGTGGGGACTATTGCTTTGGAGTGGCAGGTAGCATAGCCTTTGCTGCTCTTTGTGACTTCTTAGTCTTTTGTTTTTCCTTTGGATCATTGCTGTTGGCACCTTTCTCAATAACTTTTGAGTAAAGCCTGATCGCTTTATTTGAAGGGAGTGAAATGATAAGTATATGCTCCAAAGTGGGAATATGTTAGCGGGATCAGCAGTTAGCGTAATGGCTATGTCGCTGAACTCCCATGTAGTCGACCGCGGTTCGAGTCCCGGACCCGGTGGCTTAAACTCACACTAGGCGCATGTGCATGCGTGCCCAAGATCTCAAGAGGAGAAGAAGGGATTGTGGTATGGCCATCCCCCCTGGGGGGTGATTTCTCACTTTCTATCTCTCTTTCTGGTGAGCGCATGCGCCCTATACCAAAAACCTCTCTAAAAAAATCTATTAGCAATCTTAGTTTGGGGGAAATCTACCAGTTTTGGCACAACAGCAGTGAATCAAATGCTAGGATGTTCTTTTTCTGCCATATTTCAGAACATTTGAGACCTGCTCAGTAAATAGTGCGTCTTTCTAGGTCCTGAAGTTGTAAAACGATTTGACCTTCCAGAGAGATGCCCATATGTGTTGGAATGGAACAGGCATGCTGTTCAATAGAGAAATAGAAACAGTCACTTAATAGGATAAGAATTGAGCTAACATATCCAACTCTGCTTCATTTGTATTTTTAGGCTTTTACTTTCTCCAGAATTTAAGAATACATAATTATGTCTACCATTCACGTCACATGAGGATTTAAATTATCATTGCATGTAGTATGTCAAAAATGAAGGTGTTTAGTAAAATAAGATCAGTGTTAATTAAACTTTCTGTTCCCATGACTAGCTGATAAATCGACAGTCTAGCAAAAGTTTGTGTTCTGTCCTAAATATGTGCACTCCACTTTCTTCCTTGGAAATTCAGTTTGGGCATGAATTCTGTACCAGAGAAGGGTTTCTGGAGTTTCTTCTGGTTAGTCCCGAATCAGTAATTTTAACTCTGATGAAATCAAGGGATATGTGATAGGGAAAGAAGTGTCTAAATACCAAGAGAGTAATCTTGAGCAAAAGCAGCTTTTAGATATTTATAAAGAATACATTCTGCCAGATATAATTGTGTTTTGTTGCTAGGGATTTAATATAGTGAAAATTCAACAAAACTTCAAACTGTTAATCCTGTTGTCTTATAAAGTTTGATTTGAAAAAGTCAATTTATTTAGAAACAGACCAGCCAAAAACATTTAGTCTTAAACATTAAAAAAGAAAAAACTCAAATCAACACATTTATGAAAGAACAGAGAAGATGATCAACATTAATGGCTATAAATGAAAAGAATCAAAAAGGAGGCTGGAGGACCAGCAGTTGGCCTAACGGCTATGTTCCTGGACTCCCATGTAGTCGACCATGGTTTGAGTCCCGGACCCAGTGGCTTAAACTCACACCAGGCATGTGTGCGTGCATGCCCAGGGTCCCAGGGGAGAATGGAGGAGAAGGGATTGCAGCATGGCCATCCTCCCTGGGGGGTGATTTCTTGCTTTCTGTCTCTCTCATTCTGGTGAGCGCACACAACCTATAGCACTCAAAAAACAAACAAAAAAAAGGCTGGATTATTTTCAAAGTAAATTAATCTGGGCCAGCAGCAGGTGGCATGGTGGTTAAGGCACTGAAATTCTCACATGCCTGATCGTGGTTGGAATCTTGGACCTAGCAGTTTGTTCTCTCTCTCTCTCTCTCTCTCTGCCTTTCTCTGGCAAAGCTCATGTGAAAAAACAATAAAGAAATTTTTTTTGGAGAGGTTTTTGCTATAGGGCGCTTGCACTCGCCAGACAGACAGAGACACAGAGAGACAGAAAGCAAGAAATCACCGCCCAGGGGGGATGGCCATGCTGCAATCCCTTCTCCATTCTCCTCTTGGGATCTTGGGCACGCATGCACACGCACCCAGCGTGAGTTTTAAACCACTGGGTCCGGGACACGAACCACGGTCAACTACATGGGAGTCCAGCGACATAGCCATCACGCTAACTGCTGGTCCCCCCAATTTTTTTTTTTAAAGTAAACTAATATTGGGTCAGCAGATAGTGTAGTAGTTACATTCCTGGACTCTCACATGGCCAACTGCAGTTCGAGTCCTGGCTTGGAAATCATACCAGGTATGTGTGCATATACGCCTAAGATCCCAGGAAGAGAAGGGATTGCAGTGTGGCCACCCTCAGGGGGGGTGATTTCTCACTTTCTCTCACTGTCTCTGTCCCCCACACCACCAACACAAGCATAAACACCCTAAGGCAAAAACCTCTGTTATGTAAAAAAGGTATACTAATCTTTATGGAAAAGCAATCTGAACCCAGATTTTAAATGTTAGGAGAGGAAACCCAGAGTTGTGTTACATGTTCTTCTCTCTATCCTTCGTCCAATCAAGAACAATCAGCCAGCCTCTTTTAATTTTTTTTTCCAGAGAGATTTTTGCTATAGGATGCATGTGCTCACAGAGAGACAAAACAGCAAGAAATCACCTCCCTGGGATGTCACGCCCCAGTCCCTTCTCCCATTCTCCTCTCGGGATCTTGGGCATGCACACACATGCTCCTGGTGTAAGTAGCTCACACTGCTGAGTTCGAGGCTTGAACTGCAGTTATCTATGTGGGAGTCCAGCAATGTAACCATTATGCTATCTGCTGGTCCCAAACTCTTCTAGTAAGTGGAACAGCTACAAAGATGTTTTGGATACCTATACAGAAGTTAAGATATTGGGACCAGCAGTTAGCGTAATGGCTATGTCGCTGGACTCCCATGTAGTCGACCACGGTTCGCGTCCCGGACCCGGTGGCTTAAAACTCACGCCGGGCGCATGTGCGTGCGTGCCCAAGATCCCGAGAGGAGAGTGGAGGAGAAGGGATTGCGGTGTGACCAACCCCCTGCGAGGTGATTTCTCGCTTTCTGTCTCTCTGTTTCTGTCTGTCTGGTGAGCGCATGCGCCCTATAGCAAAAACCTCTCCAAAAAAAAAAAAAGATATTCAAGCCAAAAACAGTACTCAGTGGACACAAATATAACCCCAAAGAATACTAGTTAACTGTGGCAAATTACATTACTTTATAAATACATTAATCACTAAGCTTACAGTTAAGATGTCAAAAATGCAGTGTTTTATATTTGCCTGTAAAAGGCAAAAAGCATATCAATGTCTTTGCAACCAACTAGCAAACAATAGCAGTTATGTCAGATGTCAAGTGCACACACAAACAGGATTGTAATCAAGAGTAAATGAGAATGCCTATACAGTTCATAGCACGGGCTTTTTAGCTTGGTTTTCTTTACCTCAAAATGCATTAACAATAGTGGAAGCTATGATTTATGCTGTCATAACAGGCATTAGTAGTGCATGTTACTGCTTGGGTATAGTAAAAATGATACAGAATGTTTACATCAGTCCCATTCTTTAAGAAATAAGTTATTCTACTCTAAAGCAGTACAATTTCCTGACTGATAACAGGTTATAACTGCTCAGTACTCATATAGCTAACGTACTATGTGCTAGGAGTGTGCTAAGCATTTCACAGGTACTATTTTACCTAAACCTTAGAATGGTACTATGAGGCAGGTATTATTTTACTATCCCTATTTTACAGATGGGAGAGCAGAGGCCAAGAGAGTAAGTCACTTGCAGAGATCCATAGCCAATAGGTGGTTGAGCTTAGATATATGCTTCAGAGCCCATGCACCTACCCCAGTAATCTACTTAGGGAAGGTGATGGGGGCATCGGGTCAGATAAGAGGATCAAGTGGGGAAAAGATAAGAGGAGAAACAGTATTCTTACCTAAGACTGACTGTCCAAGCCAGAAGCAGTTATCAATCAAGGAGATGGAAGTTAGCCACACAGTAAATAGGGAGAGAAAAGGGTTTGTTTGTTTGGTTATTTTTTTTGGAAAGAGGCAAAATGAGAAATTACCCCCCAAGGGGGATGGCCATGCCACAATCCCTTCTCCTCCAATCTCCTCTCAGGATTTTGGGCACGCACGCACTCAAGCGTGGTGTGAATTTTAAGCTGCCAGGCCTGGGACTTGAACTGCGGTCAATTACATGGGAGTCCAGCGACATAACCATTGCGCCATCCGCTGGTCCCCAAAAAAAGATTTTTTCTAAGAGGAGAGTAGGAACTGGCATTTGTTTGAGGAGTGACTGGGGAATCTGCAAATGGCAAAACAGTAAGTTTATGAGTGTGAAGAAGTAAGACTGAGAAATGAACCCGGAAGGTTATTGGTGGAAGAGCAGGCAGATTCCTCAGTGAGTGGATGGACATGCAGAGCTGGTGAGGTTTGGGGTGGAAGCTTCTCTGCTGTTTTCATCATCTGTATCTACCCTCAGCATTTCACCACACACCTGTCTCTTCTTCTGGAGGCTAGCACCTGTTCGGAGTTTGGGTTTAGTCTTGTAAATGTGACCAAGCATTCGACTCCTGAGCACTTGGTTGTCTGTGGAGGTTTGCATACTCTGGAAGCTTTTTCTTGGTCTATAGACATTGGCTAACCCTGAAAAATACTCTTTATGAACTATCTTTTTTCCATGGGTGATTGTTTACTGAGTTTTGTTCTAAAGATTTTTGCTATAAGGTGTGTGCACTTGCCAGAGAGACAGAGGCAGTGAGAAAGCGAGAAATCACCCCTCAGGGAGGAGGCCACACCACAGTCCTTTCTCCTTCATTCTCCTCAGAATTTTGGACACACACACACACACACACACACACACACACGTCCTACGTGAGTTTTAAGCTGCTGGATCCGGGAATTGAACTGAGGTTGACTGTGGGAATCCAGCAACGTAACTATCTTGCCATCTACTGGTCCCACTTAATGAATATTTTTACATATAGGTGCCATAGTCTGCCTCAGAGCTGCAGCATGCATTATTTGCACACTCAAGGTCATCAGTGCACCTTCTTCACAGATGTGTGTACACACTTAGGGTATATTCGACCAAGAATAATGCTATACTTTCATGAGAAGTATTATGTTTGCTATATTGTCACAAGTTTAACCTAAAAGCATCAAACCCCAAAGCAATTAAGAATTATAGCCCAGGGACCAGCAGTTAACGTAATGACTATGTCGCCAAACTCCCATGTAGCCGACCGTGGTTCGAGTCCCAGACCCAGTGGCTTAAACTCACTCCGGGTGCGTGTGCGTGCGTGCCCAAGATCCCAAGAGGAGAATGGAGGAGGGAACGGATTGCGGCAAGGTCACTCCCCCTGGGGGGGTGATTTCCACTTTTCAAATTCAAATGTACTTCATTATAATCATCAACCATAACTTACTTTAGACAGTGCTTTCTTGATCTTTTTCCCATCAATCTATTTCATTATGTTTTCTGATTTTCTTAGTCCTAAAAGAATGACCTTGCATTATGTGAGATCTATGAAAATACAATATCAAAGGAATTTTAACTTGTTTTGTTTTGAATGTACATATCATCAAACTATTTGATCTACTTTACAGAACAAAGGGTCAAAACTGTAAAGAAAAGGGCTAGAATCAGTGGTGATAAAAACTTAGAATTGTGGGAACCAGCAGTTAGCGTAATGGTTATGTCGCTGGACTCCCACGTAGTCGACTGCGGTTCGCGTCCCGGACCCGGTGGCTTAAAACTCACGCCAGGCACGTGTGCGTGCGTGCCCAAGATCCCGAGAGGAGAATGGAGGAGAAGGGATTGCGGCATGACCATCCCCCCTGGGGGGTGATTTCTCGCTTTTTTTCTCTATGTCTCTGTCTGTCTGGCGAGCGCACGTGCCCTATAGCGAAAACCTCTCCAAAAAAAAAAAAAAACTTAGAATATGTAAGACTTTATTAGGAAACTGGTTAACAAATTTTAGCTAATTTTAGAATGCTTTTGTTTTAATTGGCAGAGGGCACATGTACTGCCAAAGAGAAACAGAGACAGAGAGGGTGAAAACAACCCCCTCCCCAATGCAGTGGATGTGGTCACACCACAATCTCCTCTCCATTTCTCCCTCCTTTCTGGATTTTGGGCATACACACATATGCACCTGCATATTTTTCAGGCTGTTGGGATCAGAATTGAACTGTGGTCAGCCATGTAGAATCCATTTTCCTTAACCACTAGGTCATAGAGCCGGCCCATACAAAGCTGCCAGACTCCCACATGGCCAACTGCGGTTCGAGTCCTGGACTTGATGGCTTGAAAAACACCAGGCACATGTATGTGCATGGCTAAGATCTTGTAGGGGAGAAGGGATTGTGACGTGGCCATTCCCCCAGAGGGAGATTTCTCACTTCTCACTGTTCGTCTTTCTCCAGAGAGTACACATGCCCTAAGAAGAAAACTTCTAAAAAAACTTCCTAAAGATGTGTAAAATTAGATTATGGAAGCACTCACTGCTTTAGATGATTGTTTCTGAGAGTCCTATATTTGAGAACAGCCAGTACTTTAAAGGCGGACCTCTGGGCCAGTCCATAGTGTGGTAGTTAAGGCAGCTGGATTTCACATGGCTAATTGTGTAGTTCGAGTCCCAAATCTGGTGACTTGAAAATCATACTGGTTCCTTGTACATGTGTGCCCCAAATCCCAGATTACAAGATGGGTAAGTAAAAGAGATGAGATTGCAGCATGACCATTCCCCGTGGGGGCTGCAGCTTTCTCCCTTTTTCTCCTCCTATCTCCTCCCTTTCTCTCAGGAATGCAAAAGAAAAAAGAAAATAAAATGAACCTCCATCATGGGGCTGGAGCAGAGATTTTTATTAAAGAGTGCAGCATTACCTCTGCTTGCCACTTACGCTTTGCCCTTTCTCTGGAAAAGAAAGGGTGGTGGTTCAGGCACCCCTTGTGTGCCCAGGAAATGCCTTTGGCCTCTCACTGTTTAAGTCTGGTTTGGCATTATGTACACTATATGAAACCACATTTGAAACAGTGGTTCATAGTGAACCTTTTCCTACATGGAATGCCAATGAACTGGCTGCTTTTAATTGATAGGCACTAACTCCTCAGTAGTGCCATCATCATAAACTATAGGCCAGGTTCTATCAGCCACTATTAAAAGATTAGGCAGTTATGGAGTATTTGACCAGACTATGAACATGTCTAATCTGGGAGAGAAATGGCACCCACATACATCTTAATGGAAAGAATGACCAGACCTTTGGCAATGTTGTGGCTGCTAAGAGAACATAATAACTAGCTCAGCTTACACTCAGAGTGTGTTCCAACAGAGAAAGAGATATACTTGGTAGAAATAGAAAACTATAATAAAATAGAATTCTTCAGTTGGCAGAGCATATATATTTATACATTCTTCTGTGTTTAGCTCAGTGGTTAGAGAACACTTCCTGGAAAGACTGTTGTACACAAATGTTTTCAATTTGAGCTTGTACATTTCGTCTAATTGTTCCGTGAGACAAGGTTCACTGCCCTGGAGGTGCCTTGGCTCAGTCCTTAAAACATGCACTAATGAATATCAGGTTTGGGACTAAAAAGACAGCTGCTTCCTATCGGACAGTCATGTGAACTTAGAGCTGTTTCCCACAAATGCCTTTTTTTTTTTTGAGAGGTTTATGCTATAGGGCGCGTGCGCTCGCCAGACAGACAGAGTGAGACATAGACACAGAAAGTGAAAAATCACCCCCCAGAGGGGATGGTCACGCTGCAATCCCTTCTCCATTCTCTCGGGATCTTGGGCATGCACGCACATGCACCCGGCGTGAGTTTTAAGCCACCGGGTCCGGGACGCGAACCGCGGTCGACTACGTGGGAGTCCAGCAACATAGCTATTATGCTAACTGCTGGTTCCCTCTTTTTCTTTTTTTTTTTTAATTTGCCAGAGGTCATGTGTACTCACCAGAGAGAGAAAGAAAGTGAGAAAGCAAACCCTATGGGGACCGGTTATGTCACAATCCCGTCACCTCCATGTCTCCCTCCATTTGGGATTTTGGGCACGCACACACGTGTGCCCAGCATGTTTCTCAAGCCACTGAGTCCCAAACTCAAACTGCATAGTTGGTCTTATGGGATCCAGCCGCCTTCACCACCACACCATGGGCTGGCCTTCATGGATGTCTTCCATAGCTATGTAGTGTCACTCTGGACAGTGGCTTCTTTCACTGTCTCCAAACACAGAACTGACTGCACTTGTTCAGGGTACTCAGTGCTTGCCCACATTTAAAACATAGGTTTGGCAGATTGATTTGTTTTCATAAGGGGAACTTTGTAGGGAGAAAACAGGGCAAAGACCGTGAGTACAATAGAATGTATTAAAGGAAACAAGCAACCTATTTTGTGAAGATTGGTTTGGGCCAAGTACATAGTTTTGTTTCTCCTACCAGCTGTCTGAAGTAAGAGGAAATTCAAAGGAAAGTCATCTTTCATACTTTTCTATGTTGATACATCTAGCAATAGTTGAGGGATTTTACTTAAATGAAAACTTATTTCATGTAAATGGCAAAGAAACAGCCCAGTGAAGTCGGGACAACAAACCCGGGGCTATGTGTAAAACCCCGCACCCTTCCCACCTCTGGCAGCGCTTGCAAAGACTTGATTCTGACTAGCTTAGACGACAGATGCAGTTGTATCAACTTTTGCAGATGTCTTTGCCTATAAGTTCAGGGTGAGTCACAGTCTGTGTTGGGCCAGTAGGGAAAATTTGTGTTGATTTCACAAATTCCCTCATCTGTGGAAGATCAGCCATGGACTGTAATTTTTATGGAGTGGGGAATTTTCATTTCTGTGTGTGCCGCTTCATTCAGTGCCAGTCATGCCATTTCTCATACGTGAGGCTGCACACACCCTGCACAAGCCTCCCGTCTGGGCCTTGGTTTTCTTCTTCCTGACTTAAGTGGGTAGACCAGATGATCGTTAGCACTCAGTCTGAAGTTCAGTTTCTTCTGCACATCTGAGGTGGGGTTATCAGTTGGTCAGCTAGAGACTATGTGAGTTGTCCAGCTGATAAACTTCCTGTAGACACATTTGAATAACAGGAACACTCAAGTCCTTCAGTAACGTTGTATCAGGGTTGCCAAAACCATCCATGGAAATCTTGAGTGACGAAGCTCTAGGAGCCAGGTGGGGCCTGTCAGATGACAGCTGGCTGCATACTGAGGAGGGGGCCTGTCTGAGACCTTGAGTGGAGGCCCAGGGTGGTCCAGCATGCAGTCTGGCATCAGATGGCCTTGGGTTCCTCCACACTCATCATCCCTCCCAACTCAGACGTCCTAGTCTCATAGCCTTTGGCGAGTTACCTCACAATTTTAAAACTTCTGTTTTCCTCATTTTTGAAATGAGGGAAATCTTTACTTTTCTGGGTGAAAAGCTTAAAGATAATGTAAGTGAAAATGTCTGCCAAATAGATGGAGCTTGATAAACAGGTAACTTAAAACAGTTCATAGAACACCACATCAGATGACCATATCTGAAGGCCAAAGGGAGAAAACTTAGCATTTGTTTTGTGAGTGACACACATTAGTTCATAGTAACTTTTAATCCTTAGAGCTTTGTTTTACAGATATTCCAGGAAGTCCCCAGGGTCCTACCACCTGGAGACAGTGGAATTGAGAATCCAGTTGTCTGATTCCAAACTCACGTTCCTTTTCCAATATGCTACTAACACTCCAATACACTTAGTTGATGTATGTGATAGTTAAGGTTAAACCTCCAATGATTCTGGAACAGAAAATGATCAACGTGCTAACAGTGCCTATTTGGGAGGAGGAGATCCTCTTGCCCATTTTACATAACTACAGCTAAACTGTCACTTAGGACAAACCCAGGAAACTCTGGCCAGTCGCTCCTCATTTTGTGGGATCTGGACTAAGAAACCGCTCCTGGGGATAACTGGAAGATTTGAATATCTCTGGGATGTCACTGTCCAGTTTCGAAATAATTTTATAAATGGGTTTCTTCCAGGAAGGATCTGAGTCTTTCCCTGCGGAGACAGCCCTGAAGAACTCCTGTAACGTCAGGCTGGCGATTTCCAAGAAGCAGCCTGGGACCTGCATTCCCAAAGAGACCCAGAAGAAAGACAGGACGTGAGACTGGGAAGCGCCGGCACCACGGAGACCGCACTGGCTGGGGGGCGAGAGCATCCCCGCTCTGCTGGGCCCTGGTCTCCATGGCCCGGGAATCCTCTGCTCCCTCTTCAGACACAAACCTTAACATGGCAGTTCCACTAAGACCGCCCTGGGAGGAAGTATGAGGGACCCTCCCTCTCGGAGGAGCTGATTTCACTCAAGGGTGACTTACTAACAAGTAGGAAACTCACTGAAATGAAATATGTGGTTCACAGGGGTGGTTTTCCTCAGTACCTATTGTGGAAGGGGGTGTCCCCGCCCTTTTGACTGTCATACATCTTACTACCGTCTTTGAAGGCTGTTATAATCCTTCCAAAAGGCCCCAGGACTCTTGCCTACCCTGGCACCATCCCCCAGGTCGCTCAGATCCAGTGTGGCCTGGGGCTTGCCGCCACCGCATGCCAAATGACCGTTTCTGCGTGGAAAGCTGTGGCAGTGCTGCCCAGCCCAGACAGGCCCCGACTGCGGGGGCCTCAGGAAGGCGTGTTCCATTTCCCCACATGTGGACTTAGATTTCCAAATGTGGCGACAGAAATCTGACTGGTGGGTGGCAGCAGTACTCAGAGTTTCTTAGAGCTGTCGGTATACTGCTCCTGTGATCACAGTCAAGTGAGAAGGAGAGCGAAGCGTGGTCTGTGACCAGACTCCTCCAGCACCTGCAGATAAGATGCCAGCCGAACAGCTGCACGGGGCAGTGTGTGTCCCCTGGTTAGGGACTCACACCCATGACGTCGAGGCTCCCTCCTTACTGACACTTCCCCTCTGAAGTGCCACCAGCGTGCCTTCACACGTATCCCCATGGGACTGAGAACCTTAAGTATTAGTTGTTATTTCCGAAAAGGATGTAAGGTGACTTGGCATGGGAAACCCACAAATGAAACTGTTCACGTGAGAATACAGTGAAGAGCCAAGTGATGAAATGAATTGTTCAGAAAACCTAGGCTAGTACTGGGTGCTACAGCCGAATTCAGCACTTAGTTCTGAATCTCCTGGCACTAAGGCAAACAGGTCAACAAGTTATGTAACCTGATAGTTACAGAGGATGACATCTGAGACCACGCAACACCTGGCAGACCTCAGCTTCAGTTTCAGAATGAAGACTGACTATATTCGGTTTGCTGCATCCACTAGTCGCCTAAGCAAAGGCACGTTTATGAATAATACAGAGATTGGCCGCAGGCGGCCCTGGCTCTCGGTGGCGTAAGGACAGATACAGAAGGGGATCTTTTGTAAAACTCCAGTCATGTATGAAGACACTCCTCAGACCTCTTGGGACCCCCAGTACATGGTCTTACCTCAAAGTCATTTCCCTTGTTAAAGTGCATATTGAGAACTCGAAAAAGTTCTGAGTCGCGGAGAACCAGCAGCACTTTGGGATTTGTGACACCATCTGAAATTGCTTGCCGGGCAAACTTTTCCATTTGGATATAATAAAACTCACGGAAGTTGCTGAACCACTTGATCATCTGGGAGGTGATGCAGCGGTTGAACTGTACAGACAAAGGGTCCATCGGGTCAGACATCTGCTGTGAGGAGCTCATTATCAGGACTGTCAACTTCCAGTTCAAGACAGGGGTTACTAGGAATGGCTTCAACGTTAACACAGGCTTCCTTACAAAGAAGCAGCCATGGCTATTTTCCAAGTCGATTCAGTTAGAAAAAGTTGAATTACAATGCCCATTAGAAAATGTGTTCTGATGTACTCAAGTTATAAAGGTTATTCACCCACAAAAAGCCTTGTGTGGGGTCTGAGTATAATTTTGGGAGGGTTCAAGGTCAAGGTCAGCTTGGTGCCAGCTTCTACTGCACCCAGGGGGATTGTGTGGCAGCCCAGGAGCCTTTTGCCAGGGCAAAGGTTCAAAGGAAGGGCAAGAGTGTCGGTCACAGAGCTGTTTATCGGCAGCTTGCTTTTGCAGAAATGAAGCAGAATCTAAATCAGTTTGCTGCAGGGATCAACCAAACAACTGAATATAAGGGAGAGACCTGAAACACTTGAATGACACAGATCTGAAATTTTAACAGCCCCTATCCCAACACCCAGAGGGAAGGAGGACTTAAAAACTTCATGGTAACAGGTGAGGTCTGGTTCCAACAACCAGAATTTGATTCCCCTTTCTGTCATACTTGATCTGCATGAACTCCCATTCCATTTTAGAACAAAATAATTTGAATATAAACCGAACACTGTCTGACTCTTTATATGTTCTTTTTCATCATATCCCCAGCCAAGACAGAAAACTAGGCCAAAGATGCCACATGCTTGTGTTTCTCTCCCCCTCTACTTTCCCTTCCCACGTGTTTCTGGGATTATCTATAGCTCAAAAGCTTAAAAATTCAAATACCCACCCTTCCTAGCCGAAAGTAATTCATGATTATTCAGGCAGAGTCTCAACACAGAACTGGAGATGACGCCAATTCGGTCAACAACCCACAGGGGGGCTTGACGTGCACAAGCGAAGACCTAGGTTTGCCTCCCGCCAGACAGAGCCCACCACCGCTTGGCAGCTTCGCACAGGCTGAACTCAGCCGAGTGACTTTACCTGAACATCGAGGAAATAAGCCTTCAGGAGGTTGGAGCTGGGGTAGCGCGTGAAGAAAAACATTAGTTTGGCCTTCTTCAAATGACCAGGGTTTAGGCCCTCCTGGATTTGGCTCAGTGTCAAGGAAAATCAACACTTTAAAACACCAGCTTATCACATAATTGTATCAGATTATCCAAATGGTGGACTCTTCAGTTCTTTATGGTTTCTATTTTATTTTCTATTTTTCTGGTTGAATGACATATTTGCTACATTTTTCTCTCTGGAAACTCTGGCCAGATAAGCTGATTGTCATATATGTGCCACTAAGTGACAGAAACCTTTTTTTTGAGACAGGGTCTTGCTATGTTGCCTGGACTGCCTCAAACTCACAATCCCCCTGCTTCACTTTCCTAAGTAGCTGGGACTACAGGCATGCACCACCATCCCCAGCTCTAAAACATCTTGACGTGTAACAGTTATGTGTCATCTGTCATATCAGACACAGTTTTTGTGCTTTGCAGGGTGTGTGCTTACGGAATAAGATGAGCAGGGATGACGACGCTCTCCTAGATAAACCATTTCAAAACCTCAAGGAGAGATTTACTTGCCTCTCTGCCTCAGTTTCCTCACCTGTGAAATGAGAGGAGCCCTCTAGATGGTTTGCATTGTGGCTCTCACTGTCACCCTCACTGTGGAAGCCAGTGAGCATCCAAGAGACTCAGTACCAGCTCACCTTTTGCTCTTGGCCAGCAGGCTTGAACTGCCAGGCTGCACCCGCTCTTCATGCGCTCAGCAGAACGTTCCCTCATCCTTCAAGTCTTAGCTCGGAGTGCCCCCCTTTGTAAAACCTTTCCTCGCTGTTAGGTCCTCCTTACCCTGGGCCTTTTGTACAAACCAAGGCCCTTTTTGTACAAACCTCTGTTGTCATAATGACTTATTGGAATTTTTACTGCATGTGTGTCTTCCCATTTAGACTGTGAGCTCCTTGAGGGCAAGAACCTTAACTTTTCATCTTTGTTTTCTACGTGCCTAGCCCAGTGCTAGGAACATGGTAGGTGCTCAATAAATGTTTGTTGGATGAAGGAGTGAGTGAATGAATGGTCGACCTTAATTTGTACCTCATTTTGGAACAGTCCTGCTGCTTTAACAAGTGCAGGGGTGCTCCCTAGCACCAGAGTGGGAGGGAAATAAAGATTCTTACACAAGAAAGCTGAGCATTCCCAGGGACGGTCCTCGGGCCTAGTGGAAAGCCCGAAAAATCGCATGGAGTAACTTTGTATCTCAGGTCAGAGAGCTAACTGTAAGACAAGTAAGACTTCCCGATAATCTGATAAATTTGTGGTGGTGCATGCCTGTAGTCCCTGCAGTCATGTAGGCTTACACGTAAACATGTAGCTGTTTAACCCAAAGAACGCAAACCAAGACTGCTGTGCAGAAGGCCCCTGTCCCCTACCCCACTGGCCCTGTTTCTTATCCTTCCTACAGATTCATAAATGCTGTGGAAAGAATCCTGGATATTGAGTCCAAAGACCCAGTTTCACACACTGATTTTGCCACTTAGCTGTGTGACCTTGCGCAACTGGGCTTTGGTGTGTGAGTGTGTGTGTGTGTGTGTGTGTGTGTGTGTGTGTGTTTAGGGTTTTTGCCATAAGGTGCATGCGCTGTCCAGAAAGAGACAGTGAGAGGTGAAGTGAGAAATCAACCCCCAGGGATGGCCATGCCGCAATTTCTTTTCCTCCAGGCTTCTCCTGGGATTTTCAGTGCATACACACACACACACACACACACACACACACACACACACACACGCCTGGCATGATTTTCAAGCCACCAGATCCAGAGCTCAAACGGTGATCAACCATGTGAGAGTCCAGCACCTTAACCATCTGTGTAGGGCCAGCATGGAGGTTAAGGTGGCTGGATCCTACATGGCCAACTGTGTGGTTTGAGTCCCTAACTTGGCTTGAAAATTACACTGGGCACATGTGCATGCCTACCTGAAATCCAGAGAAGAGAATGGAGGAGAAAGTGATTGCAGTGTGGCCATTTCCCCTGGAAGGCACTGTTGCTTGTGCTCATTCTCTCTCTCTGGCGAGCACATGCACTTTATAGCAAAAAAAAAATCACAAAACACAAACCAACCAACAAATGTAGAGCATAGTGGCTAAAGCTTGTGCTTGGCTGTCAGATCCCGGGTTTGAATCCTGGCTCCTCACTTTGTCTTGTGTTTGGGCAACTTATTCATAATTTGCTGCTTTGTCCTTGCCCTTTGATTACCTGATTCTACAGTGGATGCTGGCGGATTGTAGGATAATACAGGCCTATAGCCTCTTTATCTGAAAGACTGGGCCAAATGGAATTCAGGTCACAGAAGTTGTTATTTCATCTTTTTTTTTTTTTTTTCCTTAATTTGCCAGAGGATGTATGGGCTCTCTAAAGACAGAGAGGAAGAGAGCACCTCCCAATGGGGCATAGGCACACCACAGTCCCTTTTCTTCCATTTTTTCCATTCTGTTGGGATGTGGGGTACACACACATGAACCTGGCATGGTTTTCAAGATGTTGGGTCCAAGATTCAATTCACAGTCAACCGTGTAGGATCCAACTTTCTTAACCACAAGGCAGTGGGGCTGGCCCAGAAGTTGTTAAATACATATTTTTTCATCTAAATACTTTTAATAGCAAGTTCAGCTAATATATACATATCTGTGAGCACATGTTGACTTTAGGCATGAAACTCTGTGGGTAGAATGAATATACTGTAAAGTGGCACCTAGCTGAGGCTATATTGCTTACTGTGGTCATTACATAGGTATTTTTTAATATTCTTTTATTTCAAGAAAGGCAGTTTGAGCCTTAATAAATCAAAATTTTAAAATGTTAAGAGAACTTTGCTTAAACCTTAAAGCCAGGAGACAGGTTATTTTATGAAAGTATAATAATACGGTGTGTGTTCTACTTGTTAGTTAACACCCACAGCAAAGGCAGCTGCAGTCCACCACACTGATGTTCCTGTAGCAGAATGTGACAGCTTATGCTAGGTGGAATAAAGCCTTAAAATAGCCCCCGATCAGTCTGGTCAGGTTTTGTCACCAAAAAAGTTCACATCAATCTTAGGAGAAAAAAAATCATAGAGTTTTTCAGAGCCTCTTGGAGTTCAGAACCATGGCTACATGGTGGTGGTTGTGGACATGTAAACTGTGGTAGAGTTCCCACCACAGAGCGTGTTCAGTGAGTGCTACCCACAGACTCTGATTTTCTCACCTGCCAGACCTACTTCACAGGGATTTATGTGAATGTGAAAGTTCCTTTACACTTGAAAGGCGCTTACTCTTACCTGGCTTTCATGGTGCTCAGGAATACATCTCTAGTGTTGGAATATAGGCAGTGGAATGAGAAAGTAGGGCCCAGCATGCTGCCTGGGAGCCCCAAGTCATTCCGAAGTTGGTCAAGTTCTGTGAAACCAGGCCTGGTTTAGGTCTCTTTTAGGATGGGCCCTGGAAACCTCATGAAGCTCTCACATGTGGATGTGCCTGACAAATGTCAGCAAATCTTTGAGGATTGAGTCTTCTCAAGATTCTTTTACTACTGTCTGAATTTTCTTTTTAAATTTATTTATTTGTCGTGATTTTTAGGGCCGTTGGGTCTGGGACTTGAACCATGATCAGCTGTATGAGAGTATAGCACCTCCACCACCATGCTACCTGCTGGCCCCAGCTGCTGCCTGAGTATTTTATGGAGAGTCTTACTGGGTTATTTCATCAAAGGCCCCTTTCTTATAGATGGCATTTGTCATTACAGAGCTTCTATCTATGCAGATATCTCTCTACCTGCAAGAAGATTCCCAACTGGCTGAAGAGAGGGTGGTGGGGGAAGCGCTTTCAGCATTGATTTTAGGGTTGTTCTCTACCTTCCTGGAAAGCCTGAGCTTTGGGGCATTTCTGGCACCTATTACCAGCAGGGGGCGCTCACAGCATCAGGACACAAAGGCAGCTCTGGTGTGTGGAGGAGAGAGCTCCCTGTTTCCTCTGCCCTTCCCGCAGTTGGCAGGCAGAGTTTCACAACTGCATACACTTCACAGACGATCAACCTCTGGAGGCTCTGCTCAAAGATGCCTATGAGAAGCAGCAGCAGCATGAGCTTTCCTTGCTAAACAAGCAACATCCAAAATATGTTCTCAAGAACTTTAACCCTGCAGGATGCTTTTTGGAAGGAAGTTCTTTGGTCATATGAGTTTGGAGCTGCGTACATTCTCCTCTTAGAGCTTCTTATCATACATTAGCTTATTAAAAGCTCTGAGGGGACCAGTAGTTAGCGTAATGGCTATGTCGCTGGACTCCCATGTAGTCGACCACAGTTTGCGTCCCGGACTCGGTGGCTTAAAACTCACGCCGAGCGCATGTGCATGCATGCCCAAGATCCCGAGAGGAGAATGGAGGAGAAGGGATTGCGGCATGACCATCCCCCCGGGGGGTGATTTCTCGCTTTCTGTCTCTTTCTGTCTGTCTGTCTGGTGAGCACACGAGCCCTATTGCAAAAACCTCTAAAAAAAAAAAGCTCTGAGAAGTCCTGCAGTGAAGAACCTAAGTTATTTACCCAAGCTACTTTTTCTTCTAACTCAACAACTATTAATATCCTGAGGGTTACTCTACGAAACATTGCTTAAGAAAACAGGGTCGGGACTAGCAGAATGGCTATGTTGCTGGACTCCCATGTAGTTGACCACAGTTTGAGTCCTGGACCCGGTGGCTTAAACTCATGCTGGGTGCGGGCCCAAGATCCCTAGAGGAGAATGGAGGAGAAGGGATTGCAGCGTGGCCATCCCCCCTGGGGGGTGATTTCTCGCTTTCTGTCTCTCTGTCTCTCTCTCTGTCTTTCTGGCGAGCGCACACGCCCTATAGCAAAAACCTCCCCACAAAACAAAAAGAAAACAGGATCTGCCTCAGATTTACAAAGATGCTGCAATTAGATCTAGATCCCTGCAGGCCAGTCAGGACCTCTCGGGCTCCCCTATCCATATGCCCAGCCCACTCCACTGTAGCTTGGAAACTTGATTACACTGAAGTCTTCCCATCCCGTCTGACTGCTTTTAGGTCAAGTCCCCAAGACATCTACTCTTCTCGTTTTCCATCTGCCTCACAAAGTCCTGGCCCCTCACATGTTCCCCACCTGGACCATCGGGGTTCCTGCCTGTAGAACCATGGGGGTGGGGGAGACTGACCTCAGCTGGTCACTCTCGGACCCTCTCTACCTATGTGCATTGAAGAGTTCTTGTTTCCCAAGGGCATTTATCGTGTTTTGGAAGCCCATTCAAGTTTAAAAACAAGTGAATAGACAAAACTCTTTCAGGCCTGAAGGAATAAGTCAGGGTGGAATCCAATCCGTCACAGAGGAAGGTAAAAGAACCCTCTCAGAACCCTTCAATTCCAGGATGTGGTCACCACTGTCCTGGGAAACTAGGAAGCTGTGCCCACAGGGAAGGAAAGCCCAGAGTGACCGCAGGAAGGCCATGGGAAGCCAGCACTGTTCCTGTGCCATGGAGTTACTCGTCCCCACCTCCTCCCCAGCTCCAGTGTCCCTTCACTGGGCAGTGACCACAAGGACTCCGATGACCAGGAAAGGATATGTGGACCGCAGAGAAAGGAAGCACATCCCGGGTAGCCTGCAGGCCGCCCTGCTCTGTCTTCACTGCGGGAAGAAGGGCGAGGCTATCCAGATGGGCGGAAGGAAGAGGCAGGGGGCATGGCTGCTGGCTCAAAACCGACGGTCGCAGCTTGGCGGCTCCCCAAGGTCGCATGGCAGACTCTGCGGAGGGGTGACTTTGAAAGGATGAGCCCTGGTGAGCACCGCCACGCCAACGGCCTTTGGGGCCATGTCCCAGGAGCTGACTAAGAACGTGACTTTCCTGGATGTGGGATGGCACAGTTAAGGGACAGTTTCCTGGGGGACCCTGATAGGGTTTGGGGGTCAATCTGGGAGACATAGGGTACCTAGCAGAGTTGAGAGGCTTGGCCAGTGGTAAGTCCTTCCATGGGACCCCAGCTTGTGACTGGACCTTCCTGGGCAAGGGAGCCAGAGCATTCGAGTCTTTACAGGCATCTCCCCCAGGAGGCGAGGGCTCGTGTCTTCCCTCTGGCACTAGCCCCTGGAAGCCTCTGCCCAGCTGAGTCAGGGGGCCTGGTGGGCCCAATAATACCTTTTGTAATACTGAGTCCATGGCCTGGGACACTGCCCTGGTCAGCTCATTCCTCAGCATCTCCAGCCAAGGTGGTCCTCCCAGCGGCAGGGACCTGGGCTCCTCATACTGGTGGTCCTCCAACGCTCTGTGCTTTTCTGCCCCAGCCAGATCCTTGGTGGAACCCTGGTGGCAGTCATAGCCCTTAATCCAGGGGCCAGGCCCACCGCCACTCCTCTGTGTCACAGGTAGAGGGCTTTTTCCCTCCTCAGAGCCTTTGGGGCCCTGAGTTACGTCCTGCGGTTCAGCAGCTTGCAGGATGTGCTCCTGCAGGTGTCTGAGCTGTTGCGTCAGCAGGTGAAGTTGTTCTCTCACCCGAGGACCCCTCTTCCTGTTACCACAGTCCCCAGCAGGGCCTGACTTCAGGGGGTCCTGCTGCATGGGAAGGCTCTGCTTCCTCTTCCTCTTCCGGGCCTTTTCTGGGTAGCAGGGGCTGTCCCTGGCTCGGGCCTTTCCTGGCACCAGAGAGCTGGGGGAAAGACCCATGCCTCGGACGATGGTCTCCACTCGGGCTCTCTTCGCCTGGATGTGCTCATCCCCAAACCAGTTGGGGTCAGTGAGGCTGCAGCTGGGGACCTGGCTCCAAGAAAAGGGGGAGTCTCTCCCTAGCTCCCCAGGGGATGGGCTGCTCTCAACTTCCATAGGAGGCTCTGCCAGCTGGGAGCAGGCTCGGGGCCGAGGAGAAAACAAGAGCGTGTTGCTGGGATCCATCCCCAGGCTCCACGGCACCGGTTCAAAGCTCTGCGAAGGAGCCCAGGGCTGCAGGAATCCGCCCTCTGACCTGTCACTGGAGGTGTGAGAGTGAGCTGGGGGTTCCTGCTCTGCCTTTGAAAGGGTAACAGGCAGCTGTTGTGGAGGAAGGATTTCGACTCTGGGAGTCCAGGGTTTACAGATCTCCTGGGCAGACTCCTGAAATTAGAGACAGGGAGAAAACAGTACATGTGACTCTGAGCAATGCTTCCCAGACATGCGCCAACAAATCAGGTTTGTGAAAATGCAGATTTCAGTTCAGGAGATACTGGGAGGGAGAGGTTCTACATTTCTTATTATTTACTTTTTCTTTCTTTTTTTTTGGAGAAGTTTTTACTATTCGGGCACACGCACTCGCCAGAAAGACAGAGAGACAGAAAGCAAGAAATCCCAGCCCAGGGGGAATCGCAATCCCTTCTCCATTCTGCTCTCAGGATCTTGGGCATGCACATACACACGCACATGGTGTGAGTTTAAGCCACCAGGTCCGGGACTTGAACTGCAGTCAACTACATGGGAATCCAGCAATGTATCCATTCTGCCATCTGCTGGTCCCGAGGTTCTGCATTTCTAACCAGCTCCCAGAGATGACAACGCTGCTGGTCAGGACCCCAGTTGGAGGAGATTCCCAGATCCTTCACAGAGAAAGATCCCTTGTTTGGCATACAGTAAAATAACAATACGATGATGGTGGTGGCCAATGAAAAAGCTGGCATTATGCCGAGAACTTTATATCCATCACCTAATTTAATTTTATTTTTTCTTATTTATTTATTTTTAATTTTTTAAAGATGTTTTTGCCCTAGGGTGCGTGTACTCACCAGAGAGAGAGACAGTGAAAGGGAAAGTGAGACATCACCTCTACACACACCCCAGGGGGAATGGCCATGCTGCAATCCTTTCTCCTCCTGGGATCATGGGCACACCCACACGTGCCTGGTGTGGTTTTGAAGCTACTGGGTCCAGGACCGAAACTGCATTCGGCCATGTGGGAGTCCAGTGACATAACCACTACACCATCTGCTGGCCTCTTTCTTTTTTTTTTTTTCTTTTTTTTTTGGGGGGGGGGGGGGGTTTGCTATAGGGCGCTCCCCAGAAAGACAGAGAGAGACATAGAGACAGAAAGCAAGAAATCACCCCCCAGGGGGGATGGCCACACCGCAATCCCTTCTCTTTTCTCTCGGCATCTTGGGCACGCATGCACATGCACCCAGTGTGAGTTTAAGCCACTGGGTCTGGGACTCGAACTGAGGTTGACTACATGGGAATCCAGTGACATAGCCATTAGGCCAACTGCTGGTCCCTGGCCCCTTTATTGTTAAATTTTGCCAGAGAGTGTATGCATTCACTGGAGAGAGACAGAGAGAGAAAAAGAGAAAAGGAAAGTGAGCAATCACCTCCATGGGGGATGGTCACACAACAATTCCTTCTCTCTCTCTCCCCCTCCTTTTGGGATTCTGGGCGTGCATGCACATGCACCCGCTGTGTTTCTCAAGCTGCCAGGTCCAGGACTCAAACTGCACAGTTGGCCATGTAGGATCCGACCACTTTAATGACCATGCCATAGGCTGGCCCACCTATTTTGTCATAGCAACTCCATGAGAATACTGTCATCCCTATTTCAAACTGAGTATCCCTTATCCAAAATGCTTGGAACCAAAAGTACTTTGGATTTCATTTTTTCTCCCTGGATTTTAGAATGTTTTCATATACATAGTGAAATATGTTGGTGATGGGACCCAAATCTAAACACAAACTCATTTAGTTTCAATACACTTTATGCATGTTGCCTGAAGGTAATTTTTAAAAATGATTTTATGGGGACCAGCAGTTAGCGTAATGGCTATGTTGCTGAACTCCCATGTAACCGACCGCGGTTCTAGTCCCGGACCCGGTGGCTTGAACTCATGCCAGGTGCATGTGTGTGCGTGCCCAAGATCCTGAGAGGAGAATGGAGGAGAAGGGATTGCGGCGTGGCCATCCCCACTGGGGGGGGGGGGGGGTGTAATTTCTTGCTTTCTATCTCTCTGTCTCTCTCTGTCTTTCTGGTAAGCGCTCATGCCCTATAGCAAAAACTTCTCCAAAAAAATTTTTTTTTTATTTAACTTTACTTATTCATTTTATTTATTTTAATTCGACCATAGAAGGACAGAGAGAGTGGGGGAAGAGAGAGAGAGAGAGACTTAGAAAGCAAGCCTCCAGGTCTATGACTCAAACCGTGGTTGGCCATGTGGGAGTCCAGCACCCTTAACCACCATGAAGGTATTTTTTTTTTCCACCATGAAGGTAATTTTATACAAAATTTTTCATATTGTGATCCTTTTCCTCTGGTCCTCCAGCTCATCAGATCTTGGACACTCACTTATGCTCAGCCCATCAACTGAGCTGGGTATTTGGACCATGGTCCAAATAGGAGCGGACTTCTTTTAGAGCAGCACTTTATGTTGTGTCACAGAGCCAGCCCCAAAATCATTTTAAAACAGTTCTTATCGTTGGATAAGCTTGACTGCATTGTTAAGCAAACATTACCTGCTTTCTAATTAATAATGATCTTGCTATTTTCACTAAGAGGGATGGTACGATAATAATACAACTACATAATGTATTTTCAAAGTAGTTACCAAAAAAGAAGAGAGGGTGGTTCTTTTTTTTTTTTTTAGAGAGAGATTTTTGTTATAGGGCTCATACGCTCACTGGAGAGACAGAGAGATAGAAAGTGAGAAATCACGCCCCAGGGAGGATGGCCACACTGCAATCCCTTCTCCTCCATTCTCCTCTTGGGATTTTTGGGCACACATGCACACATGCCCAGCATGAGTTTCAAACCGCTGCGTCTGGAACTTGAACTGTGGTCCAGCGTGTGGAAGTCCAGTGTCTCAACTACTACGCTATCTGCCGGTCCCTAAACTCCACAGTTTCAAACCCAGATTCCATAGCTGCCTGTTCACTCTGCTTGACTTCTCAAAGTACTTGCCTTGCTCAATCTGGAAGCCAGGAAGTCCCTTTGGCTAATGTCTGACTATTCACCCTCAACACTGATTTGGTTGCTATGGCTGGTAAATTTACGGCAAAATGGCTCTGACTATATCCACCATTTCACCATTTCCCACTGTCCTGATTCAGTGGCTCACCATTTTTCACCTGGACAATTCCAATACCTCATGATTGGTCCCCCACCCTCTAGTCTTTTCCCCTTCTGATCTTTCTTCTACATTCATTCATTCATTTATTCAGTAAACATGGGTTGAGTGCAGGCAACAGACAAAACCTTCTGCCTGGGTGGAGCTAGCATTCACGCAGAGGGAAACAGATGGAATAACTAAATAAGAGATGAAAGGCCATCATATAGGGTCTTTTGGCCACGAGTCTGAGAAATCTGCCTCGAGTCTGAGAAAATGAGGGTCCATTAGAGTCATAAGTGAGCCTAGCTGATGTTCTAATTTTTTTAAGAGATATTTTTGCTGTAGGGCATGTGAACTCTCCAGAGAGACAGAGACAGAGACAGAAAGCGAGACATTACCCCCAGGGGGGATGGCCACACCACAGTCCCTTCTCCTCCATTCCCCTCTTGGGACTTTAGGCATGCACGCACACTCACCCGGCATGAGTTTAAAGCTGCCAGGTCTGGGACTTGAAATGCAGTTGACTACATGGGAGTCCAGCAACGTAACCATTACGCCATCTGCTGACCCCTAGCTGACTTTGCTTTAAAAGCTTAATTTTTTAAAAGAATTATTTATTCATTTTATTTTATTTGTTATTATTATTTTTTAATTTGACCAGAGAGAGAAAAAGGGAAAGTAAAAAAGGTCAGGGACTTGAACTGCAATTGACTATGTGAGAGTCCAGCGCCTTAGCCACTTTGCCACCCACCAGCCCCTAAAGTCTTAATTTTTACTGGGTAGAAAATAGAGTTTGGAGTAGAAAACAAGAGATAAAACAGGGAGACTACTTAGGAGGCTATTGCCATAATCTAGGTGAGAGAGAAAGATGCTTAGAAGGGGTTTGTGGCAGTAGAAGTGGGAAGTCATGTTCCAATCTCAGATAGATAGATATATTAAAATGGAAACAATGGGATTTACTAACAGATGAAATATTTTTGGAAAGAATTATTTTATTTAACTTTATTTTAATTTGACCAGAGAGGGACAGAGTGAAAGAGAGAGAGGGAAAGAGAGAAAGCAAGCTGCCAGGTCCGGGACTCAAACCACGGTTGGTCATGTGGGAGTCCAGTGCCCCATCCATCACGTCACCTGCCGGCCCCTAGATTAAATATTAATTAAAGATTAATTTGGTAACAGATGACGCAAGAGAGAGAGAGAAGTACCATTGGTTACTCCATTGGCCTGGGCACCTGGAAGGATGGAGCTGCCTGAACTAGGATGGGAGGGCTGCAGGAGGAGCGGGTTCTGGGGGGAATATTGGGGACTCAGTTTTCGACATTTTAAATTTGAAATAAATATTATTATAAGTTATTATGGGCTGCCCCCAGGCCTAGCGGTTGGAGAAGTTGGATCCCACATGACCCATCACAGTTCATGTGTCAGCCCTGGCAGCTTGAGGAACACTGGAAGCATGTGCACGCATGCCCCAGATTTGAAGACAGGGAGAGATGGAGGAGAAGGAATTGTGATGTGATCACCCCCCATGGAAGGGTGCTCTCTCCTTCTCTCTCTTCCTCTTTGCTGTCTTTTTCTGGCAAATGCATATGCCCTCTGGCAATTAAAAAAACGGTTATTATGAGAAGTTATTGGGGGCAGCAGGTGGCTTGATGATTGAGGCGCTGGAATTCCCACATGGCCGACTGTGGTTCAAGTCCCAGACCTGGAGGCTCACTCACGCTTTCTCTCTCTCTCTGTGTGTGTCTTTCTCTAGCAAAACTCATGTGAAAAAGTAATAAAAATAGCTTTCTGTGCAGATAGCAGGCCCCCAAGCATGGTGAATGTCCCTAAAACCCACCGGACCTTCTGTAAGAAGTGTGGCAAGCACCAACCTCATAAAGTGACACCGTACAAAAAGGGCAAGGATCCTCTGTGTGCTCAGGGACAGCGGTGTTATGACAGGAAGCAGAGTGGCTATGGTGGACAGACTAAGCCTATTTCCCGGAAAAAGATAAAAACTACAAAGAAGGCTGTGCTGAGGCATGAATGTGTTGAGCCCAACTGCAGATCTAAGAGGATGCTGGCTATTAAGAGATGCCAGCAGTTTGAACTGGGAGGAGATAAGAAGAGAAAGGGTCACGTGATCCAGCTCTAAGCCTCATCTTTGCTATTATGAAGACGACAAAATCTTGAGGTGAATGTTCACCTCATTTGATTACAGTTGGTCCTTTTGTGAGGAAATAAAGTAAGCGATAAGATTCCCCTTTTGGGGAAATTTGATTTACAGTAAAAAAGATAAAACCAAAAGAAGAAAAAAGAAAATAAATAAGTAAAAGAAGTTATTGAGGGGCCCTAGTGGTTAAGGTACTGGACTCTCACCTGGTCGACTGTGGTTTGAGTCCCAGACCTGACGACTTGAAACTCATACTGGGCACATGTACGTGCATGCTCAAAATCCTGAGGGGAGAGTGGAGGAGAAAGGATTGTGGTGTGCCCATCCTCCCTGGGGGATCATGTCTCACTTTCTCTTTCTCTTTGTGTCTCTGTCAAGCGCATGCACACTATGGCAAAAAATCTTTCTCTCGGGACCAGCAGATGGCGTAATGGTAACATTGCTGGACTCCTACGAGTCGACCTCGGTTTGAGTCCTGGGATCAAGAGAACTGGCAAATGGCAGGTGGCATACTGGTTAAGGTGTTGGACTCCTACATGGCCAGCTGCAGTTTTAAGTCCCGGACCTGGCAGCTTGCTTTCTCATTTTCTTTTTCTTTTTCTCTCTCTGGTGAGTGCATGTGCCCTATAGCAAATTAAAATAATAATAAAGAAAGAAAATAATTATTTTTTAAAAGAGTTTTTCAAGATAGGAGGAATAGCAGCATATTTGCAGGATGATGGCAATAACACAGTAGAGAGATAAGAATTGATTAAGTAGGCAAAAGGGAGAGAGTTTCCGGAGCCATGTCCTGGTGTAGGAAGGGGAGGATGCAAGCTAACGCATTCGTGGAGGGACTGAGCATAGACAAAAGCGCTGGTCCCTGTGGCAGGAGGGAGGGCAGTGTGAATGCACAAGTACAGGCAGGTGGGTGAACGTGGCATGGGATTGATGGAAGACTTCTTTTGTTCATTTCAGTTTTTTTGTTTTCTCAATGACATTGTCATTGGCACTCATTTTCTTATTTCTTTCTTTCTTTTTTTTTTTTTTAGATTTTTAAAAAAGAATTATTTCTTTGGGGCCACCAGGTGGCATGGTGGTTAAGGGCGCTTGATTCCCACATGGCAGACCACAGTTCAAGTCCTGGACCTGGTGGCTTGCTTTCTCACTTTCTGTCTCTCTCTCTCATGTTCTCTTTCTCTCTCTCTCTCTCTGTCCCTCTCTGGTCAAATTAAAATAAATAAATAAAATTTTTAAAAAGAATTATTTCTTTAATTTTATTTATTCATTTGTTTAATTTTACCAGAGTGAGACACACACAGAAAAGAAAAGTGAGAAAACAAGCCACCAGGTCTGGGACTCAAACCATGGTCAACCACCTGCTGGCCCCCATTTTCTTATTTTTTATTTCTTTATTTATTTAGGTTTTGGTCATAGGGTGGATGTGCTCACCAAAGAGAGACAGAGAGAGGGAAAATGAGAAATTATCCCCAGGGTGAATGGCCACACAACAGTCCCCTTTCCTCCATTCTCCTCTCGAGATTTTAGGCATGCATGCACATGTGCCTGGTGTGATTTTTGCCAGGTTCAGGACTTGAACCACAATTGACCATGTGGGAGTCCAGTGCCCCAAACACCATGCCACCTGCTGGCCCTGGCCTTCATTTTCTCTCTCTCTCTCTCTCTCTCTCTCTCTCTCTCTTTTTTTTTTTTTAAGAATTATTTTATTTGGGCCAGCAGATGGTATGGTGGTTAAAGGCACTAGACTCCCACATGGCTGACCACGGTTCAACTCCTGGACCTGGTGGCTTGCTTTCTCACTTTCCTTCTCTCTCTCTCTTCCTCTGATCAAATTGGAAAATAATAGTCATAATAAATAAAGTTAAATAAAATAATTATTAAAAAAAAAAAGAATTATTTTATTTAGGGACTGGCAGGTGGTGTGGTTAAGGGTGCTGGACTCCCACGTGGCTGACTGTGGTTCAAGTCCTGAACCTGGCATCTTGCTTTCTCACTTTCCTTCTCTCTCTCACTCTGTCCCTCTCTGGTAAAATGAAAATACATAAATTAATAAAGTGGAATAAAATAATTCCTTTTTTTAAGAAGAATTATTTTATTTCACTTTATTTATTTATTTATTTATTTATTTATTTATTTATTTATTATTTTCCAGGTTCATCAGAGAGAGACAGAGAAAGAGAGTGAGAAAGCAAGCTGCCAGGTCCGGCTGAACTGTTGTCAACCACATGGGAGTCCAGTTGCCTTTAGTCACCACGCCACCTGCCAGCCCCCTGGCCTTCATTTTCTAACATGCAAGTCTGCTTATGCAGGACTCTAAGTCCTCACCAGCTTCCTGTAGACTGCGAGAACTCAAATGTGGTCTCCAGCTGACTCCTTTGCGGCAACTCCCCTCCGTGCTTGCCACGTTAGCTGTCCTGGACTGCGCTCCCTGAGTGAGCCAAGCCTTCAAGCCTCCCTGCTTCTGCATTCTGTGTTCCTTTGGCCTGCACAGCCCTACTCCCCATTTTTCACTGACAAACTCCTACTCTTCCTTCAAAATCCAACTGACCTGTCACCTGACTGAAGTGCTCAATGTCTCTTCCCCTTTAGATATGAGCTCCCTCTAGATCCCCAAAAAGTGCCTGACTTCCAATTATTGCCAAATAGCTGTTTGCTAGCTTTGTTGAATAAATCGTTCTCTAAACACTTCGTTTATGACTGATTTCTGTTTCCTCAGTAGAGGCACTTTATTTCAGATCCCTCGAGTACCTAGCATGGAGCCTCTGCACGGAACAAAATCAATACAGACAGAACAGACGAGCAGAGACTCTGAGCTGTCACATGCCCCTTTCAGGTTGGTCGAGGCATCGTTTCCAAGGTTCCACGTAGTGGGTGAGCTCCGGAAGGCAGAGCTGTGAGGAGAAGAGATGGGGCCGATGTGCTTGATGAAGCAACAGTGAGCAGAGAGATCTCGTTTTTGCCAGAGATGGGAAATCCAGCCAAACACTTCTGCAGCGAGGTGCCCTGAGAGGTTTACTCCCATCTCTACAGGACAGCCACGGGCTGCTGAGAAACAGGAAACCCTGTGGAGAGGAGCCACTCAGCCCTTTATCTGGTGAGCCCACATGGAGAGCAGTGCTTCATTTGAAAATCAACCAGCAACACTCCCATATTCACCAATAGAAGTAGCAACTGTCATGGCCCTTTAACAATGGCTTTATTGGGACCAGTAGGTGGCATAGTGGTTAAAGCACCACGTAGCTGACCATGGTTTGAGTCCCTGATCTGGTAGCTTGAAAATCATGCCAGGTGCATATGTGTGTGTGCCCAAAATCTGTGAGGAGAATGGAGGAGAAGGGATTGTGGAGTGGCCACCCCCTCTTGGGGAGTGGTTTCTCACTTTGCCTCTCTCTCTCTGTCTCTCTCCTGGTGAGTGCATGCACCCTTTGACAAAAACCTAAAAAAAAAGGTTTTATTGCTTTTCTTAGATTATGAAAGAAATACAGCATTATTCAACTTCCCACATACAGGAATCCATTAAGAAGAAAAGAAAGACACCAGCAATGCTGCCTCCCAGAGGAAATCACAACTAACATTTTGACATTCATCGTTTTTTCCGAACTTTTTCTCTCTGTACAGAGGAATTTACATAATATCTGAAAATTATCTAAAGTTTTTAAAAACAAAATTGAGGGACCAGCAGTTGGCGTAATGGCTACGTTGCTGGACTCCTATGTAGTCGACCACGGTTCAAGTCCCGGACCCAGTGGCTTAAAACTCACGCCAGACACGTGTGTGCGTGCCCAAGATCCCGAGAGGAGAATAGAGGAGAAGGGATTGTGGTGTGGCCATCCCCCTTGGGGGGTGATTTCTCACTTTCTGTCTCTCTGTCTCTGTCTTTCTGGCAAGAGCACACACCCTATAGCAAAAACCTCTCAAATACAAAACAAAACAAAACAAAACAAAAACCAGATAACTGCTTAGAACAGAGCAGACAGAGACAGAAAGTGAGAAATCATCTCTCGGGGGGAGGGGGTTACGGCCACGCTGCAATCCCTTTTCTTCCATTCTCCTCTTGGGATCTTGGGCCCACACACACAGGCGCCCAGAGTGAGTTTAAGCTGCTGGGCCTGGGACTTAAACTGCAGTCGACTACGTGGGAGTCCAGCAACGTAACCATTATACCATCTGCTGGTCCCGCTATTATCATGATGAATAATTTTGGAATCAACAATCTTACACATATCTTTAGGGACTACACTTCTAAAAGTGGAAACACTGGGGCAAAACTAAACATACATTAAACCTTTTGTTTGTTTGTTTTTAATTGTCAGAGGGTACATGCACTTACGAGAGAGAAAGAGAGAAAGCCAGAGAGGAAAGCACCTGCCAATAGGACTTGGTCACACCGCAAGTTTATTATTTTTTTAAAATTTGCTATGGAATCTGTGAACTCCCCACGGAGAGACACAGAGAGAGGGAAGGCGAGTGAGATAGCACCCCGGGGGAGACAGCCATGCTGCAGTCTCCTCCATTCCCCTCTCAGGATTTTGGGTACATATGCACATGTGCCCAGCTTGTTTCTCAGGCCACTGGATCTGGGTATCAAATTACACAGTCAGCCACGTGGGATCCAGTCACCTTAACCACCACATCACAATCTTTTTTCCTTTGATTTCTCCTGTCAGATTCTAGGCATGCTTGCACATGGCATGTTTTTCAAGTCACAGGGGCCAAGAATTGAACCACAGTTGGCCATTTACCCACTGGCTCCTTTAACCACTGCACTGCAGGGCTGGCCTCATGGCATATATATGTTTGCTTTTGGTTTTTTTTTAAGAGATATTTGCTATAGGGCATGTGCACTTACTGGAGAGACATAGAGAGAGAGACACAAAAAGAGAAAGCAAGAAATCACCTCCCAGGGAGGATGACTATGCTGCAATCCCTTCTCCTTCATTTTCCTGGGATTTTGGGCACACACACGTACACCCAACTTGTTTCAAGTCGCCAGGTCTAGGACTCGAACCACAGTTGACCACAGTTGTGGGAGTCCAGTGCCTTAACCACTATGCCACTTACTGACCTGTGTGTATAATTTTAAATAGCCATTTGTTCTCCAAAATATCAATAGAAGAATACATATCCCTTTATCTTCATCACCATTGGGTGTTGTCTTTTATATCTTTACCAGTATGATGAGTGAAAATGTTATCTCATTATTTGTATTTCTTTGATCTTCAGTAACCTTGCTCATTTTTTATATATGTGGTATATATTAAGAAATTTTAGGGGCTGGCAGGTGGCATGGTGGTTAAGGGCGCTGTTTTCCCACATGGCCAACCATTGTTTGAATCTCAGACCTGGTGGCTTGCTTTCTCACTTTCCCCCTCTCTCTCTCATTTTGTCCCTCTCTGGTCAAATTTAAATAAATAAATAACGTTAAATAAAATAACTCTTAAAAAATAAATTTTAAAATGTGTATACCATTTGAGTCAACATTTCTAAGTCTATAAAGTTAAGCCAAGAAGATGATGGCTATACCCACGAATTTATGTCAAAGATGGTCGTCATGTATTAGTTACAAGAGCAGGGACTGGTAAAATCAATTATAAAGTACGATATCATCTACATGATATGATGTTATGCAACCATTTTTAGAAAGCATGCTTAAGCAGAGTTTAGTTAACATTACTGTATATTAACTGGGGGAAAGTAAGGGAAAATTAGATATTAAAGATATGAAAAGAAAAAAAAGATGAGAGAGAAATACATCAAGAATGTTAGCCCTGGTTGTTTATCAGTGATAGAACTAGGGGTAATGTTTTTCTTTTTTTTTCTAAAGAATTATTTTATATAATTTTGTCATTATGATTATTTTTGAACTTGACCAGAGAGAGACAGAGTGGGGGTAGGGAGTGGAGGAAGCAAGAAAGCAAACCACCAGGTCTGCGACTTGAACCGTGGTCGGCCATGTGGGAGTCCAGTGCCTCTAACCACTATGCCGCCTGCTGGCCCACAGGGGTAATGTTTTCCTCTATTCTTTTTATTTTCCTGTATTTTCAGAGGATATGTTTTCCCTTTTGTAATTAAAATTTAAGAAAAAACAGCTCTTTCCTTTGTTTAAAAAATTGCATTTATGAAGAAGGTTATTCATGTTGGGGTCCAAGGATATATGGGAAATCTCTGTATTTTCCATTCAATTTTTTATGAACTTAAAAGTAATCTAAAAAAATCAAAGCTATTGGGCTAGCCCATGGCATGGTGGTTAAGACAGCTGGATTCCACATGGTTAATTGTGCAATTCGAATCCTGGGCCCAGCAGCTTGAGAAACATACCAGGTGCATGTGTGTGCACCCAAGATCCCACAAGGAGAATAGAGGAGATGGGATTGCTGTGTGGCCATCCCTCTCAGGGCGTGCTTTCTTACTTTCCTTCTGTTTCTCTCTCTGTCTCTCTCTGGTGAGCACATGCGCCCTCTAGCAAACTAAAATGAACAAGCAAACAAAAATAATAAATTTGAGGTTGGCAGGTGGCATGGGGGTTAAGGTGCTAGACTCGCACATGGCTGACGGTGATTTGAGTCTGGATCTGGTGGTTTGCCTTCTCACTTTCCCTTTCTCTCTCTGGTCAAATTGAAAAATAATAACAAATAAAAAGATTTAAATAATTATTTTTTAATAAATGAATAAAGTCCACATTTTAAAAAAGCACCCTACATTGGGGCCTGCAGATGGCATGGAGGTTAAGGCATTGGATCCCAAATGCCCAACTGTGCGGTTTAAGTCCCAGACCCAGGGCCTTGAAAATCACACTGAATGCATCTGTGAGCACACAAAATCCTGACGGGAGACTGGAAGAGATGGGATTGAGGCATTGCTATCCCCCCTGGGGAGTGATTTCTTACTTTCCTTTTATTTCTCTTTCTGTGTGTCTCTCTCTGGCAAGCATACACACACTACAGCCAAAAACCGAAAAATTGCATTTTCTCTTATCGACTCTTTCCCAGATATACAATCCTGGGTACCAGACATAAAAAGCTCCACTGGAAAAACAAATGTAGCTAGAAGCATGAGCACAGAACACAAAGTGTTCACGAGAGAACCACAGAGTCGTGTAGGATTTTATAGCTAGCAAGTGTGAGTGGGGGTCAGGCTGAATTGCAAGCCACCCTAGCCATAAAAGAGCTGCCAGGTGTCGTTTCTTTTCAGCTAAACGTTACAGCCCATGGGCACAAGCTGGAAAGGGCAGCCAGTGTCTGCAGCATCAGCCCCTGCACAGAGCCCTCCAGGCGTGGCAGCCCTTCTCCCTGTGAGTGCGTCCCCTTCCTTGGGGTGTCCCTGGAAATCTCCCATAGCGCTTCCCAAGTGAGGCAAAGGGTCAGGGCTGCCCGCTCGGTCCGCAGAGGTGAGACCAGCCTACATTCAGGCTGTCCCCCTTCTGACATGTGTGCACATTTAGGGAACAGCAAACACCTCGGACATACTCCAGCTGGGACGGGGACCAATCAATAAAGCGCAGTGGGCTGCCAGGAGTCCTTAGATAAGAGGCACCGTGGGAAGCCTAGAGATCCTACCTCATTCTCATCACGGTCAGTGAAGCTCAGTCTAGATTTATATCACAAACTTTATTGCTATTTTCTTGAGGAAGTTTCTGCCAGGTTTTTTTGGGAAAACTTAGTGTGTTATTATTTGTTTTTCGACAAGATCTTGCTCTCTTGTGATCCTCCCTTAACCTCTAAAGTAGCTGGGACTACAGGCAGGGTGGGCTAGGACTCAGACCTGGGGCCTCCCACGTGGCCTCAGCTGGCAAAGTAGCAGTGTCTACCAATGCATGCTACTACGGTTAGGCCCTTAATGTTTTCCTCTGCGGTATTTTGTTCATTTATTTCCTAGATTCAGTTGGATTCCAACCAAACCAGCCTTGTACCTGGTAGATGACCTGATAGTTGCCTGGTTGGAGAAATGTGGTGGAAGATGCCCTCTCCCCAGCTGGGTCCCACATAGCTGATTGCACAGTTTGAGTCCTGGGCCCAGAGCTTGAGAAACACGGTAGGTATGTGTGCATGTGTGCCTAAAGTCCAGAGAAGAACATGAAAGAGAAGGGACGGCGACATGGCCATCCCCCAGGAGCATGCTTTCTCAATTTCCCTCTGTCTTTCTATCTCTCTCTGTCTTTCTCCAGTGAGCACACATGCCCTATGGCAGGGGAAAAAAAAGCCCTATCCTGAAATAGCCTCCCTTGCACAGATGTGGGGTCTAAGGGCCCACCCGCTTGGCAATTCATAATAATAATTGCTTAATCACATTTCTATATGAACCCATGTTTGTTTTGCACACAGTATTTCCTGAACAGCCTCCTATCCAAATACTTACCAGACCCAGTTAACTTCAGAGGCCAATGTGAGACTTGCTCAGAGCAGCGTATCTCAAAGTCATCCAGCATTTTTACGCTTTACTGCAGTGTTTTCGTATACAACCTCATCTAGTTACATTCTGTAAGACGAGAGGCCTCCTGTATTGACCCCACTCTGCTGCAGGCTGGAGGCCACCCATCTGTCCCTGGCCCAGCCCTGAGCAACTCTTCCCACCGCACTAACTGATGGCAGAAATGGGGAGATGGGGTGAGACTGACGGCACTAGCTGATGGCAGAAATGGGGAGATGGGATGAGGACTGACGGGTGGGTCACACAGCCCTGTCCACCGACAGACAGATATCGCAGCGTCAGGGGCCCTGGTGGTGCATCACTGACAGCTGTAAACTGTGCGAGGATCTACTGGGTGTCGGACCTAGGTTGGAATTGTTAGTTTTTTTTATTTTATTTTTTTAGTGATCAATATTTAATTTTTTAATTTTTAAGTTCTTTAAAATTTATTTTATACACTCAATCACTATACACCACAATCACTTGTAAAATGAATTTTCCCAGCACACATACATTGCACACCGGCCCAGTTAAAGATATTATCATAACAGACAATCCCCCATTTCTGTGTCCCTTAATTGTCTTGCCTCTTTGTTTTTCTCCTTGATCCCCTTTGTCTCTCCTTCCCAGAATTATTAGGTCTTAAGTGACCATAGGCAGAGAATCTGGGCCTCCTCCCCTGGTCCCCCGTTTCTCCGTCTATAAAATGGGATTGAGACCAGTTCATTTCTTAGGGTTATGGACACAATCACATGTGGTAACGCATACTAAGGGCCCTGCCCGCAGTTTCCTCTCCTCTAAGAGCAGGTTCAGAAGCCCTGCAGCGTAGAACACTAGCATGGAAAGGGCTTAGGGAGCATCAGGGCAAGTGAGTGGTTTTCAGACTTTAGATGTCAATCATTAATAAAAGAAAAGAAGGGGGTCTGCAGGTAGTGTGGAGGTTAAGGCGCTGGATCCCACATGGCCGACTGCATAATTTGAGTTCGAGACCCAGGGTCTTGAGAATCACGCTGGGCACGTGTGCGTGCCCAAAATCCTGAGAGGAGACTGGAGAAGGGATGGCAGCGCGGCCATCCCCCCGGGAGTGATTTCTCTTTCTCTTTCTCTCTCTCTCACCCTGGTGAGCACATATGGCCTACAGAAAACGAAACAAAGAAAGAAACCAAGCAAAGAAGGAACTACCTCTATGGCACGGTGGTAAAGTGTTAATCAAGAGAAACCTGATCCCACATGGCAACTGTGGTTCAAATCCTGGGCTGAGTCAGCCTGAAACATGCCAGCCATGTGCATGAGTGCCCAGGATCTGAGGGCTGGAGGACTGGGGGAAGGAGACCGTACCGTGCCCAGACCCGGTGGGGGGTGCTACCCCCTTTCTCTTTCTCTCCTACCTTCCTGTGTGTACAAGTGCTCTGTCACGAATAAAGGGGGGGGGGGAATAGAAGGACCAGCTCTAGGGTTACTAACATTTTATTTTGCTGGTAAGGACACAAGAATAAGTATACAAGGGACTATAATCTACTATCATTTTAATTCCATAAAAGAAAAGAATCCTAACTACTAGGTCATCAGGAAAGTCATGATGTGTTTTTTCTATGCAAAAATGCGTTATGACTTTTCCGACAACCTAATAAGAAAAAAAAGAAGAGCATAATATACAAATAACTTTTGTTTTTTGAAAAAATAAAAAAAAGAAAAAGGAAAGACTGTAGTCTTTTCTCGTTTTGGGAACATTGCACGCCAGTGTTAGGGATTCTTGGACCTTCCTAGTGCCCTGGCTTTATGGATGAGGACATAGCAGTCCAGAGAAGTGCAGTGATGGGGCCCAAGGCCACACAGAACCCCGGACGTCTGAGATCCTTTCCTGTGGCGGGACAGGTGCCTGGGCTGGGTGTCAGGAGGTCTGAGTTCTACTGGCAGCCACCTGCCCTGGAGCCGTGCTCGCGGCCGGTTCAACTTTTCAAAACTGGGCGTAACAATCCTCCTCCACCCAGCACTGGTGAACCCACTGCAAGAAGAGCTTTGAAAGGTTCTAGAGATCCCTGCGGAGTGTTACACAGGGTGGTGTGGACGAGTGAGAGGTCTCTGCGCGTAATTTACTCGAAAGCATTTCAGCCAAGGAAACCAGGCGTAGCAAATATGGTAACACACTAACGTTGTTCAGTCTGGATGCCGGGTCTGGAGCTCGCTATGCGGGTCTCCCCACTTTGCCGCGTCCTGGAAACTTGTCATGATACACATTCTGGTAATTGTAAAAAGCATCCCGGCAAGGCAAAGGGAAGGAATGGTGTTACTTACAGAGACGAGGTCCTCAGGGGGGCCGAGTCCTGGGCTCCTCGGCCAGGTGGGGCTCCCCACTCTAGAAGACGGAGTTGCCCGCTCTTCACCAGCCTTGGGCAGACAGAGCCATGGTCAGGAAATGATTCTGGTTTCCCTGCTTCCTCCCCAGGCAGGCCTGGTGGGTGAGGCTGGGTGAGAAGAGGCTCCTGCGCCTCCTTATTGCAAGGTACCAAATGACAGACCCGGTCCTGCTGCAGCAGGGGACTCTAGGGACAGTGGGGGCTGCTGTGGTAGCCAACCAGCTTGGGGGCTTATGAATATGCAAATAGAAGCCAGAGCTGGTTGGCTGCCCCCCTGCCATTTTCCACCTCCACCCCAACTCAGGTGCCCTGAAAAGCCAGCTCAGAGTGGTCCATCCTGAAATGCCATCTCTCTGTCCTTGCCTAAGGACCCACAGAGAAAATTTGAAGACTGGAATTACCCAGCTTCTTCCATTGCTCTGACCCCCAGCAGGGAGCTCCTGCCCTTGGCTTCCAAATTCTCCTCTAAGGTAGGTCCTAAGGGAACATCTTTTCCTCTCCCTCAAGAATCAGACTTAGCACTAAACATGGCATCTCTGATACGCAGGAAGGAGAGAGAGGTTGTGTGGCATCCCCTCCCAGCAGAGGTCAAACACAGCTGGGGAGACTGGCTGCTGGGCCAGAAATGCCCATCCCTGACAGAGCTGGGAGAGCCCACTGGTCAAATCCACCTACCCTCAAATATTTTGCTATCTTCTCCTCCTTCCACCTGGAAAGTGGAATGAATGTTGTAAAATGCAGCAATAAAAATAAATGAACTCATCAATATTAATAAATCCTCAAAAGATAATATTGAGTGAAAGAAGAGAGAATTACACAGGCACTACAATTTCATTTCTATTATGTTAAAAAAATAAACAACATAGAATGAACTTGGAAAAGAAAAGATAGTCTAGATTCTCATTGTGTATTTATCTACCCATTATTATTTTTAAAATTATTTTATTATTTATTTTATTATTATTATTTTAAAGGTTTTGTTTGTTTGTTTGTTTGTTTGTTTGCTTTAGGACATGTGTGCTCACCAGAGAGAGACAGGGAAAGAGAGGGAAAGTGAGAAAGCAAGCCACCAGGGCCAGACTCAGACTGCAGTAGGCTGTGTGGGAGTCCAGCACCTTAACCACCACACCACCTCCTGGCCACTATCTATTATTTGTTATTACAACTGAATGGAGAGACAGAGAGATGAAATTCAGGTATCACAGGTAACACAGAGTGACTATCAGGCATAGTCCCTATTTATGAAGCCCAGAGATGGAAAGATAGCCTATAGCTCCATCTACCATCTGCTTAATAATACGTATAAATATATAAGCAAGGATGTGAGATGCCATGTTTAGTGCTAAGTCTGATTCTTGAGGGAGAGGGAAAAGATGTTCCCTTAGGACCTACCTTAGAGGGGAATTTGGAAGCCGAGGGCAGGAGCTCCCGGCTGGAGGTCAGAGCAATGGAAGAAGCTGGGTAATTCCAGTCTTCAAATTTTCTCTGTGGGTCCTTAGGATGTGAGTTTCTGGTGAGTTTCCCGCTCGGTGGTGGCTTTTTTCCTGTTAACTGAGCCACACAATCCTTCCCTTTCTTTCTTTCTTTCTTCCTTTCTTTCTTCCTTTCTTTCTTTCTCCCTCCCTTCCTTCCTCCCTCCCTCCCTCCCTCCCTCCCTCCCTCCTTTCTTCCTTTCTTTCTTTCTTTCTTTCTTTCTTTCTTTCTTTCTTTCTTTCTTTCTTTCTTTCTTTCTTTCTTCTTTCTTTCTTTCTCTCTCTCTCTCTCTTTCTTTCTTTCTTTCTTTCTTTCTTTCTTTCTTTCTTTCTTTCTTTCTTTCTTTCTTTCTTTCTCTTTCTTCCTTTCTTTTTCTTTTCCTTTCTTTTTTTAAAAATTTGCCAGAGGATACTTGTGCTCATCAGAGAGAGACAGCAAGAGAGGGAAAGTGAGAAAGCTCCCTCCACGGGGCATGGTCACACCGCGATCGCTTCTGCTCCGTCTCTCTGTCCTTTCTGGATTTTGAGCGTACACACATATCCGGTGTGTTTTTCAAACTGCTTGTCGGAACTCGAACTGCACAGTTGGCCCTGTGGGATCCATCTGCCTTAATCACCAGGCCATGGGGCTGGCCTGCCACTAAACCCTTTCTAAAAATGCATATTTTTTTCCCATATATGTGCGTGCATGTGTGTATGTGTGTATGTGTGTGTGTGTGTGTGTGTGTGTGTTTATTCCCAGAGGGTACATGCACTCACCAGAGGGAGAGAGAGGGGATGAGAGAGAGAAAAAGCACTCCTCAATGAGGCATGGTCATGCCACAATCTTTTTTCCTCTTCCTCCTTCTTGTCAGATTTTGGGCACACACATCCATATGCCTGGTGTGTTTGCCAAGTCACCAAGGCCAGGGTTCAAACCATGGTCACCCAGGTGGGATCCAGCTCCCTTAACCACCTTGCTACAGGGCAGCACTTTTCCTACATAATTTAAAAGTAAATACACATGTGTGTAGTTTAAGACCCATGTGTATTAAAGCTAGAATTAAAACAGGGAAGGTTAATATGTAATTCAGTCTAGTTGTGGTTAGGTTAACTAGGGGTGATGGTGAGGAAGGACCTCACAGGGTTGTTCCACTCGCTAGGCTGAGTAGCAAGTGTGGGGAGTCCTCCTATTATTTTTCCTTAAAGTGTAACATAGATTTAGACAGTAGGCCTTCCTATCCATGAGGATACCTTCTGAGACCCATAGTGGATATCTCAGCTCCTGGAATGTGGAACTGTGCATAAGGGAGGACCACTGTCTGTTGTTTTGAAACCTATCCACATTGACCATATAACTACCTCACCCGTATTTCATGTCTGCATAGTACTGTATTTGTATTTGTGAACATTCTACAATTTCTTTTTGTTAAGAGATTTTTGCTATTGGGTATGTGTACTCGTCAGAGACTCAGAGAGAGAGAGAGAGAGAGAGAGACAGAAAGAGAGTAGGTGAGAAATCATCTGCTGGGGGGATGGCCACACCACAATCCCTTCTCCTCCATCCTCCTCTAGGGACCTTGGGCATACATGCATATGCACTCTGTGTGAGTTTCAAGCCGCTGGGTCTGGAACTCCCATGGTCAGCCATGTGGGAGTCCAGTGTCTTAACCACTACATCATCTGCTGGCCTCCATTTTCTTCTTAATGGACCTTTGGCTGTCTGCAATTTTTTGTATTACATATATAAGAAAATTCCAGTACTTGACTCCGATATATGTATGTGAGCTTCTCTGTGGCTCTTATCAGAAGCCATAGTAAGAAACATATTTTTACCAAACACATAGTTTGCACATATATGCTCACACATATTCGTAAAAGTGAATAGCAGCCCAGTTGTGGTTACACACACTGCTAAGATACTGTGCTCTACAGGCTGAAGGGAGGGCCCAGGTTTGAATCCCAGTCCAATGCGAAGGCTGGACACTGAGTATTGTGAAACAATACTCAACCCTTTTGAATATATATTTTACAATGAATATTTTATTCCTAAAGAATTATTTTATTTATTCATTCATTTATTTTAATTTGACCACAGAGAGACACAGAGAGAGGGAAAGTGAGAGCAAGCCACCAGGTCCAGAACTCAAACCATGGTTGGTCATGTGGGAGTGTCCAGCGCCTTAACCATCATGCCACCTGCTGGTCCCATAATGAACATCTTTTTAAAGAGTTCTCTTTTTGGGCCAGCAAGTGGCATGGAGGTTAAAGCAGCTAGATCCCCCATGGCCAATTTTGAGGTTCAAGTCTTGGATCCCACAGTTTGAAAATCAGTCTGCGTGTGGGCAAGTGCTCAAAATCCTGAGAGGAAAATGTAGAAGGGATTGCAGTGTGGCCATCCCCACTAGGCATAATTTCACTTTCTCTCTCTGCCTCTCTCCACAAGCACACACACCCCATAGTAAATGAAAAGATAAAAATTATATATAAAAAAAGAGTTCTCTTTTCAACCCTTCTATCTGAGCCACTATTTACATTCATAAACCCTTGTCTCAATGGACAACATTGTGTCCTGGGAGGCCCTCAGTGCAGAGAAAGTGCTAGCTTATTAGGTTGCACCTTGGACTCCACAGAAGCTCACAGTGAATCTCAAGGAAATAAATTTCAACCTTTACCCTGTGGGAGGGACTTTGCATGCCACCCTGCACGAGTGTGTGTGTGTGTGTGTGTGTGTGCGCGTGTGCACATGCGCGTGTGGGTGTCTAAGTCTGTCAATTCTAATATGAACTTGGGTGCTTACTAAAACTCCAGGAGAAATGCTTTGCCACATTCTTACCAGGCTTGAGCTTTGAAACAAATCTCGAAAATTAATTATTAAAATCTGTGGAAGAATTAAGTAGCTATCTAAGAAATATTAACAGCCAGAAATTTGCCTTAGCTCTCAATTTCCATTCTTGGATTCTTCAGCTGTGTCCAGCAGTAGAGGAAGCATGCAAGTATTTAGTTATTCTATTCCATTAATATTTACCGACTACTACCGAGTACTCAGTTGTGTTCAGAGGATTAAGAAAATAGAGAGTGGTCTCTTTCCCTCCTGCTGCTCCACCCAGGAGAGGAGACCCATAAACAAGGTGTTGCGTACAATGCTTGTAGAGATACAGACGCAATACTTCGAAAGCGTAGAAGTACCTTCACTCACTGTGCCAGGGAGGATTAGGAAAGGATTCAGAAGGACACTTACAGGATGATTAGGAGTCCCTAGACAAATAGGAGAAGGGAACAGTTCATGGGAAGTGGTGAAGGGATGAAATAGCACAGAAGGTGGTGGTCAGCAGTGTGGGATGACTAATGCTCAGGATCTGTGAGAATGGAAGGAGAGGATCAAGTGAGAAGTTGGATTATCAGGTGTCTGGTTGAAGAATTTGGACCATATCCTACAGATAGGAAGAGGTCACTGAAAGACTTGCAGCAAAGGAATGATGTGATTCGGTTTGCATTTCAGAAGGATCTTTGACACAGGTGTGAGGAGAGGCTGGAGAAAGTGAAAGTGGAGGCTAGGGGCTGTTTCCGAAGCTTTTTAAATAAGCCAGGTGAAGGATACTGAGGCAGGGAACCAATGCTTTCTCTATTTCTAGTTCGGGTTTCTGCCTACCCCGCCACAATGCCTTCCTTCCTTCCTCTCTCCCTGCTTTCCCTCTTTCTCTTCTTCCTTTCCATTTTTAATTGTCAGAGGGTAGGTGCACTCACCAGAAAGAGACAGAGAGGTCGAAATCACTTCTAAATGGGATGTGGTCATGCGGCAATCCCTTCTGTTTCTCCATCCTGTCTGGATTTTGGGCATGCACGCACACATGCCTGGCATGATTTTCAAGCCTCTGGGCCAGGATTTGAATCATGATCAGCTTTATGGGATCTGGCTGCCTTACCGACTAAGCTTATAGAGCCAGCATATCCCTCCAGAATTCCAGTGGCAGTGTGTACTAATTTGTTCCATTGCTAATGTTAGAAAAGACCTAAGTCTGGGTAACTTAGAATACAGGTTTATTTAGTTTATGGTTTGGAGATCCAAGGCTGAGGGACTGCTTTGACTTTGCTGAGGGTTTTCTTGCTAGTAGTTAACATGGCAGCAGGCTTCCTCGCATGACAGCTGACAAGAGCTTGCACAGAGCAGAGGCTGCCTCTATTTCATTCCTCTTCCCATAAACCCACCAGTACTCAATCATGGGGGCCCCACAACTGATGCCTAATCACTCCCCAGAGGCCTCGCCTTTCAACACCATGATAGGATGAAGGGTCCACCCTCTCAGCACTGTTACAATGGCTTGCCATATGAATTTTGAGGAGACATTTTCCATCCTAGCACAGTGCTCTCAGGGTGGGTGAGTGAAGGCCCTGTACAGGTTCTGAGATGACTGGCTAAAGAGCAAACAAGAAGGGGGCTGGATGATTCATTCTCTCTTTCATACATTCTCTCATTGTTAATTCAGCCAGAGGCTACAGAACACCTTTTTCTATTAGAAATGTGAGATACACAGGTGACCACGAGGGGGGGGGGGAGGCGTGTTGGGGGGCGGCTAAGGACTGGAGAGAAGGGAACAATTAGAGAGGAAGGAGGTACTATGGCATTTAGTTCAAGGCAGCCACAGCCACACCCCTGGGAGGCCCAAATTCAGCCTTGAGCCGATCTAACTTACGCCAGTCTCTGTTCTAGGTACTGGAGATGCAGCAGTGGGCAAGGCAGGGTATACACTCCACAAGATCGGGAGTTAATGTTTTAGGGGTTGGGTGACGAATGAACAGCTTCCGAATGTTCAGCATCTATGGGGTACAGTTCATTTGGTCGGAGAGTTTGCGTCGGGACTGGGAAGGCCTGGAGATGTCGCAGGATGGCTGGCTGGAGAAGATCTCGTAAAAGGGCAACCAGAGGCCTTTAGAGGTTCCTTGAGATTCTGTTTATTAGTTTCAGGGTTAGGGAGACAGGTGCTTTCTGGATAGCTGAGAACCCTGGAGCTCGGAGAGGCAATTTTACTTGCCCGCGGCCACATTAACGTAAGATCAGTTGGGCATGTCTGCCGAGATCCGAGTTCAAAGTCTGTGCCCTCTTTTCGCGCCCGGCTTGTGCAGAGGCAGCATGGCGCGGAACCCTTCTCGCAGAGAAGGGCGCCAAGCTCAGAGCCAGCTCTGCGGAAAGGTCGGGAAGGCGGCGATAAGGTCTCGGGTCAGCCGTGTGACCCCTCGGGAGGCCCGGCCCCGGCTGGCAGGCAGGGCAGCGGGCTCGGAGCGCGCCCCCGGGTGCCTGCTCTGCTCCGCGGCGCCGACGCCGGGGCGTGGCGGGGTCTGCTCCACGCGGCGTCCGCGGCTTCCCCCGCCAGTGGTTCGCTCCGAACACCCCTCGCCGCGTGGCGGGTGCTGCGAGCCGCCCCACTTCCGGTTGTCGCCGGGCCCTATATCCGGTGTCCGCCCGCCCTCGGCCCCGCAGCTGCCGCGATGCTGTCCCGGTCCCGCTGCGTGTCCCGGGCGTTCAGCCGCTCGCTCTCCGCCTTCCAGAAGGTACGGTCTGGCCAGGCCGGCCTCGGAGGAGGAGGGACGTGCTGACGGGCGGCCGGGATGCCTGGAGGGCAGGGGCGCGGCGTATCGTCCCGGCCGGGCACCAAGGGCACTGGGACGCGGAGGCCGCGGGCTGGGCTGCCGGGGACCTGCCGTCGCCTCCGGGGCCGTTTTGCAGGGACTCAGGCCCTTGGCGACCCTCCCCTTCCTCAGGCGACCCGTGCCAACCCCGTTTCCTGCCGTACCCCACCCTCCGCGCTAGGGCTGGGGAGCCGCGCCCTCCCGTCAGACTCGGAGTTCTGGAGGAGGAGCGCAGAGTGCCCCCGATGCGAGCCGGGGGCCGTCTCCTCCCTCCTGTTAAACTCAGTGCAGGTTGGGAAGCTGACACACTCTGGTCGCCCTGAGCTGATGGGGATTGCGAGTTCCGTGTTACATTGACCATTGGAGTCACCTGTCACCAGCACCGGGTCAGCGTGGAGTGTGTACTTAAAAGGCTTTCTTCCCTCTTTTCACCTTGGGTGACGTCGATAATGTCTTCTTTCTCAACAGGGGAACTGCCCTCTAGGGAGACGTTCCCTGCCTGGTAAGTTCTGCCCTTGCCGTCACCTAAAATGCTCTCCTCCCTGGCAGAGCGGTATGTGAAGAAATCAGGGTGCCTGTGGTTCTCCTAGTGTCCAGAGACGTTTCAGTGCAGACAGGAGCGAAACAAAAACGCTACTTCATCATGGCAGCTACTGGCTACTCATTCAGGGGGTTTCTTGCACGTGCGGGTCAGGCACTGTGCTAGGCAGGCAGCAGGGGTACAGCAGTGGACGGGTCTGCCCTCATGGGGCCTGCAGGCCAGTGGGAAAGACAAAGTGCAAATTGCTGAACAACTGAACAGCCATAAACTGGGCCAAGTGCTGAGAAGGAAACTAACGAGAGTCGACAGAACAGACTTCTTTGATTAGGTGACATTACAGTTGTGACCTGGAGGATGAGACATGAGGGAAGAGTGGTTGGCAGGTTTATTTTTTAAATTGTATTTAGTAGTAGTATTTAATTTGCTATAGGGTACAGCTGCTCACCAAAGAGAAAGAGCGATAGCAAGCTGCCAGGTCTGGGACTTGAACTGTGGACAACCATGTGGAAGTCCAGCACTTTAACCGCCATGCCATGTGCTGGCCCCAAAGTTGGCAGTTTTAGGAACTGAAAAAAGGCAATTTGGCCAGAGCATTTTGGTTAAGAGAAGGAGTGGCTTGAGATAGAAGCTGGTGTAGAGACTAATGGAAGGACTTCAGATTTTATCCCAATAGTTTTGTATATTTTTGTTTTTTTGAAGTTATTGATAATCTATGTAGCTTATTATATACCTGGCATAAATATTTGTTGAGTGAATCTGTCTTATTGTGGGCTTTCTTTGTGCCAAGGATTGTTTTCTGTGCTTTTTGTGCATTTTTAGTTAGTCACCAAAAAGTAGGAAGAGTGGCATTATCTCTTAAGGCAGGAGAGGTTCAGTACTTTGGCCAAAGCCACTTGACCAACTCTTGGTCAAACCAGGTCCACCTGACTCTCAGCTTGAAACTCTTAATTCACCATGTTCTCATTTACTCTTGTATTCAACAGATGATTTATTGAGTGCTTATTGCATGTCAGCCATGGCGCTAGATGACAGGGATACAGATGGTCTCTATCTTCCAGGATTTAAAGGCTAGCTGGAGAGACAGTGCAAATACACATTTATGTGCACATAGGACGTAATTACGTTGTGATTACTACCAAAGAGAAGTACATAGATGAGAGTGTCTGATGCAGCCCAGCTTGAGAGGGTGGAGAATGCAACGGAAATGTCCGTAAAGGCTTCCTTGAGGAAGTGACACTTAAGCTGACACTTGAAGAATTTATAGGAGTTAACCAAGAACATGATACTTCAAGCAGTAGGAATGCTTGTGCAAACTTTTCAGGCAGAAAGGGACCTGACCAATCATAGAAATGGAAAGGAAGCCTGTCTGGCTGGAAAGATAAGGAGGGCTGGACAGTACAGGACCAGGTAAAGTGTTTGGACTTTATACCAAGAGTCATGAGAACAAAAGGTGCATAGTGCTGTGTTAGCTCATAGCGACTCTCAATAATAAACTTTTTTTTTCAACTGGGAACCCTGAAAACTGTCACTAAACATTTTTTTCCACTTTATAGAATGACAGGACAATGGAAAGAGCCTTGTATTCAGAGGTTTGCATCTTGGCTTAGGGATTCACCTTGGGCTAGTCACTTAACCTCCAGGAGCCGTGTGTGTGTGTGTGTGTGTGTGTGTGTGTGTGTTTATATTGGGTTGTTGGAAAAGTCATGGTGCATTTTTTATAGGAAAACATAGAAAGATACGTCATGACTTTTCTAATGACTCTGTGTGTGTGTGTGTATGTATATGGAAGGGGAATAATGGCAGATAGTCATTCTGTTTCAGAGAGTTAGATGTAAAAATCAAAATGAGGTCATTATATGAAAGCGTTTTATAAACCCTAAAGCACCATGCAGATCAACTCTACTCAGGGTTCCCAAAACCAGCATGGGTTGCTGACTGTTCTGACTGTTCTGGTTCCAAGACAAGCTAGGCTTGTGATTTGTCCCATATAGTCATTACTTGACTCGGGATGTCTGTGAGAAGGTGGGGTGTAAGAGATAGCTGTATCTGATTTGGTGTCTCTCGATCCCATTATTCAGAAAGAGTTATTAATAGATCTGAAAACAATAAGATGCAAGAAAGAATATATTCGGGGGAGGCTCCAGAGTGGTTAGTTATCAGTTGGGAAATGCAGTTATCTATAATAACGAGTGTTGGGCAGCGTGAGCGTGAGCAGGACAGACGGGAAGATAGTACACTGGAAAGTGGGGAGAAGAGCATGCAACCCCATGACAAGGGAGAGACCCTGGACCTGAAGGGTTCATGCAGTAAAATTTCCAGCCTAGTGCACTTAAACCCAGACCAAACATCCCCTCTGCTTTTCAAATTAGGTTTTGGGTAGTCATGCATAAGCCATCACATGTCTTTTTCAGACATCATTTGTATTTGAAGACTTGGACAGTAGAGATATTTCATTATGAAAACATATCAAGTTTTTTCAAATGAATTTTGAATGAAAACACGATTATAGAACTACTTTGGGCTATGCCATCAGATTTCTCCCCTTTCCTCCCAAACACATGCCCCCTCTCAGCCCCACATACCTTCTGCACTCTGCTGTTAAGGCTACGGTGGTGGAAAAGAGGGGCAGAACTCCATGATAAAGGTTATATTGTGCCTCCTGCTCTGACTTGTGGATATGTGGTGAACCGACCTCTTCCATTCCCAGCATGTATCTTATGTAAGACAAGAGTTGTTGGTTAAGAGTTGTTTTGTTTCTTGCAGGGGTCTCCTTTTGTCAGGGACCAGGTTACCCTGATAGCAGGAAGATTGTGTAAGTATCATGGGGGAGCACAGATATGTGACCATTGGGTATTTATTAAGACCAGTTCTAAATTTGACCATTTGATTCCTTCATTGGCCTGCAGACCTAGAAATCGAGGTGGTTCTGTTGGGTCCCCACACCTAAGCTTGATGCTAACGTTTTATATTTGTGATATACTTAGAGCACCAGCCCCATGTTAAGTGTTGGCCTGAGAGTGTATCTTTCTTCCTGGGATGTTTAGATTATGATGTACATTAGGTTGGAAGGAATCCTCTTTTTGTGGGAATGGATATAAAAGGATGCTTCTAAATATTCTGGTTGGCTACAGTGTAGTGGAGGGGTGGGGGTTACATTTATTGTGGAGGTTGAGAGCATTGTCTTGGTAGCATAGTTAACTCATTTTAGAAACTAAAAGCACAAGGCTATTGAGCCCCGGGACTTTGACTAGTTCAGAGGGAATGTTTTTATTGCATAATGCAGAGTTTGGAGAAAGGCCACCAGTGTGTGTTTCAGATTAACTTCTGCCGGTGAATGTTGCCTAACTACCACTGTGCATTCCAAGTATTTCAGGGTGGTGGTAAGAGGATGCTCTCTAGAAACCTGTTCAAAAGGAATCGAGCTACTTTTCCTCTAGGGAGAATCTTCGAAGTGAAGGATCAGCAAATTAGCTTTTTCCTTACCGTGCATTACAATGTTTTTTGTTTTTTAATTGAGAAAACGTTACATACATTCAGTACAAAAAGTGAATTCCTGTGTTATTTTTGGAGGACAGTTGGCATTCATAAGTGTTTGAGTTATGCATACCTTTTGATCTAACAAGTCCATGTGTAGGACTCTATGAGTATATGGAAGAACTACTGGTATACCCAGATTTCTCTCAAATCGGCACCCACCAGGGGGATCATTTAAGCTATGGGATGTTAACATGTACACACTTCGATAAATGGAAAAAAGCCAGGTTATAAAATAATTCCAATCCCATTATAAACATTTTTTTTCGCTGTTTTAGATATTCTGCAGTGAAAATCTAATGCTTTTGTAATTTACAAGGTTAGAGATTAAAAATGTATTACTTGTGATATAAACGAAAATTGGGGCAATCATGAATCTCTGGAATAATGCAACAAATAATTATTTGAAAGTAAATTAGGAAAAAAAAATTGAACTTTAGGGGGGTTACTCTGATTGTGTCACCCTCATCTAGTTTTGTGTTGTGTTGTCTTTTTTCTGCAAATAAGGTCCCCATTTTATTTTTAAAATCTTTTTTTTTTTTTTTTTTTTTTTTTAAGTTTTTTATTTTGTGGTCCAGTCAGTGTTGCAGTGGTTAAGGTGGCTGCATCCCATACGGCCGACCACACAGTTTGTCCTGGCAAGTCCCAGACCCGGTGACTTGAAAAACCCACTGGGTGCATGTGCGTGCATGGCCCAAAGCTGAGAGGAGAATGGAGGGGAAAGGGATTGCAGCATGGCCATCCCCCCGGGTGTTGGGGGGGATTTCTCACTTTCTCTCTCTCTCTCTGTCTATCTCTTCTGTGAGCACACATGGCTTATGGCAAAACTAAAATAATTTTTTTTTTAGAGAGATTTTTGCTATAGGGCATATGTGCTTGCCAGAGACAGAAAGTGAAAAATCACCCCCCCATTGGGTGGGTGCACACGTGCCTGGTGTGAGTTTGAAGCTGCTGGGTCCTGGACTTGAACAGCAGTTGACCATGTGGGAGTAGAGCAGTGTAACCATTGTGCCATCTGCTGGTCCCCCCAGTTTTTCCCCAAATTGTTTTTAAAGAATTACTTTATTTACTATTATTATTTTTAATTTGACGAGAGAGAGAGAGAGAGAGAGAGAGAGAGAGAGAGAAAGAGAAAGAGAGTGAGAAAGTGGGCTACCAGGTCCGGGATTTGAACCGTGGTCAGCCATGTGGAAGTCTAGCGCTTTAATCCCCACGCCACCTGCCAGCCCCATAAAGTTTTTTTTTTTTTTTTTTTGGAGAGGTTTTTCGCTATAGGGCGCGTGCGCTCGCCAGACAGACAGAGAGAGACATAGAGACAGAAAGCGAGAAGTCACCCCCCAGGGGGGATGGTCACGCCGCAATCCCTTCTCCTCCATTCTCCTCTCGGGATCTTGGGCACGCACGCACACGCGCCCGGCGTGAGTTGTAAGCCACCGGGTCCGAGACGCGAACCACGGTCGACTACGTGGGAGTCCAGCGACATAGCCATTACGCTAACTGCTGGTTCCCTCCCATAAAGTTTTTTATTTTGTTTTTATTTAATATATTTACATGTTTCAAAATTCAGAAAGATATACATGATAAGACTTTCATAATTGTCCTTCAGTCCTGCTAAATGCTACTTACAATTTTTTTTGAAGTTTATTTATTTCTTCCATGAACAAGAGAGAGAAAAAGATAGCACCCCTACATGGTTTAGACATTGTGCCATAATCCTCCCCCAGCTTTTGTCTGCCCAGGTCCTGGGCACAGGTGCACCTGGCATATGCAGGAACTCTCTGGCCATGAACCCAGAACCTCCCATGTTGGCCAGCCCCACAGAACTTTGAGTTTTACTGTCGCGCTACCATTTGATCCCCACTGAATGCCTTGTCCCAGAGGCAGCCAGTGCTCCAGGTTTCTGGGTGTCTTGCAGAGCCATTTCTGCATTTACACATTGCCTCTCAGCTCTTGCCCGTGGGCATGTATTTTACCTGATTATATACTTTACGCAGAGCATTTTGTGTTATGCTGTTTTTAAAGGTTTTTGCCGTAGTGTACTCACCTGAGAGAGACAGAGTAAGAGGGAAGGTGGTGAGAAATCACCCCCTGAGGGGATGGCCACACCCCAAGCCCTTCTCCATTCTCCTCCTGGGATTTTGGGCACTTACACACATCCACCTGGCATGATTTTCAAGCCGCTAGGTCCATGACTGGAACTACAGTTGGCCATGTGGGAGCCCAGCTCCATAACCACTGCGACCTGCTGGCCCTGTGTTCTGCATTTTTAAAGATAACTTATATCTTTTTCTTTTTCTTTTTAGTTTGATATAGGGCATGTGCACTTGCTGGAGACAAATGGAGAGAGGGAAAGTGATAAAGCACCCCCTAGGGGCAGTGGACATGCTGCAGTCCCTTCTTTATTCTTCTGTCAGGATTTTAGCCATGTGCGTGTACACACACACACACACTCACACGCACACTTGTGTGTTTTTTAAGCTGCCAAGTCCTGTGGTATATGGGATCCAGCCACCTTAACCATCATGACCCTGGCTGGCCCAATTTTTTCCTTGATTCTACATAAGTTTTATATTTATTTTGATATTTTAAAAGTAAAAATATCACAAGGCAACTTAAGCTTATTTTATTTTTCTTTTAATTTTTTTAAATGTAGTCTGCCAGAGGCACATGTGCTTGCCAGAGACAGAGATAGAGAGACAGAGATAGAGAAAGTAGCCCTCCAACCCCCGTGGGGGATGACTATGCTGTAATCTCCATTTCTCCTTTTGGGCTTATTTTGGCCATGCATGTACATGTGCCTAGCATGTTTCTCAAGCCGCCAGGTCTGGGACTTGAACCACATGGTCGGCCACGTGGGATCCAGCACCTTAACCATCACACCACGGACTGGTCATATTTTTCTATGCTATGGGTGCTTGTTATGTAGAGTATTTAAAGTATCTTGAAGTGTAAAAAGTGAAAGCCTCCATCAGTCCAAATCATTCTCCCAAACTGTGTATGTATATAACATAATGATAGATACCATATTTATCTCCCACTCCACAGAGGTAACCATGGTTAAGGGTTTTGTGCATATAGGGTGATATTACCATTTAATGTAAATGCCATATCAGAAAATATGATGTCTTTCAAGTTCCTTTTGAATGTGTTCAAAAGGACTCGTTTGAATAGACTGATATGCTGCCTCCTAGCAAGGTAATGGAGTAGAAGATGCCATTTGGGATTTTGGTGGGTTTTTTTTTTTTTTTTTTTGGCATAATGCCTTATTTTACTTTTAACTATTTCCTCTTGCTTCTTTATCATATCTAAATCTGTAATCTTGAGGACAGAAATTCCATTACACCTTGCATGTGATGTGTGCCTGGAGGGCATGCTAAATCTCTTACTCGGTTTGAGTTATGTAAGAAGCCTAAGGCCCAGTGCAGTGATGGGAGCCTGAGGTCCCTGCCACCTGGGAGGCTGAGGCAGGAGGATCCTGGCAGCAACGTACTGTCTAAAATGATTTTTCTTTTAAAATAGAAAGAAACCTATTTAGAAAGCTAAGATCTTTGGGAAAACCTAGTTAGGAATTTAAGATCTTTGGGGGAAGTCTGCAAAAGATGAAGCTAACTTACATTTTTCTTTGAAGAATCAAATATAAATCTTTTTTGTGAGAGCTGGCATCTCATTGCAGCTCAAGAGCCTGGATCCTATGAGGAGCTCACCGTGTAGGGCACCCCGCTCAGGATCTCTGGGGGTGGAACCTTGACATCTGTACTTTGAAAAAGTTACCCCAGGGACAGCAGGTGGCATGGGATTAAGGGGTTAGACTCCCACGTGGTTGACCACGGTTCAAGTCCTAGACCTGGCGGCTTGCTTTCTCACTTTCTCTCTCTGGTGGATGCACGTGCCCTATGGCAAAATTTAAAAATAATAAATAATTCAAAAAGAAAAAGTTCCCCAGGTGATACTGAGTGGCATCATGGTCAGGAATCAGTAATGTAAAAGGAAGGTGACCTGTGGTGCTCTAACTACCAGTATGTGAGAGGTCTCCCTGCTCCAGGAGCTAATTTTTATGTTTCTCTTGTAGCATTAACAGCTCTAGTGTCTTCAACATCAACATTCGCTTCTTCAGAACTACAGCTGTGTGTAGTAAGTACCTGCCTTCAGCTCCTTGCCTTCTCGGAAATGGGATTTTAGTAGAAAGAGCAATAATTGACTGAGTTTAAGCAAAGAAAAACATTAAAATGGAAAAGATGCACTACTTGTGATTTTCTTTTTTGCTTTTCTCCTAGAGGATGATGTGGTTACAGTCAAAACCCCAGCATTCGCAGAATCTGTCACAGAGGGAGATGTCAGGTGGGAGAAAGGTAAGGTTTAGTTGTGTCTTGCTTCTTAAGTTGAAATACTTTCTAAACATCTTTCCTTTATCCACAGAAACCAGTGGAACCTGTGGTTCCACCTTTTTTTAAATATACATCCAGACCTTTCCCTGACTTTCTAGGAAGGGGTTTAGGGAACCCTGCCCAAAGGCGTTTTATGGCTACGGAGGCTCCTACTAACAGGTGGCCTTCCGTTGTCTTTTCAGCTGTTGGAGACACAGTTGCAGAAGATGAAGTGGTTTGTGAGATTGAGACTGACAAGGTAAGCTTGTCCTATATAAGGGCACATTTCTCGTGGTCTCCTTTAATTACTTTTTTTTTTTTTTTGAGAGATTTTTGCTTTAGGTGCATGTGCTTGCTAGAGAGACAGAGAGAGTGAGAGGGAAAGTGAGAAGTCACTCCCCAGGGGGAATGGCCACACAGCAATCCCTCCTGTATTCTCCTCCCAGGATCTTGGACACATACACACATGCACCTGGCATGATTTTCAAGTCACCAGGTCCAGGACTGAGACCATGGTCAGCCATGTGGGAGTACAGCAACATAATCACTATGCCATCTGCTAGCCCCTCTCTGTGGTTTCTTAACCTAATGAAATAAGCAGCGACTTTATTGAACTAGCTCAGACCTCATTTTAAACATGTTGTAATAGCTCATTAAAAAGAAAAAAGAATACATGTTTAATTTTAAGGGAGTATTACACACTGTGCTCATGGTATTGTAAATTAGTACAACTATTTTGTAAAATGATATGGAGGTTTGTCAGAAAACTAAAAATAGAATTACCGTATAGTCTACCAATCTAACTATTGGATCTGTACCCAAAGGAATTGAGATCAGTATGCTCAAGAGATGGGTAGTCCTAGGGACCAGCAGTTGGCATAATGGCTATGTCGCTGGACTCCCATGTAGTTGACCGTGCTTCGAGTCCCGGACCCAGTGGCTTAAACTCAAGCTGGGTGCATGTGCATGTGTGCCCAAGATCCCAAAAGGAGAATGGAGGAGAAGGGATTGTGGCGTGGCCATCCCCCCTGGGGGGTGATTTCTCGCTTTCTGTCTTTCTGTCTGTCTCACTGGCAAGGGCATGCGCCCTATAGCAAAAACCTCTCCAAAAAAAAAAAAAAGAAAGCCACCAAATCTAGGACTCAAACCACGGTGGGCCATGTGGGAATCCAGCCCCTAAAAAAAAGTGGTAGCTTTGTGTGTGTGTCTGTGTGGTACATGCGCTGTTTCCAGTTGTTTTTAGGGTATCCCTCAGGAACTCATTACCTGAGTACTGCTTTAACATGGCTGAGAAAGGCCAAAAAGGGTGAGTCGGCATGACTCTTACTCTAAAATTAGCCTTCGGGTATTTCTGTGTGCAGGGTCTTGAATATCTGTGTTGTGACTCTCGTGACTTATATTGGAGATGCCATACAATTGATGTCCTTAATGCTGGATAAAAATGTGGACTTTCCCCATTTGTCTTCCTTTCCCAGACATCTGTGCAGGTTCCATCACCAGCAAATGGCGTGATCGAGGCCCTTTTGGTACCTGATGGGGGAAAAGTCGAAGGAGGCACTCCTCTTTTCACACTCAGGAAAACTGGTGGTAAAGAAGTTCTCCTGGTGGTCAAGGTCTCCGGTGTTCCCCCCTTGGCATTCGGGCTGAGCGTAATGTTCCAACCCCCTGATCTCCAAGACACTCTCGTTCCAGTTGCCCTTAGTTGAAGGGATAAGAGTAATATTTATATAGAATGAACCTTAAATGTCAAATTCTAGAAGAAAAGGGTATTTTAAAAAATAAACCTCATAATGTTCTGGTTTTTTACCATGGACATTTCTTATGCTAGACAGTTTCTTAAAGATATAATGGAAATGGACTAGCTCCATGGTACAGCGGTAATGACCTGGTCAAAAAAAGCTGGATCGGGCCAGCAGGTGGCATGGTGGTTAAGGATGCTGGATTTCCACATGACTGTGGTTTGAGTCCTGGACCTGGTGGCTTGCTTTCTCACTTTCTCTGTCTCTCACTCTCTCACTCTGTCCTTCTCTGATCAAATTAAAAATAAATAAATAAAGTTAAATAAAGTACTTCTTAAAAAAAAAAAAAAAAAAAAAAAAAAGGCTGGATCTTGGCCAGCAGGTGATGTGGTGGTTAAGGGCACTAGACTCCCACATGGCCGACCGTGGTTTGAGTCCCAGACCTGGTGGCTTGCTTTCTCACTTTTTCTTTCTTTCTCTCTCTCTCTTTCTCTCTCGCTCTTACACTCACTCTGTCCCTCTCTGGTCAAATTTAAATAAATAAATAAAGTTAAATAAAATAATTAAATAAAAAAAGCTGGATCTTAGGTGGTGACTGGTTTGAATCCCCAGCCCTGTCAGCCTGAAACCTGCCAGGAATGTGTACTCAAGATCCAGTAGACTGGAGGACTGGAGGGAAGGGGATTGCAGCATGACAAGACCCTGTGGAGGTTGCCCCCTCCCCTGTCTCTCACACACACACGCGTGTGTACATGTGCTCTGTCATGAAGAAAAGTTTTTTTTTTTTTAAGAATTACTTTATTTTCACTTTATTTATTTATTTATTTTAATTTGACCAGAGAGGGATAGAGTGGGGGGAGTGGGGGGAGTGAGAAAGCAAGCTGCCAGGTCCGTGACTCAAACTGCCATCGGCCATGTGGGAGTCCAGCACCCTTAACCACCATGCCGCCTACTAGTCCCAAGAAAATAATTTTTGAAAAAAGAAAGGTATGGTAGAATTGAAGACGTTTCTAAGGACAGTAATTTCCCTTCCCTAGCCCCTACCAGCCCTGACATCGGAATAACATGGGAGCTTTAAGAATAATAATGAAGACAACCCATTTTTTAGGACCCCTCCCTTCTTGGGAGCTTTCCTTTTTCTTCCTTCTTTAATAAACTCCCCACTTTGCTATACCTTTAAAAAATAATAATAATAACAAATGACTAGGTCAGTGCCTGAGATTCTGGTTCATCAAATCTTGGTTATCATAGTTTCTTTTTTAAAGAATTATTTAACTTTATATATTTAATTTGACCAGAGAGGGTCAGAGAGAGAGAGAGAGAGAGCAAGTTGCCAGGTCCAGGACTCGAACCAGTCGGCCATGTGGAAGTCCAGTGCCCTTAACCACCATGCCATCTGCCAGCCCCATAGTTTTGTTTTTAAAATGCTCTCTACATGATTTTGATACATAGTGAGGGTTGAGAGCTACTTTTCTGTAAAAAAGTGAAAAGAAGCGGTATTTCATGGTGTCTCTCTTTCTCTTTCTCTCTTTCTGGCAAGTACATACACCCTCTTCAATTAAAAGAAAAAGAAAACAACCTATAGTTAAGTGCTATAACTACTTAATCTCTCTCTCTCTTTTTTTCTTTTTTTAAGTTTTTGCTATAGGACTTGTGTGGTTATTGGAAAGACAGATTGAGGGAAAGTGAGAAATCACCCCAAAGAGGGGATGGTTACCCTGTATTCCCTTCTCCTCCATTCTCTTGGGATTTGGGGGACACACACACACACATACACACACACACACACACACACACACGCACACGGCGTGATTTTCAAGTCACTGGGTCCAGATTAGGAGCTGTGGAGTCAACCATGTAGGATCTAGCACCTTAACCTCCACATTAACTGCTGGCCCAAGTCTGTTTCTTTTTAAGTGTTGAAATAGTTAACTAGAAAGATCGGAGATTGCATCATTGAGGTTGATCAGCACAGCAGCTCAGAGTTGGAAAAAAATGAATAGAAAGCTAGGAAGTAAGAGCGAGTTCTCCAGTAGAAGAAGTCCATGTTCTAATCATTCTGTAATGTTAAAATTCTTACTTTATATACAACTGGGTATGATATCCAGAGGGGTAAGACTTGAAATCAAGATCTAATTTGAAGTAGTGGACTTTGTACTTCATCACCTCACTGACATAGGAAAGTCCCCCTACTTGAAATGCTATAAATGAGCCCTTGATTAAACTTTTCTTTTCTAATAGTTATGAGTATTCTTCCAAATGTAATGTTAAAATAGTAGGTGCGATTACCAATATTACCAGAGCTGGAAACATGTTATATTTATGTGTGTGCTTTAACATTTTAAATCGCCTGGGCGTTTTTGGCTCGGACTTTTCCATTTCCTTGGGCTCAGTAAGTGCTTTGAAAGTAGATGATCGATGGATGTTTGTGAAATCAGAAAGGCGACGGAATTGAGCCAGTTATCTGACAGGACATTTAGGGGCCCTGGGGTAATGAAGAATAGTGCCTTGTGTCATCGTGTGTGTGTCTCGTGCCTTTCATGTAGCACATACCCAGGAGAGGTCTGTTAATTGATTGAGATAGAGCTCTTGCTGCTGAATTCTCAGAATCTGTGATTTGGTTGCGTTCCATTCCAGACAGTGCCGGTGGCATCTATTTTCTTGTTTTCCAGCTGCTCCTGCTAAGGCCAAGCCAGCGGAAGCTCCTGCTGCTGCAGCCCCAAAAACAGAGCCTACACTGTCGGCAGTTCCTCCTCCCGCAGCACCCATACCCGCTCAGATGCCGCCAGTGCCCCCGCCCTCACAACCTCCTTCTAGCAAGCCAGGTACGCCGCCAGTTCCCATGAATCTCTGTGTGAGAGAAGAGCATCTCCTCTACTGTTCCCTCACAGGTTCAGGGCTGAGGCTGCTTTATGGCTCTGAACAGGCCAGGTTGGCCTGACGGAAGGAAAGAATTCTATACTTTGTATCTGAAGATCTGGTTTTGTGTCCCAGCTTTTTTTCCTTTTTTTAAAGTTATTCTCTTTCCCTCTCTTTTTTAATTGTCAGGACATGAGAGGTAATCGGAGAGAGAGAGAGGAAGTACCTCCTAGTGAGGCTTGGTCACACCAGTCTCTTCTCTTCCACTTCTCCATTCTATTAGAATTTGCACACATGCACACATGGCTAGTGTGTTTTTCAAGCCCCCAGGGGTTAAACTGTGGTTGACCACGTGGGATCCAGCCCTCTTAACCACTGTGAGGCCAGCCTGTCTCAGCCTTTTGTTTGCTAGTGGTGTGTCTAGGCTAATTAGGCACCTTCTCTGAGGAGTTGCTCATCTGTGGAGTCAGAATGATACTAATACACCTTAGAAAATCTCAAAGGCAGAGCCAGTATTTGGCGTGGTGGTTAAGGCGCTGGACTCCCACATGGTTGACTGTGGTTTGAGTCCTGGCCCTGGAGGCACATGTGTGTGCATGTTCAAAATCCCAGGAGGAGAATGGAGGAGAAGGGATTCCGGTGTGGTCACCCCCCCTGGGGGGTGATTTCTCACTTTCCCACTTTTTTTTTTTTTGAGAGGTTTTTACTATAGGGCGCGTGCACTCGCCAGACAGAGACAGAGACACAGAAAGTGAGAAATCACCCCCCAGGGGGATGGCCATGCCGCAATCCCTTCTCTTCCGTTCTCCTCTTGGGATCTTGGGCACGCACGCACACGCACTCGGCGTGAGTTTTAAGCCTCCAGGTCCGGGACACGAACCGCGGTCGACTACATGGGAATCCAGCAACATAGCCATTACGCTAACTGCTGGCCCCTCCCACTTTCTCATTCTCTGGTGAGCACATGTGCCCTGTAGCAAAAAATATTAAAAAAAAAAAAAAAATCTTGCAGGTTAAGTGGTAATAGTGTAAAACCCTGGAATGTTTCTCCCCTCTGATAGAGCTGTATCTGTGCTTTCCATTTTCAGTGTCTGCCATAAAACCCACTGCTGCCCCTCCACTAGCTGAACCAGGAGCTGGCAAAGGTCTGCGTTCAGAACATCGGGTAAGCCTATGAAGACCACTTCTAGAAAAGAGGCCGAGGGGTGGTGTTGAGATTAGTGGAGTGTTGGTGTGGTAGTCCCCACCTCTGAATGACTAGCAGCCCTGTCCCTCAACCTTGACAGAGAAATAGAGTTTAGCAAGTGTCTTGTTCATAGTCACATAATCATCACATTGTGATGAACTACAATCTGGGGTTTTTCTAAACACTTGTCCAGCGGTTTTTCTGTTGTATTATGTTACCAGTGAAATGCCTTGGGTAAGTAACTTATTTGCAGGAGATGGTAGCTTAGTAACACACCCCCTCTTGCCCACAGCGACACACTTCAAAGAGGTAGTTTAGTGGGCTCTGTTCCTATACTTCCGGGACGCTTGGCTATAGCTAAAGGATACTGCACAGTAGCAGTAGCTATCAGGAGCAGACATAAAACCTCAAGGAAGTATGGTCAAGAGTGTGGGTTCCTCTGCTTGAGAATACTTCCTAAAAATATTATAGCCTCGAAAGTTTGTTGTTTGTGGGTTTCCATTCCATAGGTAGCTATTCTCATGCAAGTCTTTATCAATAGAAATGGACCTTTCTGAAATGATTCTTAGGCTGGCTAAACGTACACCACATTCTTCCTTTTTGTAAATTGGTTTTGGTTTTTAAATCAAACCATTTCCTGGGCCTCCATTATCAGTAAAACTTGAGGCACATCTAAGTGAGTAATCTTTTATTTATTTATTTTTTTTTGAGAAGTTTTTGCTATAGGGCGTGTGCGCTCGCCAGACAGACAGAGACAGAGAGACAGAAACCGAGAAATCACCCCCCAGGGGGGATGGCCACGCCACAGTCCCTTCTCCTCCATTCTCCTCTCGGGATCTTGGGCATGCACGCACACGCGCCCGGTGTGAGTTTTAAGCCACCAGGTCCGGGACTTAAGCCACGGTTGACTACATGGGAGTCCAGCAACATAGCCATTATGCTAACTGCTGGTCCCTCTAAGTGAGTAACCTTGGCCTACATTTTCTGTTCTCACTTAGAGGAGGAAGGTTACCACAGGGAAGGGGAAGCCTAGATTGCATGTACTTAGATATGCTACTCTTTGGCCATCACTCCTGGCAGGCTGGGCGCTCTGACTATGTGGGGGATATCTGTCCCAAGACACCCGATTAGCAGTGCTTATTCTACTTTCATTTTCAGGAGAAAATGAATAGGATGCGACAGCGCATTGCTCAGCGTCTGAAGGAGGCCCAGAATACATGCGCAATGCTGACGACTTTCAACGAGATTGACATGAGGTACGCTCGCTCATCCCTGTTGTTCCCCATGTCTTTTGTTCTTGGAGAACGTTTGAACCTGCCTCCCTGCTCACCCTGGTGTTTATTCCAAAACTAACTTGACTCGACAGGGAAGAGGTGCTTCTTTGCTCTGCTTCTTGTTGACTTATACAGAGTGACCTGGTTTCATCCTCTAATAGACGGTCCTAATACTATGCCTGCCGCCTCTATCACTCCAAAAGGTAGCCTTTTAGACACTTTTTTAGGTTTTTGTGTAGTGCACATGCACTTGCCAGAGACAGAGGGAATGAAAGTGAGAAATCATCCCCAGGAGGCATGGCCACGCCACAGTGCTTTCTCCTCCGTTCTCTCAGGATTTTTGGGCACGTGCCCATATGCCCCTGACATGATTTTCAAGCCACTGGGTCTGGAATTCAAATTGTGGTTGGCCATTTGGGAGTCCAGCCTTAATCACAATGCCGCCTGCTGGCCCCAGCTTTTAGACTTCTATACCTGAGTTTTGTGTTTTCTGATATATGAGGCTGATATTAAACTCTGATCACAAGTGTCGAGTTGCCAAGCAGAGAAAGAGTAACCAGGCCAATGAAGCTTACACTCAGGCCTTCCCCTTGGGTGAAGAACCCTTTACAGTTACCCTGAGTTAGTTCCTCTGGTTAACATTCCTCCTTAACAGAGCCAGAACACTGTACCCGCTTCTTTCTCCCAGTGACGACTACTTATGCTTGTTCTTAAGCAGCTCCAAATAAATGACAAGGTATATAAACTTGTCATGTTTTCCATTTTTTCAACTTTGACAGTGAAATGGAAAGCAAGCTGTGTTTTAAATTAAAAACCTCAGAATGGGACCGCCAGGTGGTGTGGTGGTTAAAGTGTTAGACACTCCCACACAACCGACCACGGTTTGAGTCCTGGACCTGGTGGCTTGCTTTCTCATTTTCCCTCTCTCTGTGTCTCTCTCTGGCCAAATTAAAAAAGTAATAATGAATAAACAAATTAAAAAAAAAATGTTGGGGGTCAGCAGGTGGTATAATGGTTATGTCGCTGGACTCTCATATAGCCAACCGCAATTTGAGTCCTGGACCCAGTGGCTTGAAACTCACCAGGTGCATGTGTGTGCTTGTCCAAAATCCCAAGAGGATATTGGAGGAGAAGGGATTGCGGCGCGATTTCTCGCTTTTATCTCTCTGTCTCTCCAGCGAGTGCTCGCAGCCTATAGTAAAAATCTCTCTTAAAAACAAAACCAAACAAAACAAAAACCTTAGAATGTTAACCAGAGGAACTAACTCAGTGTAACTATTTCTGTAATTATTGACTCCCCTGTTGTCTTCAGGATTCTGATGTACATGTAAGGAGGAGGAAGTAGTTAAATTTAACATTTTTAGAGTGCTTACTACAAACACGGTGTTGTACTGTGGAATTTAAGAGGGATACAAAAATGAATTAGAAAGAGCCCAGGGCCTCTTAGAGCATACCATCTGTTTTGTGAACATAAAAAATAGAAGAATAAATTTCAGAAAGGTAAGAATGAGTATGGCGTGGAGAGGAGAGTGAGGTCATTTCTTTTTAAGGTTGAGGGTAAAGGTGGAAAGGGTAGGGTCAGGAAAGGGTTCCTGGAGGAGAGAAATGTTTAATAGGTCTTGAGGAATGACGAGCATTTTGCCTGGTAATGTTGTGGGAAAAGGGCGTTCTAGAATGCCCGTATGCCGTTCGGAATATGGACTGGGACACAGATAGGAAGGTAGCAGGCACATCTGAGGCATGATCAGATCATTTCCACTGTGAGGAGTAGTATAGGAAAGAATAGGAAAGGGTCGATCGGGATGTTTTCAATGCCAGAGTAAGCATTTGTGTTTAACTTAGGATGTAATTCAGCAAGTCCTTATGTCATCTTTTTGCTGCTTTTTATATAGAGTGTTTAGTCTATGAATTTATGTGAGGGAAATTTGTTTTCCTTTGCAAGGGCTGTGCGTGGTCTAGGAAGGGAATGGCGTATTGCTGTGTCCTGCGGCGTTCACAGGCAGGTCACTTTGTGGGCTATTTCACTAGATGTCATCTAGTCTAGTGTGAACCTTTCTGGAGAGACTGGATGCCATTCAAGCCAAAGATTCCTCTCCTGGACAAAGGATGCAGGGAAGGGCCTGGATTAATGAGTCTCAGAGGCTGCAGCTTATGTTTCAGTGCGTTAGGGCCAAATTGTACACAAATTGAATTAGACTTTGAAATTGTACCCAATTTCTTAAGAGGAAACATGTAAATATTTGTGGCCTTGAAAGATGCAGTTGGCCCAACAGCTTTGATTGGAAGGTAAGCATAATAGCTGGATCCTCTTTCAGCAGCTAATCGAGGTGCCACTTAACAGTGGCCTGGGGTCCCGCACAGCCAGTAATCTGGTTTGGAGCCAGGGCCCTTTGGGTCTCGTGCTGATCAGCTAACCCATAGGGGCCTTTCTGAGACTTCCTCCGTTCCCCCATTGTCCTGGCCTCTGCCTTCAAGGGCAGATCTTTAAAATAGAAACTACTTAATGACCAGACAATAGCATTTGGGCAAGCTTCAGAGCAGAGATGTTTATCGTGGCTGTTTTTTCTTCTGTGGGTCTTCTGTCTTGGGAACCAGTAATGTCTTTAGGGTGGTAATCCTAGCACTAAATAAGGTTAGACTCAGGAAAACAAGCATTTTAAACCCAGTCAGTCCCCCTAGGAAATCGGCCTTAAAAGGAAAGGTCTGAAGGGGGCAGTGAAAGTTGTACCACATCTTATCTTTCCTGCTAATGTCCAATTAGGCCATTAGAGGGAGAAGGGGGAGAGTTGAGTATTGAATATTTGGGCCTGAGATGAGGTTAAATTTGATTCAGATCATGAAACTGTTCTGATAAATACAGATTTCTGCAGCAAAAAAATGGGAAAGCCATTTCCCACTAACTCTGAATGTGAAAAACAAAATGAACAGTCCCCAAAAGAACAAAGAGTGTTCACATTGTAAAGGCTTCTTGGAAGGCCCTGCTGTTTAGTCTGAAGGGACAAGCCTAGGTCTACATGTGGCCATGTTTCTAAATACCAAAGAAATCATATCTTTTAAACGAATCTCTTTTAAAGAAGAAAGAAAGGAAGAAAAACATTTATCTATTTACTTATCTGTTTGTTTGTTGTGAGTTTTGGGCCACTGCATATGGGACTTGAACCATGTGTGAGTCCAGCACCTCAACCTCTGTGCCATCTGCTGACCCCCATTAAACTAGTTTTAAAAGCAAGCGCTATGTCTTCATTATCTTTGTGTCTTATTGCCTGGCCCTGACCCTCACGTGTGGTGGGTGTTGATAACCTCTTTGGAAAAACTAGTAGAGGGAACTGCCTACTCTGGGGGTGGGGAGAGAGAGAGACAGACAGACAGACAGAATTTACTGCCTTTCCCATGAACCTGAAAGAACAGTGGGCTCTATACCCTCCCATGGATCTTCATGACTGCTGTTGCTTGCATGGAATCCAGGTACCCTTGGGGGATTTTTGTTATCACTAATCAAGAGAAAGGAGGAATGTCACAAGGAAGTCATAATCAGGTTTGGTAGTTTTTTTGGAAGTTCTAACAAATAATAATAAGAAAAAGTATTGCTTATTTTATAGTCTTTTTTTATACTTTTAAGAATAAATATATTTTTTTAAACTTTTATTATTTTATTTATTTATTATTACTTGTTAGTTTGACCAGAGAGAGAGAGAGAGAGAGAGAGAGAAAGTAAGAAAGCAAGTCACCAGGTCCAGGACTTGAACCATGGCCGACCATGTGGGAATCCAGCACCTTAACCACCACACCACCTGCTGGACCCAAGAATAAATATTTTTTAGGGTGGATAGCCACAATTTTAGTGTAGCCAAAAATCACTCTTTCATCCAAAGATGTTACTGTGCCGTGGGGCCTCTTGTTTATATCCGTCACTGAAATCTGGGCCTTCCAGGTCATAAAGGAGCCCTGTAAAGGGTCCATCCCACCCTAAAGACAGACTGGGCTGTCTTCCTTTATATCCGGTTTTTGTAAAAGAACAAGGTGATTGTGTTCACCTCTGGTGGACTATTTAAAAACTCTAACTTAGGTAGATGATCCAGAGTAAGGGAAACGCTTACTCAATTATGTACGTGGAAATCAAACTCAAGGCTTCGTTTGTAGTCACTTTATTTTCTAATATGTTTTTATAGCAATATCCAGGAGATGAGGGCTCGGCACAAAGATGCCTTTCTGAAGAAACATAACCTCAAACTCGGCTTCATGTCAGCGTTTGTGAAGGCCTCGGCCTTTGCCTTGCAGGAGCAGCCTGTTGTAAATGCAGGTGAGTTTGTTGTGGCCAGAATACACCAGGAGGTTGGTGCATAAACACAGACCTGTTTGTATGCTCAGGGAGTCAACAGATCAAGACTTTTTATTTCATACCTGTGGAAGTACGACTGTCTTCCCTAGAGACCTGGTTTACCTTCCTGAAAGGGCATCACAATTCCTTTCTCCCTACCAGCTGGACAGAAGAGTTTATCTTCCTGCTGCACAGCTTGGCAGCCACTCAGGCAACAAGCAGTTCTGGAGCAGCCCAGCTCTCCAGGCTGTCCCGTGTTAGGGCGGAAACTCCTGTTCTGGCTACCCCTCTCTCCTCCCACTGCCCATGGCCCTCTTACCTTGGGGCCTTCCACACTTGCATAGGCTCCAGGGTGACCTTTGAGCTCTGGTCGATTGGCCTCATTGGGCCTTGGGCTTGGTCTCTCTTTCACAGACTTGCTGCTCCTTTTCCCTTTTGCTCACCTACGTCATGGAAGTGTTGAACTAACAAAGTTCTATTCCTGTTGAGACACTTCTGTGTTCCCCGGGAGAGTGCAAAGGGAGCAGTGACACTTGTGCAATCTTTAGCAGTGCCAGGATTCCTAAAGGTCTACAAGTAGAAGCCCTGGTCTCTTCCACTGAGTGGTGTGCGCTAGGCGGCTAGAAGGGCTGTGTTTTGCCCGAGGATGTACCTCTGTTTCTCCCCTTTTCATGCCGCTGGCTCTCTCCATCTTTTCCGCTGACCCCCTTTCTTGCCTACCCATAAGTGGAGGCATTTCTCAAGTTCTCTTGGCCTCTTTTTCTCTTGATATGCTTTCCTTGGGCATCTTATCTAATCATACAACTTGGACTTTCTGTGGGAAAGATTTCCAAGACACTATTTTGTCATGAATGGTAGACATAAATTTTTAGCTTCTAGTGTGCTACCTCAAGTTAGTATATTTAAGGGAAGACTACCCTACTTTGTCCCGAGTCTCCTAGAAACAGGCTTTTCTCTTCCCCTTATTGAAGGGCAAAGTAGCCAGCACCCCATGCCATGTTTCCTTTGCCAATTTGCCTGTTTTGGAGCACATATTAACTCGAGCCATTCTCTGCTAAGGAGGGCTTGAGTAGATCCAGTTAAAGAGAACCTAATGTGTCCCTATTTTATGAAATCCAGTATATTGAGCCCTTCTGATGGCTGCCAAAGACATGGATGCTCCTATGCCTGGGCTCAGTCAGGGCACTGGGAGCTATTGCAGTTGGCTGGGATGGGAGTGTATGAAGTGCCAGCTGCCATTTGTAATGCAGTGCTTTTCATGTTGGTTGGTCAGCACACGCTACCAAGCACTGCAAATTTTTACTCAATATTAATACAAATACTACCTCCCCTTGGCCTGGGGAGCAGTCTGTAACATGTGTTTTCTCTCTTACAGTGATTGATGACACAACCAAAGAGGTGGTGTATAGGGATTATATCGACATCAGTGTTGCAGTGGCCACCCCTCGGGTATGTTGGGCAGGAGGTGGAGAGTGCTGGGCTTGAGCCAACCTCAGTGTGAAGAAACAGATCTCATAGGAGAGTTGCATTTCTATAATTCTGTTTTTCTACAAAGGACTCGATAAGAGGTTTTTTTTTTTTTTTTTTTTTTTTTTTTAATGATTTTGCCATAATGACACATGCGTTTGCTGGAAAGAGAGAGAGACGATGAGAGGGAAAGTGAGAAATCATTTTCCCCCCAGGGAACATGGCCATACCACAATCCCTTCTCCGTTTTCCTCCTGGGATTTTGGGCACACTTGCAAATGTACCTGGTGTGATTTTCAAGCCTCCAGATTCGAGACTTGAACCACAGTTGGCCCATGTGGGAGTTCAGCATCTTAACTACTATGCGACTTGCTGGCCCTGAAAGAGCTTTTTTTAATTAACCATACCACATTTTTTTTAGAATTATTTATTTAACTTTATTATTATTTTATTTGCTACAGGGTACGCGCACCCACCAGAGAGAGATGAAGAGAGAGAGAGAGAGAGAAAGCAAGCCTCCAGGTCTGGACTCGAATTGTGGTCAGCCATGTAGGAGTCCAGCATCCCAACCACCATATCACCTGCTGGGCCCACCATACCACATTTTTTTATTTTCACGTCAAGCCTACATATTTTAGACTTTCTGTGAATCACATCGAGTAATGAAGGTATTCTGGGGAGGGGAGACCATGGGCTTGAATCAAGGGGGCTGTGGCTAAGAGGGAATTATTAATTTATAACTAAAAACAGCTTTTCACTCCCTTTAGGGTTTGGTGGTTCCCGTCATCAGGAATGTGGAAGCTATGAATTATGCAGATATTGAACGAACCATCAGTGAGCTGGGAGAGAAGGTAAAGCAGGAGGCAGGTGTAGGAGCCAGTGGGCAGGTGAGGGAAGAGAGCCTGCGAGAGCCCCGACCCAGCGAGCTGGAGTCTCACTTTGTGGCGTAACAAGTGGCGAGGCCTGAGTCGGGCGGTGGCACTTAAAAGCTGAGTGTAGCTAGCCTTGGTAACTGGCATCTCGTCCAATAAGACCTGCCAGGAAGTCCTTGACTCTGTGGAAACATGCCTTTTCTCTGGTGGAGCACTGGTCACAGTGTCCTCAGCTGAAACTGTCATGTGGAGACTAGAGCTTGTACTGTTGTGCTCGGATACAAGTTTTCTGGACTTTTTTTGGGTGAAGGAAGTGGAGTTGGCTTAATATTTAATTATAAACTCTGCTTCTAGGCACGAAAGAATGAACTTGCCATTGAAGATATGGATGGTGGTACATTCACCATTAGCAATGGAGGCGTTTTTGGCTCGCTCTTTGGGACACCCATCATCAACCCCCCTCAGTCTGCCATCCTGGGCATGCACGCCATCTTTGACAGGCCAGTGGCCGTGGGCGGCAAGGTAAGCCCTATCCTTTCTATCTGTGAGGGGATGAAGAAGGAAATTAATTAATGCTGATTATATAACAGACCCTATAACTTCAGCCCCGAGTTCCACTTTTGAGGTTCTAATGAGTAGTTAAGGTACTAATTCTCAGATTGTAGTCTCTAGATCAGAAGCATCTGGGAACTTAGTAGAGATGCAGATTCTTTCTTTAAGTTTTTGCTGCAGGGTGTGTGCACTCGATGGAGAGACAGAGACAGTGGGAAAGTGAGAATCACCCCTAAGGGGGAATAGCCATGTGCAATCCCTTCTCCATTCTCCTTCTGGGGTTTGGGCACCCAAGCACATGCACCCAGTGTGATTTTCTTTCTTTCTCTTTAAGAATTATTTTATTTAACTATTTAACTATTTATTTATTTGTTTGTTTAAATTTGGTGAGAGAGAGGGGGAGGAAGTGAGAAAGCAAGCCATCCAGTCTGGGACTTGAACCACAGTTGGCCATGTCGGAGTCCAGCACCTTTAACCACCATGCCACCTGCCAGCCCCTCCCCGCTGCGTGGTTTTCAAGTTGCTGCATCCAGGATTCGAACCTTATTCAGCCATGTGGGTGTCGGGTGCTGTAGCCACCACACTACCTACTGGCCCTATGATGATTCTTAGATCCCATCTCAGAATACCAAATTTGTCGACCTCATACTGAGAGCAGAAGTGCAGACGGTCCTGCTGCACACTTAAGTTAGGGAACTATTGGGCGGAGGCTTGCTCCTCACTGGGGACCAGTCAACAAGCTTCCCTGTCCAGGTGCCCTGGCAAGTAGGGGTATAGTTGGATACATGGTCCTCACCCCTGGGAAAAAGAGGACAATTGTGCACAGCAGCAGTCGGTGAGCTGTGGGAGTCCAGCACCCCAACCACAATACCACCTGCTGGCCCCACCATACCCCACTCTCTTATTTTCACATCAAGCCTACACATTTTAGACCAAGCTCTGTGGCAGGCTGAGAATGTCTCTGGGAGTTCAGGGAATGAGGTCAGAGGGGCTTGAAGTAGCCCTTGGAAAGTAAGTTTCCTGGGACTCCCGTGTTTGGAACCTTTTTGGGGAACCAGCAGATGACATAGTGATTACATCGCTAGACTCTCACATAGTGGACTACAGCAGCTTAAAAGTCATGCTGCGGACATGTGTGTGCACACCCAGAGTCCCGAGGGGAGAAGAGAAGGGATTGCAGCGTGGCCATTCCCCCGTGACAGTGATTTCTCACTTTCTGTGTTTCTGGCGAGCTCATGTGCCCTATAGCAAAACTCTCTATCCAAAAAAAAAAAAAAAAAAATCCTTTTTGAGTCACTAGCTACTGTGAATCCAAAAACATTGATCTCCCCGGAAAATGCCTATACTCCCAACTTTGCAGCCAATGTCAGAGAATTTGTGGGCTCCAAGTTAAAATTTTTTTCTTTGTATTTTAACTCCAGAAAAGCATAATGGGCAGCCAGGACTGAAGGGAAACCTCCACAGGCAACAGATGAGTCAAGAGCACAGGGTATATTTAAAAAAAAAAAAAGGTATTTGTGGGAACCAGCAGTTAGCGTAATGGCTATGTCGCTGGACTCCCACGTAGTCGACCATGGTTCGCGTCCCGGACCCGGTGGCTTAAAACTCACGCCGGGCGCGTGTGCGTACGTGCCCAAGATCCCAAGAGGAGAATGGAGGAGAAGGGATTGCGGCATGACCATGGGGGGTGATTTCTCGCTTTCTGTCTCTATGTCTCTCTCGGTCTGTCTGGCGAGCGCATGCGCCCTATAGCGAAAAAAAAAAAAAAGTATTTGTGAAGAGACTGTTTTCTTGTTTTTATTTTTATTTTTAAAATTTTCCTATAGAGCTTATACACTTGTCAGGGAGAGACAGAGAGATAAGAAAAACGAAAAATCACCCCACAGAGAGGATGGCTATCCCTTCTCCATCCTCTTGGGATCTGAGGCACACATATGTACATGCCCGGTGTGTCCGTCCGTCCTTCCTTCCTTCCTTCCTTCCTTCCTTCCTTCCTTCCTTCCTTCCTTCCTAAAATTCTTGCTTTCGAGCATTTGCACTTTCCAGAGACAGACAGAGAAAGAGAAAGGGAAAGTGGGAAATCAGGCCCTGGAGGGATGGCCACACCACAATCCCTTCACTTTCATTCTCCTCTTGGGATTTTGGGTATGCACGCACGTGCACCCGCCGTGATTCTCAAGCTGCTGGGTCCAGGACTCAGGTGGTGGTCGGCCACGTGGGAGTCCAGAACCTTAGCTGTCACGCCACCTGCTGCCCCCACCCCTGGCGTGTTTCTCAAGCCACCAATGCTGAGACAAACTGTGCAGTTAGCCATGTGGGATCCAGCCACTGTAACCACCACACCACCCCTGGCCCTGTTTTCTTGGTTTAACTGTTTTTAGGTGGGGAACTTAGCACTAGGGTAAGGCTTGAACTTTGGAAATAGTTACACATCCAGAGGCAACATCAGTAGGAAAGGCCTCGAAACTAGGATCTCGCCTATAGGGAGTGCTCTCTCATCTCCCCCTGCATCTCAGCAGGGCTTTCTATGACCTGGAAACAAACCTGCCTGCTCTTCTCTAGGTGGAGGTGCGGCCCATGATGTACGTGGCACTGACCTACGATCACCGGCTGATTGACGGCAGAGAGGCTGTGACTTTCCTTCGTAAAATCAAGGCGGCAGTAGAGGACCCTAGAGTCCTCCTCCTGGACCTTTAGAGGGAAGCTACATGCCCTCCAAATCGACCATGCAGGAACTGAAAAACAGTCTTCTCCCTGTCCCCTTGGGGGTCCCAGGTTAGCCTGGTGACAGGCAGGCACATGATATTGGCCTCAAATAAGGAAGCCAGGGCACTTCGTTACCAGCAGTCACAGGTCTCTTCTCGGTGTTCCTGCAGGGCTCTCTCCCTCTCTGCACCCTTCTCTTACCCTCAGATATCTTATTTCCTTAGGCTTGAGAGAGCGAGAGTGAGCGAGAGCGAGAGAGCCTTGATGGATGCTCATTAATGTCCCTGCCTTTTTTCCATTAGCCCTCTGCAGAGATGATCGTGCTTCTCCCAGGGCCAGCGTGCTATAGGGAAACCACCCGGGACCACACAATTAAGTTTCAATCCTTGGAAAGTCTGTTCTCTAGAGACGCCCAGGAGGTCACTGTGTCTCCAGGCTCAGAGCAGCCTCCGTCCCGGCTGTGCACCTCTCTCCACACCATCCGTGTGGCGGTCTTGGACACAGGCGAAGAGGTGCTGCTTTGCTTCTTAAATGGCACCTTCATTCTCGGCTGTCATTGACTTCAAGATGCCTCTTCTACCTCTTCCAGGAAGCACAGGCCAGGGGATTTGGGTGGAAGGGTGTGGGGAGTGTGGGAGACGGCCCCTGCGGTCATGTGAACCTGGGCCTGCCCTCACACTCCCCCTCAGGCTCACACCAAGGGGACCCGTTTTCGCACAATCTCACACCCTTTCCAAACCCTTTCCAGGCTGCTAGGAGCCGTTCTAGCACATCGTTTTCATGTAGAGCAGATTCTAGCACATCATGGCAGTGGGACAGAGCAGGTCGCAAAGAAGGGCCAGACTGGAGAGGGGAGGCTTCCCTGAGCTGGCCCCAGTGGACCTGAGCTTTTAAATTCAAGTTGGTATAAGCACGTGGCCCTTTCTGTGGGGAGTGGGGCCTCGACTCCGCTGCAGGACACAGAGCTAGGGTGGATGCCCTGGGGTAGAGCTCAGCCCCAAGGTGATGTCCTCTGGGTCTGGGAGTCTTCTGGAGCTCTTGTCATGAAAGCTGCTGGGCTTCATCCCGCTTTGTATCCAACTGCATCCAGGCCTGAGGCCGCTGACACTTGACACCAAGGGCCTCAGTGCAGAGTGCCCTTTTGTACCTGGAGCCAAGAAACTAGGCCTGGGGTGGGGGGGAGGGGGGGAGCCAATACTGAGTGCCTGCAGCATCTACTACTCTGTCTTCACTATCCAGAACTTGTACCTAAATATTTAAAGAAACTGATTTTAAATTCAAATTAAAGGGCAGATGTTCGCAAACAGGGTTCCTGCATCTGTGCTCCTTTTGGCTCCTGTGGTTGTACAGATCCGGCACTGTTGTACAACTGGTTGTTAGCACTGAAAAGCCACTTAATGTCCCCTCAGTTTTCCTGGAAAGTTTATACTTTTTTTTTTTTTTTTTAAGTTTGCTATTGGAAACATGAGCTTGCTGGAGACAGCGAGAGGGGAAGTGAAAAAGCACCCCTCAGGGCAGAGGACACTCTGCAATCCCTTCTCCATTTTCTTTTCTGGATTTTGGGCATGCACACTTGCTCAGGTTTTCAAGCTGTGGGTCCAGGATTCGAACCACTCAGTTGGCCAGATGGGATTCAGCCACCTTAACCACCGTGCCACCTGTTGGCCCCAGTGTAGAGTACTTTATTTGAATAATTATTTTTATTTATTCATTTTAATTTGACCAGAGATGGACAGAGCAAGAGAGAGGAGGAGATAGAGGGAATGTGAGATAACAAGCCGCCAGGTCCAGGACTCCAACCACAGCCGGCCATGTGGGAGTCCAGCTCCCTTAACCACCTGCCAGCCCCTAAAATATTTCGGAAGTAAGTTAACACTACTATTTTGATAAAAGGTGGACCCTGAGCCAACAGATGGCATGTTAAGGCACTGGATTCCTGCATGTTCATATGGCAGTTCGTATCCTGGACCTGGTGGTTTGAAAATCCCAACAAATCATTTTTTTTTTTAAGGATGGAACCCTGAGTTGTCGCCAGCCAGAAGTGTGCCCCAGGTTCCTTTCAGTGCACCCCTGAGCCTGTCAAGCCATCCTCTTGAAGAGGAATTGTGGTCCCTACCTTGTGAAGCCCCTTCAGAACACCAGTGGGCACGTGCATCTCTGTGGGGGCTTGCGTGCTTTCTCGATGCATCAGGGCTAGAGGGGGCAGCAGCATTTCACACGGACTAGAGGGCTGTGTGTCTGCCGAGGCACTCGGGGTCAGCATGCACAATGAGGGCAGGTCACCTCAGGGCCAGTGGTCTGCCAGAAGTGCCCAGGGCTGGCTGCTAACCTAGGCTGCAGGTGACAGGCATGATGGCTGATGGTGCTTCAGTGAGACCACCCCCTGAAGGCTGTCACGGGAAGGCAGTGGGTACCGGAGGGTAAAGTCAGAGCAAGGGTGGGCAAGAGAATTGGGCTCAGTGGAAGGGAAGGCTTTAGTGTCATCAGTCAGGTCAGGCCGCGGTGTTAGACGCTTTAATTTCTCTAGTAAACCTGGTTATCAGGCCCATTTTGTGGGAAGCTGAGTAAGCCAGGTGGGGTGGGGCACACATCCTAGACCCAGGCCAGGCAGAGGGTGGAGGCGGTCCAGGTCCAGCCTTAGGGCAGCAGGAAGCGCACAGCCTCGGACAGCTCCACTCGGCTCTGCCCAGGTCACATCACTTGTTTCTTTTCAGCTGTAAGTTTTCTCAGGACCTTCCGACTGTTTCAAGGGGTCACTCACTGAACAGTAAACCTTTCCCCAGGCCCCCTGGCCTTGCAGGACTTCTCTTCCTGTCTTATCTCCCACGGAGCTCTGTCCCCACACCACTGCCTGCCCTGAGGCCCGAGGCTGCTCCTTCCTGCTGCAGGGGCACAGGCTGGCATGCCACTCACCACCGACCCTGCTCCTACGCCTGGCAGGCCCCAAGCCCCGTCGACTGTTGTGGCATTTCTCAGGGGAGTCTTCCATCTGCCCTCCCGGCAGGCCGCGCTCGATGCATTAATGAAGCATGGACGCCATAGTGAGGGCAGGCTTTATTGGGCCGTGGCCAGGGGGAGTCATACACAGGCAGTGCTTTCCCATGTCCTCTCTGTCCTGGTCACCCAGTCCCCAGGGATGAGTGAGCCTTCAGGGCCAGACTGGCCAGCAGTGTCAGAGGCACCACCTGGTGGTGGTGGAGACACTGGAGGGAACTGGCTGGGGCTGAGGTCAGGTGGGTGTCTCGGGAGCCACACCCCAGGGAGTCGAGAGGTGCCCCCAAGCCTAGGATGGGCAGGTTTCTTTGGGATAATCGTTTTCCCCAGTTCTTCAGAGACCAGAAATAGCTTGCTTCTTGGCTAAAAGCGTGAGTAATCGCTCCATGTTTTTGTGGTTTCTCGTTCCAAAAGGGGATGCAGTCACAGTGGGCAGGACTGACAGGAACCTCAGGACCCAAATGTGAATGGTGAACGGACCAGTGTCTGAGAAGGGCGTCCCACTGGGTGTCACCCTGGAGGCTGGGTTCTCCCAGGCTCCCCTCTCCATGCACGGCCTCTGTATTGTTTACAAACTTGTTCCAAGTGGCAGCGCTGTGTCCTCCTCTCGACTCCCCACCCCTCCCTGCCCTCTCCCCTCCCTCACCTCCTCTCCCCCCTCCCCCCCTTCCCTCTTGTCTTCCAAAGTCTGAATCACAGCCTTGGTCTTGATCAGGAGTGGGATGGGCCATCCTGCTCCCCTTCTCACCACAGACTTCTTCACCGCTCCCCACGTCCCCGTGCCCTGCGGGGACAGGTGGTGGAAGGAGGCCCATAGCTTGCCTAAGATGACCAGCCAGGACAGTCCAGGTTGGGTCTAGGCCAGTGGGCCAGTGTCCTGAGATGCTTCTCCAGAAACGTCCCGAGCGGGGCACAACACGGCAGTGAGTCCCAAAAGCCTGCAGTCGGCTCAGCAGGTGTCTTGATGCAAGCCTCTTAGCAGGTGAGACTGCCCTTTCCCTCGGCTTCTCCCGGAGCTGGCCCTTGCTGGGCAGTGGCGGTTATTACTTCCGAGGCCCAAGGTGGAGCCGAGTGGGAAAGGCCATGCCCTAACCTCTTCACCCAAGCCCACTGACAGAGGAGCCCAACTGGGGTGATAGGTGGGGAGGAGAGATCCAGGCCAGGCCGGCGGCTCCCCCTGCCCGCTCTGCCCCTCTTACCCCACCAGCTTGCTCCACTGGATGGTGCTGAAAAAGGGGTGGGACTTGAGTTTGCTGACACCGTCGCCTCCAGTGCCCAAGCGCCTGGCAGGATCAAACTGTAGCAGCTGCAGAAAAAGGCCCCGTCAGCGTACGGTGGAGCCTTCCCCACCCCACTGCTGAGGCAGGGCTGACCTCCAGGGTCTCCAGACAGCATAGCTCCTGGGGGATCTGCTCCCTCAATCCAGACCACAGGCCCCCAGTTTAACCCCGAGGTACATTGGTGTTTGGTCACCAGTGTACAGAGCGTGCTGTCCGTATGGCCCTCTTGCACCCACATCAGAAAGGTTCACGCACACGGTTCTGCACTTAGGACAGGAAGCCCCCTCCTGTAGGCCAGGCTGCACCTCACCTCAGTCAGCAGGGAGGCTGCTGGGCGACTGAGCCACTCGGGCAGCTGGAGTTGGGTGTGAGCCTGGATTCCTGAGGGGTGGCTCTTGGACAGTGCCTGGGAGAACACAGGGATGGGCCTTTGAGGAGACAACCCTAGGGAAGGGTACAGTCAGGGGCAGCCAGGGTCCCCCCACCTCTCGCATGTCAATGCCCTGGGGAGGCTGATGACAGCTGCCATTTGCTCTGATCTAGTTGCCAGATTCTGCTCTTCTGCTGAAGATAAGAAGCAGACCCAGCAGATGAAGGGACTGTGCTGGGTTCCGGGTTTGTTAGAAGCATTGGTTCTAGGTTGCAATCAGGGTGGACGCTTGGCGCCAGCACTGGGACTTGTCTCCTTACATAAGGGAACCTCCACAGGCCACTTATTTGACACCAGGCCACGGCATGCTTCCATCAGGGCCCCCTGACACCCCTACGGGGTGCAGCTTTGGACAGCGTCTGCTGGAGGTAAGGTGGGATGCGAGCCAGGAGCCCTAGGCGAGAGCTGGTAGAAACTGGGTGGAAGAGTCACTCTGAGGGGACTTCGCAGCCAGGGCTCGCAGAGGCCCGGGGCTATGGGAGGACAGGCAGGAGGAAGCCAGGATGGACCGGTCTAATCTGGATTCAGGTCGTGCTGCATCCATCCCAGCTGTTTCTTGCTCAAATGCAGCTTGGCTTCTCCCTGGCTGTCTAAGCTAAGTGTCCCCAGCTGTGGCGCCCAGCTTGTCGGAGGAAAGACAGGGGCAGGGCCAGCATCCAGAGCAAGGGTGTTAGCAGGGGGAACCTGAGCCTTCGCTTACCCAGCTGGACAGGGCACTGTGGGCCTGGATGAAAGAGCCCTCCTGCCGTCCAGCTAGTCTGGGGGTACCCCGAAGGGCGTGGGCGTAGTGAGCAGTGGGTTGAGGGGTTGGTGGATGATCTAGCAGCCTTCCAGGGAAGAAGGGCTCTGTCACTTCTACCTCCCTCCAGACCTAGGCCCAGGCTTCCTTGTCCAGAACCTCCCCTGACCATCCCAGTTCTGCTGTCATCCGTACAAGTGTGAGACAGGCCGAATGGACCAAGCCCCGTCCACCTCATACTGCCCCCACACCACCACCAGGGCCCTACACCTGCCCACTACTCACCATTCCAGTCAGCAGCTCATACAGCAGAGACCCAAAGCTCCACCAGTCACAGGCTTCAGTCAGCTCAGAAATCCCACCCACCTCTGCGGGAGCAAGACACAGATCCCAGTCTCACCCAGGGCCCTCTCCACACCACCCTCCCCTGTCATCCTCAGCCCCCAGGCCCAACCCACACAAAGGCACCCCAGATGGAGGGCCCCTGGCCCTTCCCCTTGCCTGGGGCGCTGTACATGTTGTCCGCTGCCTCCCTGCAGCACTGGGGCTCCACTTCTGACCACTGGCCAAAATACGTGAGCCGGATATGACCTACTTGTCCAGGGAGAAAGGAGGGACAAAGATTGAGGGCAGCCATCACTGAGCACTGGCATGGAGGGGGCCCCAAGGTGTCCCCCAACAGCCACACAGCAGGAGCCAAAGGCTGTGCTGGCAGCGTCTCCCCACAGGCATGGCCCCGCGAGGCCCAGAGCACAGGGGTTGTTCCTGGGAACCGCTGCCCTGGATTCATGCAGGAGCACAGAAGATAACCCCTGAGGGCCTGGATCTGGGGGAACCTCTCATTCTGTGTCTGGGGGCCTCCCACCTGAGGGGTGGGCCACCTACCTGCCTGGTCCAGGAGCAGGTTCCGGGGGTTGAGGTCCCGGCACAGCACCCCCTGCTGGTGTAGCGCCTCCAGTGCCACCAACGTCTCGGCCGCCCACTGCTTCACCTGCTCCTCCCCCACGCGCCAGGCGGCCTCGCCACGTCCGGGGCTGGCCCTGTCTGCCCAGGGGCGGCTCTGACCCCTGCCTCGGCCACAGCCTCCAAGCACCCGGCCAGCCCCCTCACGAACCCAAGAGAGTCCCCAAGGGGACCCGGAGTCCGAGCTTTGGCCAGCCCGCCGGGCTTGAGGGTGGAGGCGGCCACGTGGAGCCTTTGGAAGGTCCGAGGAGCAGTTGGTGCCGGTCCTGGCTGTGGACTCCCCTTCATCCTCTCTCTGGGGTCTGATGGACGGGGCCGCCCTGGCTGGGGGAAGGGTCTGAGAAGGCCGAGGAGGCTCCGGGTGGATTCCGTCCTGCCTGGGTGTGCGGCCTGCGGGGAGCCGCGCCGGGGTCGGGAGGCCGCCACAGGAGTTGAGCTGAGCCTTCGTCCTCTCCTGGGTGGAGCCAGACCTGAGCGCGGGATGTTGGGGGCGCTCCAGGTGCGCCTGGGAGCGCAGGTGGGACCACAGCGTGCCGCCTGGCCGTGCAGAGGGAGTGGTGAAGGGAGAAGGCATGGGTGCCAGGTCCCCGTCCCTCCCGCTCTGTCTTGGGCATGGACCCTAAGTCTTCCAGGGGTCCCAGCCCAGTCAGCATCCTCCCCTCGGGTCTCTCCCACCTTTCAGGAAGGATACCCCCGCCCCTCTTCATAACTTGGCACCCCACGGGCTCGGCCCCACGTGGATGTACCGATAATACAGGGCCCAGTCCCACCCTGCAGCTTCTGTCACACCAGGCCCTGGGGCCACTCCAAGGGCTGGGCACAGAGCCACGACGGGAGGAGATGGTGACAGAAGACGGCTGCATACATGTCCTCATGCCTACGCAGGCTGTCAAATATGCCCCAGGATGTCCCCCTCTCCTGCTGCCCACCTCTGTGGGACAGACATGTCACGGTGGGACACACCATGATAGCCTGGCCCTGGCATCAGCAGAAAGGCTTGGCTCCTGGTCTGTGCTGTGAATCTGGTCGAAGCCACATGTCCCTCCAGGGCTCAGCACTCCAAAGGGTGGATGAGGACAGCGGCCCCTAGGGCCCCTCACCTGGCACGTGTTCCAGGTGCAGGAAGATGGAGTCCTCGCTCACAAAGTACCGCAGCAGCTTCGTCATGTAGGGGACTCCATGTGGGATGACGGTCAGCCGCTCCCGGCTCACCACGTGGCACCTGGGCAGGCTCTGGAGCGGGCGGGACAGACCAGTTGGAGACAGGCCAGCTTTAGGGGACACCTTAGCCCTGACTTCAGGGACGGCTGTTCTCCCGGTTTCTGGCCTGGCTCTCGTCCCTATTTCCCCCATGGAACCCCGGTCCTCCAGTCTCCACCTTCCCGGCCAAGGCTGAAGCAACGACTATCTGGGAGGAAGGGGACATGCTTGGGGCAGAACAGGCAGCTTGGGGATTTGGCAAGAGCGCAAGCTTCATAGGCAGGGTCCGGGCAGGGGGTCCCACAGAGGGTAGGGGTTTCAGGAGCTCTGGCGAAGTCCCAGGGGGAATACAGACTGGCAGAAGTCTGGGTGGCACCTGCCTTCACCACGAAGGTCCCTCCGGTTGCTGGGTCCTGGACCAACTGCACCTGCCAGAGTCCAGGAGTCACTGGTCAAGACGTGCCCGTTCCTGGGCTCCATGGCCCCAGCCCTACCCCTGATCCAGGTTCATCTATGGAGGCTGATTCAGCCCAGGGTCAGAGCAGAGGGGGTAGGCTTTGGTGATACAGTGTGCCCCCTCCCCCAAGCTGACATCTGTCCTGTCCTGATTGACCACACTTGCTACACAGCATGTCTCAGTGCCACCACCTCCAGGAAGCCCTCCCAAGCCGAAGGGCGGGGTTCCTAATCTGTCTGCAGTGCTCCCTGGACTCCCTCTCAGGGAGCCTTGTCACACTGTCTAACTTCTTTTCCCCACTGGACTGTGAGCTCCATGAGGGCAGGGACCACACTGTCCAGATGGTATTCCCGGTCTGCACGGCAGGGCTATGGTAGCTGCTTCATGGAGGTGGTGAGTGGCCCAGCACCTCAGCTGCTGGAATGATGGGCTTGAGGCTCCTGCCACATGCAGAAATAAGCCCCTCCCGCTCCCTGTCCTTGCTGGGCCCAGCCCCATGTGGCCAGAGGGGAGGGTAGAAGGGTAGAAGCCCTATTTCACCTGGACCCTTTACCCCAGTCTAGCATTCCACCATCCTGCAGGGTCTGAAAGTGTCTCAACTAAAAGGGATCTCAGAGCCAGCCACTCTGTTCTCCTCGGGAACCAGAGGCTCAGAGCATGGCTCTGGGTCACCACGAGTGGAGCCATGTGGGTCTTCAGGTCTCTTCCTGAGCCCTCCCACTTCCCTTTAAATTGAAGTCGCTCTCTCTGGAGAACAGGCCTCTCCTGTGTGGTTGGCTGAGAGGCAGCCTTGTCTGGAGCCACGCCCTTGACCCACCTCTGGTGGTGGTGGGGCTCCACTAGAGGAGCAGGCATGTGAGCGCGCGGGGCAGGGAACCAGAGGATGCAGCCCAGGTGGAGGGCACGTGGGTTCAGGCCAGCACCCTAGTACTGTGACTCCTTAGCCCTCGGCCTTCCCCGCGGACACTCTCCAGGGAGTGGAGGTGGGTGCCAGGGTGCGGCCAGGCCACTGAGCAGTGATGAAGGCTGCAGCCTGGGATCAGGGTAAGGAAAGGGCCCTGGGTTTGTTTACTCATTTTATTTGCCATAGGGTGAGTGCTCCCACCACAGAGAGAGAGAGAGAGAAAGTGACAGAGCACCCCCCACACATGGGGGACAGCCATGCCACAATCGCTTCTTCAGTCTCTTCTTGGGATTTTGGGCATGTACACACAGGCATCCGGTGTGATTTTCAAGCCTCTGGGTCCCGGACTCAGCCACAAAGCTGGCCGTGTGGGGTCCAGCAGCCTTCACCACCACACCACAGGCTGGCCCCAGGGCACTGGGTTGAGATCTTGGGCAAGGGAATTGGTTTTCTCACCTACCAGGCAGGAATTACGAGTACTACACCGCCATAAGCAGGAAAGCTGTGAGCATAAAGGCGGTGAGAACGTCGGTTACCACATCTGCCAAGTCCCATCGCCTCTCTGAGCCTGGCTTTCCTTCCCTGAGAAGCAGGGTCATTGCAGAACCTTCCCAGAGGGTCATTAGGAGGAGAGACAGGTCAAGTACAGCAGCAGCCTGTGCCAGCCAGAGCACACCCCCAGCCACATAGTGACTGTCATCAGTATTGTCCTCGAGGAAATCCACACCGGCGTAAAGCACTTACTGTGTGGTAGGTAACTCACACAAGTGATTTAATTCCATCCTGCAACTCTGCCAGGGTGATTAGTGGCCCATTTTATTGAGGCTCAGAAAGGTTATGTTGCCTGTGGTCTCACTGCTAAAAAGTGGTCGAGCCAGGATCTGAATCCATGTGGGCTGACCCTGGAGCCCCGAATACTTAACTACCACTGGGGCACAACCAGGTGAGTGCCCAGGACAAGCGGCTGCCCTTCTGGGCCTGAGTCTCCATCCTCAGTACAATGAAGGCAGTGGGCTGGGTGAGTGCCTGGGCCTTCCTGCGGTGTAGGATCCTTGCTGACCACCAGAGGGCTCTCCTCCAGTGGCCAAAGACCAAGGCCAGACTGGCTTCGGTTCTCAAACTTGTGCAATGTTTGAAAAGGAAAGAGAAAACTCTGGGGTCATTTAGGAGAAAACTGTTTCCCACAAATACTGACACCCAAATAATTCCCCACTGTCCCTTGCCAAGTGGGATTCCCCACGACCTCGTCTTGGGCAAAGCTCCTTAATTCAGAGTCCAAACAAACTAGGAGTGAAGTTGGGGAATCCAAAACACTTGATCCCCAAATTGAAACAACTGTGTTTTTTAAAATGTGTTAAAACCTATTTTTTTTAATTGCCAAAGGATGCATGTGCACACCAGAGAAAGGAGAGAGACAGAGACACAGAGAGAAGGAGAAAGCTCCACCCCTAATGGGGTACGGTCTTGCTGCAATCCCTTCTCCTCCATCCTGTCAGGATTTGGGGCATGCAAGCACATATGCCCTGTGTGTGTCTCAAGCCACTGGGGCCAGGACTTGAACAATGGTTGGCCATGTGCGATCCAACTCCTATAACACTAAGCTACAGAGCCAGCCCAAACCTACGCACTTATCTAGAAAAAATTTGGCCAAAACGTTAACAGTGACTGGAGTTAGGCAGGGGGGCATCATTTTTGGTTTCTTGTTTATTTTTTGTTTTAAACTCCTGTCTCCCTTTATTACATTTTAAAAGGGCAGCAGAGGGGGCAGTTTCCACCCAATGTAACCCCCCCCAAAAAAATACCCTTTTTTTTTTGCTAGGTATTTTGAAGGGACATAGCACTATCTAGTTGCTTGACCTCTATGAACATAAGTTTCATCCTCTCTAAGAAAATCATTAAAATGCAGCACATTCCAGGGCCCAGCAGATGGTTTGCTATTTAAGGTGCTGAACTCCCACATGGCCGACCATGGTTCAAGTCCTGGACTTGGCAGCTTGAAATTCACACTAGGAATGTGTATGTGCATGCCCAATATCCCCAGAGGAGAAAGGAGGAGAAGGGACTATGGTGTAGCCATCCCCCAGGGTGAGGGG